>OY728141.1:1517688449-1518938449 GCA_963277665.1 Viscum album | reverse complement strand
CAATGGATTCAATGGGAAGGATTATTCAGGTGCTTCGATAGGCTAACCATTATTTCCAAAATTTATGTTTTCATTAGAACATGGGTAGACACTCATTCTAGGAACAATTTCCATTGATAGTAGTCATAGAATATATTATGGAATAGGTGAGGATTCTGATTTTGAGGTGGATTTCCAAATAATATTTTTAATTATTTGGATAGACATTGTGTGTAGCATTGTCATCTTTATTTTAGTAGTATGCGACTCACTAGGGTATTAGTTGGGTGATTAAAGGAATCATCATTTGTGTATGGTACAATATAAATCCTAAATTTTTTATTGTTTATATGTGAGATAATGAATAATATTTTCAAAAACTTTTCCTCGATATGGATTCCGAGAATTTTTGGCTATAATGTTTAATGACCCTCCATAGAAGAGGAAACATCATGGGTAATTTGGGTGCTATGAGACAATTGCACCATGATTGGACCTTGAAATATTTTTCAGGATATGTGGTTTTATGAGTTTGTGATAGGATAATGTATCCTAATTTTTTATGAGTATGGAATGCGTGATCTGTACACACCATTCATGAAATCAAAGAGTACTTTATGTTAGGGAAAATCATTATCTGTATCATGACATCCTCCTGAGTATGGTGATAGTGAATCAGATATATGCTGAGATTATTATATTTTAATATCCATTGTTTTTTATGATTGAACCTATTGAAGATTCTTTTGTGGTGTTTTATAAGTAAATCCTAATGGTTGGGAGTGAACTATTCGCTGTCTGAGTGTTGAAAACCAAATTGTGAGTTGAATTTTGTGGTTTTCATGCAAACCACTCTCTGTAAGTTATGAGTGACACAAGGTAGTTTTTGGTCAATGCTCAAGGATTAACAGGTTTTTATCTATGATAATTTTTATGTCTAGAATCATACATACAATGTCCAACAATGATCATGTTTTCGTTTTGTTAATGATACAATAAGGATTCTACTAAGGAGTGGACTGGGAAGCCAATCACAGGTGGGTGACCCTAAATCGGGAAGGTTCATGGGACTATGAAACTAATTATTTTTTTATTATCACTCTTGTGATATTTTATAAATGAAACATGTATTTCTTGAAACCACAATAAATTTTAGTACATGTTTTCTCTTATATTGGGGAAATCCATATGTGGGTGTTAAGCCATATGCATCTCTTAAAGATCCATATTTTCTATATTGGGATCCCTTTTGTTCATCCTAGAAATGATAATGGTTTTGATTGATAGATGGTTCTATCCAGATTCGTCACTAAATATTAGGTATAGTATTCAGTGAGTGTTCTTCATAAAATCTCAGTACTCTTTGAGTTAAGGTTACAGACCTATAATTTTTTAGATGCATCATCCATGGGAGCATATCATTCTTGGGTGTGGTCAACAAGAGTTGTTTTGACTTGATATTATTCAAATGTATTGATGAATCATGTAGGGTATAATATTTAGTTCTCTATCTGGATGATGAGGTATAGTGTGAGGGCTGGCCAGAACATTTGAAGGAACATTCAACATGACCAATTTGAGATTAGTCGATTATTGTTCTACTGTAATGATAATATAATGGACCAAATATAGTCCACTTTCATGTAATCTAAAATATAAATAAAATTTTTCACTAAAACACATATAATGTGTTCTAGTAAGAGAATCTAAAAGTGGGAGTGTCATGTATCTTGTTTTATTTAATTCTGTATCGTATGTTTGAAAGGACTATTGGAGGTTTGTTTTTCAATTAGAAATGCACCACTACTATTTAGGAGAAAAATATCTAACACAAATAGGTTGGGTGATGTTTTTTTCACTAGGTATTCTCATGGAAAATATGCTCTAAAGGGGGACTGGAAATTCCTATTTTGTTGAGAGGGATATTTCAATAGGAATTTTAATTTTTAGTTTACTAGACAGGTTGAATCAGGATTGGGTATTTTGAATGTAATTATCACCATTGGAATACATATAATTTTTTTTTGAAATTCAATGATTATTTTTTTTATACTTGGGGTTTTGGGAGCCTTAGGTTGGTTGGGACTTGAAACTGGAATTTTGGGTAAATCAGAGTAGAGGGAACATGGTTGGCTGACAGTTAGTGGTAACCATATGACCAAACTATATAGCCCCATTTTCACAGGCACCTGAATATGGAGTCCATGTGTTTGGGTGAGGTAAACTATTTAGGTGTCTAAAATATATTACAAACATGTCTCATGGTTGGAATACAGTCTATTAAACCATGTTTCATGCCCATGTGTGGGGTGTGGTTCTTGGAAAATGAAAACTGAATGGCTGGCACATGGTTTTCCAAACAATGTGTCCTAACCGACCAGCCCATTCAACTGTATAAAATTACACTTTTCCTCTTGGTGGATTTAAAAGGGTGGGAAATATTTTTCTTTCCCCTCTCTCATTAGACCTAACTAACATTCCCTTCCTCTCCTCCTTTTCTCTTTAGTGTTTCTCAACCATTATTTGAATGAATCATATGTTTGGAAGTGTGTTAGAATACATGGTGGAATTCGTTGATTCTGTTAGCCACCATTGTGTTCTTCTAAATATTCCTTTAACATTTGTTTATATAGTTATGAATTTTTTTCCTGATTGAACCAGAGAATGCTAAAATCAAATACTATTTTCTGGGTTTTCACTATACCTAGAAAGAGGATAACTAGATAGGATGTCTACACTTCACGTCATTCTTCTTCACAATGACATTTCACTGATTTGAATTTATAAAGATTAAATTATTTTAATTAATATTTGGAGTGGCTTTTTATATAATTTATTAGGGATTTTAACAGATTTAATGTTTTTTGTACAACTTTTTTCAAGTGTTATATCATTTTATTATCTCATTAGATCATCCAGTGTGATTTTGAGCTTTATTACGATTTTGAATAATGTGGTTTTCCTTTTTTCAATAATTAAAAAGTTTAATTAATTATAATATGGTTATAATAAATTCACTCTAATGGCCTCTTGTGAGATTGGTCCAGTGTATCTTCGGTGAGCTTGGTCGGGCATTGTCCCCAGCAACTGACCCTTGTAAATTAATGGTTAAATATCCTTGAATGTTAGTGGTAGATTGTACCATCCACATTGTAATTATGCATGTTTATTGTTTTATATGGATTCTTGGGCATTCCACTGAGGGTAACTCTATATATTTAAATTCAACTAGACGAATGTTTTAAATAAAATATATTGGTTTATGTTTATGGATGAATGAAAAAGGTCACTAACAACTCTAATGTGCTAGCTTCATCCCACAACATGAGTCTATAACCATGTCCAAGAATTATCTATATGATTCCTCTACTTATTCATTTTTATTATCCAAAGTGGGATTGCATGCTTACTAAAATTTTTATTGGATTCTAAAAAGTGATTCAATTTTTTTACTGCGGATCACAATGATTCCAAGAATGATGCCTCTCTAGTGGTATGATTTAGGGGACATAGTGGGTGCCCTGATGCTTTTCCATCCTGGAGATATTATTATGTGGGTTTTGGGTAGAAATTATTGCAGGTGTCACAAAAAAACTGTACCGAACATGTAATGTTATGAGGCTATGGAAGTTGTGGTTGGTTTAGGCATTTCACCACCCTTACTATTTTTCTTAGTTAATCTCATAATTATTGTTGATAGAACTATGACAGCCTAAGTGGAATTTTGGTTTGTGATTGATGTTCTAGATGCGATGAGGTATGTTTTTTGGGGTACATAGACTTACATCTTGATATCTAGTTCTTAATCTTTATTGATTATGATACACGAGCATTTTATCCCGATGTTTATGATATTTGGGCATTGAATCCCTAACGATTATGAAATTCATGCAGGGAATCATGATGATTGTGATATTTGGGAATGGTGTCTCTAATGACTATGGTACTAGGGAATTTCATACCGATTGAATTTAATACTTGATTGATGAGATTAATTACACTCTCCCTAATTGAGGACATAATTGTGGTGGTGGACATGGCACTCCACACCATCCATTTGACATATACTCATTAGAGTATTACACTTTATTCTCGGGAAAACTAGTATGATCTCTAGGGTGAGGTGAATGCACCATTACTACATCATCTAGATTTACTCCATAGAGATGGTACTACTGAGCCATTTAGATGAATGGATGTTAACAATGTACTTGGGTTTGTATGGAATTCTTTTTAAAGACCACCTAATGGTAATCTTCTTAGGGTTCATCCAATTTACAATGTTATAAATGCCAATAGAATGAGTCCTAGGTCTCATACATTATAAAATATTTAGATGGGTTGATTGGAATAACGTCCAACTTTTAGACCATTTATAGTATTTCCCATTTGTATATGACATCCCCCATTATATTGATTACAGGTGAGTATGAGCGATCTTGGGGTTAGGACTTGTATCCCCCAATGGTGATGTGGCATGCTCAGAGGTAGTTATAATAATAGATTAATTATGTATTATTGATCTTGAATATATAGAGAAGGTTTGACATTATTATATAGGTCTTGTATGGTATGACATCCATCTCATTTCTCCTTCCAAAGGATGTTCAGACGATTGGGATTACAGACCTAAAGATTGAATGGTGTTGATTTATAACATTTTCACACACACACACACACACACACAGATATATATATATATGGGATAATATGTATATATATATATAAACATATAATATATCTATATATATTATTCTATATTTTTAGTCTATCGGGATGAGAGGCCCATAGATCGATTGTGGATTATTTATTTATGTCCTCTTTTGTTTTTATTATTTTAGTTTATTTGTTATGTATATCCTAATGAGTATCCCAATTTTACGTATAATATATATTATTTGATATGTATGGGACCACATTGGTGGTTTCCTCCTATGTTCCATACTCACACATTTCTCGGGTCAACATTTCAATAGGGTACATGAGAATATGTTCACTTGATTAAAGCCATTGGTTGGGCTGAGGTCCAGGAATGATTGAGTATGATGGATTGGTTTTTTATGTAGAGATCATTTATGTGGTTTTTCTATAAGATATCAGTGGATCTTGGTGCATTTATTTCCGTTTCCTTTATGTATGACTGTATATATGATCGACCTAGAGAGAGATTAGTTTTTTAGGTATAACATGGTTGTTTGGGTCTTAATAGAATTTCATTTATTATTATAGTTTGATATTTTTTTAGTTTATCAATTTGTTCCACCCAATATATATCTAATACTTTGATGAAATTTGGTTTTTTACAATATTTGTTCTCTGATATGAGGGTATGGACTCCTCATTTAACCACTTTAGACCCTCACTACTCATCGACATCTTATGGCATATTTTGAGGTGCACTTCAAGCCTTGTATCCAACCATCTTGGGGAAACATTTTAGTATCTCTCAGATCAGTACTTGAAAATCATAACATTCAATGTGTGATTTAAAATTTTGATGATGGAAATAATGTTATGTTAAAGAAGGATTCAAGTATCTTCAGAATGTTTGAAAGATGGTAAATATTTTACCATAAGATAATGAGATGGCTAAAATCTATCTGATATCGTATAAATTTGTAACTCATGTTATTTGACTAATAATGAAAAAAATCACATTTTGAACCAAGAGGATTGGAATATTTCCTAGAAAAATATGAATAAACATTCTAATGTCTTTTCCATAAAAAAACCTTCCAATGTTGAAAGGAATATAAGATGATATTTGTATATGTTTTCAAAATAGAAATATGATTTCAACAAATTCATAACAAATTTTAATTTCATTCTACTAGAAGTCTTGATCTTACTCACTCTATTCTCTATGAGATGATGTGAAATCAATAAAAAAAGAGATTTATGATTTTCCACATTTATTAATGACTTCACTTAAATGAAAAAATTATCTTTATGGAGAATAAATCAAAGGATACAAAATTTTTATTATTTATTCTAAAATATTTTAATTGATAAATGGGGGTTTTTATAATGAATTTGAAAAATGATAATGCAAAGGAATACACATAAAATGAAATTGAGTCATGTAAGAAAAATAATGGAATCGAACATCAATAAATTTCTATATACACCCTTGAATAAAATGGATTGGTATAAAGGATGAATAGAACTTTGGTAGAGATATAATGTAGTATGCTTGAAAATTATAAACATTCATAATTTTCTAGAGAGAATATGTTTGTACTATTGTACACATAAAAAAAGATGTTTATTAAGGTCATCTTACAAATATAATTATTATGAAATTTGGTATAACAAAAAACCTTCATGGAGATATTTTTAGGTTTTCATATTTCCATGATCACTAAAAATTAAAAATATGGATTTTGAAAAAATTCATCCAAAATATATTTAAGGAAGATACATAGGATATTCAACCAAAAAAGAATTCATAATTTATGGACTAAATTTTTATATAAAATAGTGGATTCCTATGATGTAAGAGTTGTTTAAAATCTAATATCATTAATAAATATTGTTGAAATATTTTGGGAGATAAATCCATGTATTAAAAAGAGTATAAAAAAAGTTAAGATGAAAGTGATCTAAAATATGTGAATAAATATTAATAAGAATCATGTGGTGAGCCAATTAATCTAGTATAAAATAATTAAAATTTCATACATTAAAAAAATATATTGAATCTAAAAATATCATTGGGAATTAGAGATATTGAATTTATACTAGAAGAAAGTTGAGATTATAACATGAGACATTAATTTTCTCATAGGATGAAAGAGAATTAGTTTGAGAGGATATAAAACTCAAATAATGTGTTCATGTAATGACTTATGAGTTAGATAATATTATGAAAAATTATACAGGGTAACTTCTTCAACATCCAGTAAGAAATAATATTTTTGGGAAAAATTGTTTTTAAATAAAAAAGGTCAAATAAACATGGAGAGGTTTCAATAAATAAATAATGACATGTGTGAAATGGTTTTTCATATTGGAAGGTCTAGATTTTTGAAAAATAATTTCCCCCATAACATTATAAGAAACTATTAGAATGTTTCTTATATTGGCTTCCCATGACTGCCACAATGTTTATTTTATTGTTCTTATCTCATATTATTAAAATGGGGAGATTTTGGAAGAAGTTTACATTGAACAACCTTGATATTATTAATTTATAAATATGAAATATAGATTAAAAGTATTTTAAAGCCTTAAATCATTTAAATAAGGAACCACATTCCTTGTACTCAAAACATGAATGTTTCTTGAGAAAGATGATTTTTTCTATAGGGAAATTTTATATTAACTTGAATGTTTAGGATTTCAACACAGGTTACCTAACTATTATTGTTTATGGTGATGAAATTTTTTTTTGGGTGATAGAGAAAAATATTTTGAATAATTTTCTAATGAAATAAAGAGGAAATCTAAAATATCTATTCATATATAATTTACTCTTTATATGATTACAAGTGCAATAAAAGAAAATATATATTTTCCTATCACATGAAATTTATACTAGGGTTTTGTTACAAAATTTTGTAATGGAAGATTCTAAATATATTTCTACTCTAATTTTTGTTAGCATGAATATGAATAAAAATGAGTCTTTGGAATTTGTGAATAAGAAATATTTCATAATGATTAAAAGATGATTTCTCTATCATATAACCGTAAGGCATGACTATATCTATGTTGTTACATTGTGACCCGAATGTCAGAGTGATATGAAATAATATCATATATTGGAAAGAAAGATAATTATGATATTTGTTAAAGGAACTAATTCACATGGATTTTTTTATAATATATATTGTGATATAAACATTTATGGATATATGTATAATGATTAGGTTGGATATTACAATGTTTTAAAATCAACTACTAGAGGGAATTTTTTCACTGGAGAATGTCAAGTGAGTTGGTGTATTATGAAACATAGTTTGGTTAATTTTAGTTGAGAAGAATTGGAATATGTATTTGCAACCAATTATTTCAAACAAATTATTTGAATTAATATACAACATGAATATTTAATTGTGAATATTAATACAAAATTAATGATACTCTATGAAAAACACAGTTCAATTGATATTTTTAAAAATACTTTACGACATTCGTGGTCAAGAAACATTTATATCAACTATCACCTCCAACAATATAATGTTCATTGTGGAGATGTAACGCATGAATACATTAATATAAAATAAAATAATATTTGATGTTTTCACATAATAAATTATGAAAGGGATATTTTTAAAATTGAGAATGAACCTTCGTGTTTTTCAACCAAAAAGTACTTACTCAAAATATTTAGTAATTTCCCCCACTGTGATTTTCATTTTGATGATAAAGGGGGATATAATATATTGGTTTTTTTGAAGGGGTGGAGTAAATAAATTCCTTTAAAAAAATGATTCTAAATATATAGTTATCAGATAATTATGGAGAAAATGTAATAGTTTGAGAGAATGAATTGTAATAGTGTTTACCTTAACATAACTGCAAAATATTTTATCACTAAGGGGTATAATTACTTCAAAAAATATTATATCAAGTATTGATGTGTTAAGAAATTATCCTTGATAAAGTCTATGATTTTATGAACTTTATAAAAACATGTTTTATTCTTAAAATTGACTAAAAAAATATTTTGATTGTTTAAAATGATTATTTTAAAATTTTTGGAACAAAAGAAGTCAATAAATTCAAAGTGGAGTATTTAAGATACTTTTTTATGTTGTGTAACAATTTTTTTCTTTCAAAAAAAATTTTGTTATAGAATTTCTTTTATCACGTAAAACTTATTGAATGGTGTTATTATAATTTTTTATAGTGTTTTTGGAGAATAATGAAGCCGGAATTTGTTTTTAAATGTTTCCTAAATCAAAATTCTAGGTTAAATTAGACGGTGCTAAGATGATCTCAGCTTCCTAACATTATAGAATACCTCATGAAATTTTATTTTGGTCACATTGGGAGTTTATTTGTTCTAAAAAAACATTATCAAACATAAAAAATGTTGATCACCAGGAAATGATTTTTTTCTTAATCTAGAAGATCTTCTTTTATTGAGTTTGTTTGGTTTTTAAAAAAATTTAAACAATTGAAAAGTTTCATAGGAATTCATATTTGAATATCTGATAAAAGGGAAAGGACGACATCATTTTTTGTTTCTTACATAAACATCCAGACTTAGATTTCTAGATAAAAAGTATTAGATTGGGAATTGTGAAGAAGTTTAGAAATGAATTAACAGATATAAGGTGATCAAAATAATAATTTTCTAATGGCATAGAATATTGAAATTATAATTGAACATAAATTACCTGACTACGGTTGGGGAACATTTATTTTCATGATCCATCTTATTAAGAAGAATGGATAGTATTCTTGAATGGATATTATCAAGAGTGATCAAATGTTGAGTTTTCTTTGAAAAAACTAACGTGGAAAAACAAATTGTGAATGAAATTATGATGTTTCTACTAGACATAGATAGAATATCTAATTTAAGTCATTAGAAATTAAAAAATATTCACCATCTTCAGTAGGGTTGGAGAAATTTATAGAGTAATATTCGTCCAATTATATCAATATAAAAAAACTGAGGTAGACATGTTCTGGGATAGAAATTATGTACATTATTCATATTCTAATGTTTTTTTATATACGGAATTATGTTTAGTGTTTTTGAAGTGATAAATAATTTTATTAAAGTTAGGGAGTGCATTGGATAAACATTTATTGGGGAAAAAAATTCTAGATGGATGTTTCTAATAATTTTGATGTTTTCACTGAGTTAGGTAAATTTTTACTATTTCATATTTAGGTCAAGATTATTGGATAAAAGAAGTTAGAATCTTATAACAGAGTTCATCAGATAAGAAATTTGAGTAATAAAATCATGGGTAGAGTTTTTTTTTGAAATGTTAAATTACTTTGAAAACCTCTAATTATTGATTATTGTTTTATAATATTTTCAATTAGTTTATTTAAAAAAAAATTAGTTGTTGAATGAGGTTCCATAACATCTAATTTTATGAAACATAGATTAATGTTTAAAATTCTAGACAAATTTATAAGACTCAATAAGGATTTAGATATTTGAAGAATACTTGAGAAGTTATCCATGAAATTATTTTTTTGGGGAAATGAAATGTTTTTCCCACACATTTCCACTTCTAGAGAGCCTATATAGAGGAATGGAAAATTAAATCATACTTTTATATGAGAATATGGAAAAAGATAAATTATTAGAGGAATTTTTTAATATGAATGATTCCAATCGACCAATAGTTCTATGTTGTAAAATAAATCTAGACAGTTTTTTCTTAATATATAATTCAATAGAGTCATCGAACGAACTCATACCAAATGGATAATATTAGATACAGTTTCAGTTCATAGAAATTGGAATGTTGAATATCAAAGAGAGTTTATAAAGTAGAGTTTGTGAATTGTGGAGTTTTTTAAGTGATTGGAACTCTAATTTTTTATTATGTAAGTTTCAAGGAGGAGTAATGGAATCATTTCAATAGATGTCTGAACACATGATGAACCTTACCAAATAGATGAAAAAGAAAATAGGAGGAATGTTAAAATATTCCATTTGGATATTTATAGGAGTATAAATTTCAATGATACATATATTTTGTGTTGGATCATATTTTCTCTTGAAAAATTCTTAAACTAGAATAAGTAAATATAATCATTCCCATAAAAATATATAATAAGTATAATGGGAGATAGATAAAAATTTACAGTCACTTATTATTAATAGTGAATTTTCATGGACCCGTAGGAGGATCCATAGAAAATATGTAGGATCTCACATTGATTACATAACATGTTTAATTTCTTCGATTCCAGATAAATAATATATAAAAATTAATCCCCAAATTCACCCCCTGTAGTGGTCAATCCATTATGGATCACTAAAAATCCAAAATTCTCTATTTCTTGAATGTGAGAAAACTCAAATAATTTAAAGAAAAAATAATTATAAAAAATAATATATATTTTAGTTTAAAAATAAAATGAAAAAATTATTAAATCTTCCACTAATTATTTTGAAAATAAAATATTCATAAATATCAGTTGTTTATTTCATTGAAAATTCAAATTCATATCTTATGAGTTTAAACTTCAATAAAAATGTTCAAAACTAATTAATTTTATGAATCTTAGTACGTAAATTTAACCAAACATAATAAACAATTAGAGTAAAATATAAATTATTTAAGATTATTTCCCTATGGGGAAAAATAAATTATTAATCACTCAAAGAGAAAATTTAATACTCACATTTTATAAAAATAGGCAACTACTGAGAAAGAAAATTTAATATTGAGAAATAAATAATTTTGAAGAAAAATATTATGATTTTTCATGTTTATTCACTAAAAAATATTACATACTAAAGACCCCTCCTCAATACATAAAAACTAATATTCCCCCAATGATGAACCTTAATATATGGAAAAATTCAAAAACAATTTAGTTTAAACATATTTTTCACTATAAAAAAATGATTTATGTGTAACAATAATGTTTGACTAAAATATTACCACAATTCCAAATGGTTCTTAAAAATATTATTTAAAATGTATATTCATTTTTACAATTGAAAAACAATCATATTTTCAATTAATCTAAAAAATAACATGTTTATCAGTGTGCTAATAAATATTTTAATTTTAAAAAATTGTAGATTCAACAAACCATAACACCCAAATAATTTCTAAGTAGATTCATAATTGAATTCTGTTTCTAATGAAACATCATCTTCCGCCATATGTAGTTATTATTAATGAGTATATTTAATGCTGAGATTCATATAAAAAATAAAATTCACCTTTTTAGGGAATCATTCATTAGTTTAAAATAATCTAAAAAATTCATAACTAAAAAACAGAATTCCAAAGGATACTCCCATATCTGATGGTTTTCTATTAATTATCATACCCATAATTTCTCCCTTTTACTTTTTATACTCCACTTGGATTCTCCATTTCATAAACCCAATAGTGTTAAATAATTCAGGAATGATATTATAGTCATTAAATAATATGAAAATAATATAAATGCGAGTGAGAAATTAGGATTACGACCATGATGATAGATTATCTCCAAAGAGAAGGGATTAAAAAAACTATAGGGGAATTTGTTATAAAATTAAACAATAAGATAAGTCTAAAAAACCCATAGTTTTTCTAAAATTCTATAAAAATTTTAGAGTCATTATATAAACATGTTTTTGTGTGTCACATGAATCTAATAACACTTATTATACTCATTGAAAGTAATTAAGAACAAAATCATAGAATCTAAGATTCACGATATAAACATTCTATATAAATGAATGAAATAAATAATAATATTACTAAAGAGGAACCCTAAATTAATATGATGTCGTGTCATCTTCAAACTCCATTGAATGGGTTTGATATGTGTCACCAATGTGGAAAAAATATATTACTTAGGTAGGAGTATCTTGACCTGAGATCCACTAAAATTGTTCCCTAATATTGTTTTCCACATGGAATCATGTGTGCCTTCACATATTCTGGAGGATTTTGACAAGAAAAGATGGTCTAAAGGCCGTACAATGGGGAGACAATAAACACTTTATCAGATAAGAACACAACTGTGATAAGTAATAAACAAATAGTGTAATGTAATAAAAATTATCACATTAGAAGCAAATCATCCTACCAAAATAAACAACACAAGGTAGTAATCATATTCATATACAGATAACGATATGATGTCACATAAATGAAGAAGACAGTGTGGAAATATACATAAAAAAAATACAAGTTTGAAAATGGATGCAAAAGTCCAATATACTATCTCCATAAGAAACATGATCCTTTCACTCGGTCCTTTTCTCCCGTCTGTACGAAACAAGAACTCCATAATTGGGGGAAACACATTATACAAACACACAACTATGATGCCTATTCCAGTACCAACAAGTATTCCACATAGGGTGTGAGTAAAATTCAATAAGAAACCACCAATTGTGTCTATAACTAATTTATTATTTAAATTTCGAATATATTAGTGTGTACAGTATAATAAGATTTAATCTTTAAAAAGGAATGTAACAGAAGATCTAGTTCAGGAATAAAACATTTTCTATAAAGTAGATTATGATGAGAGAATAACTATATATATGTGTACCATGAAATTAAATACCAACTACATAACTATCCAGTGGTATCAATTATCAATACAACTTGGTCAAACTTCATCCGATAATAGGCCTACATGGTCAAAGAACCACATAATATTTCTTATGGAATCCTCTTTTAGTCTAAGGATATCATCCAAGTGAACTCAGTATAATTCAAACCAATAATGGGATAGGGAACTAGGGGTCATGGTCAAGGATTCTATTTAGATAATAATTTTGATGTTCCCATACTATGATATCCCTTATCAATTCCATACCAAATTATCGATCACATATTGAAATACCCATCGTCATTTCCATATTGGGATGTCCATTGTAAATATGTATATAGTATAAGGGGTCAAGGTCCATGTTAGTGTCCACTAAATTTTTTAACACATTTATATAACTATGAATAAACCAACCGATTATCCATCTCATTTCACCATTTTCATTTAGTCTTTTTCATTACCCCTTCTTTTCATAAATGAGTAGTTCTCAGGTGGTATTCAAAATTTTAAATTACACTTTAATTTTAATTATAAACATCCCATGCTAATGGGATAAATAAGGAAAATGATTTATATACATGTAATACATCCCCCATTTTCATAATTAATTACTCAATTGGGTCATTCAAATTAAAAAACAATCCAAACCCACCATAGTGGCGCAAATAGAAAATGACCCCATGAACACACTTCTATACATTGTATTTGGAAATCCATGTCCATAAGTAGCCTTTAAATGTGGTTTCTGGAAACAATGGTTATAAGATTACATATAACCACAGTTATATGAAACTGTGGTGGTAGGTTACATAGGAACTCCACAAAAAAGTGGTAATTTTGTGCGAATGTTCTACTTCCATGGTTTTGATAATGGTTGATATAGACATCTAAGGGCATGGATTCAAACTATGGCCATAGAAACCTAAATCCTTGGTTTTAAACTATATATATAGGAACATAAGGCCATATTTTTAAACTATATACATATCCTACTATTTACATTTTCAATATGTGGTCATAGATTCAAACCACGACTATAGGCTTTCGTCGAAAAATATTATATTTAAAATGATTAATAATTATTATACAATATATTTTTATATAAATTTATATATATATGTATATAAATATATATTTATATATATATTATATTTTTTCCTAGTGTTAATGTGTTTAAAGTGTTATTGAGGAGGTTAGAGGATCATACCTCTCTGACTACATTTAAATTTTGTAAGGTTATTGCCACTATTTAGAAAACAATGGAAATAGGCACAAAATTCCATGACTATAACCCATATACATATCCACATACGGACAATGTTTCAAAATGTTTCTATGTAAAACTAAGTCCATGTTTTCAAATAGTTTCCATTAATACCTAAGGCCACAGTTTCAAATAGTGGCCATAGATAACTAAGGCCATAGTTTAAATAATGGGCATAGCCACCTAAGTCAGTGGTTTAAACTGTAGACACACGATGGAACCTATATCAATTGAAATAGGCACCACAAAATCAATTGAACCATTTACATAAGTTATGGCCCTGGTTTTTCATTATGTGACCACATTTTTAAAATGTAGAAATATGGCGATTTTTTAGTTTTGTGGTGATTCTTCGTTAAGAATGTATTTAATCCAAGCTATTAAATCGATCCCACAGAAGGGTTTCTTGAGTTGATGTTGTCAACCTCCAACAGGGTATACAATTGACATACCACATAAATTCATTATTTAATAAATTAATTTATGTAATTTTACATTTTATGTGTAATGTATGGAAAGTGTATTGTGTATGAAATATGGAGACACATGTTAAACAACAAAACAATAAATGAAATGCATATAAACCACCTATCTTATAAATACCCAATCTTCTCAAACGTAATCATCACATCTTAGTTGATGAATATTCATTATATATCATAAAGATTTATCCTCGAATAATTTTTTTTGTAGTTCCTTTGGAAGCTATGAGACATAAAACAATATCCCATAGGTGATCTGCATCATCTCACAACAGTTTTTTCATAACCAACAACCTTCTAAAACAAATCGTATATAATACCTTTCATCATATCCTTGGAAAAGGAAACATATGAAAGCGTCAGATCAGATTAATAGTAAGGTTACAAAAGGTATATATCAATATAGAATGAGAATATTAGTATGAGATAATGAGAATAATTTTTAAAACACATAACCTGCATATCGTAGATCATAAATGTAAGTAATGAAATAAATCTTGGTATTTCATAATATATGAATCGTAATGGAATAAAAAAACATGATTTGTGAGAGAATAAAATTATAAAAATACATTGATTTTTGTAATACATATAAGCATAAAAATTCTTACATCAAGGATATCCACCAAGACATTCATAACAAGTTAAAATTTTGATAGATACCCATTTAACTACTTTGGGATTATTATAACCTCTTATGTACTCTCTTTTGAGCTTGAGAAAACCACCAGTGTACTCTATTTTGGTTATGGTATAACGTACCAAGTACCCTTTGATCTCATATAATGTTAATCATTACCCAATGTTTTAATTTGAGATATAGCTCCACCAGAATTTATTTATAACATAACCACTATCCCTATTTATAATGTAACTACGATCACCTAATGAAAACCACACATAAGTGTTCCATAATATTAGAAAATTTTCATCATATAATAACCCATGAAATCAAATGAGATTCATAAAACGTTTATAATATCAGAACCCATTAAAATAATAGGGCTTTATAAATTATTGATTATATTAGAAGCCATGAAATAACGTGGGATTCATAACACATTTTTTATATCAGAAGCCATGAAATGAAATTGGATTCATAAATAATTCATCATATTAGAAACCTTGAAAATAAATGCGGTAAATAAAACATCTAATTGTATAATAAATAATTGAAAATTAATATTCCTCATAACCATATCATCATCATAAACTAAAAATATCCAGAAAAAGATTTAGAATTCTATCCATGGATAATATACATAGTAAATAATATGTAACATTAATTCATGTCACCTTAAAGGGAAAATTATTTTTGAAATATCTAATGGGAAATTTTTTGAGGAAAATATCATCGTGAATTTGAAAATAAATTAAACACAAAACAATTTCAAAAAAAAATTAATTTAATATAACATTAAAAATATATAATGGAGATTTTAAAAATAATTTAAAACATTTCTTGTGGAAAATATCCTTTCTCCATTAAACCCCACTTTTAAAAACATAAAAAACTTTGAAAAACTTTTATTATAACATACCTTTAAAAATAATAATTTATTCTTAAAATAAATCAATTTTCTTGTTTGTATGAAATTATTTTCATGCCATTTATGATAAAACAAATATTCCTATCACATTTTTTGATAAAATATAAATGGACCTTATTTGGAAAAAAAACTAAAGATTTTTATTAATACACTTTGTAAAAGTTCAAACATGTGTGTATATTCATTAATGGATAAATTTTTTATATATTTAAAATATTTAAGAAAACATATTTAGAAAAAAAAGGAAATTAATAAAATGGGTTTTCGACCGATGGGAGAAATAAATATTCTTTTTGTTAAACAAATTCTATTAAACACATGAGAACACAAGGAGATTAAAGTTAATAGAAAACATATATTATCATGAAATATCCATAAAAAATGATATTCATAAGTTCTTTGAGATATGGGTCATAATATTTCGCCATTGGAATCATAAACATAAACCATCCAAATAAACGATGGGATTGTATCATAAAATAATTACAACTTTGGTAACCTAGAATTGGAAGAAGCATGAAAGAATAAAATTAAATGAAACATAAAATATCATGATAATAAATAAATTATTTATATTACATGTAAAAAAGGTAGTATATAAACCTTATAAAATAATATAGGTCTATAATAAAACATATGTCTTATACATTGAAAAGTGAAACAAAAATTCATTACCTATTAGGTAACTTTTGAACCATAAAAACCATGAAAGAGTTATAAAAAATGGATATTTAAATACATATTATTTTTTTGAGAATAATCATAAAATGAATTCATGGGTATTATATGTACCACATAAAATAAATACATGTAAAATATGGAACTTGTCTCATAGAAAATAAAATTGAGACAGAATCCATTAAATTAAGTCTCAAATTCGTTCTTAGATGTTCAAACCTCTAATATAATAAAAATGATATTATTGTACACAATTTAAATAAAAATACATATATATATATATTACACTATATGTTATTTACTCAGGAACATTTATTATCCATTCATTAACAATTCCACGTTTAAATCACATTTTAGACAATAAATTCTCTTTCAGTGTATGTTTTGGTATTTTTTTGTTGTCCTGTTAATTTTAAATTGGTTCCATAATATAATTTTTCTAACCATTATACATAATTCATAAATAAATATTCATTATATATTTATTTATAGTAATCCATAAAATTTAGATATAGAAAATTAAATACACCATTCATGGAGATGTCATGTCATACCTACACATGAACATAGTTTCCATTTTATTGAATAATTTAATGAAAAAAAGTTAAATAATATGTTAAAATTAAAGAATAATTTTTATTTCATGTATTTAAAATATTTTTCTTTTAACTAGTCATCATTACCTTGCATGTGAAGTATATGTGAATAATGAATAACATCACATCGTGAGGTCGTAGTACGTCAAACACATGAACGACATTATCGTATCCTCCAAAGAATAGAAATTAATAAGGTATATGTAATATAAAAATTAAATAATTAAACTTTTTTTAAATATATCATATATATTAATTTATTATATCCTTATTACTATTTTGTTAAAATGAAAATTAAACACAAATCACATCAGTTTGTGATGTGGCTGTCTTCTATACACATGGGGATGCTATTATTTTCCAAAAGGTTGGGAGGTAAGAATATATATTTTGTATTATAATTAAAAATTTACAATATAATAATAAATATAAAAAAAATATAAAAATTAAATCCATCACTATATCCATCTACGACGAGTGGTGATGGAAAATGAATAGCATTATCTCGCAAGGCAGTAGTCCGCCCAACACACGATCAACAATTTTGTTTCTCATTTTATGGAACAGAAGATGAATATAAGTAATTAATTTAACATAATAAAATTTTATTATATAAGATATATGTTTTTTATTATGTCATAAATATTGATGAATAACTGAAGTATTTATAAGAATAAGTAAAACAAAAACGGATAGTTTAAAACATTACCTCTTCGGACAAACTCATTGAGTTTCAAATAAAGCCTTCCTAGATTGCCTTTATGATTTCATCAAGGCCTCTATGTTGTGGGGAGGGATGGAAAAAATATATTTGGTCTAATATTGTACATTGTAAATGTATTTTTAACTATGAATAAGACATGATAGAGGTGGGCCTTTTTAAGTGGTGGAGAGGATACACATGAAATTTTAAATATGATTAAATTGAAGCCATGATTTTCAAGTTAAAAAACATCTAAAATTTGTAATTATTGAATAAAATAAGTTATACGGATGAAATATTTCTATTAAATGGGAATTTTACTATATTATAATACATTTTACCACTTCCCGTTTTAATTCAACATTGATCAACCCGTTTGAACCTTAAACGAGATAAATAGTTTTTTCTTTTTTCCAATATTTATCTTCACCAAAAATTAAATTTACCATATAATATAATATAAATTATTTTCATTCAAAATAATGTATACATTTTCAAAATTCCATTCATATTATTTTAAAATATCAATTTAAAATTAATCCCACAAACGCAATGAGAAAGGTTTTTTTAAGGAGAAAATGTTTAAGTGTTTAAAAAGTTTTTATATCATATTTCAATAATAAATTGATTCAAATGACCAAATTATACTATAAAATATATATTTTTACTATTTTTACTTTAAAATCATTTTAAATCAACATTTTCCATATAAATTCATTAAACTAAATGGCAGCTTTCAGTAAAAGCTGGTATTTTTACTATTCATTGAAAATTGTATCTTTTTAGATATATACAAAAAATATAACCCTAACATAATTTTGAAATATGGATTTATAAAAGGATTTTTTAAATCAAAATAAATTTATTATTTTTTAAAAATATAGCATTTATTATTTTTTCAAATATATATATATATAAACATTGGGGAATAGTATTCTAGAAACTAATAAAGACATTAACAGAAATCTGAAACTCTTTTATCAATATATTTTATTTATTTAAAAATATTATAAATAATATTTCTAATTTTTTTACTATTCATAACAATAATTTTAAATTCTAGGTAATAATATTTTTGTTTAAAAAGTAAAATTTATAGCTTTTTGTTGTTCGTTAAAACTCAATGTTGTCTGAAATGAATGACATCGAAGAAATTCAATTTATTTTGAAATTGAATTTCATAAAATATTTGGGTGTTACATTCTCCACCAACCCAAAATTAATTTTGTAGTCTAAATTATTCACTTTGATATAAACAACCGAGGATAAATATTCCCCATCACGGTCCTAGGTTCCCACATAGATTCCACAAGATGGTGGTTTCACTGTGACACTTTATTTGGTGAGTGGTCCGGTTTTTTAAAAAATTATATGTAATATATAGAATCTACACTAGTTTTTCCTCATAATAAAGATAATTTCCTATTAGTATGACCGATTATTTTAATTCATGTAATATATCATGAATGTACTTCCTTGTGAAAGATACATGGAACACATTGTGAACCAGAAAGAGGGTCAATCAAAGCACCAAGAAATGTGATGCGGTCTTGATACTATCAATAATTATAAAGGTAATGATATTCATAGTTATTTTTGTGCCCTTATTTTTTCATAGTTAAATCAGTATAAAACCCTACCCACTGAATTAAAATTAGTTATCATGTCAAAAATTATCAGATTACATTTCTATTAACATTGTGCTGAATTTAATTATTACTGAATAGATATAACCTACTCTTCAATGTGGTAAATTTTCTAATTTCCTAATATCATTTTTTCTACAACTTCATTTTAGTGAAATGGATTTCTACTCTTCATTCCATAATGGGCATCATACGGAGCAATATAAATTCTCAAGTAAAAGTTATTATTGTTAGAAAACACAACTAGAGGAAGATGTTTTAACCAAGAACCATTTTTAATCCATATTATATTATCTTAAAATATCCTATATGGTTTTAATTGGTCACTCAAACTAACCATTTTACCTATTATGATACATAGTGTTGAAACGTAGCTCATTAATAAGTTACTACTAAAGAGTACTCTAGAGCATTGAGGTAAATAATTATTCTATATCAAATTAATTTTAATATGGTACACTAAGAAACCTTACCAACACCTTAATGTATATTTTTAAAATACGGTCAAGAGATAAATACTCTCTGATATTTATTAAGTGTGCTGAATTTTGAAGGTTATCTACTACAAGCAACAATTACCTCAACATAAATGAAATGATAAAACATAAATGATACAAATCCCTTTAATAATATATCCAATAATTATAAACAAATTCCAATAAAATTACATTATCACTAATAAATTTAAAAAACCATTGGGTTTTATTTCATTAATGTTTTTCAAATATAATCTTAATCTTGATAAACTAATGTAACAAAAAACCTAAAAAGGGGTTTTAATGACTTGAAAATTTCTATCAACCATAAAATAAAAAATCCAAGATTGTTTCCGTAACTCTTAAGTTAATATTAAATGGAGAAATATATGCTACCAAATTATAATTAAACCATAATTATTTACATAGGATATTATATGATACAAAATTTTTTTACATTGGAATCTTAGGTTCATCCTTGTACATATAGAATATCAAATTTGATTTGATTATCCAAGAATGATTTAGAGGGAAATAATTAATATCCAAAGACACATGGAATTTAACTGAAGGATGTAAAATAATATTTTCATAGGGCTTAATCATACAAAACAAATCATGAAATTCCCAACTATGGATGGGATGATATGTGTGCCCTAGTTTTCATGATTCACTCCATCCATTATGATTTCCAAAACATTCTCTTTTCAATTTTATGTTCAAATTTTATTATTGTATATAAATTATGTTATCCCATGTATTAGGTTAATGATTTTCATAATACCCAAAATATATGGATTCAAACCATTAGAGGGTGGGTGTACATTATTTTGATCATTCTCTCTGTTACATCATTTTCAAACATCTTCCTATAAAATGTACATTCAGATGCTAGATGTAATTCCTTGCAAATTTTAAAAAAATTGTCTTTTTAAGACAATTTCCAATATTTTTGAATCCACACATCAAGCATGAATGAAATATCATCTTTAATTCTATATGGTTTTTAGTGATTCCATTGGATTTCATATTTTAGTTCATATAAAAACCATGTGATTGATTGTTAACCCCACTCTCTATTTCTAACTTGATAAGTGAAACTAACAATTTCGTCATTTTTACTGATTTCCCTTATGCCCAACACACCTTAGTGGAATGGTTTTATTACATTGAAGAATCAAGAAACCATTTGTTCTTGTTGGAGAATAGTACCATAATTTTACGTCAAAAGTCTCATAAAATTAAACTCATATGTTGTAATAGACTCATTATCCTTCTACATAACTTATGTATTTTCTTATCCATTTTCATGAAATGAATATGAGTAAATAAATTATTTTAATATATGTTCATAAATTCATCCCATTCAGTGGTTTCAATTTTATCTTGTTTTCTTGAAATCTTGATACGATTCCACCATTGATATACTTCTCCTTCCAAATTATAGATGGTAAAATGGAACTTTTTTTCATCTAAATCCGATAAAATTGAAAATATTATTTTGATGGTACTAATCCATTTTTCACAACTAGATGATCTGTAAAACCACTTAATGAAATTGCATTTTACTATATAAAGCAATCCAAATAATTTTTTTCTCTCATTTTCACATTCATAAGATCATCATTATTATAATCCTAAAAAAAATTATAATAATAAAAATATGATTTTACATTATAACTCCCATAACATTTGGCTTATCTAGAGGAAAATAATTTTTTTTCACTGCATTCAGCATTAACATGGTCTCTTCATGCTCTATAAATTAACCAAAACCAAAACTAAAAGGTATTGAATGACTAATCATTTCGGAAAGCCACATAAAAATAAATATAACTTATAACATGTTTAAATCATGTAAACTTCATTTCAAACTATGAAAACATTAGATTTACTTTGGTCACTCCTGGACTTTATTCAAATAATTCATGACAGTTCATAAATAGTTTGTGAATTTAGAAAACAATCCACTGGGAATGTAAAACCATGTGTGTTGAAATTAACATTGTCATTCATTGGGTGATGATTGATTCTAGCTCAATCGACCCATTTTGGATTTATTACAGATAGGTACCTTAGTGCCATATCCACATCCACTTTTAGAATATAGATAGGGATGTATTTTCTTGGAAACCACTCTTTCTATCCTTTATCAAATTCCCATGAATTTTTCCTATATTTTTACTCACCCATATACTTATACATTGAAATTTTACTATACATATCAATATAAATATCCCTAGGGATCTAAAAAATATTTTATCATCCTAGTTTTCTATGGTTAACTAAACCATTGTATGATAACATATATAAATACCTTAAATTATCATACATAAAATATTTCATATTAATTCATTAATATTTATTAAATTTAATAAATATAAAAGATATAATCATTTAAATCTAGTGAGTTTAGAAACATTGACACATAAACAACGGGTCCATAGGTTTACTATATCATCTACCATAAATATTCTCTTAACTATAATCATTCTTACACATATCAAACATAATTCATTTCATTATATCCTGAGGAATAGAAGCATAATACTAGGAGAGGAAAAATAATTAGTAAGGTTAAAAATAGATATATCAATAAAACATCAGAATATATTTATGGGAAAATGTTAATAATATTTAAAAACCATAACTGATGTATCATAGATCATAAATTTGAGTCAAGACATAAATCCTGGCTATTCATATGATATGAATTACAATAAAATCAAAGAAAATGAGAAATGAGAGCATAAAATTATATTTAGGAATATATGTTTTCACATAAACTTAATCATATAAAATCATATGTCAATTATATCAACCAATAAATTTGTCACATGTTAGTCTTGGGGTAACCACACATGAACCTACATCCAGAATGGGATAACATGCCACGTACCCTATTTAGGGTTTGGAATAAGAAACCATGTAAAATATTATTGGGTTCCTATATCCTCTTATGTACCCATTGTTCTTATATTGAATTGATCATTACCAAATGCATTTGATAGAGATATTGGTCCCACCCATATTTCATTATAATGTGACCACCATAATTGGTTATAACATAACCTCCATCAAAAAATTAAAACCATACATATATATTCCACAAGATCAAATAAAATAACAATATACTAACTCATGAAAAGAAATCATCATCACTACATGTTTTTCATATTATAACTAATAAAAAGAATAGGACTTATAAATCATTCATCATATCGAATCCAGGAAAAGAAATATCCTTTGTTGCATAATTATCATATATGAACTTATGAAAAGAAATGGGATTTGAAAATAATTATTCATATATGATCCCAGAAAAATCAATGGGATTTATAAAACACATTATCATAGTTTAAATCATTGAAATGAAATTCGTCTCATGAACATATCTTCATCATAAACATAAACCATCAAAAGAAATAATAATAGTTGTATCCTTGGATCATATCCCTAGTATAGAATACATAACATAAAAGGATGTCATATTATATAAAAAATGATTTTTTAAATATAAATTGAAAAAATTCATGAGCAAAATAGACTTTATAATTTTAAAAAACATTTTTAATAAATAATTAAAAATTACTTTCATCGAAAATATCATTGGAAATATTTAAAGAAATCATTGAAAATTAATTAAAACATTTATTAAGGTAAATATCATTATAACATTGAAATAAATTAAAACTGTAAAATATTTTTAATAACATTTTCTTTGAAAATAAATATTGAAACTTATAATTGAGGCTTCAGTGATTATAATTTTCATCAAGCTGAGAAACATTATCCATGTCGTGTGTATTAAAAAAATATTCCTTCCACATTATCGATAAATAACATGCCTTATTTTAAAAAATGCATGAATATTCTTTTAAATACACAATTTATAAATTATAAAATTGGTAAAATTTTCAGTAGTAAATTTCATGGGGAATTCTAAAAAAATTGGAATCATTTTTAGAAAAAACCGATATAGATGAAAACATGTTTTCTACCGAAGGAAAATGTAAAGATGATTTTTCAAAAAAAAATCTCCTCTTGAACACAAGAGTAGAAAAATAGAGGATTATGAATAGATAAATTCTTTTCTTATAACATATACCAAGGATAAAAAATCATGAGATTATTGAGATATGGATCATTATATTTCATCATATAATGAATAAACATAAATAATACTGATAATCCTGTTTGAGTTTAGATTCTGAGCTTTAGAACGATGATACTCTTTGGCTACTTGGACTGATCTTCTTCTATGCCGCAACATGATGCTTTTATCTCTGCTCCCTCTCTGATATTGCTGATCTGGAACCTCTGTGTTTGCACACACCTAGAAGCTAATGGATGAATCTACAATTTTAATTTCTTAGAGCCTCTTGTTGTTGTATACCAGGTTCTTTAAAGATGCAATCTTGTTTGGTTGTTTTCTTTTTTTCAGATGGTGTAAAGTCATTTCACCTTGAGACCTCACTGTAATCTTTTCATTTCATAAATTCTATCTAGCATGGATTGAGAAACCAATCCATTTCACCTTCTTCAAAAAAAATAAAGATAAATGATGGATTGTATCATAAAACCATTACAATGTTGGTAATATTGAATCATAATCCTCATAAGGAATAAAATTAAATGAATCATAATATATAATGATAGTAAATGAATTCATCATATTATATTTAAAATCATATTTATAATCACCTCATTAAAGAATATAGGTTCATTATATAACATACACCTCAAAGAAGGAAAATTGATAGAAACATATTATACATCATTGGTAACATTTAAACCACAAAATCCATGGAAGTGATGTCATAAAATGGTTATTTAAATAAAAAAAAATTTATATAGAAGAAGCATAAAATAAATTAATCATTAATAAATAATCAATATAAAATAAAAACATGGTCAATATGGGATGTGTCTCACGAAAAATAAAACTGAGATGTAAATCCTTTACCCTATGTCCTAGATTACATTGTACACATTCAAACCTAATATTTAATAAATATAAATTTAATAAATATAAATTTAATATAAATTTATCAAATAACAATAATTATTTATACCACGTCATATATTATTTCCATATGACCTTTTATAACCCGTTTATTTACCATTCCTTATTAAAATCATGTTTGTGGAAAAACATCATTATAATTCATGTATATTTTTATATATTTATTTCTATATTCATATAATTAAAATGGTCATATAATATAATTATTTTTATCCATTTTATAAATATCATTTATATTCATTATATTTTTTTAATAAAATCCATAAAAGGTAGAGATAAAAAAATGAAATAAAGTACTCAAGAAGACGGTAGGTCTTACGTACACATGAATATTATTTCTATTATGTCTATGGATTGAATGAAATAAAGTTAAATAACTTATTAACTTTACATTATAGTTTCCAGGAAATATATATCACATATGTTTGTTTTAAAATATCCTTACAACCTTCTACAAACTGAATACATGAAGAATAAATCACATCACTTTGTGATTCTATAATCTATTGTACCCATAAAATATGTCACTCTATCCACCATGAAATAGATATTAAGAAGATATATATAATATAAAAAATAAATAGGTATAATAATTTTATAAATATCATATAGGTTCATTTATTATATCATTATTTTTATCCTAGTAAAATAGAAATGGGAAAAACATCACATCGGTTTTCATGGTTGTATTTTGTCATACACATGAGTGATATTACTATTTTGCAACAGTTTGGGAGGTACGAATTTGTATATAGTATTAAATATTCAGATAAATAGTTATAAAAAAATTTAATAAATATAAAAATCTAATCCATCATTATATGCATCCATGAGAGGCTGTGAAGGAAAATAAATAATATCGGCTAGCGTGGAACTAGTCTTCCAAACATATGATTGAAGACTCTATTTCCCATTTCAAGGAAAAGGAGATTAATATAAGTAATTCAATAAACATTATAAAATGTCATTATAGTGTTGTAAAATTTCTATTTTATCATTATAACTGAAGAATATTTGGAGGAGTCATAAGATGAATTAAAAAAATGCATAGTTTAAAACTTTTCAATCTAAATATCTTTTTTTTTTAAATTTCTAATTCCTCATTATGGGTTAGTGGTAACTGAACACTTCAGAACTCAAAAACAATGTCAAAATTACTAAATTCAAAAAATGAATTTCAAATAAAAAAACCAACAGAACCACATTAAATATTGAAAACTGGAACATCCTCGAGCCTCCCACCTTATGTGAATCAAGGCAGTACGTCACCTGAGCCATCGTCATCAATGATGCTCATAGAGGCGAAGTTGAAAAATTTATTTCTAGTATTGTTGCAACATTCCAAAATAACCGGATCATCAATGGAGTAGCTCTATCAGGGGCACCACAGAATCCATGAACTGAACAAAATGAATCACCATCATTGTATCAATATCTTCAGCATTGGTGAGAGAAACCCTCCGGTAACAACGGTCTTGACAAAACCAAAAAGACCTCAAAGAAGAAAAATAACTCTAATAATCTGAAAAAAAAATCATGAAACCAAGAACCAATGTATTGTGAAGGGACAGATTATGCGTAGGACGAGTCACCTTCAGCACTATCACCAGTACGAAGATTTCATCCCAAAACTTCCTTGTAAAACACCACACCACAACAACACGGAGAGGAGAACTATAATTGGAAGCCATAGTAGATCTAGGAGAGGGTGGTAGTAAAGAGACAATCTTTTCCACAAAATCTACGAGACTACGAAACATTAAATAAAATAGGGAAATGTCAAGAACTACCCTCCCACCATTGTTGAAAGTCGAAAGTAGATCCTAGAACCACCCTTGCTGCTGCTGAGTGGCGCCATCACACGATGACCCGAGCCGAATGAAGAACCACAAAGCCAAAGGAGTCCGGCCATGAAGTTTAAAGGACATAGAGTGCCATTTATAAGTGGGGGAGAGGACACACATTGAATTTTTGAAAAGAATAATGTTTACTAATGATTTTCTCATTCCAAAAAGCACCAAAATTTTTCATTCTAGAAAAAAATAAATTATAGGGTCTAAATATGAACATTATATAGGGTTTTTACAAGTATAGGGGTTAATTTACACAATAAATTTAGTTTAACCCCCGCAAAAGATAACTCATTTTCACCTTTATGGTGATAATTAATTTTTACTATTCATATTGAAAAAAATTGAAAGTTTTATATAATAAAAAATATTTGGATTAAAAATATGGATTCTATTCTTATAAATTTAATTTATTT
Organism: Viscum album; assembly: GCA_963277665.1. Taxonomy (NCBI): domain Eukaryota; kingdom Viridiplantae; phylum Streptophyta; class Magnoliopsida; order Santalales; family Viscaceae; genus Viscum; species Viscum album. The sequence continues at coordinate 1,518,910,574 of OY728141.1, read as the reverse complement.
AAGTAGTAATTTTTTAAAAAATTAAACACGCAGATTTGATTAGAATGTGAGTTTTTAAACGAAAAATGTTAAAAAATTTAAAAAGTTTTTATATCAATGTTTAACATGAAATTGATTAAAATACAATAATTTAGATTAAAAAAATATATGATTGATCTAATATTACTTTTAAAACTATTTTAAAACAAACGTAACCATAAGTATTTTTTAAATGAAAATGTAGCATTCAATAAAAAATAGTATTTTCACTATTGATAGAAGAATTAATCTTTCATAAAAATAAAAAATATTTACGCTATGATAAATTTTACACGAAGATTTTAAATATTATATTTATTTTTTGAAATATAGTTTCTAAAAGTTGTACAAAATTACTTTTATTATTTTTTCAAATAATCAATTAAATCATTTCAGAAAATAGAATTTTGGAAACATATAAATTCTTTACCAAAAATTAAATACTTATTCTTATATATTCCTTCTTTAAGAAAACACATTATACATAATATTTAAAATTTTATTTTTCATATTCATTCTGAAAAGTTTAATTTCTAAGAAATAACATTCATTCTTAAATTATAATATTAAATGTTTTTCATGGTTCGTTAAAGAATGGTGTTGCATAAAATTCTTGATATTGATGAAATTAAATTTATTTGAAAAAACATATTTTATAAAATCTTTTGGTGTTACATACGTTATATGATGGTTGTTTCACTAATGCATTGTCAATATTTTCTTCAAGTATAATGGTAGAAATAAAAAGTTTAATGAAACTCCCTGAAAATCATGAATATGATCTCACATAAATATAATAAGTATAAAGGCAATGAAAGTAATAAAGGGAATAAAAAAGAGTTATCTACTCCCCATTTCACATTAAACACACCTAAAAACTCTGCAATCAATCTAATAATGATAGACATCTCACCATGGAAGAGGGTGTAAGAGGAGAGAAAGAATGAACAGGCCTTTGAAGAAATGGGGGAGAAAAGAGGATTAAGATCCCATAAGTGGAAAAATTGAGAAAATGGCCATTTCGAACCTTTTAAATTGGCTGAGGGTTAGGATACATAGCTTGAATAAATGTAAACCAACCATTTACTGACTACTACCCAAGAACCACAACATTTATAGGTTCTAACACATAGTAATTCAAAGTGTTCACTCATTTTTTGGGGTTCCCCTACACATATGCCACTCTCCACATAGTTTTGTATCCTCGAGTGCACAATTTTATCTTATAGTGTGACACAAATACATGGAATCATTGTTATTGGTCATTATTTTCACTAACTATTTTCAAACAATGTCGCCCCTGTCCTCCTATAAAAAATCCATGTATTTTAAAGATGGATGCACCGAAAAATCATCAAGGCTCTAAAGACACCTCTCAAGACTAAATCCTCATCCCGACAAAAAAAATTATTATTTTTTAAAGATCAAAATTACATTACAAAGATCTATTTAAAATTTATTTCGTCCACTAAATGAGAAACTAAAATATCATTGAACAGAAACTGAAATGTCCAAAGCATGGGAATTTACAATATCCCCACCATAGTAATTCTCATCCTTGAAAAGTATTGGGAAACAAAAAAAACTTCACTCAAACTACCTGGGTCATGAATTTTCATTACAATTTTCATGATTACTTTTTCAAGTTACCAAGACACCAAAAAATTGTATGTTAAACATATAGTGATTAAACTACAAAAACTCTGTCCAATACACATAACTTACAAATAAACATATAAAAATGCTTATGTAAGACCATATGACCTGAAATATGATCAGGTTTTCATCTCTTTCATCAACTAGTATATGGTGTTATCCACTAATTGTTCTTGTTTTTTCAAATGCCAATTTAGAGCGACAATACACCAATGGTCAAAGATTATTATAAAATGACTCCTTCAATATCTTAATGATGTTCTGGGAACAGTTCTAAGACTACATGTGAGGACACTACTATAAGTCCTCTATTCGATCAAAACAGATGAACTCTAGTAAAAAATTCTTATACTCATTTTACAAGATATTACTTGGAAAGGAACAGATAACCTTGAAACTATTAATGCCTCATCCTAGTGGAATTCTCAATGTGGTTCCTTACTGGCCTCATCACACTATTTGAGGAAGTATTGTTGAACCATCCTTGATTAACAACTCCCAAAAATGAATATCTTATAAAACAAATTCATCCCCAAAACTACATTCTAAATCCTTATCCAAATAAGTACTATGAATATTATGAGACTACTAATTAAATATTGTAATCGACTTTCTATGGCATCTCCTTGTTGACCCTTCTCCAGATCAAAAATATTATTGTGATATAGCAAAAACACCTATAGATACAATATTATAAATGTAATGACCTGGAATTTCCGTGGAGTTTTTTTTTTCTTAAATACATTGGAATTTTACGAGTCCTCAAAAACTGACGGTGCATGATTACAAGGCCCGGTGTGCCAAGAATCAATTTCTGAACCTTTTTTCAGGTACGTTCAGTAAAAATATGAGTGGGATTTTATAACATTTGAACTGGTGCTCAGAATTGAAATATGAGGGCACTGTTGAACTCGAAGTGCTGATATTCTCTTAAGAATACTTTCAGCTCGACAGTAGTTGGACGATAATGGAAGTTAGTTTTTGGAGTTTTTAAGAATAATGTTAAATAAAAATAGGTGTTGATTATTTTTATTTTGGCAGTTAAAATCTCCAAGGGGATGTTAGAGGTGGGTTCCACCACACCATAACCTCCCATGAGAGGTTATGGTGGTGGGGACCACCCGCACATAACCTCCCTTGGGAGGATATCCTTGGTGGGTCCCACACGGGGTTTAAACTCCCTTTAACCCCCCCATTTATATGGGAGAAAACTCTTCACCTTCCCCACCATTTAGTTGAGCCAACCCATATCATTTATTTGGTTATGTTTCACAATTTAATTATACTCCTTTTTGAATCCATTTGAATTGTTTCCAACAATTAAAATAATAGGTAGTCTATTATTTTTTGTTGGCAATTCATTTGGTGGAGTTTGAGAGAGTGATTGGAAGAACTTGGAGAACTTCATCCTTCCAATGAAAAATTCCACTCACCACCGAACAATGACGAACTCCTTCTTCTATCCTCAATTGTCACAAAAGAGAAGGAGTCTACCGCAAAGAATTCCGTCTTAGACTTCGTCCCTTCTGAGCGCTCATCCACCAACGACGAGTATCCTCTTTGTTTTCTGAAGTCGAAGAAACAACGCCCTCCTTCCCGCAAATCTGTCAATGATCATCAAGAATAGTAGGGGTTGGATTTTGAGTATGATTATATTCCCATGTTCTTTAAAAAAACAAATAAGTTAGATGTTTTCTTTTGCGGGTTGGAAATAATATTTGCGGGAGGATATGGTTTGATTATCTTCTTTTAAGTTCTTGTTGAGCCGCCTATTACCACTCTAATGAGGGGGGTGTGGGCCAAACTAACATGGACCGACCCCTCTATTGTTCTTATTTAATGGTGTGTTATTCACGATGGAAGGTGGCAGGTTTGCGTTGTGGTGAAAAATGGATAACCCCTACGAGCCACCAAGAAACCCCTTCGATGTGCCTTCTAAATGAGCTAAGGAGCTCCCTTATCCTCTGAAAACCAGAAATCCCGCATACGGAATGAGTGGAAGGAAGAACGGGGAAAATATAGGAACTCTTGAGTGGATCGGGACTTAAAACCCTAGTTTTAAGTGGCCGCACTGCTTGGACGCACGGTTTGGGAAACCGTGTGCCAACTGTGCGGTAGCCACTATCCCACCTTGGGACTTCGCATGGCTTAGCCGCAGGGTTTTTCAAACAGTGCTCCAACCATGTGGTTGCTACTATCTCACCCAGAGGCTTTTCACGGCTTGGCTGCATGGATTTTCAAACTATACAGTTGCTACTGTCTCACCCAGAGACTTCGCATGGCCTAGCCGCAGGGTTTTTTTAGACCATGCGCAAACCATGCTCCCCTTCACAAACCTCCATAACTTTGGAACCGGGCGTCCGTTTGATGAACTGTCTGCGACACTGGAATCTTTGGAGTGAGAAGGTGCCTTGAGTATACCACACTAGAGATTTGGGTTGAGATGGAGAATTGTTAGGTTGGATCAATCACAAATCCAATTGGACCCCGGAACTAAAAGGCTAATAACTCACAGATCGGGCATCTGATTGGCATGCCATATGTTGCGTTGAGACCCCTATGACATGGTGGTCCCTGAGATACTTCTACATTGTACTAAGTGATAGTTGGAATATTTCCCATTATCTCATGGAGCGGATCCTTCCGGTGACGACCAAACAAAGTACAGAGACCTAGTATCTGGCTGAGACCTGATGACGGCTTGACTGATTTGACTCAGAGTGACTCGACTAGCCTAGTGGGGAGAGCCTCTGTGTGACACAGAAGAACCATAGTGAGGAGTGCCTCTGTGTGATGCAGTAGACCCATGGTACTTGATATGAGGAGTACATCAGTAGGCTACGAGGGGAGCGCCTCCGTGTGACGCGGTAGACCCACAGTGGGGAGCGCCACTGTTTGACGCAGCAAATCCATGATACTCGATAGGAGGAGTACCACAATAGTCCAGGATAGTGGGAATCACCTCTGTGTGATGCGGAATACCCAAAATACTCTTTAGAGTAAGAGTACACCATCATCCGAGGTTTTGAAAGTTTGATTGGGAGTGTTACTTGTTAACACCCCAAGAATAAAATCTTGGTTTGAGATGAGTAAATGGATTTAGTGATTTCCTCATGATTGAGATGGCTTACTAGATAACATAGGTATATTTATGGGCATATACCTAAGAAATGGTTATCCGTTTATTTCATACTTTGTGGGTTATCCTTGTTGGATTTCGTGAGACCTTGAGGGCCTTGGTGTCCCTCCTGAGTATCATTATACTCACCCCTGCACGGGCTATACCCGCACCTCATTGTGTTGGTTGCAGATGAAGGAAAATGCTGACTGAGGTAGAGAGTAGCAAGACTGGATGGTACCCGGAGGTATAACACTTGGAGTAACAGTGCACGGAGCAGACGGACGGACGTGGAGTGCTGAGGAGTCCATCTTTACCTACCCTTCAGGTAGGAACCCTGTATAACGACCCAATAGAATCTTTACTTGATTTAAGTTGTCATTTCATTCAGTTGTACCTGTACTTTGCTGTTGGGCTTGTATTTCCGGCCCCTTTTACTTTCCAGCACTTCTTCTGTATATAATATTTATTTGTTTTTGGCTTCCAGTTGTGTACTCTAATTGTGTGTGTTTAATTTTTTTAAATGCAATGCCTTCCCATATTAGGGATTTACGCCTTTGGTGCTAGTCGCCAGCCCCAGGCCTATGAAAGGTGGGATTGGGGTAGTCACGGCACGGGCTGTAAGGATGAGTTGTGACAAATTGTTATCAGAGGAGTTGGTTCTACTGTAGAACATAGGACTCTGATCATTCATTTCTGTGAAGCAATAGTGTCAAGGGTACCGAGTGTGGTTTTCAGTTCAGGGAGTCTAGTATTGGTACGGGCGACCAATGTATCCATACCCCAGGACCCTGACTACTGATTTCTAACTTAGTACATGAAAACACTTATTTCGTGCATGTATTTAAAAGTTTTCTTAAGTCAGATCAACCATGTCAGCTCATCAGGTATAATCTTTTGACTGTGTCACATCTGTTTCTTTCAGGATGCCTCCCCGCAAAGCCCCGAGAGTCGTACACTCTAACCACCAACCGAGCGACAAGGCCTTGCTGCAACGCCCTCTACCAGCGGAGGCACCAGAAATACCACTTCCCATTTGTCCACCGATGCCACTAGCCCTAGAAGCAGATGATTCGTGCCACTTGAGCGTCTTGCATGAGTTCCAGCAATAGAGGCCACCCAGGATTCGGTGATAGATGAACCCACAGGCGGCTAAGTATTGGCTGGAGGCTATGGTGAGAGTCTTCAGGATGGTAGGGACACCAACTGACCTCATGTTGATTCTTACTACGATTCTCCTTCAAGTAGTAGCAGGTAGATGGTAGATCCTGATGCTTCAGGTGCACGACGAGGTGACACTTCTCTGGACATACTTCGAGAGCTTCTTCCGGGTAGAGTTTGTTCCAGCCACCCTTCGTGCGGTGCGTACAAAGGAGTTACTGCATCTACAGTATGGTAGCATGATAGTAGCACATTACTCAGCGAGGTTCACTGACCTCTTGTGCTACTCCACGTATATGGTACGGGACCCATTCTTCAGGGCCCAGACCTTCGATCATAGGATCAGGAGAGATATCAGGGCATCGATGATCTCCCTCAGCCACCTGACGTAGGCGGGGGTGTTAGAGAGAGCCCTCCTAGTAGAGAGTTTCTTGGACAAGCAGTCACCAGCAGTGAGACCCACTACTGGTCGGCATGCAGCGGAGTCTTCTACCGATGGCAATAGACAAATGATTTAGAGGTACAAGAGGACCAGACCCATACGTGGGCGACCGCAAGACTCAGGATCAGTTGTGCAGGGCACCCGGGGAAGTGACATATATGCCAGGAGCAGATAGTGTTACTCATGTGGCGGGCAGGGTCACATGGCCCGTGACTGTCTGACCCACTGTTCATATTATAAAAAAATAGTTGAGGGACCACCTACGTAGTGGAAGAGGTTCGATTCAGGTAGTCTTCAAGGAGCAGGCGGATGTGGCAGAGGAGCTAGCCATGCAGCTGGCGGTGGACGATGTTACGAGGTTCTACCGCCACCAAAACCAAGAGGACCACCCCGACCGTAGGGAGTGGGTGGACATGGGAGAGCTCAGCTTCAGGCAGCTGAGGCATACAACCACGACGCTTCATAGATGATTCAAGGTATGATATTTGTCTACTACACCTTAGCTACAGTTCTTATAGACACAAATCCCAGTCACACTTTCATTTCCACTTCTCTCATTCGGAGCTCATAGATTCTGACGGAGTCGTTGGCTCGATCCTTATGGTTAGAGACTCCTATGAGAGCAAACTCGATGATTGCGCACTTGTTTCGGAAGTGTGAGATTACTCTAGGAGGTGAGAGCATCGGTTGGGATCTCCTCGTTGTGGAGTCGAGGCCTTACGACGTCATCTTGGGTATAGAGTAGTTATCTATAGTCAATGCCCAGATCAACTGTATTAGGCACAAAGTGAGGTGTGTCTGCATGGATGGGACCAGGTTCACCTTCATCAGCGAGAAGGGAACCTTTGCAGCACTGGAAAAACTTACTTAGAGGAGGGTGCAGCCGATCACTCACTAGTTGGATTGCCTTACCCTCATAGAAGTTGATGTAGAGAGCCCGACTTATCATGTAGTGGTGGACTAGCATGCAGATGTTTTTCTTGATGATGTTCTAGGACTACCTCCTCACAGATAGGTGGACTTCTACATTGACCCATACCCTGGGATGACACCGATATCTACTCCAGCATATCGTATGGCTCTTGATGAGCTCTGCGAGCTGAGGGTACAGCTAGAGGACCTTCAGGGGAAGAGATTCATCCAGCCTAGTGTTTCTCCCTGGGCAGCCCTGATACTGTTCGCCAAGAAGGAGGATGGGAGCTCAAAGATCTGTGTCTACTATCGTCGCATGAACTAGGTGACTGCAAAGAAAAAGTACCCACTTCTGAGGATTGATGACCTCTTTGACCAGATGAAGGGGGCACGGTGGTTCTCAAAGATAGACCTCAGATCAGGCTATCACTAGCACAGAGTTCGAGATGAGGATGTAAAAAAGAGGGACTTTAGGTGTTGATACGGCCACTAATAGTTCTTGGTTATGGCCTTTGGTATGACCAACTCTCTATAAATGTTCATGTGTCTTATGAACAGGATCATCTAGCTATACCTCGATCGCTTTTCTGTGGTCTTCATCGAAGACATATGGATCTACTCGACTCCTGAAGTGAAGCACGCCTACCACTTGCAGGTAGTACTTGACACACTCCGAGAGCACCAGCTCTATGGTAAGCTATCAAAGTGAATGTTCTGGATTTGATAGGTTCACTTCTTGGGACACATCATCTCGGAGGCTGGCATTGCAGTAGATCCAGCGAAAATTGAGGCAGTACTTACATGGGAACCACCTAGGAGTGTGACAGAGGTATGGAGTTTCCTAGGATGGGTTGGATACTACGAGAGATTCATTCTAGACATATCTAGAGTTTTAGCTCCACTATCAGCCTTGAAGAAGAAGGGGAAACCATTCGTGTGGTCGGAGAGATTCCAGCAGAGCTTTCAGGAGCTGAGGTAGAGGCTAACTAGTGCCACTATCTTGAGACTTCCAGAGGATGGAGTAGGGTATGTAGTTTACTGTGACGCATCAGTGACCAGACTCGGGTGTTTCTTGATGCAGGAGGAAGCAATGACCACGTATGGTTCTCAGTAGTTGAGATAGCATGAGCAGAACTACGCTACCCATGACCTGGAGTTAGCAGTAGTGGTCTTCACCTTGAAGATGTGGCGACACTATCTGATGGGCGAACATTTTATCATGTAATATGTTCAAAATATTCTTAGATATATCTTCTCTCAAAAGGACGTGAACTTGAGACATCGTCATTGGCTGGAGTTCCTCCAGGACTATGACTTTGAGATAATCTATTCTCCTAGGAAGGGGAACATTGTTGCGGATGCGTTCAGTAGGAGGACTAGTATACAGCTGCTAGGAGAGGCGAATCAGTAGCTGGCTTCCTTACAAATATCCTTTGTGGATAGGGATGAAGCAACCTATTTGCAGTCTCTTACAGTAACACCTCCAATTCTTCAGCAAATTAGGGAGGCACATCAAGGGGACGCTGACAGTGAGACACGATGTTCTCATAAATCCACAGGGCAGGCACCTGATGGATTTTATGAAGGTGGAGAGCACGTCATCCCCTTTATAGTATGTAACATGGTACAATTTGAACTTCATGAGGTGGTGTTGAGGGAGTTTCAAACTTCCCCTTTAGCGATACATCCAGGAGTGGAGAAGATGTGCCAGGACCTTCGATGACAGCACTGGTGGCCAGGTATGAAGAATGTTGTAGTAGAGTTTGTCTCATAGTGCCTCACTTGTCAACAAGTGAAGGTAGATCCCCAGGTACCAGCAGGCTTGTTTTGTAATGACCCAATCTTTTTGAGTATTATATTAACTTACTCTTAATGATTTAATAAGACGTTAATGGTTAATGCAGAAAGGGGAGTTGATGGCTTCATCCAGTAGACTCAACCCTTACGAATCCCACTTATCATAGCTTGGGAAGTAGGTAGCATCTGTGGGCTTCGCTTTGGACCAAGCCCAAGCCGAGCTCTAGCGTGTCAAGCTTGAACGAAAATGCTTGCAGGAGAAGTTCAAGTAAGTGGAGATTGCTACTAGGGCAATGTTATCTGAGCCTCCCTCAGATTCTCTCACCATAGCACACCTTACACTTCTTATGCTAGTGTTATAAGGGGCTATGTGATGAGACCCTAGTTTCCTTGTGTAATCCTTTTGGGTGAATAAATTGGGATTTCTTCCTTTAGTGATGTTTGTGAAATTTCAAAATTCCAGATAATTTTAGAATGTAATTTATTGATGAATTTTGAAAAAGGGATATTTTGAAATATTTATGTAAACCCTAAATAACTAATGATGTGTAATGATTTTTAAGAAATGGTCTTCTACAAAAGTGTTCATTAAGGAATTTGGAGTCTAATAAGATCAACTTAATTTTTGATGAATAGTAAATTACGAATAGTGATTTTACGCTTAGGATTAGTAATGTGACCAAATGGATTAGTAATTTTCACTCAAAGAAAGTTTTAATATAATTTAGACACCTTGATTAAGTAATGTGATTCAATAAAATGGTTAAATAACGGTTTCATAAATTATTATTCAAGTATTAGTTTTTTCGGATGAATAGTGTTTTTTAATTAAAAATTTAATTAAAAATAATTAGAAAATTATTTTTATAAAAATGACTTTATTTTTGAACTCAGAGCATCAATATTATGTTATAGTAATTTTTGGGGTTTTTTCTGAAAAAATGAATTTTCAGTGAATAGTGTATTTATTTAAAAATAAAATTAAAAATATTTAGAAAATTATTTTTATAAAATGGAGTTCATTTTTGAAATCATATCATTGATATTTGGTTAATGTGAAATTTTGGGATTTATCTGAGAAAGTTGAATTTTCAGTGAATAGTAAAATTACAGTTTTAGGGTTTCGGTATGTTTAATGACATCATAATGGTGTCATGATGATTTCATGAGATATTTTGAGGGTTGGCCGGCCAAGGGTGATGAATTATTGTTTTGGGGGCCCCATGTGGCCTAACTCCATGATAAATGCCAAGGGAGAGCACATGGGTTTGAGAAAAGCACATGTGAGGTGTCCCTTGGCCATTAATGCTTTGTCCCCTCACTTTCCCTATAAATACGCACCCTTTCCTCCTTTAGTTTTCACTCCCAACTCTCCCCCAACGAAGTTCTGGTCTTCTTACCTTCCAAAGAGTCCTCCCAAGGTGCCCCCAAGCCCTCAAGGTCCAATCCTTTGAGTTTCAAGAGTCACGTTTTAAGGTAAGGGATCCGACCCCTCTCTTTCTTTTCATGTAAACTCTTTTATGTCATTCCTATTATGCTCCTTGTTTTTATGTGAGAGGATGTTCTTTTATATTCCTCTTACTTCCCATTCATGTTTATATGATGAGAGATCCCCTCTTACTCTCATCATTTCGTTTTATGAAAGTTTAAGTGACGCCGTTAGGCTGCCGAATTTTTAAGGGATTCTTTCACCCTTCTCATTTTTCAAGTTCGATTTTCATGTCAAGTCTTTCAACTTCCTTTTTATTATGTTGGGGTATTATCTCTATATCTATCATACTGATCTCTTATGATCATATGATGAGGGACCCTATTTTATCTTGTCAAATCATTTTCTTTTGAAGTTAAGTGACGCCGTAAGGCTGCCGAATTTTCATAAGAGAAATCTAATCTTTTTTTTCCTTCCATGTTTTTTATTTCAAATGGTATGTCCCTAAAATTTCATTACCATGTCCATATATCCTTCTTATTCTTTCACCCTACTGTTTTATGGATCATTTATGAGTGGGTGACCCATGTCCCCTCTCATTTCAATGTTTTCTAAAACCCCGAAACTTAGCCGTTATGCTGCAGAATTTTCCCCTCAAAATGCCTCTCTCTTTTCTCAAAAATTATTTTATGTTATAAAGTGAATACTCCAAGCTCTTATTTCTACAAGGGTATTCACATATATATCAAAATGTTCCATTTTAAATTCTTGGATTTACATACATGAGACCCACTTTCCCTTTCCGTGGGTTTAAAGTGACGTAAAGATCATGTCTTTAAAGCAGTTTTTAAAACGTTATGATTATGAAATGAAACCCATTTATTTTATGCTATGTGGGTTATTTATGAAATGTTTGATGATGATATATGTGGATCACATGATAATAAATTCAAATTTAAGGGTGCGCCCTGATAGCGCTCCAATGCATTGGGTAATGATGTAACCACTATAGATTACAATTTTCACGATACCTTGGTGAATAACCTTGGTAATTTTCAAATGACACCTTGGGGATGGACCTTGGTGATATGTTCATGATTGTCTATGCTAAATGATGTAGCCACATCTTCAAGTTATGAAAAATGTTATTTTTATTATGAAATGCCTCATGATTTCTTTCTCATGCCTTAAAGTTCTTTTCATGTCCTTATTGAAGTATCTCAAGTTCACATGTAAAATGTTCCTCTTGTTTCCCTTACTGGGCCTTCTGCTCACCCTTTCTTTTGATGTATGTCCCCAGGTTATGAGATGCAATAATGAACCTAGAATGAACTTAAGGAGACGCCTTTCAAGTGTTTAAGAAGAATGTTTTATGTTGTTTTCATGTATTATATTCCTGGTTTCCAAGACACTAGACCTTAAAGATCCTCAGTTTTGTGTAATGTAATGAAAGTTTATGTTATAAAATGGCGGGATGCCATAGTTGGTATCAAAGGATGGTTTAGTTATTTGTGGAAATTAGGATATAAAAGCTTTAGGAAGAACCCTATAGAAAAGTTTAAATATATGAAAACTTCCTGGTATTTTGGTATGTATTGAGTAAGTGGTCTATCAAACAAATACATCCCTGTCTAGATACGAGCAGGTAGAGGCGGCTCTGGCACAGATGTACATAGGGGTAAAACCCGAAAACACCGCTTTGAGCTAGACTCGAACGGGAACTGGTGCACGATAACGGGCCTTGCTGCACTCTTGGTTACGACACTACCGGGGGATATGTTTGGTCAATCACATGCTTTTTATGAATCATTATGAAGGAATTATAGAGAACTATAATTGTCTAAGCATGAAGTCTTAGTTAAAAGATTCATAAATGAAATAAGTTTCTCAATAAGGTTTTATTCTTTTAGAAAATGGCGGGCAATAGGAGAAACCGTGCTGATGGTGACCGCAATTCACCATGTGCTGACGGCCCTCCGATGGAAGCCGGAATGGAAACATTCATGTGAATGATGAACCAACTGACTCAAGTTATGAGTAATAACTTGAATCAAGCTGAGAGGCCGACCTCACCATGAAGGGAACAACTTTCTGTTGAGTCCTTCATGCGTCAACGACTGCCAACATTCAGTGGATCTACTGACCCATTGGTTGTGGAACAATGGATAAGCTCCATTGAAAAGATCTTTTCTGTACTTCATTGTTCGGAACAAGAAAAAGTCACCCTTGCTGTTTACCGCCTAGAGGGAGAAGCGGATCAGTGGTGGTCACTGATCAAAAACACGAAGCCACGAGGAGAGATGGAAGCTATGGTGTGGGAAGAATTTCGGGGGATTTTCTTTAACAAGTATTTCCCTCGTTCCATGAGAACGAAAATGGATAAAGAGTTTATCAAGATGAAGCAGAAGGAGAACGAATCTGTCGGAAGCTATGAGATGAACTTCACAAGGCTTTCCCGTTATACCTCAAGCTTTGTCATGGACCCTAATGGGAAGGTTGATAGATTCTTTTGCGGACTACGACCACATCTGTGGAATAATCTAGCCAACAGGGACTACGATAGCTATGAAGAAATACTTCGAAGTGCTATGAAAGTTGAACTAGAGTTTGGGGAGACACAATGGTCTCACAAATCTAATGAGAAGAAGAGAACTCTAGAACCAAGCCTGGGAAGAAGTTTTGATCAGGAAAGAGGTTGAAAGCATATGTAACATGCCACATGTAATAAATGTGGGAAGAAGCATCCGGGGAACTGCTTTATCGGAAGTGGCAAGTGCTATAGGTGTGGAAAAGAAAGACATATTTCTCGTAATTGTCGTGGTGATGTGAAGCCTCAACTTCCCAACACTAACGACAGAGGAAATATGGTTCTGGCCCTACCCGAAGTCACATGCTTCAAGTGTGGACAGCTTGGGCACTTTGCTAATCAATGTCCAAATCCGAGGGCGGTGGAGGGGAATCACCATCAACCTCAGTAGAGGCCAAGGGAGCAAGGTCGTGCTTTCTCTATCACAACAACTGAAGTTGATGTTCCGAACGATGTGGTAGCAGGTACTCTTGTTGTCCTCTCAAAAATAGCAAGTGCTTTATTTGATTCTGGTTCTACGCATTCCTTTATTTCTTCCAAGTTTGCAAAGAATATAGAATCAATCCCCGAATTGCTTGAGGTAGAGTTGTCAGTCAAGACTCTATGTGGGATTACCCATGCATCAACAGTGTTTAGAGACTCTAGTGTTTACTTTGGTGAGCACAATCTTATCGCAAATCTAGTAGTCATTCCCATGATGGAATTTGACATTATACTAGGGATGGACTGGCTCTCAAAGTATAACGCTAAGATCAAATGCAGAAGTAAGGAAATCTTAGTAGTCTTGAATGAACGACCTACAGTTATCTTCTGAGGAGAGATATCCCGAACTGATCCCTATCTAGAAGCACCTCCTATAGCTTTCTTTATGGAGTTAATCGGTGATGATGAAGAAGGGAAAGGGAGCATACAAATTGAAGATGTTCCGATTGTTCAGGAATACATGGATGTATTTCCTGAGGAGTTGCCTGGACCTCCCCCAGAAAGAGAGGTAGATTTCTCCATTGAACTCGTACCTGGGTCTCAACCGATATCAAAGACTCCGTATAGAATGGAAAATGTGGAGCTAGAGGAGCTAAAGAAACAACTACAATACTTGTTGGAGAAGGGGTTTATCTGACCGAGTGTGTCTCCTTGGGGAGCACCAGTTCTCTTTGTGAAGAAGAAGGATGGATCAATGCGGCTATGCATTGATTATAGAGAACTGAACGGGATCACAGTGAAGAACAGATACCCTCTTCCAAGAATTGATGATTTATTTGACCAACTTCGTGGGGCTCAATTCTTCTCTAAGATTGACCTTTGATCTGGTTATCATCAACTGAGGGTGAAGAAGGAAGATATTCCAAAGACTGCCTTCCGATCAAGATATGGGCATTATGAGTTTACTGTTATGCCCTTTGGCTTGACTAATGCTCCTGCTATTTTCATGGATTTGATGAATAGAGTCTTTAAGGACTACCTTGATAACTTTGTGGTAGTTTTTATTGATGATATTTTGATATATTCAAAAAGTTGTGAGGAGCATGAAGATCATCTGAGGTTTATTTTGAAAACTCTACGGAAGGAGAGGCTCTTTGGGAAGTTCAGCAAGTGTGAGTTTTGGTTACAACAAGTGGCTTTCTTGGGGCACATCGTAACCAATGAAGGAATCTCGGTTGACCCTGCAAAGACAATGGTTGTGGAGGAGTGGCCTCAACCCACAACAGTAACTGAGATTCGTAGTTTCCTTGGTTTAGCGGGATATTATAGGAGGTTTGTGAAAAACTTTTCATGGCTTTCTAATCCACTAACCAAGTTGACTCGAAAAGGGGTTAAGTTCATCTGGACAAAGGAATGCGAGGAAAGTTTCCAAGAGCTGAAGAAGAGATTGGTTACTGCACCTGTGTTAACACTACCCTCTATCGGATAAGGATTTGTTATTTTTAGCGATGCATCTCTGAAAGGGCTTGGGTGTGTCCTCATGCAAAATGACAAAGTAATTGCTTATGCATCTCGACAGTTGAAGATTCATGAGCAGAATTATCCTACGCATGATCTAGAGCTGGCGGCAGTTGTTTTTGCTCTAAAGATATGGAGGCACTATCTTTATGGGGAGAAATGTGATATATACACTGACCACCAAAGTCTAAAGTATATTTTCACTCAGAAAGAATTGAACATGAGACAAAGGAGATGGTTGGAGATTATTAAAGACTATGATTGTTCAATTCATTATCACCCTGGAAGAGCAAACAAAGTCGCAGATGCGTTAAGCAGGAATGATCCTGTTGTTCTGGCAACAATGAGGATCCTGGGAGATCCCTTGATTAAAGATCTAGTAAAACTGGACATGGGAATTATAAGGAAAGGGACATCATCAACCCTATCCCAAATTATTTCTCAACCTTCATTACTAGAGAAGATCAAGAAGGCTCAAAAAGAAGATCCTTTGCTGCAGGAGAAGTTCGAGGCTGTAAAGGATGGGAAGTTCCCTGATTTCAATATTGATCAAGAAGGTGTATTGAAATTTCGTACAAGACTATGTGTTCAATCTATTTCGGAGATAAATAAAGAATTGATGGATGAAGCTCATAGCTCTACATTCTCTATACACCCGGGAAGCACTAAGATGTATAGAGACCTTCGTGATCATTATTGGTGGGATAACATGAAGAGGGAGATTGCCGATTACACTACAAGGTGCCTGGTGTGTCAAAAAGTAAAGGCAGAAAGACAACTTCCTAAGGGGGTATTACAAACGCTACCCATACCAGTATGGAAGTGGGATAATATCACCATGGACTTTGTAACTGGTCTCCCGAAAACATCCAAAGGAAACAATGCGATATGGGTTATTGTGGACCGTCTCACCAAGACAGCCCATTTTATCTCTATTCGGGAAGATTTCTCTCTGGATCAGCTTGCCAAGATATACGTGAAGGATGTGGTAAGGCTGCATGGGGTACCACTCTCCATCGTATCTGATCGTGACCCAAGATTCACATCAAAATTCTGGAGAAGTCTTCAGCATGCTCTGAATACTGAATTGAATTTTAGTACGGCATATCATCCTCACACTAATGGCCAATCTGAAAGGACTATTCAGACACTCGAAGACATGTTGAGATTATGCTCAATGGAATTTAAAGGTGGATGGGATCAACACCTCCCATTAGTGGAGTTCTCCTATAACAACAGCTTCCATGCGAGTATTCAGATGGCACCCTATGAAGCTCTGTATGGAAAGCGGTGTAGAACTCCTACTTGTTGGGATGAAACTGGTGAGAGGAAGCTTCTTGGGCCTGATCTTGTGCAAGAAAAGACAGAACAAGTTCATTCCATCCAACAACACATAAAAGCTGCTCAGAGTCGGCAAAAGAGCTATGCTGACAATCAACGAAGAGACTTGGAGTTTGGTGTTGGTGACAAAGTCTTCCTTCGAATCTCTCCATGGAAGAGAGTCATGCGGTTTGGGAAGAAAGGGAAGCTCAGTCCTAGGTACATTGGCCCCTATGAAATCCTTGATCGCATAGGAGCAGTGGCCTATCGTTTAGCACTTCCACCGAACCTAGCTCAAGTTCACAATGTCTTCCATGTATCTCTCTTGAGGAAGTACATACCCGACCCTTCGCATGTACTGAACCCAGAGGTGGTACAACTTGAACATGACCTCTCTTACGAAGAGCATCCAGTGGAGATCTTAGACTGTAGATAAAAGGTTCTACGAAACAAGACTACCCACCTTGTGAAAGTGTTGTGGAGGAATCATAAGTACGAAGAAGCGACTTGGGAGCCCGAGGAAACGATGAAGCAAAAGTACCCTCACCTTTTCGGCTAGGCCTCAAGTATAAATTTCGGGGACGAAATTTCTTAAGGGGGAAGAATGTAATGACCCAATCTTTTTGAGTATTATATTAACTTACTCTTAATGATTTAATAAGACGTTAATGGTTAATGCAGAAAGGGGAGTTGATGGCTTCATCCAGTAGACTCAACCCTTACGAAGCCCACTTATCAGAGCTTGGGAAGGAGGTAGCATATGTGGGCTTCGCTTTGGACCAAGCCCAAGCTGATCTCTAGCGTGTCAAGCTTGAACAAAAACGCTTGCAGGAGAAGTTCAAGTTAGTGGAGATTGCTACTAGGGCAATGTTATCTGAGCCTCCCTCATATTCTCTCACCATAGCACACCTTACACTTAGGTCTTATGCCAGTGTTATAAGGGGCTATGTGATGAGACCCTAGTTTCCTTGTGTAATCCTTTTAGGTGAATACATTGAGATTTCTTCCTTTAGTGATGTTTGTGAAATTTCAAATTTCCAGATAATTTTAGAATGTAATTTATTGATGAATTTTGAAAAAGGGATATTTTGAAATATTTATGTAAACCCTAAATAACTAATGATGTGTAATGATTTTCAAAAAATGGTCTTCTACAAAAGTGTTCATTAAGGAATTTGGAGTCTAATAAGATCAAATTAATTTTTGATGAATAGTAAATCATGAATAGTGATTTTACGCTTAGGATTAGTAATGTGACCAAATGGATTAGTAATTTTCACTCAAAGAAAGTTTTAATATAATTTAGACACCTTGATTAAGTAATGTGATTCAATAAAATGGTTAAATAACGGTTTCATAAATTATTATTCAAGTATTAGTATTTTCGGATGAATAGTGTTTTTTAATTAAAAATTTAATTAAAAATAATTAGAAAATTACTTTTATAAAAATGACTTTATTTTTGAACTCAGAGCATCGATATTATGTTATAGTAATTTTTGGGGTTTTTTCTGAAAAAATGAATTTTCGGTGAATAGTGTATTTATTTAAAAATAAAATTAAAAATATTTAGAAAATTATTTTTATAAAATGGAGTTCATTTTTGAAATCATAGCATTGATATTTGGTTAATGTGAAATTTTGGGATTTATCTGAGAAAGTTGAATTTTCAGTGAATAGTAAAATTACAGTTTTAGGGTTTCGGTATGTTTAATGACATCATAACGGTGTCATGATGATGTCATGAGATCTTTTGAGGGTTGGCCGGCCAAGGGTGATGAATTATTGTTTTGGGGGCCCCATGTGGCCTAACTCCATGATAAATGCCAAGGGTGAGCACATGGGTTTGAGAAAAGCACATGTGAGGTGTCCCTTGGCCATTAATGCTTTGTCCCCTCACTTTCCCTATAAATACCCACCCTTTCCTCCTTTAGTTTTCACTCCCAACTCTCCCCCAACGAAGTTCTGGTCTTCTTACCTTGAAAAGAGTCCTCCCAAGGTGCCCCCAAGCCCTCAAGGTCCAATCCTTTGAGTTTCAAGAGTCACGTTTTAAGGTAAGGGATCCGACCCCTCTCTTTCTTTTCATGTAATCTCTTTTATGTCATTCCTATTATGCTCCTTGTTTTTATGTGAGAGGATGTTCTTTTATATTCCTCTTACTGCCCTTTCATGTTTATATGATGAGAGATCCCCTATTACTCTCATCATTTCGTTTTATGAAAGTTTAAGTGACGCCGTTAGGCTGCCGAATTTTTAAGGGATTCTTTCACCCTTCTCATTTTTCAAGTTCGATTTTCATGTCAAGTCTTTCAAGTTCCTTTTTATTATGTTGGGGTATGATCTCTATATCTATCATAATGATCTCTTATGATCATATGATGAGGGACCCTATTTGATCTTGTCAAATCATTTTCTTTTGAAGTTAATTGACGCCGTAAGGCTGCCGAATTTTCATAAGAGAAATCTAATCTTTTTTTCCTTCCATGTTTTTCATTTAAAATGGTAGGTCCCTAAAATTTCATTACCATGTCCATATTTCCTTCTTATTCTTTCACCCTACTGTTTTATGGATCATTTATGAGTGGGTGACCCATGTCCCCTCTCATTTCAATGTATTCTAAAACCCCGAAACTTAGCCGTTATGATGCAGAATTTTCCCCTCAAAATGCCTCTCTCTTTTCTCAAAAATTATTTTATGTTATAAAGTGAATACTCAAAGCTCATATTTATACAAGGGTATTCACATATATATCAAAATGTTCCATTTTAAATTCCTGGATTTACATACATGAGACCCGCTTTCCCTTTCTGTGGGTTTAAAGTGACGTAAAGATCATGTCTTTAAAGCAGTTTTTAAAACGTTATGATTATGAAATAAAACCCATTTATTCTATGCTATGTGGGTTATTTATGAAATGTTTGATGATGATATATGTGGCTCACATGATAATAAAGGCAAATTTAAGGGTGCGCCCTGATAGCGCTCCAATGCATTGGGTAATGATGTAACCATTAGAGATTACAATTTTCACGATACCTTAGTGAATAACCTTGGTAATTTTCAAATGACACCTTGGGGATGGACCTTGGTGATATGTTCATGATTGTCTATGTTAAATGATGTAGCCACATCTTCAAGTTATGAAAAATGTTATTTTTATTATGAAATGCCTCATGATTTCTTTCTCATGCCTTAAAGTTCTTTTCATGTCCTTATTGAAGTATCTCAAGTTCACATGTAAAATGTTCCTATTGTTTCCCTTACTGGGCCTTCTGCTCACACTTTCTTTTGATGTATGTCCCCAGGTTATGAGATGCAGTAATGAACCTAGAATGAACTTAAGGAGACGCCTTTCAAGTGTTTAAGAAGAATGTTTTATGTTTTTTTCTTGTATTATATTCCTGGTTTCCAAGACACTAGACCTTAAAGATCCTCAGTTTTGTGTAATGTAATGAAAGTTTATGTTATAAAATGGCAGGATGCCATATGTTTCATCCTTTAAGGTCCCAGAGTGGAAGTGGGATGGGATATCCATGGACTTCGTGATGGGTCTTCCATGTACATCATGGAGTCACGATTCAATATGGGTGATCATTGATCGACTCACCAAATCAGACCACATCCTACGGATCATAGAGAAGGGAAAAATAGAGAGCTTGGGACACCTCTATGTGTAGGAGATTGTGCGTTTACATAGAGTACTTTCTTATATTGTCTCTAACCATCACGCATGGTTTACTTCCTGGCTATGGAAGGGGTTACAGCAGGATTTTGGGACACAACTTTGCCTGAGCACCGCCTTCCATCCACAGACAGATGGTTAGACTGATCAGACCATCTAGACCCTCGATTACATGCTTTGTTGTTTTTTCCTTAGCTTCAGTCGCATCTAGGAGGATCACCTACCTTTGGTGGAGTTTACCTAAAACAATAGCTATCACTCCACCATCGATATGGAACCTTTTGAGGCCTTGTATAGTCAACCTTGCAGATCACCACTGTGCTGGATAGACCCAGTGGAGTCAATAATAGTGGGACCAGAGATGGTACGAGCTACCTCAGAGAAGGTGGAGATCATCCAGGAGCTTTTGAAGACTGCACAGAGTAGGCAGAAGTCGTATGCTGATAGGAGACGGAGACCTCTGGAGTTTTAGGATGTCCACCACGTCTTTCTATGGGTCTCACCTCGATGAGGTCTACAAAGATTTGGCTGAGGCAGCAAGTTATCTCTGCGGTTCATTGGACCTTTCGAGGTCCTCAGTAGAGTAGGCCACGTGGCTTCTCACATAGCTCATCCAACTCAGTTGCACTGGGTGCATGATGTATTTCATGTATCTCAGTTGAGTAGATACGTGCATGACCATTCCCACATCATTGACCACTAGGAGCTGGAAATCGATGACAGGGAGACTTTCATGGAGGTTCTAGTGGAGATTAAGGATCGACAGGAGTGGCTCCTAAGTGGACAGTCAATACCTCTGGTGCACATTTTCTGGTAGCATGGGAACCTCCAGGAGAGATCAT
Source organism: Viscum album (assembly GCA_963277665.1). Lineage (NCBI taxonomy): Eukaryota > Viridiplantae > Streptophyta > Magnoliopsida > Santalales > Viscaceae > Viscum > Viscum album. The sequence goes on along the minus strand of OY728141.1, from coordinate 1,518,889,668 downwards.
GGGAGCAGGAGGATCAGATGCATGCCCAGTACACCCATTTGTTCCCTTAGTTTGCATTGTATCTTACGGGGATGTAAAGACCTGAGGTGTGAAGAATCAAAAGACCCATAATTTCTGTGGAATTTTTTTTCTTAAATACATGGGGATTTTACGAGTCCGCGAAAAAAGACGGCGCCTGATTCCGTGGACTGGTGTTCCCAAAATCAATATCTGATGTTTTGTTCGAGTACATTCAATAAACGTATGAGCGGGGTTTTATAGATTTTGAATAGGTGATCATAATTGAAATTTGAGGGCACTATTGAACTCACAGTGCCAGTATTCTCTTAATAATACTTTCACCTCGACGGTAGTTATACGAGAATGGAAGTTAGTTTTTGGAGTTTTTATGAATAAAGTTAAATAAAAAAAAATTTATCTTGTTTTTATTTTGGTGGTTAAAATATCCAAGGGGAGGTTATAGGTGGGGGCCACCACACCATAACCTCCCATTAGAGATTATGGTGGTGGTTCCCACCCAAACATAACCTCCACTGGGAGGATATCCTTGGTGGGGACCACATGGGATTTAAACCCCCTTTAACCCCCCCCCATTTATGTGGAAAACTCTTCACCTTCCCCACCATTTAATTGTACCAACCTATGTCATTTATTCGGTTAAGTTTCAAAATTTAATTAAACTCATTTTTTAATCCATTTGAATTATTTATAACAATTAAAATAATATATTGTCTATTATTTTGTTTGGAAATTTATTTGGTAGAGCTTTAGAGATGGATTTGAAGAACTTAGCGAACATCATCCTTACAACGAAGAATGCCACTCACCACCAAAGAAGGACAGACTCCTTCTTCGATCCTCAACCATGACAAAAGAGAAAGAGTCGACCTCGAAGAAAGTCATCTTCCACTTTATCCCTTCCGAACACTCATCCTCCAACAAGGGGTACCCTCTTTCTTTTCTGATGACGACGAAACGACGTCCACCTTTCCATGACTCCATCAACGATCGTCAGGCAAGGTAGGGGATCGATTTTGAGCGTGATTATATTCCCAAGTACTTTAAAAAAACAAGGAACACAGATGTTTTCTTTTGAAGGTTGGGAATAATCTTTGCAGGAGGTTAGGGTTTGATGATCTTCTTTTAAGTTCCTGGTGAGCCACATGTTACCGCTCTAATGCGGAGGGTGTGGGCCAATCTAACATGGCCCGACCCCTACGCTGTTCTTCTTGAATGGTGTGTTCTTCACAATGAAAGGTGGAGGATTTTTGTTGTGGTGACGAAAGGAGAACCCCCTTCGATCGACCAAGAAAACCCATCGATGTGCCTCCAAAATGAGCTAAGGATCTCCCCCATACCCTAAAAATCGGAAATCCCGCATGAGGCATGATTGGGAGGAAGAACAGGGGAAGAATGGGAAATCCCGAGTGGCCTGGGACATAAAAACCCTGATTTTAAGTGGTCGTACGGCTTGGCCGCACGGTTTTGGAAGCCTTGCGCCAAACGTGTGGTAGCCACTATCCCACCTGGTGACGTCACATGGATTGGACGCATGGTTTGTCAAACCCTGTGCCAACCGTGCGGTTGCTACTATCTCACCCAGAGACTTCACACGGCTTGGCCGAACGGTTTGTCAAATCGTGCACCAACCGTGTGGTTGCTTCTGTCTCACCCAGATACATCGCATGGCTTGGCCGCATGTTTTTTCAAACTGTGCATCAACCGTGCAGTTGCTACTGTCTCACCCAGAGACTTCACATGGCCTGGCCGCACAGTTTGTTTAGACCATGTGCAAACCATGTGCCCCTGCATGAACCACCATAACAATGGCACCTGGTGTCTGTTTGATGAACCATCAACTGTGCTAGAATCCTTGGATAGATATGGTTCCTTGATTATACCCCACATGAGATTTTGGTTGAGATGAAGTATGGTCAAATTGGATCGATCACGAATCCAACTGGACCCTAGAACTAAAAGTCTAATAACTCAAGGACCGGGCGTCTGATTGACGCGCCGTCTATTGTGTTGAGACCCATATGACTTGGCGGTCCTTGAGATAACTCTAAGTGGTACTACACAATAGTTGGAGTATTTCCCAATAGCTCATGGAGAGGATCCTTCTGGTGAAGAGCAGACAGAGTACGGAGACCTTGTAGCTAGTTGATACATGATGACTACATGACTAATTTGACTCCGAATCACTTTAATAGCCCATTGGGGAGAACCTTTTTATGACGCAATAGATCCATATTGGGGATCACCTCTGTGTGACACAGAAGACCCATGGTACTCGACAGGAGGAGTACCTCAGCAGGCTATGAAGGGGAGCGCCTCAGTGTGACATGGCAGACCCACAGTGGGAAGCACCTCTTTCTGATGCAGCAGACCCATGGTACTCGATAGGAGGTGTACCATAGTAGTCTAGGATAGTTGGAAGAACCTATGTGTGATGCGGCAGGCCCACAATACTCTTTAGAGAAGGAATACACCATCAACTAAGGTTTTGACAGTTTTAATGGGAGTGTTACTTGTTACCATCCCTAGAATAAAATCCTCATTTGAGCTGAGTCAAGGAATTTAGTGATTTCCTCATGATTGATATGGGTTACTAGATATATTAGGTATATTTATGGGAATATATCTAAGTAATGGTTATCCATTGATTTCATACTTCGTGGTTTATCCTCGTTGGATTTTTTGAGACCATGAGGGTCTCGGGGTCCCTAGTGAGTATCATTATACTCACCCCTGCACGAGCTATGCCTGCACCTCATTGTGTTGGTTGCGGACAACGGACAACGCTGACTGAGGTAGTGAGTAGCAGGACTGGATGGTACCCGGAGGCGGACTACTCAGAGTGACGATGCACTGAGCAGATGGACGGACGTGGAGTGTTGAGGAGGCCATCCATACCTACCCTTCAGTTAAGAACCCTAGAGGATGGCCCAGTAGCTTCTTTACTTGCTTTCAGTTGTACTTTCATTCATTTTTACCTATACTTTATTGTTGGTCTTGTATTTCTAGCCCCTTTTAATTTCTATAACTTCTTCAGTATACATCATTGATTAGTGTTTTTCTTATAGTTGTGTACTCTGATTGTGTGTGTTTACTTTTTTATAAAGTCAATGTCTTCCCATCATAGGGATTTACGTATTTGGTGCTAGTCTCCAACCCCTGGCCTATGGAAGGTGGGCTTGGGATTGTCACAACATGGACCCCGAGGACAGGTCATGACAAAAAACCCTTGGATTTTCATAAGACATCCCATCTTGATGCCCACACTCGGACTCCACTTAGTCTGTGTTCAAACCTATAAATGATGTTTAATAGGGAAACTAGCTAAACATTTTTCAATTTATCCCATGAAATTATAATGAAAAACAACCATCAAAAGAATTTTCGCAAGGTCCCACACCCCATATCACAATAGGGTCGCCCACTAGTGACCAAAGTCATACTCCCCACCTTAGGATATTTGTTTATTCACACCAATTCAATTCTTTCTGATTACTACCACACATTCCCCATACACATATATAAATAATTATTCTCATCAATAAGAGACATCTCATTCTGTAGTGCTATAATTAATATAATTTTTCACTCGTTCACGCATCCCGAGAATAATTTACATGAAATTCCAAATTTCAACCACAATGAGGGTAAAACCCATAAAAAGTACAATTTTTTACTACAAAAAATCAATATTTACATAAACACCACATAAATAGATACTCTCAAAGAGTATCATAACCAAACTATAAAGAATTTTAGATAAGTAGATTGATGTATATCTGACACTCTTTTAGAACACTCTAAAAGATGGCAATATAAAGAGAATGATTTTCTTTAACTGGGAGTACAGAAATATTCCACCAACATTCATGTATCATTCATCTAAGAAATTCTAAAAAAATAGGCCATTCCAACATAATTAACCAATGGAATCTCATATTCTAATTTTTTGTGTTTCAAGGTCTGTCTTCCGGCCAACCATGATAAGATACCTATTTTAATTCTACATTATACCTTATCAACATGACTCCCATTAAATTTCTGAAATCTTCGGGTCACCATGACCTCTAGAATTGAATCTATTAAAACATTGGTCCTCTATTTTCACTTGTTCCCTCACTGATGTTCAATTATAAATATCTCTCATATAAAACTAGTGGGATTTAATCATTCATTATGAAACTAGTGTATATCTCATACCAACCAATTCATGACCCGACTGAGGCTTCCAATATTCATCAATCAGTGGGCTAGAAAGACCCTGTTACACAAAACACCATTCTAAATATACTAGGATCTCCCTATGAATTCCTCTTCAAAGTTGATCACATCACATGTTCCATGATTTTTCAAATTATTACCCACTAATTGTGTTGTTTTAGAATTTAAAGCATCCATTGCATGATCACCAGTCAACTAGTATAGGCACTCGAATAATCATATCAATTTATTCTATTCTCTATATTCATTACCCTAGGTTCTTCCTCGAAAATAAAAAAGAGTCATTATGCCTATATTGCTCAGATAATAACCTACCATGCATTGCTATCAAAATGATTATACTACCAAGTTAAATTCCCTTAAGGAAAATATAAACCCTGATCCAACCCATCTCACTTTCATTACACATGATTTAGATCTATGATATGCAAGGTATAATTTTCAAATGTAAATTTCATTTTCCTATACCCTTCTGCTCATGTTATTTTTATGTAATCATTGATATCTCCCTTTATTTCACATAATGAACATATAAGATAACAATTTTACTATCTTTAATTTCCTTAGGTTATGAAGAAATTTTTAAGTAGGGTAAGTCGGACAACAGATCTAGATGTGATTAAATATTTTGTAATGATACATACTTTTCTGAACGAGCTGTTTTTTTCAAGATATGTAACCATTTTTCTTAATAACCGAAAAATTTAGACATAAATTTTGTTTTAATAATAATGGTATCAAATATTTCCATTGAATTTATATGTTTTGTATGGATAATATTGGGTCATGTTTATTACTATCAATGATTGAAATGTACTGATATTGTATTTAGCATTAGTTCCCAGATTCCTAGTTATGGGTTCTTATAAAAGTTTCACACTCTCATAGTCCATCTCAATCGAGGGCCCATATGTCATACTCGTCACATGAGAGAAAAAATCACATCTATGTTAACATCAAACTGAAAACATTATTATAAATATATCCAACAATAGTTTTATTAGAAAATTCAACATGTAAACTTGAATTTTTATTGCATAAATTTATGAAGGTTCTCATGCAAGGAATATCACCAAACTAATATAGTTTAGAATCAAATATGATCATTGAAATCCTAGTATAAAAAATACATCATCATTAAAATCCATGTGATATGCTTATCAATTAATATTTCAAAAATAAAGAACCATATTCTTTATTTTCTTCATCATTAGCATATTACATATCCCTATTAAATTATCATTCTCATGCTAATGAACAACTTTGATTATAACCTATAATGTTATATGATAAACTTAATTTTGGAATTAAATCAGAGTCATTCATTGATAGGTCAATTATCATTTGACACCACAAAATGTATATCTAAAATTCTAGTTTAAGATACTCTCTTTCCCTTATTTAATGAGAAGTTTTCAGAATCATAGGGAATTAGAATTTGTTTGCGAATTTTTTTAGTTCCACGACTTGGTACAGACTATAGAGATGTTTTGAATTATTAATATAGTTTATAAAGTTAATATAGTTCTGGGTGGAAGCCGTGAATCTAGTTTATAGCATGAAACGTTTTCTATTGATAACTGGAATAACATTTTGAAATTATCGACAATGTGTTTTTTACATGAGGGGATGTCTTTTCCTGCATACAAGAATATAATGGGATTTCGGTCATGAATATTTAATTCAAGTCACGATTCATTCATGGTATGTATGTTTTGAGGTGTTTTATTCTAGAAACACATCTCATTTTCTTTACTTCTCCTTCCCTGAACCCTATATATCATCCCAAAAAATTATGGATATCTACACTCCATCTGAATTTATATTTTTCATCACCTGACCTCTATGGTAGTTTTATAATGTCTCTATTAGTACGTGAATGTTATTATTATTCATTTTTATTATTCATGACCATGTCTTTGGGATGCATTGATGAGATCTATAGATCACATGCTGATTATTTTTGTATTGTTATAGTTCCATTGAGTAATCTTCTTATGGGGGCTGGCTCTTATTTTTTCATGGTGTGGAAGGTGTGTGTTCTTTGAGGAGTTTTCTGATATATTCCATCTGAAATATGTTCTTTTATGGTACATGATTATAATATATTGGAATAAATATAGGAATTTTGTTGTTTACATATCATTTCTTCTAGTGTTGGTGGATCCTTTTGTAGGTGTCTGTGACCCCAGTTAAGGTAGGTGATTGTGTATCAATCATTATTGGTTGAACCCTAACTTCTATAATTTTATAAATTCTTTTATAAATAAATCGCGACGATTTGTGTGTGTGTAAATGGATTTTAGATAATATAGTTTTACAATTGGTTTTGGATAATGAAATGTGGTGTTTTAATTTTATTAAGAATTGGTTTTTATAGATTGTTTTCAATGACTGTTTGATGAATGAAAAGGGTTTTCTATAATTTATTAGGAAAATACCTTTCAAAATTGATTTGATAAAATTATCACACGGTAAGCCTTTGGTACTTAGGTGGAAGGTGTAGCTTAGGACCATCATCCATATACAATAGGGGAGTTCACTTATGGGGTGTTCCTCTACTACCTAGGAATTTTATTCCAAGTACTAGATATTGACAAGATAGATGGTTCCAAAATGTGGTGTCTCATTTCTCCTCATTCCGACATTCTAAGTAATTATTGTCTAAAACGGTCTTTAATTATGGTAATTTTAGTCTACTATCATGACCTGTTGTTATCTTTGGATTAATTACCATTTTTTGGATTTTTATTTTTCTATCTCTGATTTAACTACATGGGATTTTGATCGATTATTATGGAAATTATGATTTGAAACTAATTTTCTCCAATTGTTGTTGAATTTTGGACAAATGAAATATTTAACATGGTTTTGATATAAAATATATTTTTATCATTTCATTTTTTCTATAATGTGAGAATATTTATATTATTTTATAGATACTTGATATGAAAAATGTGGGGGGAACATACTGAGCATGTTTATCTCACAAATTTCACACCTCTTTGGAAGTGTGTTGACCTGGTTATGTATGTTGATGTTGGAAAAATCATGGCACTGCAGTGAGGCAGTTAGGTTCTTACCAGCTAGCAACTGGTAGTCCGTGGTGATATTATATAATATTTTCTACATGTCACATGTAGTGGATGTTATTGATTTTTGTTTTCATTCTAGTTTTTGTTAGACCTTTAATTTTGGTTATATCTGGGTTTAGTTGCATCGATACAATTCTTTTCATTTAGTTATGGAATATACATCCTCTAGTTATTCTTCTATTTTTATATATGTTATATGTGTATATTTTATGTATCTAGTTCGAGTTAGGAAATACCATTACATCTAGTTTTCAGTGATTCCTAGATGTTGTCTCCAACACTTTTGTGTATCACCCCAAGATTTTATATTATGTTAGTTCTTCAAAGTAATTCAATAACTTACACTTCATGCAACATCGAGTTCAAGCGCACCACGACTTACCAAACTAGACATTAAAAAGTGGTTACTGATAGTATTAACTGAATTTTGAACTATATATAATCCTTATCATTTTAGAATCCATATTATGTGTTTCTTTTATGTAATTTAAGAACTAATTAATTTTTTTCAGATAAAAGAACTATTTTTCAAAAAATATAATTTTACCGCCTTTTAATGGTGAACCCTTTTTAAATCCAATATTTGAAACTTTTATATATTAAATTTCAAAAAATAAACTTCTTCATTATAATCGGGACATTATAATTTAGTTTCTATAAATTTTTGGTGTTAATCTGATAACATTCATATTTGGGTGAATAGTGAAAAATACTGTATTTTAACTGAAAACAAATTTTTTAATAAAAATAATTTATAGTGTTAAATTATACATTTTAATGGTTTGGAAGTATATAAAGATTTTATTTTTACCATTTAATCAAATTCTGGTCATTGTAAGTAATTTCACTTTGGAATTGGACAAAAACAAGTGTCAAACTTTTGATAGTTATTATTTCTTAAAAATACGCCTTTTGGTTCTAACAGCGGGAATTAATTTTAAATTAATAAATGAAACATCAATGATTTTAATTTGGTAAAATATAATTAATTATTGCATTTGAAATATCAAAATAATCTTAGAGTGAATTTTTGGTATTTTTCTGAAAACATTTAATTTTTGATGAATAGTAAAAAACACTGACTTATAGTTTAAAACCGAATTTTTATTTAAAACTTATTTATTTTATATAAATTTATTTTAGTTCAAAATAGATAAATAATACCTATATAAGTTCAATTTAATTCATTGGAGTTATTTTATAATAATTTTAGATATATAAAAAATTTATTGGACTTTTCATCGTCTTTTACCCACCTCCTAGGAGCATTTGCAAATTTACATAAAACATAATTTTACCACTTCTATGAGTTAAATTTCAAAAATATGAAAGAAACAATTAATATTAATGAGTAAAATGTGGTTCAATAAGATAAAAATAATTTTTGGTGAATATTAGAATTTACTTTTATTTACCATGGTTAAAAGAAAAAAGGGTTATTAAGTGTAAAATGATATTATTATTACCCTAAAACATGTCCTAATTTTATTGGATAAGTGTAATTAGACCAAAAAAACCTTATTAATAAAATATGACCCTTTAGGTCCACCTGGATTAGATTAATACATTTATTATTATTTTATTTAAAGAAGAGTTAAAAGAGTTAAAATCAAAGTTTGATGGCTAATCCAATTTTAATATAGGGTTATACATAAGATAAATTCAACTATAAATATTCATTACAAATATAAAAATATTTTCTACATAATGGTACTTTATTTATAATTGTTAGATATTAAATAATTAAATTTATTAATGACACAATGATGAAGCAGTAATTACCATATTAATGAAAGAATCAAATAAACGGTATTATAAATATTAAAATAAATATAATATCAATGTTTATATGACATACAAGAATTGTTTAGGTGAATAGGACATTTTAGGATTGATTAAATTTTCATTCTTTGAAGTAATTATGCTGTTATTATTTAAAAAAACTAATACCAATTAGTGTGAAAATTGACATAAAATAGTTTTTAAAACAAATATTATATTATTAATTGATATAATGGTCCTAAAAATTGAAGGTTAGGCCAAAAGACTTATATAATAATATATCTGACATTAGTGAACCAATTGGGGTTCTATTGGCAGTATATAGTAAGTTTAGAAACCATATAGTATAAGAAGACAAGAAGACACAGTAAAAGGTAAATTATTTAACTTAGAGTTAAATCTAAATGATAAGATTAAATGGTAACCTAAACTTGTCTAAAACCTATTGGTTGAGGGGTTTTCATCCCATACCCACATTATACTTTAAATAATACAATTTAAAGCTATTATAAACCGAATATGAATTTCTTATAAAATAATATTTAAAGTTTTTCCAAAGGAGCCCCTCACCCCTCTTATAAAAGGGAACATCCCCTTCTCTCAAATTCACACCTCAAAAGGCATTTTTCTCGTCCAAAATCTTCCCAAATACTCTTTCAACTATCCTACCTTCATCCTAGAGGCCCACCTTTAGTCAAAAATCCAACATAAGGAGCCCTTTTGATCAAATCAAAAGGAAGAACCCCGAAGAAGAGGTAATAATTTCACCACCCTCTTTAAAGTTCTTTTCATCTCCCACTTATTATTTCATTGTTATTTCCATTATAAAATAATAAATCAAGTATATTTTATATACTGTGATGTTATTATAGATATGGCACAACTTTATTCATTATTCTATCCATCTTATGAAGGATAATGTCACCATGCATGCGTATGTACGGTTATCGTCTCCACGTCATTGTGTAATTTGTTATTCAACACTATGTTATTTGGATGGAAATAATGATGAGTAATATGTATATAAATACTGAAAATAACATGTTAATGACTCTGTAAAATTAATATACCATGCAATTTCACACCTTTAAGGAAATGATATTGTTGTTCATGCATACGTACGGATTACCGTTTCCACGACACGATAAGATTCATTTCCACATTCACCATTCATCAACAATTATAAAAATATCTATATTAATAATAAGTATGTAATATATGAAATAATAATGCTATAGGATATATACATATATATGTACTTACATATATCTTATTCACTTATTTCAGTTCAACATGATATGAAAACGGAAACAACGTTTATGCGTACATACAGACTACCGTCTCCATAAACGGTGTTTTTCATATCATATATATGTCTATTATATATATTTATATTCTAAATATATATGATATATATAAATAATGTATTATATTATTTAATTATTAAAATCCTTATCTATGTGGTACAATCAAGAGTAACACGTTAAAACATGTTCGTTAAAGAAATCGATTATTACCCGAAATGTTAAGTTAACATGGAAATTATTATTAAATGGGTAGTATAAAGTCATAAATGAATCATGTATGATATCATAAATAATAATATGGTTCTGGGATAATTTAATAACATACTACGATTTTCATGCATGAGTTAAAATGTACCCTCCACTAAAGGAATGTTCATGGTATGGGGTTTTCTCTCACTCCTTATTCTCGTGAGATCCAGGCCATATTGCTACTATTACCTTTTTTGTGGTGTATGTACTTCCCATAATTTTAATATTTGTGTAATACACTTTAATTTATGTTTATTTACATATTCATTGTATGATAGTTATTTCATGGGGTGTATGTTTCATATGTTACCAAATTGGTAAGGGTTAATTCCTCAATCTCATTATTATCCGAGATTGTTTATGTGTAAGTATTTACGGGGACATTTTTATCATCCATGTCCATTTTTCATAAAAATGGTTTCAAAATAAATATTTTAAGGATTTTTGAAAGGAATTCTTTATCAAGATCAGAATTTTAAATGTTTTAATGATTTATCTTACTAAATATTTTTAATTAATATTCAGGTTTTCAAAATGATTTTAAGGATTTATATATATGGAATGAATGTTTTGAAATGATAATTCTTTTCAAATGTTTCAAAGTGGTATGGGACACTTTGATTAAAAAAAATCTTTTAAATTACTTCCTTTACAAATGTGTGACTTTTAAATGATTTTACAAAAAGGATATTTCTCTCAAAAAGGATTACTCATCATTTTCAACTATGTTAGCATCCTTTACAAGATATTATTTTTGATTGAGGTTGATTTATTATAATAAAATCTTCCATTTTGTATTGAATGAGTTATGATATGTTTGATTGTGGATGTTATATTTTTATACCATTCATGGTTTATGGTAAATGTAATGACATTTCGTATGCTAGTTTTAATACGAATGATTATGTTATGTTTCAAATTTTTCATATGAGGAATGCAGTGAACTTAGTAAGGGACGAGTCGAGCCCACTCTAGCTCCTCGATGCATCGGTAGGTCTCATGAGACAAACTAGTGTCTTGGAACAAGTCCTTGAAAAAAAATTATTTGTATTCTTGGCATGATGCCTTGACTATGTGGTAATGATATCCAGTATTAGGAATTCCATTATTATAAATATAGTTATTACATTTGATTATTTGACTAGTAGAATATCCATGTGCATATTTATATGGTATTGTTTGATTTATTTTTTCCATATTATGTTCAAGTTTATGTTTAAAAAGTCTGTTGTTTTTATCACACATCTTACCTTAAAAGTTTACAGCTTCCGCTAAATTATTTACCATTACTGTCATCTGAGATCACCCCTTTCTTATGTTTTAATTTCCAGGATTCTAAGAAGTGTATTATGATTAATATGAAGGGTTATTCTAAAGGGAATAATGGAGTTCTCAAAGAGCATTTTTTTATTGTATGTTAGAAGGTGTAATGTAATGTTCATATGCAATCTGTTTTCCAAGACTACTAAATAGATCGGTCTTTCGGGACTTGATTCCTTGTAATCATGACAATGTATTAAAATAATGCACAGACTCTAGGTAACTGGGGTCGAGGCATTATAGTTGGTATCAGAGAGAGGTTTATAAATAACCTTGGAAACTAGATTTGGATAAACTCTGATTAGAGAACATTACCCTAAGATAGACTTTGAGGATTAATATAGAAGAATATCCTACAATTATGGTAATGTAGAGATTTTGTGAGTTTTCCAAGAAAATACATCCCTGTCTGGATACGAGCACGTAGAGGCAACTCTGGCACAGATGTACCACGGGGTAAAACCTGAAAACACCGCTTTGAGCTAGACTTAAACAAAAACTGCTACACGACAACGGGCCTTGCTACACTCTTGGTTACAAAACTCCTGGGGGATATGCTTAGGATAATTAAAATTTTCATTACAAGACATTATGAAGGATTTAGGAGTAAATAATTTCTCAAAGAATACATTTTATGATTATAGATTATATGCATAATCTTTTCAATTTATGTTAGGTATTTTACAAGTTTGGAATTATGCTTTGCGATTCATAAACTAACCTAGTGTATGCCATTATTTAGAAATGGTGTCTAGTAGAAGGAATGAGACGTCCCGCAATACGCATGATCCAAAAAGTAAGAAGGATCATATATTTAATTGTATTAATACGACATTTAGAAAGTTAATAGTCTCCCACATGTTATCATCATATGAAGAAATAGTATCATGTGATAATAAGATAAGTAAAGAATTCTCTAAGTCTTATAGCTTTTAAGGGAAGCCAAAGAAAAAAAGTATGGTAGAAAGAAAGATGGATAATGGGAATAAGGGAAAGAAGGATTTTCCCATATGTGATAAATATGGAAATATTTACCTTGGTAAATGCTTAAATGGAATGAGAGTTTGATATAAGTGTGGAGAAAAAGGACACCATGTATGTGATTTCAAGGGTAAAAAAATTAAAATGTACAATGCTTCATCTCAAAAGAGTTGGGACACTACGCGAACCAATGTCTAGATAATCAGAATATACCCCAAATGATGTTATTGGATAATAATCAAGTTATGATACTACCTCATATGAAGATGAATGAATAGTGTTCTTATGTTGTTATTATAGGATTATTTTATTTGAGTGTTGTATCAACAATATACTGGTTATATGAATTATGGAGATAAATAAGGATTGTATTGCAGTAATATTTTATTGAGGATTTGCGATTATATGGTTCTAAGAAATTTAACTTAATAGTGAGCTACACTTTTGGTAAAATACATGGTTGAAGGAAATGTAATCCTCAATATGGTCCCAAAAATGAGGTAGTGATTTTGGAATAAGAGTTGGTTGATTTGAATAAATTATATTGTATATTCTTGACTACCTTGAAACTGATTAATGATTTGTCATTGTTGGAGTATTCTACATTTTTTATATAAGGAGTATATCTAGTATTCTATAAGGAATAAGGGAGCATGAATATAATCAATAAGGTTTTATGGTAATTCAAGATGTTGTGGTGTTACAAAAGAATACATGATGAAGGGGTTCACATGTTATTACATGAAAAAAGGAATCTTTATTGTGTTTAACTACCTTATAAATTTTGGACAGAGAGTTTAGATATAAGTATTTTGGATAAGTCCAAAGGATGGAATGGATTGTGTTTTAAATTGGTTGCTATTTTCAATGTTATTTTTGGAGTGTTATAAAAAGGACAACCTAAAGGTCAGGCGACTACTAGTCATGTCCGGTAAGGCCGCGAGACTTGAACCCGCAACAGAAGAGAGACAAGGGTGCATCACCTATGACTGGACTACGTGATGTAATGGTTTGTATAATTTAGCCTTTTGAAATAGTCTAATAAAATAATTATAAATTCATTATTTTTGGAACCCTATACGATTAGGATAAATAATTTCTTTTTGAAATCTATTGGAGTGAAAGATGAGTTTGTGGTAGGAATTAGCTAAAAGATGAAACTCTACCTGTCAAATATATATATATATATAATTTTTTTCCTCTTATTAAGTCTAAATTTTATTAACCCAATTTTTGATGTGGGTTTTCCCATAAATTTATTTTATATTTTCAACCTTTTATTTTCCAAGAGAAATTTGAAATTGCAAGGATTCAATTTATTGAAGGAAGGAAGAATTTAACACCCCATTATTTTATATTACGTTAGTTCTTCAAAGTAATTCAATAACATACACTTCATGCAACATCATGTTCAAGCGCTCCATGACTTACCAAACGAGCTCTTCAAAAGTTGTTATTAATAGTATTTACTGAATTCTGAAATATATATAATCCTTATTATTTTAGAAACCATATTATTTGTTTCTTAGACATTATGTAAGAACTAATTCATTTTTTCAGATAAAAGAAGTATTTTTCAGAAAATATACTTTTACTGCCTTTTAATGGCGAACCTTTTTGAAATCCAATATATAAAACTTTTATATATTAAATTTGAAAAAATAAACTTCTTCATTAGAATCAAGACATATGAATTTAGTTTCTATAAATTTTTTGTGTTAATCTGATAACATTCATATTTGGTTGAATAGTGAAAAATACTATATTTTAACTGAAAACAACTTTTTAAATGAAAATAATTTATAGTGTTAAATTCTAAATTTTAATGGTTTGTAAGTATTAATCGATTATTATTTTACAATTTAATCCAATGCTGATTTCACTTTGTAATTGGACATAAACAAGTGTTAAACTTTTGATAGTTATTATTTCTAAAAAATACGCCTTTTGGTTTTGACAACGGGAATTAATTTTAAATTAATAAATGCAAATTCTATGTTTTTAATTTGGTAAAATATACTTCATTATTGAATTTGGAATATCAAAATTATTTTAGGGTAAATGTTTGGTATTTTTCTGAAAACATTTAATTTTTGAAGAATAGTGAAAAACACTGACTTATAGTTTAAAACCGAATTTTTATTTAAATAAATATTTATTTTATTTAAATTTATTTTAGGTCAAAATAGATACATAATATCTATATATGTTCAATGTTATTCATTGGATTCAGTTTATAATAATTTTAGATATATAAAAATTTTATTGAACTTTTCACCGACTTTTAACCACCTCCTAAGAGCATTTTCAAATTTACATAAAACGTAATTTTACCACTTCTATGAGTTGAATTTATAAAATCTGAGATACACGGTTAATATAAAGGAGTAAATTTTTTTCAATAAGATAAAAATATTTTTTGGTGAATAGTTACTTTTTACTTTTATTTACCACGGTTAAAAGTAAATAGGGTAATTAAGGGTAAAAATGAAATTATTATTACCCTAACACGTGTCCTAATTCTATTAGATAAGTGTAATTCGACAAAAAACAACCTTAGAAATAAAATATGACCCTTTAGGTGCACTTGGATTAGATTAAGACATTTATTTTTATTTTATTTGAAGAAGAGTTAAAAGATTTAAAATCAAAATTTAATGTCTAAACCATTTTTCATAAGGTTATACATATGATCAATTTGACTATAAATATTCATTATAAAGATAAAAATATTTCCTACATAATGGTTCTTTATTTCTAATTTTTAGAGATTAAATAATAAAATTTATTAGTGACACAATGATGATGCAGTAATTACCTTTCTAAAGAAAGAATCAAATAAATGGTATTATAAATATTAAAATAAATATAATTTCAAAGTATTTATGACATCCACGAATTTTCTAGGTGAATATGACATGTTATAATTCATTTAATGTATTTGTTTGAAGTAATCATGCTGTTATTATTTTATCAAAAACACAAATACAAAATAGTGTCAAAATTGACATAAAATAGTTTTTAAAAGAAATATTATATTATTAATTTATATAATCGTCCTAAAAATCTAAGGTTCGGCCAAAAGACTTATATAATAATGTATATGACATTAATTAACCAATTTGGGTTCTATTGGCAGTATATAGTATGTTTATGAACCATATAGTGTAAGAATACAAGAAGACATGGTAAAAGTTAAATTATTTAACTTAGAGTTAAATCTAAATGATAATGGTAACCTAAACTTGTCTAAAACCTATTGGTTGATTTTATTTCGACCCATCCCTACCTTAGACATTAAATAATGCATTTTGGCGCCCTTATAAACCAAATGTGAATTTATTATAAAAAAATATTTTAAGTTTTTCCAAAGGTGCCTCTCACCCCTCTTATAAAAGGGAACTCTCCCTTCTCTCAAATTCACACCTCTAAAGCCATTTGGCTCGGACAAACTCTAAAAAAATACTCTCTCAACTATCCTACCTTTATCTTAGAGGCCCTTATTTAGTCAGAAATCCAACATAAGGATCCCGTTTGATCAAATCAAAAGGAAGAACCCTGAGGAATAGGTAATAATTTCACCACCCTCTTTCAAGTTATTTTCTTCTTCCACTTATTATTTCTTTGTTATTTACATTATAAAATAATAAATCCAGTATCTTCTATATACTGTGATGTTATTATAGATATTACACAACTTTATTCATTATTCTATCAATATTATGAATTATAATGTCACCATGCATGTGTACGTACTGCTTACCGTCTCCACGTCGTCGTGTAATTTGTTATTCAACACTATGTTATTTTGATGGATATAATGATGAGTAATATGTATATAAATATTAAAAATAACATTACAATGTCTCTGTAAAATTAATATACAATCCAATTTTACACTTTTAAGGAAATGATATTGTTGCTTGTGCGTACATACGGATTACCATCTCCACGATGCGATGAGATTCATCTCCACATTCACCATTCATCGACAATTATAAAAAAATATATATTAATAATAAGTATGTAATATATGACATAATAATGATACTAGAGAGATATATATATATATATATATGTGTGTGTGTGTGTTTGTGTACTTACATATATCTTATTCACTTAGTTCCGTTCAACACGATATGAAAACGGAAACAACCTTTATACGTACGTACGGACTACCGTCTCCATAAACGGTGTTTTTCATTTCATATATATGACTATTATAAATATTTATATTCTAAATATATATGATATATGTGATGACCCGGACTTTCTTGGTCCTTTCCTTTGCCAAAAATCCGGATCCTAAAGGGGTAGCGTCTCGGCGTGCGACCGATCGGCGCGACCGATCGGCACGACCGATCCGCGAGACCGATAGGCGAGACCGATTGAAGAGACCGATCGACACGACCGATCGAAGAGACCGATTGGCACGACCGATCAAAGAGACCGTTCGGCGCGACCGATCAGCGAGACCGAGTGGCGCGACTGGTCGGTGAGACCGATCAGCACGACTGGTCGAGGAGACGGATCGGTGCAACCGCTCGGTGAGACCGATCGGCATAACCCAGCCTTGTCAGGGTTTTTTTCTAGTGACATGTGAAAATTGAGTTTTAAACCCTTCTTTGACCCCCTTTAAGCTTGTTATAAAGCCCGATAACACCCATAAATTTTATAATTAAATATTTAATGAATTAACCTGGTGTGTGCGTCGGTTAAACCGCCCGACCCTTTAATAACGTTTGGGGTCGCGTGGTCAACCCACGAACCCCGCTCCTTACATGGTCTCACGTTCTTATCTCAACTATCTACGTTTCTTATAACTAAGGGTTAGCCGTGGTTTCTTCTTTTCTCGATCACCCTATTCTAAGAGTACCGTTCGTTCAAACGAGAAGCTTTTCGTTCGGACGAGCCGCATCGCTATGCATGATGTTCTGCGCTAGGCTTAGCATCGATCATTGATCCAAGAGGTATGGAATTTCTCCACCGCCTCTTCCTTTTGTGTATCATGTGGGGTGGGCATGCTTTTGATTATGTATAATTGGATAAACCAGAACTAAATAAAGATAATGAACAGATTCTATAAATAAAGAAGCGGGGGCCTTGATCGTTGATGTTGTTTTATGTTTTGATCATCTTTTTGAATTGTGCGGGTATATGCCTACTGAAAATAATGGCCATTGATGGCCTTTATCTGTACACTAATGAACCCCAGGTGATGTTTTAAATGGGTTTTTTTGTGGTTGTGAAATCTTGCTGTAAAAAAGAAATTGGTTAACCACGTACACCCAACTAAATAAATTGGAAGCACCAGGATCAACCCTTCTGTGATAAACCCTGGTTAAAGAACCTGGAAATTGAAATCATGGAGTGTGTTAAATATTATAAATATGAAAATACCGGCATGGACCTGCTTTGCGTTGGTGTTAGTGGTTTATTTGATTTCTCTTATGGGCCAATTGTTGGAGATGTGCGAGGGGATGGGATCCCCTGTTTTTATACTCTCAGTGGTTGTGAAATTGGGTATGGGATCCCCTGTGTTATGCTTTCGGTGGTTGTGAGTTTTAAGGCTGGGTGGTTACCTTGTTTATATCACAAATTGGGGTGGGATCCTCTGTTGATGAGAAACCATTTGGGGGGACACGGGGTAGTGTCTCAGGGGGTTTCTTTGGTTCCAGAACTTCGAGGTATCTCACTTATCCCTTTGTTGTTGTGAATTTACAAGAGAACCGGGTGTGAATGTTTAAATTGATGTTTTGTAGGACTCTTTTCCTTGGTTATTCTTATGGTGTTAGTCATCCAAGTAGGTGCAGAACTTAATTAAACATCATTACTGAACATGAAAATGAATGGGACAAATGGGTTTTGTTAGCGAGAGTTGTAACTCGGACTTGAGTGTTGTCTGTGTTCTTTAGGCTGGCTGAAGAAAAACCTAAACTTGGGAGAGTGCTTGTTACCTATATATATACTTGTAGTTTTTTGTTTCTTATTCTTGCCCCATCCATGTTTATCACTTAGTGCCGAACACCCCCATTTCATGGGGGAGTGTGTTTTTCCCAACACTATTATTAGTGGTTGGTTATTAGCTCCTATTCTGCTCCCTTTCCCGGATAGCCCAAGTATCTTAGGGTAGGCTGTGATTTCCTGAGGTCCATTATTAGCCCAAGAATCTTCGGGCGGGGTAGTGTGGTGGTTATGGCCCAGGTGTGTGTGGCCAGGTAGTTTCCCAAGTATCTTCGGGATGAGGCCCAAGTGTCTTTGGGCGTGGCAGTGGATCTTCTAGCCTAGGTGTCTTCGGGCATGGTGGTGATTGTTCTGGCCTAGGTGTTTGCAGGTATGGTTACGTGTGACAGTTATGGACTAGGTGTTTGCAGGTGGGTTTCGGTAGTGGGACTGCGTGCGGTTGTGGCCCAGGTGTGTGCGGGCGGGTTTGGCAGTGGGACTGCGGTGATAATGGCAGGATTGGTTCAATGCATAGGATGTCTCAATAACTAGTGGGAAAGTGGTGCGGGGTAACCAGACATCGATGTTCTCTTATTATATATATTACTTGACTTGCGTTATTTAGTGAGTGTAGCCGGTGAGTGGGATGGGTGAACTCCTTGTTAGTGTTGGTTGTCTTCTTCTCAGGGAACTTTAGTACGTTCACCCACTTGTGCACGAGAGTCTTTGTTTTTCCCTACTAAGTGTACTTGTATTCTCACCCTACGTACATAATACTGCTTTCAGGTTTCTATGAGGACTTTGGGGATCACGCAGATCCATACTATATTGGACCTTTGGGGCAGTTGAAGTTGCTGTTTTTCTTTCTTTGGCACTTACCCTTGTAGTCACTTTTGTACATTGTGGATTTTAATTTTGGAACATGCATGTGGTAATGGTTTACTTTTGGCATACCTTTCTTTTAGTTTTGGTGTTGTTGGGTTTCATCATCTTATCTCCTGATCCTATAAAAACAAAAAGGGGTAATGCCTTCCATTTGTGTGTAATTTCCATACCCTTGGGGCTAGTCGCCACTGCAGGACCTATAGAAGGCAGGTTTCGGGGGGCATTATCTCTCCTTCAACATAAAGAAGGAAGGGCTTGGAAATCTGCAGACCTTTCCCTCCTTTTGGTAAAGGCGGGTCGTGACAGAATGGTATCAGAGGTGATGGTTGCGAGATAGGATAGAATCTGGAGTTAGGCACAGTGAGGATTGCATGGGATGGTAGGGCAACAGTGTTGGGTGACCTTGGTGCATTAATTAGGCCAGGGAAATCTGGAAAGGATAGGGATTTTAGCCCCCCCCCCCCGTGATCTGATGCAAGGACTCTGGACCTACCGAAGGACCATGTGAGGCCACGCTGATTGCAGGGTAGAGACCCTAGGAAAGGTACATGCATCATAATGACTTATGTTCTCGTGTTTCTAGGATGTCTTGGGAATTAAGAATAAATGAAAAGTTTAAGAAGTTTTAAGAACAATAGTATGCACTACTTGGTCTTAGGCCTTACCTGATTACCTTGCAACTATGGCACCTGGAAGGTGACCACGTTTGGTGCGGGCGATCGAGACCCTGGAGACTACCTTGGCCGATTGGCAGAGAGCTGATCGAGAGGAGGAGGACGAACAGTGGTAGAAGACACATCGGGCCTTCCAGCAATAGACCCATGAGAAGTATGAGGGCAGCACCTCTGACAAAAAGACGGAAGTCTAGCTAGAGGATCTAGTGATAGCTTTCGGCCTGATTCAGGCCCCGACCGAGTATTGGGTTCCACTAGCCGTCAGCTGGATGCGGGGAGCGGCGCGTCAGTGGTGGACACATTACCTAGGGGAGAGGAGAGAGGCTGAGGTGGCATGGGCAGATTTCGAGAGGGAGTTCCTGGAAGAATTCCTCTCCTCGGTGATGAAGGAGGAAAAGAGACAAGAGCTACTCTCCCTCCAGCAGGGGAGTATGTTAGTGAGGGAGCTGGGAATCAAGTTCAAGGAACTCCTACATTTTCCTCCGGACCTCTTTCCCAACAAGGAGTCTCAAGCAAGACGTTTGGAGGAGGCGCTCCGACCCTCCCTCCAGTATGCTGTTACCCCCTTTACCCTTCTGACGTACATAGAGGTCCAGAAGAAGGCCGATGTGGTGGAGAGGATGCACGCTATAGGAGGAGTTTCACGAGAGGGGATCCATGTAATGACCCGAAATTTTGAATAAATCTTGTTTCCTAATTTTGTGTGTTATTTTATTTTTCATACTCAACAAAACTGTTTCATTTGATAACATGAGTATAATTAAAATGAGACTGTTGGGTTTTGACTATTATATGACCGTTATTCAGTATGACCGTTAAAAACCGAATGTTGCGACTTTTGTCTCTAAATACAAGTGAACTTGGTTAATTAATTTAGAAAGGAGATTTGATGGCCTCATCCAGTAGTCTTGGGCTAATCGAAGCCCATCTAATGGAACTTGGGAAAGAGGTAGCACCACTGGGCTTTGCTCTGGACCAAACCCAAGCTGAACTTCATTATGTAAAGCTAGAACGGAATCGACTTCGCGAGAAGTTCAAACTGATAGAAATTACTACTCGTGCGATGTTGGCCGAGCCTCCCTCAGATTCTCTCACCTTAGCACACCTTACACTTAGGTCCTATGCTGGTGTGATAAGGGGCCATGTAAAGAGACCGTAACTGCCTTGTGTAATCCTTTGTTTTAAATAAAAATTTCGATTTCTTCTTATGAAGAAATTTATGAATTTTCAAATGACAGAATAAATTTAGTATGCATATTTTTGATGAATTTTAGAAAAAGGATATTTTAAAAATGATTATTTAAACCTTAAATAATTAAAAATCTGTAATTATTTTCAAAAAATGGTCTTCTGCAATTATGTTCAGTATGAAATTTCGAGTCTAATAAGATCAACATGATTTTTGATGAATAGTAAATTATGAAGAGTGATTTTTTTCTTAGGATTAGTAATGTGACAAAATGTATTAGTAATATCACTTAAAGAAAGTATTAATATAATCTCGGCACCTTGATTAAGTAATTTGATTCAATAAAATAGGTAAATAATTGCTTCAGAAATTATTATTCAAGTAATAGTTTTTTGGGTGAATAGTGTTTTTAATTAAAAATTAAATTAAAAATTTTTAGAAAGTTATTTTTATATAATTGATTTCACTTTTGAACTCCGAGAATCAATATTATGTTAAGGTAATTTTTGGGGATTTTTCTAAAAAAAAATTAATTTTCTTCTGAATAGTGTATTTATTTAAAAATTAAATTAAATATATTTAGAAATTTATTTTTTATAAAATAGAGTTCATTTTTGAAATCGGAGAATTGATATTTGGTTTAGGTGATATTGTGGGACTTTTCTGAGAAAGTTGAATTTTCAGTGAATAGTAAAAATACAGTTTTAGGGTTTCGGTATGTTTAATGACATCATAACTGTGTCATGATGAAGTCATGAGATATTTAAAGGTTTGGCTGACCAAAGGTGATGAATTATTGTATGGGGGTCCCATTTTGCCTAACTCCATGGGAAATACCATGGGAGAGCCCATGGTTTTGAGAAAACCACTTGTGAGGTGTCCCTTGGCCATTAATGCCTTGTCCCCTCACATTCTCTATAAATACCCACCCTTTCCCCCTTTAGTTTTCACTCCCAACTCTCCCCAAACGAAGCTATAGTCTCATTACCTCCCAAGTAGTCCTCTCAAGGTGCCCCAAGCCCTCAAGGTCCCAACCTTTGGGTTTTAAGATTTACGTTTTAAGGTAAGGGATCTGACCTCTCTCTTTCTTTTCAAGTAAACGCTTTTATGTCATTTCTTTTATGCTCCATGTTCTTATGTTGGAGGATGTTCTTTTATATTCATATTACTTCCATTTTCATGTTCATATGATTAGAAACCCCCTCTTTCTCTCATTAATTCATTTTAAGAATGTTTAAGTGGTGCCGTTAGGCTGCCGAATTTTTAAGAGATTCTTTCACACTTCTCATTTTTTCAAAGTTATACTTTCATGTCAAGTCTATCAAGTTCCTTTTTATTATGTTGGGGTATGATCTCTATATCTATCATACTGAAATTTTATTTTCATATCATGAGAGACTTTATTTGATATCGTCAATACATTTTTTTTGAAGTTTAAGTGACGTTGTTAGGTTGCCTGATTTTCATAAGAGAAATCTTATTTTCGTCTTTCTTTCATGTTCTTCATTTCATATGGTATATCTTTCAAATTTCATTACCATATTCTTAAATCCTTTATATTATTTCACCCTACTGTTTTATGGATTATTTATGAGTTGGTTACTTATGTCCCCTCTCTTTTCGATGTTTTCTAAAACCCTACAACATAGTCGTTATGCTGCCGAATTTCCGTCTCAAAATGTCTCTCTCTTTTTCTCAAATTCTTTTATTTTATTAAGTTAATACTCAATGATCTTTCTTATAAATAGATATTCACATATATATATGAAAATGTTCTATTTTAATTCTAGTATTTACATACATGTGACCCACTATCCTTTTTTCGTGGGTTTAAAGTGACATAAGGATCACATCTTTAAAATGGTTTTTTTAAAATATGATGACTATGAAATAAAACCCATTTCTTTTATGCTATATGGGTTGTTTATGAAATGTTTGATGATGATATATGTGGATCACATGATAATAAAGAAAAATTTAAGGGTGCGCCCTGATAGAACTCCAATGCATTGGGTAAAGACCTAATCTCTAGAGATGACCATTTTGACTGATACCTTGGTGAATAACCTTGGTAATTTTTATTGACACCTTGAGGATGGAACTTGGTGAAATGGAAATGATTGTATTTGTAAAATGTTGTAGCCACATCTTCATGTTATGAAAAACGTTATTTTTATTATGATATGCCTCATTATTTCTTTCTCATGCCTTAAAGTTCTTTTTCATGACTTTATTTATGTATCTGAAGTTCACATGTTAAATGTTTCCCTTGTCTCCCTTACTGGGCCTTCTGCTCACCCTTTCCTTTGATGTATGTTCCCAGGTTATAAGATGCAGTAATGAACCTAGGATGAACATAATGAGAATCCTTTCAATTGTTTAAGAAGAATGTTTTATGTTTTCATGTTTTGAGTTCCTAGTTTCCAAGTCACTAAACCTTAAAGATCCTCAGTTTTGTATAATGTAATGAATGTTTATGTGATAAAAAGGCGGAATTCTATAGTTGGTATCCAAGGATGGTTTAGTTATTTGTGGAAATTAGGATATGAGAACTTTAGGAAGATGCTAATAGAAAATTTTAAATATAGGAAATCTTCCTGGTATTTTGGTGAGTATTGAGTAAGGGGTTTCCAAGAAAATACATCCCTGTCTGGATACGAATAGGTAGAGGTGGCTCTGGCACAAATGTACATAGGGGTAAAACCTGAAAGCACCGCTTTGACCTAGACTCCAACGAGAACTGGTACACGACAACGAGCCTTGCTGGACTCTTGGTTATGACACTCCCGGGGGATATTCTTTGGGAAATTCATAAGCATAGTATGAACCATTATTAAAGAAACAAAGATAAAATAAAAAAAAGATTCACATAAGAATATATGATCATGGATAACCTAGTTTTGAACCTAGGGGATCACAAGTAAGGCTATAATTTTCTTCTACAGGTTATCCTTCTATGCTTTATATTCCTTTTCATGATTATTGGATATGTATTTAAGCCCATAATTATACTTTATTTTCTTAGTTAATGGTGTGAAATGGAAGAACATGTCCCAACAATCAATGTGATAGGAAATGTGATGATTGCCGTATTAATATGATTGAGATGATTAGGGGATTATGAGAAGATTATTATTTTGGAAGACGTTCACGATTTAGGGAACCCTATTTGATCAAGGTAAATAGATTACTACGGTATTTTGTTTAAGGAGTAAAGGTTGACTTATATTTTGAAGAATCGATGAATTTAAGGTGGACTTATAGTAATTTAGGATACTAATGGAAATTATTAACATATATTGGGGAAAATATGTTTAGGTTAGATTATTTTGTTATAAGATGTTAAGAGTGATTGATTTTGTTTGGAGATGAACGATGAAGTTCATTTTGGAATAATATGTTATCAAATCCTTCTTGTATTTGGGTTTCAATCTTAGTTTGGTTTATTTTGACGAATTTTAATAACAGTTATTTATGGAATGGTCAACGATGAACTTTGGGTAGTACCGTGGATCTTTGAAGATTTAAAGTAGTTTTCCTTCCTCTAGGGTTCTTTCTCTTGGAAGAGTCATTTAATCTTACCCTTTCTATTTTTGGAATAATGTTTAAAGATATAAGAAATAGATAGTTAATCTTTGGTGAATTATGTGATTCTCTATAAGATGATTCTTGTGCTTTGATGAGACCAAGTAGTTTTGAATGCTCATCGTTTAGAGAAAAGAGTAGTTTTGGTAGAGACTTATTAAAGGATGAAACTCTACTTGAAGGTAGGTGTATTTCATTATGTTTTTGTTCTATATAGTAAATGAATTCCTCAAAACTATGAAAAGGAACGTAAAACAAAAATGTTTTCTATTAACTTTTCTTATAGGGTAATCAAAGGCCGTTTACGCACATTATATGTTTGTGATTTTCTTACTGTTAACATTCACCAAATCATGTTTTCTATTACTCTCCCTGAGAACATGACCCTTTGTTTTTTCTTCCATATCCATGTTTTCCTACATGGAATCCTAGTATGGGTTAACTTGGGTGACCTTTGTACTTCCTTTTCTATCTTTTAATGTAATAGTGTTACTGACTCTTCTTCCAATGTGGGACTTTCAATGAAATTTCAAAACCCAATTTTAAAAATTGCGAGGACACAATTTCTAGGGGGGAAGATTGTAACGACCCGAAATTTTGAATAAATCTAGTTTCCTAATTTTTTGTTTTATTTTATTTTTCATACTCAACAAAACTGTTTCATTTGATAACATGAGTATAATTAAAATGAGATTGTTGGGTTTTGACTATTATATGATCGTTAGTTAGTATGACCGTTGAAAACTGAATGTTGTGACTTTTTTCTCTAAATACAAGTGACCTTGGTTAATTAATATAGAATGGATATTTGATGGCCTCATCCAGTTGTCTCGGGCCAATCCAAGACCATCTAACGAAACTTGGAAAGGAGGTAGCACCACTTGAACTTGATCGTGCAAAGCTAGAATGGAATCACTTTCGCGAGAAGTTCAAACTGATAGAAATTACTACTCGTGCGATGTTGGCCGAGGCTACCTCAGATTCTCTCAACTTAGCACACCTTACACTTAGGTCCTATGCTGGTTTGATAAGGGGATATATAAGAAGACCGTAACTACCTTGTGTAATCCTTTATTTTAAATAAAAATTTCGATTTCTTCTTATGATGAAGTTTATGAATTTTCAAATGACAGAATAAATATAATATGCATATTTTTGATGAATTTTAGTAAAAGGATATTTTAAAAATGTTTATGTAAACCTTAAATAATTAAAAATGTGTAATGATTTTCAAAAAATGGTCTTCTACAATTATGTTCAGTACGAAATTTAGAGTCTAATAAGATCAACTTGATTTTTGATTAATAATAAATTATGAATAGTGATTTTTTGCTTAGGATTAGTTACGTGGCCAAATGGATTAGTAATATCACTTAAATAAAGTATTAATTTAATCTAGGTACCTTGATTATGTAATGTGATTCAATAAAATAGGTAAATAATTTTTTCAGAAATTATTATTCAAGTATTAGTTTTTTTCGGGTGAATAGTGTTTTTTAATTAAAAATAAAATTATAAATATTTAGAAAGTTATTTTTATAAAATGGATTTCATTTTTGAACTCAGAGCATCGATATTATGTTAAGGTAATTTTTGGGGATTTTTCTAAAAAAATGAATTTTTGGTGAATAGTGTATTTATTTAAAAATTAAATTAAAAATATTTAAGAAATTATTTTTATAAAATGGAGTTCATTTTTGAAATCGGATCATTGATATTTGGTTAAGGTGAAATTTTGGGATTTTTTTGAGAAAGTTGAATTTCCAGTGAATAGTAAAAATACAGTTTTAGGGTTTCGGTATGTTTAATGACATTATAACTGTGTCATGAAGATTTCAGAGATATTTTCATGGTTGGCCGACCAAAGGTGATGAATTATTGTATGGGGGGTCCCATGTGGCCTAACTCCATGGGAAATACCATGGGAGAGCCCATGGTTTTGAGAAAACCACTTTTGAGGTGTCTCTTCGCCATTAATGCCTTGTCCCCTCACATTCCCTATAAATACCCACCCTTTTCTCCTTTAGTTTTCACTCACAAGTCTCCCCCAACGAAGCTTTGGTCTCATTACCTCCCAAGGAGTCCTCTGAAGGTTTACCCACGCCCTCAAGTTCCCAACCTTTGAGTTTTAAGAGTTACGTTTTAAGGTAAGGGATCCGACCTCTCTCTTTCTTTTCAAGTAATCTCTTTTATGTCATTTCTTTTATGCTCCATGTTCTTATGTTGGAGGATGTTATTTTATATTCATCTTACTTCCCTTTTCATGTTCATATTATGAAAAAACCCCTATTTCTATCATCAATTCGTTTTAAGAATGTTTAAGTGGCGCCGTTAGGCTGCCAAATTTTTAAGGGATTGTTTCACCATTCTAATTTTTTCAAAGTTCTACTTTCATGTCAAGTTTTTCAAGTTCCTTTCTATTATGTTGGGGTATGATATCTATATCTGTCATACTGAAATTTTATGTTCATATTATGAGAGAATCTATTTTATCTTATCAATTCATATTTTTAAGTTTAAGTGACGCCGTTAGGTTGCCGAATTTTCATAAGAGAAATCTTATTCTCCTCTTCCTTTCATGTTCTTCATTTCATATGGTATATCATTAAAATTTCATTACCATGTTCTTAAATCCTTTATATTCTGTCCCCCTATTGTTTTATGTATCATTTATTAGAGGGTTACCCATGTCCCCTCTCTTTTCAATGTTTTCTGAAACCCTACAACATAGTCGTTATGGTGCCGAATTTCCGTCTCAAAATGTCTCTCTCTTTTTCTCAAATTCATTTATTTTATTAAATGAGTACTCAACTCTCTTTCCTCTAAAGGGGTATTAACATATATATCAAAATGTTCTATTTTAATTCATGTATTTACATACATGAGACCCACTTTCCTTTTTTCGTGGGTTTAAAGTGACATAAGGATAACGTCTTTGAAGAAGTTTTTTTAAAATGTGGTGACTATGAAATGAAAACCATTTATTTTATGTTGTATGGGATGTTAATGAAATGTTTGATGAAGATATATGTGGCTCACTTGATAATAAAGACAAATTTAAGGGTGCTCCCTGACAGCGCTCCAATGCATTGGGTAAAGACTTAATCTCTAGAGATGACCATTTTGACTGATACCTTGGTGAATAACCTTGGTAATTTTTATTGACACCTTGGAGATGGACCTTGGTGAAATGGAAATGATTGTATTTGTAAAATGTTGTAGCCACATCTTCATGTTATGAAAAACGTTATTTTTATTATGATATACCTCATGATTTCTTTCGCATGCCATAAAGTTATTTTTCATGACTTTATTGATGTATCTCAAGTTCACATGTTAAATGTTTCCCTTGTTTCCCTTACTGGGCCTTCTGCACACCCTTTCTTTTGATGTATGTCCCTAGGTTATAAGATGCAGTAATGAACCTAGGATGAACATAACAAGAAGCCTTTTAAGTTTTTAGGAAGAATGTTTTATGTTTTCATGTTTTGAGTTCCTGGTTTCCAAGACACAAAACCATAAAGATCCTCAGTTTTGTATAATGTAATGAAAGTTTATGTGATAAAAAATGCAAGATAATATAATTCAGCTGGGACTATCGAAGGGGAAGTTCGTCAGCACTATGCCTCCAGCATCGGGACCCTCCAGGTTTCGACCAACAGAGAGCAGGCCGCAGCTGTTTCAGTTTTGATCCCCTGGTCCTCACCCTTTTTCTTCAGCCCCAGGGCCACAGTGCTTTGTCTGTGGGAGCCTTGGACATCTCTGGAGTTAGTGCATGGACTGGGTATAGTACGGCAGTGGCAGAAAGACCCACCACCCGCCCTAGAAGCAGCTTCCATCCATGCCTTTCTGGAAGTAGTAGCAGGGACGGCGGGCTCCCGCTCCTCTGAGGGCAGACGTAGGAGGAGGAGGCCGACCTCAGGGCGCTCCTCAGGGACCTCGGCCGGGGCATGGTCGGGGAGGTGGTCGACAGCCGAGGGGCAGAGGATATGTGTGTGGATAGTTACACACCCTGGAGGCAGCAGTTCCAGTAGGGCCAGAGATTGTTCGAGGTACGATCAGTTTGTTCCGTACCCTTTCTTGTTCGTTGTTCGATACCGGAGCATCGGACTCCATTGTTGCACCCAGTCTAGCTCGTTCCTTGGGTTTAGATGCCGAGAGACTTCTAGGGCCCCTGGTATTGAGCACACCAGTCGGAGGTCAGACTGACTTGTTGTTTGTTTGTCGGGGATGCAGATGGATGATAGGGCCACATCAGTCGGTTAGAGATCTTCTTCTGCTACAGATACAACCATGCGATGTCATCCTAGGCATCGACTGGCTATTCTCTGTGTGTGCCTTCATCGACTGTTTCTGAGGAAGGGTTGTGTTCTCGTACATGGGCGGCCGGCGTGTTACCTTTAATGGAGAGCGGAGCAGTCAGAAGGGCAGCAGGAGAGAGGAACCCCTCCTTTCCTTGTTAGCTGAGTTGTCAGTAGAGTCAGTAGATGCTAAAATGGTGGAGGTGCCAGAGATCGTCCGTGAGTTCATGGACGTCTTCCCTGAGGAGGTGACAACTCTACCCCCTCGACATGATATCGAGTTCGGGATAGACCTGCAGCCTGGCACTCGTCCGATCTCGGTGGCTCCTTACCGGATGGCACCTTCAGAGTTACGGGAGTTGCTGATCCAGATTGTCGATCTGATGAAGAGGGGTTATGTTCAGCCAAGTGCGTCACCATGGGGTGCTCCAGTTTTGTTCACAAAAAAGGAATATGGTGGTATCAGGTTGTGCATAGACTATAGGAGGATGAATCTGGTGACGATCAAGAATCGCTACCCTCTTCTGACGATAGACGATCTTTTCGATCAGCTGAAAGGGGAAATATGGTTCTCGAAGATCTACCTACGGTCTAGGTACCACCAGCTGAGATTGAAGGAGGGAGAAATCTCTAAGAAAAAGTTCAGGTGTAGATATGGACACTTCGAGTTCGTAGTCATGCCTTTCGGTGTTACGAACGCCCCGGTTGTGTTCATGGGGCTTATGAACTCCATCTTCCGGGAGTACCTAGATCGGTTTGTAGTTGTGTTCATCGAAGACATCTTGATCTATTCAAGAATAGAGGAGGACCACGCAGAGCACCTGAGGATGGTTTTGGAGGTCCTTTGAAAGCACCAGCTCTATGGTAAGTTGTCAAAATGCAAGTTATGGACACGATAAGTGCACTTCCTCGGGCACGTGGTGTCTGAGCAGGGGGTAGCGGTGGACCCATCAAAAGTTGAGGCAGTTGTTTCTTGGGTAGCACCTAAGAATGTGGCAGAGGTTCATAGTTTCCTCGGGCTGGTAGGTTACTATCAGAGGTTCCTACCCAAATTCTCTCGAGTAGCATCCCCTTTGACAGCCTTGGCCAAGAAAGATCATCTTTTCGTGTGGAGTGAGAAGTGCGAGGCATCTTTCAGATATCGGAAGGTGAATTTGGTTAGTGCCCCAGTGCTGAGATTACCAGAAGAAGGGGCGGCCTATGAGGTGTTCTGTGATACTTCAAGATAGGGCCTGGGATGTGTGTTGATGCAGCGACAAGGGGTGATCTCTTATGGGTCTAGGCAGCTATGCCCTCATGAGATTAATTATGCCACCCACGACCTAGAGCATGCAGCGGTCGTTTTTTCGCTGAAGTTATGGCGGCACTACCTCATCGAAGAACGCTTTGTGGTCTTCATAGATCACAAAAGCCTGAGGTACATCTTCTCCCAGCGGGACCTAAACTTGCGGTAGAAAAGGTGGATGGAGTTCCCCCAGGATTATGACTTCGATTTTTCCTACACTTCAGGGAAGGGGAATGTAGTGGCAGATGTCTTGAGCAGGAGGACACATAAGGATGCGGTCCGAGAGTCGTCTGACACCTAGAAAGTAATGGAGGAGTTGGATGCCTTACACCTGGATGCGAGAATGGATAGCGGTAGAGTCTGCCTGTATCAGATGATAGTGCAGTCTTCTCTATTGCATTAAGTGGAGGAGTCTCAGTGGGGAGACCCATAGTGTGAAGTGATGCGTTACCGAGTTGACCAGGGAAATGCTCCGGAAGGATGGACAGAGGATGGTCAGAACCAGATGCTTTTCCAGGGATGGTTGTTTGTTCCAGAAGGGATGCATGACAAGGTTCTCAGTGAGTTCCACAGATCACCCTTAGCAGTACACTCGGGAGTTTCCAATATGTACCAGGGACTGAAGAGACAGTTTTGGTGGCCCGGAGTTAAGCGAGCAGTGGCAGAGTATATGGCCAAGTGCTTAGTGTGTCAGCAAGTGAATGCTGAACACCGAGTTCCAGGCGGCCTATAGCAGTCTCTAGATGTCGCCGAGTGGAAGTGGGATGAAATCTCGTTGGATTTCGTCACAGGACTACCCAAGGTCCAAGGGGGATACGACGCCATCTGGGTGGTAGTGGACCGGTTAATGAAATCAGCTCACTTTATGGCGATCGAGGAGTCGAGTGCAGTGGTTGATTTGGAACTAAGGTATATGGATGAGGTGGTGCGGTTGCATGGAGTTCTGAGGTCTATAGCCTCAAATAGGGATGCATGGTTTACCTCTCGAGTCTGGAGAGGATTGCAGCATGCTTTTGGCACCCAGCTGCGTCTTAGCACTGCTTTCCATCCCCAGACATATGGACAGAGAGAGCGCACCATCCAGACCTTGGAGGATATGCTGCGGGCATGTGTTCTAAACTCAGGAGGATCATGGGTATGATACTTGTACCTGGTAGAGTTTTCCTACAATAATAGATACCACTCTACCATTGGTATGAACCCATTTTAGGCCCTATACGGGAGGCCATGCCATTCACCTGCGTGTTGGACCGACATAGGAGAGGTAGTCATCCTTGGCCCGGAGGTGGTGCATAGCATGACAAAGAAGGTTCAACTCATATGGGAAAGGATGAAGGCAGCCCAGGACCGACAAAAGTCGTATGATGATACCAGGAAGAGGCCCTTAGAGTTTGAGGTTGGAGACCACATGTTCTTAGAGGTCTCCCCTCAGCGTGAACAACGGAGGTTTGAAAAGGGAAGTAAGCTTTCTCCCAGGTTCATCGGTCCCTTCGAAGTGTTGCGGCAGGTCAGTGAAGTGGCCTATCAGCTAGCGTTACCACCGCCACTACTGAGGATACATGATGTCATCCATGTGTCCTAGCTCCGTCGGTATCTGCACGACGATTCACACGTTCTCGGCTGAGGAGGGCTGGACATCGAGGACGACGTGACTTTTTTGGAGAGACCAGTGATGATCGAGGATTACAAGGAGAATGTGATTCATGGCCGAACCATTCTCTTGGTTCGTGTGTTGTGGAGACATGGTGGTCTTGAGAAGAGTACGTGGGAGAGGGAAGCACAGATGCATGCCCAATACCCAGAGTTGTTTTGAGTTCTGTTCTATTTGTTATATGTCTTGTGGTAGAACGTTTTGTCTGGATGGCTATAAAATATGCGGTTTTCTTCCCTCTGAATGTGTGTGAAAAGCCCTAGCTACGGGGAGGAGAGAACCCGACCCCTAATCAAGATGCATTAATGTGGATGCGATTAAACCTGTGCGGGCGAGTCAGTGCCGCCCTAAGCAGATAATATCTTAACATGGAGAAGGATACTCCCCAACCCACATGCCTGGGCAGTTTGATATGGTATGTTGCTTAGTTCTTGACAGAAGGGAGTTTAGTTAACATGTGGTTCACTCTTGAGAGGTATCTTTCGAGGTGGTTGTTCGGACCTGCTCTTTCCTTCTTGGTTGTTTGAATTCTCGAGGGTGAGAATAGTTTGAGTGGTATCTGATGTGATGACCCAGACTCTCTTGGTCCTTTCCTTTGCCAAAAATCTGGATCCTAAAGGGGTAGCCTCTCGGTGTGTGACCGATCGGCAAGACTGAATGGTGCGACCGATTGGGGAGACCGAGTGGCGTGACCGATCAACACAACCGGTTGGTTATACAGGTCGGTGAGACCGATCGGCGCGCCCGGTCGATGAGATCGATCGACATCACCCATCCTTGATGGGGTTTTTTTCCAGTGACGTGCATAAATTGATTTTTAAACCCATATTTGACCCCCTTTAAGCTTGTTTTAAAGCCCAGTAATGCCCATAAATGTTATAATTAAATATTTAATGATTTAACCTGGTGTGTGCATCAGTTAAACCGCCCAACCCTTTAATAACATTTGGGGCCATGTGGTCATCCCATGACCCCCGCTCCTTATGCGGTTTCACGTTCTTATCTCAATCGTCTATGGACCTTATAACTAAGGGTTAGTCATGGTTTCTTCTTTTCCTGATCACCATGTGCTAAGAGTACCCATCATTCATATGGGAAACTTTTTTTTTGGATGAGCCACATCGCTATGCATGAAGTTCCGCGCCGGGCTTAGCATCGATTGTTGATCCCACAGGTAGGGAATTTTTCCATCGCCTCTTCCTTTTGTGTATCATATGGGGTGGGTGTTCTTTTGATTCTGTATAATTGGATAAACCAGACCTAAATAAAGATAATGAACGGATTCTATAAAAAATAAGGGGGGGGGCTGTGATCGTTGATGCTGTTCTATGTTATGATCATCTTTCTGAATTGTGCGGGCTTACGCCTACTGAAAATCATGGCCATTGGTGGCCTTTCTCTGTGCACTAATGAACCCCTAGTGATGTTTTAAATAGTTTGTTTGTGGTTGTGAACTCGTGCTATAAAAAGGAAATTGGTTAACCACGTACACCAAGCTAAATAAATTGAAAGCACCAGGATCAACCCTTCTGTGATAACCCCTGGTTAAAGCACACGAAAATTGAAATCATGGAGTTTGTTAAATCTTATAAATATGAAAATACCGGCATGGCCCTGCTTTTCGTTGGTGGTTGTGGTTTTGTTGTTTTCTCTTATGGTCCAATTGCTGGAGACGTGGGAGGGGATGACATCCTCTGTTTTTATACTCTCGGTGGTTGTGAAATTGGGGATGGGATCCCCTGTGTTATGGTTTCGGTGGTTGTGAGTTTTAAGGCCGGGTGCTTACCTTGTTTATGTCATGAATTGGGGTGGGATCCTCTGTTGATAAGAAACCTTTTTGGGGGACATGGGGTAGTGTCTCAGGGGGGTTTTTTTGGTTCCAGTACTTTGAGGGATCTCACTTACCCATTTTTTGTTGTGACTTTACAAGAGAACCGAGTTTGAATGTTTAAATTGACGTTTGGAAGGATTCTTTTCCTTGGTTATGCTTATGGTGTTAGTTTCCCAAGTAGGTGCAGAACTTAATGAATCATCATTATTGAACATGAAACCGAATGGGACAAATGAGTTTTGTTGGCGAGAGTTGTGACTCGAACTTGAGTGTTGTCTGTGTTCTTAAAGCTGGCTAAAGAAAAACCTGAACTTAGGAGAGTTCTTGTTACCTATATATATACTTGTAGTTTTGTGTTTCTTATTCGCGCCCCATCCAAGTTTAGCACTTAGTGCCGAACACCCTCATTTCATGGGGGAGGCTGTTTTTCCCAACACTATTATTAGTGGCTGGTTATTAGCTCTTTCTGCTCCCTTTCCTGGATAGCCCAAGTATCTTCGGGTAGGCTGTGATGGACTGAGGTCCATTATTAGCTCAAGAACCTTCTGTAAGGGTAGTGTGGTGGTTATAGACCAGGTGTGTACGGGCCAGTAGTTTCCCAAGTGTCTTCGGGATGAGGCCCAGGTGTCTTCGGGCATATTAGTGGATCTTCTAGCCCAGGTGTCTTCGAGCGTGGTGGTGGTTGTTCTGGCCTAGGTGTTTACAGGCGTGGTTACGTGTGATAGTTGTGGCCCAGGTTTTTGCGGGCGGGTTTTGGCAGTGGGATTGCGTGCAGTTGTGGCCCAGGTGTTTGCGGGCGGGATTCGGCAGTGGGACTGCGTGTGGTTGTAGCCCAGGTGTGTGTGGGCGGGTGTGGCAGTGGGACTGCAGTGAGAATGGCCGGATTGGTTTGATGGGTAGGATGTCTCAATAACCAGTGGGAAAGTGGCGGGGGGTACCCAAACATCAATGTGCTCTTATTATATAAATTACTTGACTTGCGTTATTTGTTGAGTGTTGCCGGTGAGTGGGATGGGTGAACTCTTTGTTAGTGTTGGTTGTCTTCTTCTCACGAAACTTTAGTACGTTCCCCCACTTGTGCACGAGAGTCTTTGGTTTTTTCTACTGAGTGTACTTGTATGCTCACCCTACGCACATAAAACTGCTTTCAGGTTTCCAGGAGGACTTCGGGGATTGCGTAGGACCATACAAGCTTGGACCTTCGGGGCAGTTGATGTTGCTGTTTTTCTTTCTTTGGTACTTACCCTTGTAGTCACTTTTGTACTTTGTGGCTTTTACTTTTGGAACATGAATGTGAGAATGGTTTACTTTTGGCTTACTTATCTTTTAGTTTTGGTGCTATTGGGTTTCATCATTTATCTCCCGATCCTATAAAAACAAAAAGGGGTAATGCCTTCCATTTGTGTGTAATTTCTATACCCTTGGTGCTAGTTGCCACTCCGGGACCTATAGAAAGCGGGGTTCGGGGGTCATTATCTCTCCTTCAACATTAAGAAGTAAGGGCTGGGAAATCTACAGAACTTTCCCTCCTTTTGGTGAAGGCAGGTTGTGACATATATATAAATAATGTTTTATATTCTGTAAGTATTTAAATCTTGATCTAAGTGATACAATCAAGAGTAACAAGTTAAAACACATACGATAAAGAAAGCGATTATTACCCGAAATATTTATTTCACATGGAAATTATTATTAAATGTGTAGTATAAAGACATAAATGAATCATGTATGATATCATAAATATTAATATGGTTCTGGAATAATTTAATAACATACTACAATCTTTATACAAGAGGTTAAACGTACCCTCTACTAAAGGAATGTTCAAGGTAAGGGTTTTTCATCTCACTCCTTATTCTGGTGAGATTCATGCCATATTGCAACTATTACATTTTGTGTGGTGTATGTACTACCCATAATTTTATTCATTGTGTAATAAACATTAATTTATGTGTATTTACATATTCATTGTGTGATAATTCTTTCATGGGGTGTATGTTTCGTAAGTTACCAAATTAGTAAGGGTTAATTCCTCAATCTCATTATTATCCGAGATTGTTTATGTGTAAGTATTTACAGGAAAATTTTTATCATCCATGTCCATTTTTCATAAAAATGATTTGAAAATAAATATTTTAAGGATTTGTTAAAGGAACGCTTTATCAAGATCAAAATTTTATAAGTTTTAAAGATTTGTCTTTCTAAATCTTTTTAATTAATTTCCAGGTTTTCAAAATGATTTTAAGGATTTATATATATGGATATGAATGTTTTGAAATGATAATTCTTTTCAAAAGTTTCAAAGTGGTATGGGACACTTTGATTCAAAAAAAATATTTTCAATTACTTCCTTTATAAATGTTATTAAATGATTTTACAAAAAGGATATTTCTCTCAAAAAATTTTACTAATCATTTTTAACTATGTCAGCATCCTTTACTGGATATTATTTTTTATTGAGGTTGATTTATTACAACACAATCTTCCATGTTGTATTGAATGAGTTATGATATGTTTGACTGTGGATGTTCTATTTTTATACCATTCATTGTTTATGGTAAATGTAATGACATTTCATATGCTAGTTTTAATACGAATGTTTATGTTATGTTTCAACTTTTTCATATGAGGAATGCAGTGGACTTAGTAAGTGACAGGTGGAGCCTGCTATAGCTCCTCGATGCATCGGTAGGTCTCATGAGACAAACTAGTGTCTTTGAACAAGGCCTTGACAAAAAATTTATTTGTAGTCTTGGCACGAGGACTTGACTATGTGATAATGATGTCCGGTATTAGGCATTCCCTCATTATGAAATTAGTTATTACATGTGATTATTCAACTAGTAGATTATGCATGTTCATATTTAGATGGTAATGTTTGATTTATTTTTTCCATATTATGTTCAAGTTTATGTTTAAAAGGCTATTTTTTTATCACACATCTTTCCTTAAAATTTTATAGCTTCCGCTAAATTATTTACCCTTACTGGGCATCTGACCTCACCCCTTTCTTATGTTTTATTTTCCCAGGATTCAAAAAAGTGTGTTATGATTGATATGCAGGGTTATGCTAAAGGGAATAATGGAGTTATCAAATAATTTTTTTTGTATTGTAGGTTAGAAAGTGTAATGTAATTTTAATGTATGCAATCTATTTTCCAAGACTGCTAAACTGATCGGTCTTTCGGGATCTGATTCCTTGTAATCATGCCAATGTGTTAAAATAATGCACTGACTCTGGGTAACGGGGGTCGGGGCATTACAATTTGTATTAGAAACACCCTTTAGATATTTGGTGTATCGGGTTGGGTTTTAGTGTGTAATGGTGTCATGTTCTATTTTGTTAAAAATTGGTTTCATAGGGAGGTTATTCTCAATTGTCAATATCTAGTAGATAAAAAATATGATTTTTGACACTTGATAGGTAGGTTTTGGTGAGTGTCTTACCATATAATTCCATGACGAGACACATTTTTCCATAGAATATTGGATATTTATGTTTTTTGTTTTTATATTCCTCAATCGTTTTAGTTTTAGATTTTTTATATAATTTAATCCGAGATTTTTTCTGTTTGTTTAATACTTTTCTTCTATTTTCAGCATATAGTAATATTCTTCAATAGGAGTCTTCACAAGATCCACAGTAGGGTGGAGTTCATTATTCTCAATGGTATCCTCCTTTTGATCATAATACAATCAAGGCTATCATTCAGGCTGTTCATGTTGTAGACCAAAATTTGTAGTAATTTTCCAAACACAGGCATTGATGAACATATAAGATTTGGTGGGAGATAGGGAATGATCGTATGAGTTGTTACAAAAGAAATCACAGTCTATTGGAGGTGTTAATGAGTCTTAAGAGTAGAAGGACTAGAGATATATGATTTTTCAGATCTTTATATTCATGGATACCCCTAAGAATATTATGGTTATGTGCATAGCAATTAGAAATTAGTTTCTGGTAAAAATATTTTTGGATTTTATGGTACAAAAACTAAATACTTGGGATTAGGTTGGAAGGATTTCAATATCCTCTTCTTTCATCAGTGAATTATAGAGTCTATGATGATTAAACTCTCATTAGAGTTCCTGTCTTTTTTAGGTG
This sequence comes from Viscum album, assembly GCA_963277665.1. NCBI lineage: Eukaryota > Viridiplantae > Streptophyta > Magnoliopsida > Santalales > Viscaceae > Viscum > Viscum album. The sequence goes on along the minus strand of OY728141.1, from coordinate 1,518,851,246 downwards.
ATAGATTGTTTAGTATTAGAATAAACCAACTAATTTGTGGAGTGGGTTCATATTTATTCAGAGGTGGTAAGGTATCATAATATAAAATACGAGGTTTACCTATTGGATTTTGACTGCATATCACATCGTAAGTATTTATGATGAAGACTTCCACCTATGAGGAGATTTTGGAATCGGCTATAATAGTAGAAATTAATATGGACGGAATGAATAGTTATTATACCCCTTTCATTCCACCCATTAGAAGCTTCAATGGAACACATGGGAAGTATATAAAGTGGAATGATCATCAGTAGAGTGGTATAATCAGTTCTCAATAGTGGGCCTCCCTACACCATTATTAGCCTCTAGCAGTATGCATCTAGCTCACTATTACTGTGGATGTTTTTTCATACCTAAAATTCCTATTAAAACTCCTGGATGGTTGTTTTTTCCTTTCTGTCATTATGATCATCTATAGAGGTTCTTCTAGTATATGTCTATTCCTCATTGTGGTTAGGGATATTTGGCACCAAAGCTCACTCTAGAGTAGTCGAAAGCAGAAAGGTCCATAGGTTTCCACCCTTAGGTGTCACAACCTACCCAAAGAGGATCATGCCACCACAACTCTAATACCACCTCCATAGGTTTGGGATGGAGAAAATAATGGCAAGGCATATCCTAATTGGGAGGCCTTTTCCTAATGTATTTTCATGCACGCACTTGAAATTATTAATGAAATATTTTAGAGGAATAATAAAACTAGTAATATATAGAATGTAATCATACATGAAAATCTTCTAGGGTTTACAATATTATAACAATAAAAAATTAAGTTAAAGGGGTAAATTACAATCCTAAGAAGAAATATGACCCTTAAAAAATAGTTATGAATATGCGATGAGAGGTCCCAGCTTCTTATCTACAACATATAACCATTGTACATAGTCCAATGCACCTAGTATCCCTATGCTCATATGTAGTCACCACTAACCTTTCCATCATTATCATTAGATATTAAACATGTGGTAAAATCCCATAAATGGGTGCGTATATACATACCCAATTGGACTCCATAAAAGACACATAGGGAGAAATAAGAGACATGATAGGAATAGATAAACTATAGACATCTCATCCCAAAGTAAGAGAGTACAAATTCGATAGAATGGATATAGATATGCATATTCTAAAACCAATGAAACCAAAAATAGATAGAATGGGATCTCCATCTCATAGCCCAATCTAGGAAAAGAAATGTAATGCTTCTAGAAGACCATCATCGAATCCCAATATCTCTCATGTATACCCAAAATAAAACATCCAAATTATGACGCACCTCAAAACTATAATGAAATGTTGAGGGGAAAAATCTCTGGTTAGAGGATCCTTACCCTTGTACAATAGTATTGTTCTACTCAGATGGTCGAGGAACCATGCCCTAGCTCCATAAGAGGAAGAAACTCAAGTATTCGGTTGAGGACCCATGCCTATCCTAGCTAGAGGGTGAAACTCTAATAGTCGATAGAGGAACCATTCCCTAATACAATAGGTGGGTTCCACTTGGATAGAAAAAGGAGGACACATACCCTACTCATAAAGAGTGTGGAACTCAGTGGATAGGTAGAGATCCCATTCCATTTCATAGAATGAGGTTTCCACTCTAATAATATATAAAGGAACTATTCCATACTCTATAGGAGGGTGAAACTCTATATTTATTTAAAGGAACCATGCACAACCTAGATTTAGGGTGATACTCTAAATCCCCAGGTGATCATACCTGGTCACTTCCATCGTCGACCATTGCCTAAAGTATTGTCCCACTCAGAGAATCTTGGATCATACCAATAAATACACTAAAAATGACTCCATCATTTTATACCTGGATAAACACACAACATAGGATACTTGTGGGCCAAAATCAATGTTCAAATAAAGGTGATTCAATAGATTGTAGTTTTCTCAATAAGGAAGAAGGGGTACATGACGTGTTGTCCTACTCCATTGCATTGTCTTGTCCCTAATGGTACATGGATCACTACTTATGTTGGGACACATATCATGTTTAGGGTCTACACAATGTGTTCAAGACACTCAGGTTCTTTCCTGTGTTCTTGGTTGTGTATGTGTATCTAACCCATGTCTTTGTACTTCATCAGATGGCATGTTCTTATCCATGATTGTGCCCGTGTACTCCTAGAGTACGCATTGATTTTCTATATCATTCTTACACGATGTGTGGGGGTACCCATAATCTTTTTACACTTATAGTCTCCTGTAACCCACAACATCATGGCTAGGGCCCTACCAGTCATGTGTTCTTCAAACTATATGACATATACTCAATATTTTTATAGAAATTTAGATATGGTATCTGCACTCCAAATCTGGTACCTCCCACATCATATCTATTGTTTCACTCCCCTAAATTGGTGTAATTCATGTTGGATGTCTATTTATGGACATCCAATGGAATGAAAATTGATTTTTTTGATTCGTACGAATCCCAAATGATCCAACTCGCACTGTTATACATTTAATTGTTTGGATAGATTTAGGACTCCCAAAATCATTTAGTTTCACACCTCATACCAATATTCACCACAAAATGTTACCCTTATTTCTGATCAATTATTTATATGAAAAACCATCATGCGTCTGGGGATCTCCTCATGCTCAGTCGCACACAAAAATGATGAAAGACATCTTCATGGTCCAACAATGACTAACACAAATAACTTTTCAAATAATGTCACGCAAACAAGGATTTTAATTTTTTTTCCAACTGTTCTTGGCCAACATATACAATTTGGATATATAGGATGCAAAAGAGATGAATAATCAATTAAATCTATACATGGGAGCATGAAACAACTTACAATTGGTATAGATCAGTGAAAGGGATGATACCTCTTAATGCATATTATCAAAAAGGTAACATCCCATGAATTGATGAGTCCTACCTAGAGATTGGGTCATTCATCATTGAAGAATGATCTCATCAACTATTGATAGGGGTCATTTTGTTCAATTCAGTTCAATAATCCTCAATTCGAAGAATCATCATTTGACCTGGATTTGAAAATGGGGGGAATAATGCCTCTCGATTCTTCGAGGGTTTATATAGATAAGCATAAGAAAATTTCCATAACACGAATTTAATAAAAAAATGTTGAATTAGGATAATTAATTAAATAGATAAATGTAATTATTTATTTAATTAAGCTAACCCTCCCATGGGTGATTTTGTCCAAACACCCTACACCAATCTATTTTTAAGTTGTTCCAAGGATAAACATCATATTTAGAGCTCAACCATGCTCTAGAATATTATATAAAATATTAATTTTAATTGTTATCTCAATTTATTTATGATACTTGGTGACGAAAGTATAAAATATATTTAATAATTTTATAGATTTAATTTTAGGTGCACTAAAACTTGGAATCCAACACTGGCTCCACACATCACACTGAAAATATAAGTAGAAATATTTCACAGTCATAAAATGTGAAAAATTGATCTCCACATCATTCCCCCCATCAATATCTTCATCAAGGAAAAGAAACACTATAAAAAAGATTAGGAAATTGAGATTTCATATGGCTCTCCCACTCCAAGGATCCTTCGTGTATGATCTTGTACTGCCACAACACATAAACATTGGGGATGCTCTATCAATGTAGGGTCCTCTACTACTGATCCATGATCTCCACTAGGTGCTTTGAAAAAACATTGAATTATCCTCGATTTCTATCTCCCCATATTCAATAATGTGTGCAGGTCCATGCACATATATTCATAGCTATGAAACAAGGGATGCACCATGCACCCTCTCCAACTGTGGAGGTAGGTCAATGTTATAAGAAACATCACCAACTATCTAAAAGATCTAAAATTTCCCTATAATCCTTGTGGATATCATCCATCCCCAGCCAAATCCCTATAACCGTCATCATGGGGAGACTTTGAGGAAAACATGGTCTCCCATATTGAACTCCAAAGGCCTCTGGAATCAATATATGTAATATTTATTCCATAACTAGGCTACCAACACCATTTATGGAACCATAATAGATGTCTCACTAATCACATTCCACTACATTGGTGTCCTACAAGGTCTCTCGTATAGGGTCTCAAAAGTTTCCAATAATATAGGAGGGTTGTAGCTATTTTGGTATGTGAACTCTACTAATGTAAAGTGATCCTCCAAAATCTGTATGAAGTTAAACACAAAATCCCACAATATAGCCTCCAAACATGGACAATGCACATGGTATTCCCATCTGTTTGGGGGTGAATGGTTGTACCCATCCTCAACTAGGTCCAAAATGTATCTTGTAGGCCTCTCCACAACCATTATGTGAACCACACATCATAGTCATTGGAAGTAGTCATTGAAACCCCATGAAGGTGAATAATCATACTTTTGAAAATATGTTCCAAACCCACCATCTACACCCTAATATATAGGAAGTGTGATGACTTAATGAGTTGGTTATGTATTAACCATATGGTGTCAGGGCCCTTCTCAATATATCGAAAACCTATCACAATGTCCATAGATATGTCATCACATTTCCAATCTGGGATCTCGAGGGGTTGAAATAAACCTTACAAGACATATTTCTTACCCTTGAAGTGTCGAAAGGTGAGGCATCATGAAATGGACTCTTCCAAACATTTTCTCATTTCATCTGACCAAAAAAAATGTTGAAGTTATTTTTACATATTCCCCACACCCTGATGTAAAACTAAAAGAGATGTGTGAAACTCCCTCATAGAAACCCCTCACATCATGACTAGGACCATCATATGATCATGTAAAAAGATGACATGATTTCATCATTTATAAAATCCATCAGGTGACTCTCTTGAGTAGACATAGTCATGAAAGTCCTCAAAGTCAATGTCCCCCATCCAGAACTCTCTCACACAATGATGGAGAAGAGGATTCAACCCCATTGACAGAATAAGATTTGAACCCTCATGCTTCACCAGGTTCAACTGTAAGGATTCTAATAGTTTACAAGCCTCCTACACTAAAGAATTTCGTTACATCTTGTTAAAGACATCTAAACCCATTTTTACCTTCCCCGGAGTATAATATATCTAAAATTAATATTCCTATAGGATATCCAACTAATTACCTCATCTCATGATGATGTCTCTATGTGTGAATACATACCTGAGACTCTAATGGTCTGGGTAAACCACAAAATGATCCACCAGAAGATAGTTACTCGAAATATATTGATATAATTCCTTCGCTGCCATATCTAGGCCAGGTGTCAGGTATTTTTAATCATGGTTTATCAACTACCTCAATATATTAGAGATAATCGCTTGTGGGTGCATCAACATGGATTATATACTAGATAATGTGACATCTCTATAAAGTATATAATCCACACCCTCCCCCGATCATCTCAGAACATGATCACTTGTCAGCCTCATACTTAACTCTGGGAAGGCCATCTAGCACTACTCAGTTTCGGTAAATGGATACCCTTTCCAATTTATGGTCGTCAATTAGGATGAAATCATTGAGAATTATAACACAAACCTCTATTGGTGATCTTCCAAGATAAGAAAACTATAAACCTCTAACATGCACTTGGGTGGATCCCAAGAAGGAAATACATAAATATTTTTAGCTTCTTTGAGTAAACCATGATCATAAATGAAATTACCCAGAAGGTGAACCCCGTGAATATAGAGATGTAACTTCAAGGGAATTCTATAAACCTAGTACTCATAAGTCAAGTATAAGATCATCCTCAAGTGCTATTTATGATTCAACTATATCACAGACCATATGAGTAATTCAGCAATGAAGAAAAAAAATTAGTCCATGTATAGATGGAATATCCATGTCATCAATGTAATTATCAAAGTAGGGTAATTATTCAAAACAAAGGGAATCACTAATAAATCATAGTGTCTGGAGAAATATTATAATTTTATCTTTTGAATATCATCCCCATGAACTCTAAACTGGTACTTGTAAGATCAGATATCTATCTTTGAGAAACAAATCTCACCTCAAAACTAGCCAATGTGGTTGTCAATCTGTAGAAATAGATAATTATTCTTTATCATGGTATGGTTTAGGTGATGATAATCCATGAAATGCTAAAAAACCACATCCTTATTTTTCACAATCAACATTGGAGCTTCCTAGGGGGCACATTGGGAAAAATAAAACCCTTCTCTCAAAGGACCTCCAACTAAAACCATAGATTTATGAACTCTGTAGGGGCCATCTGATATATCATAGAAGATATCAGAGTGATCCTAGGATGCTACACGATAAAAAGTCCATCTCCTACATCATAGGTAGCCCCAAAACGCCCTCAGGGAAGATAACCATAAAATATACCACCACTGAATGAATACAGAAGCTTGAAGAGACTTCTGAACCATTTTCTACAGTCACAAGTTGATGGGTGATGTTCCATGAACTCCTTCTCATAGTACCCACTCACCCCCATGATATCTCTCTCACCCATAAAGGATAATTTCATCTCCTTAGAAAAAATGAATCCCACACATTATTTGTGATAGTTTTCTAGGCATAGATCATGGAAAATGAATCTATATACAAGAAGACATCTCATGATTCCATCTTGATTAAAAAATATTCCATGTGAACCTATATCAACCAAGAGATAGATTGACTATCGAAACATAAAACATACATAAGAATGTCCCTTTTTGGAACCACAAGAAAAACCTGATGGTCCAGCACCTCAACTAGGAGATCCATATCACACTCCAAAAGTAATTATATGAAGTAATTACATGAACTGGTTTCTATTAATACTGAATAATGAATATGATAATCATATCTCATTCCTATGATCATCTTGTATGTTTGGGGTTCATAATAATCCATTGCATGAAATTATCTATGGTACTGACTGATAGAAACATCATCCTGAAATGGGATTCCTAGATGTTGTGGGGGAAGGATATCAGATAATCTTCTAAAACCAACAAATCTTACTCCTAGAGATCCACTTGATCCTATTGTAGCCCCACCTCCATTATGGTCTCTCAGCCATCTCTTAGTAAATCTCTGATCATGGCTCTACCCTTGGCAAGGTTTTTTTTTCTTCTATCTACTTTCACTATTCATCTTTTCTATTTGAGTAGTCACATTCCATGTGACTATGTCCATAAAAAGAATAGAACTACCCCTCCATGGTCTTACATGGTCCTCTTTTATGTCCTTGACCATGTACCTGAGCATATTATTGGGATGATATCCTACGCTGAGATCATATCACCTATAATCTGATAGCTACTGTGGATGGTTCAGCCCTATGACACATACATATAAATCCAAAATCATGGAATCCCTATAACATGATTATCAATTTAGCTAGTTCCTTCTATTAAACCGTAAAATATGTTGGAATTCCCAAGGGTACCACACTAAGACCAATATCTCTAAAAATTCCCTACACAAACTTCCCTACTCTGATGTAGCCATCTAGATTCCTGTCGAGAGAGAACCATGTATGGTATCTGAACCACAAAACATACTCATCTACTATAATTCATCCATTTTATAGATATATAGGATCCTAAATAATAATTTACCATAAGATTGACAGGTATCACTCCTCACAAAACAATTGGGGGAATTCATGCCACTAGACTATCGACTCATCATGTGTCTAGGTTACAATATTCCAACAACACCCATGTAACCCTTTAAAAATTCCACCTTCTAGTGAATCCACCAGATTCATCAGTGTCTTTATAAGATTTAAAACATGTACCACCAACTCTATTGAATCCTATGGTGCATGGGGATATGGCTTTCCATAGATCCTTAGAATCCACTGGCACTGGAACTCACGGATTGTGCTAAGCCTTCACACATCATCAGCTTTTCCTGCTTGTACAATATTCTACTCAAAAGGTTGGGGTCATACTAACTATAACCAAGAAGATGGATCACATTGGACGGTCTCCAAAATGATGCCACAACAATCATCATATCAACATCACAATCAAGAACTGATAACTTGGAGATCTGTCATTGTTGAGGTTTCCTGAAAATATAATTAACACATACCACAGTTTGATGAACAAATATATATATATATATATTGGGGATATGATTCAATAAATACAATCAAATACTCAATCTTATATGATACATGTTCAATTTGAATCATATATCCAATGTTTCTGCATTGTGATTCGATAAGATTGTAGTCAAGATCCTAGTAAATGGATACATCAGCCACCACACCAATAATTGTTTCATGTCCTACGTGCCGCACCTGAGACACTTTGACATTGTTTCCCAATATTCCACCAAAATAATCAAATGGAGACTACATAAAACCCCATCCCATGGAATGCATTTAATTTATAGAAATATATCAAAATACAACCCAATGGGGCCTGAGCTACAACCACCCCAAACCCGCCTCTAGAGGCCATGGGGTGGAGAAAAGTGCCAAAATGAATATCCTAATTGGTAGGCCTTTTCTTATTTTACATATATTTATACATATAATCATATCAGAGAATATTTATGGAGTAACAATAATAAAAATATCTAATATCTAGAATGTAACAATGAATGAAAAACCAATGGGGTGTACAAGAGTATGTCCATGAAAAATGAATGTAAGGGGGAAAATAAATGCCAAAATAGAATGCTATACCATTCTGAAAAAACATGAATGTAAATGTGCGAAGTGATCCCAAATCATGATCTCCATGATCCGAACACCGTATTTGGTGTAATACCCAAGGTATAACTATGCTCCTCTACTGTCAACACCCACCTGACTTTTGTCTACATATGAGATGACACTTGTAGGAAAATACCATGTAGGGGTCAATATATATATACCCAGTTGGAAGCCCTCAATAATGATGGAGGTGTTACAGGAAACATGATTTGAATAGGTAGACATTATACATCTCAACCCAAAGTAAGAGAGTAAAAATCCAAAAACAAGGAACAAAAAAATATAGATTCTCAATAAAATTAAACCCTGATAAGATAAAATGGGATACTTATTTCATATCCCATCCCATGAAAAGAGTTCCAAATGTTCTAGAAGTCCATCATCAATTCCCATCAAATCTGGTTTCTTCCCAATATAATGCATTCAAGTCATTTTGTTCCTCGCCATTGTACTGAACAGTCAATGGTCACAATCTATAGGTAGAGGATCCATACCATGGTTCAATATGATTTTTCCACTTTTATGGTCATGTACTCATTCCCTATGTCCATAAGAGGGGTCCACTCAAGTAATAAGTATATAATCAAAACCTAGTAGAGCTAGAGAGTGCAACTCTAATATAATATAGATGACCCATTCACTAACCAACTTGATGGTTACACTCTAGTTGTCAGTAGAGGACCCATGACTAACCTAGTAGGAGGTTTCAACCTAGTATTCGAAGACCCATTCCATGATAAAATAAGAGTACGCCACTCAGATTATCGATAAAGGACCCATTCCCTAACAAGTAGGAGGGTTCCACTTCATGGAATGGTATAAGACCCATTCCATCTCCTTATAAGAGGTTTATACTATGTGAATAGATAGAGGAAACATTACTTACCCCATAAGATAGTGCCACTCTATAGGTAGGTAACAACTCATGCCAAGCCTAGATGTAGGGTTACTCCCAAAATAACTTTGTGTTCCTTCCTGTTAACTGCCATCATTGAGCCTCTCCTAAAGAATCATCGCAATCATAACATCTCACATTATAACTCAAAATCACCTAAAGTTGACATCATCGTGTTCTAATTGGAAAAAATAAAATTTGGATACTCAGGGGGCTAAAATATGAGTCCAAACAATGGAAATACAAGATATTTATGTTTCCTCAAGAAGGAAGAAGGTGTGCACTGAATGTGAGGTGAACCACATGGCATGTTGTCTTTCTCTATCACCTGGTTGTGTCATATTAGTATGTGACCCACATCTCATGATTTTGTACATGGTTTATAAGGGGTCTACATTGAATCTCCGAGCCAATTGGGGTCATTTCATTGTTCCTATCTATTCCCATGTATCTAGATTGTGTCCATGTACATCATCACATGGTATGTTCTTTATCTTGTTGGGGGCAATGTACTCCTGGAATACACACCGAGTCACCAACACACATTCACATGACATGCGAGGTTCCCACAAAAAGTGTGATGCCTACAATCCCATTGAACCCAATCCACTACATCTTGGGACCTACACGCCTTGTGTTCTTATAGAAATGAAAAGGGAAATTGGGATTTTTCTAGAATGTTACATCTAGTCGTCAAGCTCCAGATCTACTATCTATTCTTCTGGATCAATTTTTTGACCAGCCAAAATTTGTTGAACCTATGATCACTCACTATTTCCATAAAAATGGGGGCAGGATAATCGATTCCCTATATTCATACAATGGTCACATGATCCTCCTCACAAATTCATGCCTCCCTTCATGCTGAAAGGTCTCAGATCCCTAAAATCCATGAGGTTGACACCTGTTACCATGATTCACCCTAAAATGCATTCCTTATTTATGATTAATTAGTATCACAAAAAACCATCATGAATCCGGGCGTCTAATTAGGCTTAGTCCTCCATAGAACTATCAAATCATGACCATGTGGTCCAATGATGACTATCATGAATAATTTTTAGGTGAAAGGCATAAGAAAAATAGTTTAATAATAATTTTCTATGTATTCCTGGAAAATAGATAAAATTTGGATATCCAAGTTGATAATTATATGTATAATCAATTAAATATAAACATGGGTTCATGCAATAACATAAAATTTTCATAGATTAATGAACATGATGATCCTGATTAATAAATTTAATCTATATGGGAATACTCCAATAATTGGTGAGTCCTACCTGGAGATTGGATGATTCATCCTATAATAACATGATCATGAATGATTGATATGGGTCTTTAGATTTTATGTGTCTCAATATTCCTCGATCCAGATACATTTCATTGTCATATATTGATTCACCAATATAAGGAGGAAGAACACCTCTCAAAACTACCATGTATTATGTATACATCCATGGGAAAAACCATAATAGGGTATTAATATTCAAGAGAAATAACTGGGTTAATAAATTAATTAATCAATATATTTTATTTATTTAACTAAATTCACCCTCCCATAGACTCTTTTATCTGATCCACCATGTGATTGACCAATTTTATTTCACACATAGGGTAAAATTCATGTTTCAGACTCAACTATGGTATAAAATTATTAATCCAATGATCTGTCTAATATTTATCCTATTTTATTTATGAAACATCCATCCCATAAAAATATATATATATTATTTCAATAAAATTAATTTTGGGAACAAAATGATTTATAATTACATGACATCTCAATTATTAGCTATGAAAATATATCTAGAGATATCTTGAAGTCTTATAAGAAATAATTGTGGCCCTATAATATGCCTCATGACTGACTCTCAATAACATAATGGGTGGTATTATAGAAGAGGTTGAAATGAGACCAGTGATAGTGAGAGGTATCATCTTTGTTTCATCATCTCTACAAATACATTATTTGATATAGGTGCCTCCCACATATTTTTATTTTTCCATTTTATTGATACCCTAAAAATTCCAATGAAACTCATTTGTTTTGTTATTGATATAGAAAAAAATATTGGGAAGAGAAAAGATCAGGGCTTTTGGTGTTCGTATTATTTTATTTTGATGGCAATATATTCTGTGATTTCCTATATCATAATTTGGATCTACTTAATTTAATCATCAAGTGGATTTGAATGTCTATCATTATGATAAGGTCAATTATTAACATTTTATTTTTTGTTCCTTTATATTGATAAGATCTCTCAGGTGTTTTGGAGATAATAGGATCAAAGGCATGTTTGTGAAGAACCTTTCTGTTTGAAGCATATTTGCTTTTTCTAATGTCATAGTTGAGCCCGATGATAGTTCCTCTATTGGTGGTATTCCATTTGTTGTAATGTATTTCTATAATATCATACAATATTACTGCTCTAGTATTCCTCTATAAAGGGAGGTAGAGTTCATGATCGATCTGGTGTTGGGTACATAGTCGATATTGATTCCCACTTATCGTATGGCTCTAAGAGAGCTGAGAGAGCTAAATATTTAGTTGGACAATCTAATAAAAAATTGTTTTGTTCCCCCCATTATTTAACCTTGGTAAAAAACTATATTCTTTTCCATATATTAATATGGTTCAGTCTGATTGTGTGTGGACAATAAAATGTTGACATAGGTGGTTCTTTAGAATATGTATCATTTTCCCCATAGGGATAGTATTTTTGATCAGTTAAAGGGGGAAAATAGGTTTTCTAGGATTGATCATTAGTCAGATTATCATAATCTCACTGTTAATGAGTTTTATAAAAGAATTCTTATTTTAGGAGAAGGTGTGTCCATTAAAAATAACATTGAATATATTTTGGTATGAGAAATTATCCAACAATTTTTCTGGCATTGATGAATCATATATTACATTGTTATCTTGACACCTTTATCATCGTATTCCAAGATAATATCCTGGTTTATTCGAAATTATAGCCTGAGTATGAGAACAATTTGAATACGGTTCTTAAATTTTTGAGGAACCACCTAATATATGGAAATATTCAAATGTTTGATTTTTTTTTTCTAAGAAGTGAGGATATTAGGGTATGTAATTTTTTATCATGAATTTTAGTTGAATCTAAACATTTAATGGTTGTCTTGTTATGGGAAGAACCAAATAACATTTTTGAGACAACGAGTTTCCATGGTCTGGATTGATATTATTGGTAGTTCATCATGGATTTATTGAATTTGGAATCACACTTGAGTCATTTTACTAAGAAAAGGGTGAAATTAATTTTCTATGCAAATTTTCAAACTTATTTTGACAAGTTGAAATGATTTATGAAATCAACACTAATTTTGATTTTACCTAGAGATTGGTATTTGGTAAGTGGTGTATTGTGATGTTTCTGGTGTTGATTTTGGTTTTTTATTTATGTAGTATGATCATTTGGTGACCTATAACTCTCTTCATCTTAAACCACATTAGAATAATTTTCCCACTAATGAATTTTATCTTTTCATGGTTATGCATGAAATTAAGTGTTGGAATCACAATATTTTTAGTGCGAGTCTCATGGTCTTTTTTATCATATGAGTGTATTATATATATTATCATTAATATATGAATATCAAATAGAGTTGTTGTGTTGAAAACCATTTATATTATATTTTCACAACAAATACACCCCATGAAAGGGGAATGACAATGGAGACACTCTCGACATGAATGTTCAACTACATACAGTTTAGGAATAAAAGGGCTATTGGAACCCCATGGGGCTCTTCACTCAGTTCCACCTAGATTCTCATGAGGATGGTTTTGGTTTGGTTATGTTCATTTTTTAGATATCACCATACCCCCTTGATTATATTCTATATGTTGAGTAGTTGGATGATTAATTCAGGGGAATTTGAGAATACTATTATGGTTGGGAGACTATTTCCAGTTGGCCTCTCCCTTTTAATGGAATTTTAAACATTGGGCATTGGTTTTTATTCCCAAGATCTGTGATAAGTTCAATTAATTTTAGTGTCATAGTTCTTCATGGTTTGTTCTTGTTGGAACTATACAGATATATTATGAATATAAGTGGTTTTTTTGTGGTATGTTATAAATGGTGACTTTTTAGATTACATGTCCCTCTATTACACATGCCAACAGATAAAGCTATAGCATCTAAAACCATCATGTTTTATGATACCTATTCTAGTTCCCATTTTGAAATGGGATGAGGTATCTATGTAATTTTTTGTTAGATTTCAATAGGCTCCACAATAATGTAATGTTATTTGGGTGGTCATTAATATTTTGAAAAAATTAACACATTTTATTCTGATTAGGGAAACAACTCTATTTGAAGATATGGGTAAGCTGTATGTGCCATATGTTGTGAGGATAAAAGGAGTTCCCTCTATTATCATCTCATATAGGGATCTAAGGATTACCTCTCATTTCTAGAATAGTGACCAAGAGGTTATGGGGACTCATGTCTAGTTGAGTAAATCTTAACATCCATTGATGGATGTCCAAAAATATAGAGCTATTTAGATTCTAGAGGATATTCTCTATGTTGGAATATTGTATGGGTGGATCATGGGATATCCATATGGGTATATTCAATTATATCTATAATAAAATCTCCCATTATTAAATAAAAGGTGATGAAATTGAGGGTTTTCATGGTCTCCCATGAAGATCAATTCTTTTTTTGAGAATAGTGTGTGAGGCCTATATTACGGGAAAATTTGTCGTTCATTAGATGTAGGAAATTATATAAGTTGTTAGTCAGCATCTCGCTATATATTAGATTTTGCAGAAGTTGATTAAGAATCACAGATGTCATCCACTGGAGTTGTATGTTGGTGAATGAGTCTTCATGAACGTTTCCTCTTGTTTGGGTCACCAAAAATGTATGAAAATTTTAATGCATGATTCAAGATATGTTGTACCATTTCAGATTAATGAGAATCTTTAGCATGCTACTTATTGATTGGAATTACTAACTCAGTTGATAGGTGTCCGTGATGTTTTTCACATAACTCAACCAAGGTGATATTAGCTAGATCTCTATAGTGTTCACAAATAGAAGAAGATCAATTTATATCCAAATGTTTGAAATATAGAGAATCAAATGAAGATTGTGGATTCTCATTTTAATGTATTTTGTGGAAATTCTATCATATTAATCATAATTTTTTGTCCACGTGGATCAGATTCTCATGGTACTTGGGAGTACGAATCTTTAGTGAGTGAGCAGTGGACTCACCTCTTTTTGTGGAACCCTTCCTTTACATAAATTCATAGGGAAGGAATGTCCAATATTGAGAGGATTATGAAATCCTAGTTTAACGTATGTTATTTTAACTTGTTTAAGAGTGTTTATTTGGGTCTAAAGGGAGTTGGAGTTTATTCAAGATCATTCTGTAGGGAGAGAGATTAGTCCTTATTATAGAAAATATTCATATCAGAATATATTTTCATAATGTGAATTTGGTCCAAGGTGGAAACCATGAAACTGGTTTAGACACTAAGGAGTTTATAATCCATGAATGAGGTTCACATCATGAATTAATGAACAAGGTGTTTTTACCCAATGCGATGATATTTTCAATGTACATGAAAATCATGGGATTCACATTGGGAATCATTCATGACATGTATTTTTTCATTCTCTATAAAAACAAAACTCATATAATTGTATTTCCTCCTCCTAAATAAACCATAGGTATGCTACCATATTTTGGGTTTCTATTCTCAATACAAATTTCTGTTGTTCACTACTTGATCTCCAGGGTGGTTGTGTCGCGTCTCCCTCACTAAGTGAACTTTCTGATTCATTATTAATTGGTCACAACCACATCTTTTCACTCTGTTAATGAGATCTTTTGATCATGTACTTATTCATTTACAATTATTCTATGTTCATTGAGCGATCTTCTTCTGTGGTCCAGTACATTGATTTTTGTGTCATGGTGGGTGTGTGTTCTTTTAAGTATGATTTGATCTATCCACTTATCCATCTATTTTGTTTTTGTAAGGTGATTATAAGATGTGATAATCAATTTCATGTCCACTATTATTATCATTTCATTCCATCTATTTTTGGTGGATCCCGTTGTGGGTATGTGTTACTCTAGTTGAGGATTGTGTTTTTGTCTCTAGCCTTGTTGGATGATCCCTAATTTCTCTGTTGCAATAAATTATTTTATTAATAAATTGGCATGATTAATTTATGAGAGTATATTTATTTGTGATAAAAACGAGTTTTTTTACATTTGATTTTGATAATGTAAAATGTTGGTTTTATTGAATTCTGATATGAGTTGTAAATATGGTTTTCAAAGATGGTTTTAAGAAAAAAAGGGTTTTTTGAAATTTATTTTCAAAATAACTATTAAAATTAATTTGATCAGTGAATCACATGGGAATGTTTGGGTACTTAGGTGAAATTTTTATCTTATGGAATTTTTTCGTATACCCTAGGTGTGAAATCATGGGGTGTTCCCCTTATCCCAAGGAATGTTGTTCTAGGGACTTGATATTGATGCAGTAAGGGGTTAACTCATGGGATTTTCCTATGCACTATAATCAAGTGTTATAAAGACTTTTGGTGTGAAAAAGACATAAGTATTGAAATAATAGTCTTCCATCATGGAGTTTTTTGGTCCTTGCCTAATTTACCATTGTGATTGGATTTTTATTATTCTATATTTAATATTCCAACTTTATATTTTGAGAAATTTTAATTGATGTTATGATTTGAAACTATTTTTCCTTAATTGTTTTACAATAATGAAAAATGGTTATTATTTTCATTGGTTTTGGAATAATTTATTTCATCCATTATCATCAATTTTTTTCATTAAATTGATTATATTGGTATTTTTTATAGAGATACATGATTTTTAACACCTGATTGGGGTTCTATAGATCATATTTATATCACACCAAACACACCCCTTCGGTGGTGGGAAAACCTAGTCATGAATTTTGATTCAGGATAAGTAATGGCTCCACAGTGAAGTAGTGAGGTTTTTATTAGCTAGGTAATAGTATCTGGTGGTTAGAAAATGGATTATTTTCCACTAGTCATAGCAATTAGATTTTTTTTGTTTTTATTAGACCTATAATTTTGGTTATCTCTTTCTTGAGTTGTATTGTTTCTACTATTTTATTTCATGTATAGAATATATTTATTTTTGTTATTATTATGATATTTATTTCTGTTTAGTATGAATATGATGAGTATCTTGTTTTGATCAGGATAAATTATTACCTATAGTTATTTTTTATGTCTAGGTGATAGTCACAAGCCCATATTAACCAGGAATTCCCTTCAGGCATGTGATAGATCAGTTTAGGTAACAGTTTGTGTGGGTATCTAGGGTTGGTTCATTATAGTATATCTATATATACATTTATGTAGCTAAGATGAAAAAATTATAAAATAGACGATATGTTTAATATCAAAAAATTTTATATGCCTAAACTCATTCGTGATATTAAACCAAAGTGTAAGCACCATTTTAATATATCATATATGTTAAAATTTAATATCAATCTTATGGATACTAAAATTTTGGGATTTTGATAGCACATTAAACCATATATAATCTATATCACATCACTATATGACCATTTGATAAAAATAACTCTCTAAAACTTTTAGTGTGAAACATCTATGAAGTATGTATGTTAAAATAATGGCAAGACTTATGAATAATATTTAAACAATTCAAAATTTCGACTAAATTCCAATATCATTACATTTTGACATCAAATGTTACAATTTAAACTTTTTTTTGCTTAGAAAACTATATAAGATCATCATCAGCATACTTCGAACCCTACTCTATCCATCATTTTCCTTGGAACAGTGAAATTAATTGCATAATTGTTTACTAATATATCCTACATATCTTAAGATATTATGTAAAATTAACTATAAACATATATTTTTGTAATTTTTTATTTGTAAAAAATGATCTCATTTAAATCCAAATGCACTCTTACTAGCCTCTTATATATTTTATTCTCTTCAAAATATATTTTTAAGATACACAATCCATGTTGTGTTATGAAATTACATTTCTTACCTTTTAGTTAGAATATTAAAGGAATAATTTATATCATATATGGTTTTATATGTGTCTGTAACCTTCCATTTTTTAATAGATTGTTTTATAATAAAATATCATGATTAGAGTGGGAACACACATACACACAAAAATTAAATTCTTATTTCAAAAATTATATTTGTAGGAAAAGTTGGAACCCATACAAGATTCAAGACATAGGAATGTAAAACTACATAAGAAATCAACAATCCATTACAAATAAGTTTAATGCTTTTGGAATCATTAAAAATATTTAATATCCATTGTAAAGTGGTTACATTTGTGTCTGGTTCATCCTTAATAAGATCTTAAAAGTGACATTCCATCTTTTCCAATGAATGTACGTACTCTTCCATATTAATCTTCCAATAATTGAATCCTGAAGTTAAAATTTTATTTTATTTTATCCAAGATCATTTCTCCTCATCAGTGTCAACATTGATCACTCTCTCATACATTCCATTAAAAAAATATTCTAGATCATTATTAGATAATACCTCCTACATCACTTCTTCCATATTGTGTGGGGTGAACTTTATGGAATCATCATTATTTATATTCTCCTTTCCATCCACCTTCTGCATAGCATCATAAAAATATGATTCATGATAAACCGATCCATTAGTTACCCCAAGAATTTTTTGTTTGGTAATGGTATCTTAATCATCGAAAAACACCAGGCATTCCTATAAAAAAATATGTAACATTAATCTTATTATCTTTGTGACGTTTTTATTTAGATTCCTCATACTCCAACATTATAATTCCAAAAAGATAGGATACATGCTTCATATAAAATTATCCATGAAAAATGGTATTGCATTCTATAACCATTTTATTCCCATTATTTTTAATAGACCTTATCTACATGGACTTGTGAAAATGAGAGTTGTGCTTTTAGCCTTTCAGTTTCATACTCTTCGGAAAAATGTTCCTCCTAGAGTCTCAAATTACTTTATTCCCCTTATTTCTTATTACGATGTAGATTCCTCTATATTATAATATATAATCATATTCTCCTAAGTATTTGAGGTATTTATCTTCTCCAATCTCTTCCTTAGTAGATATGTTTACATCAAAAATATTATCCTTCAGTATGAGTGCTCCAGTGTAAACCTCTTTCCACATTGAATGTTTTCATTTAGATTTCATAATTCTTTATCCTAGATCATGAACCATGTTATTTTTTTATAGTCATAAAAAATTGATAACAAACATTATAGTAAGTGTGATCCTCTTGAAGATTAACTTATTAATAGTAGTCACCTATTCCTCCATAGTAGTCAAGATATATCTCTATGTAATTTCCTTGGGTTCCTCATTTTCTTACTTCAAGAGATCTACATAGGGAATTTAACTTCTATGTCACCCTGTTTGAGAAAAATATGAATCCATTAATATGAAATTACTCAACATCCCTTTATTACTACCATGCGCTAATAAGCTATCCCCATTCTGGTCTGTTCCTTCATGATCCCCCTAGAGTCAAGAGCCATACCAATGTTTCTAAGTCCTCTATTACTATTTAAATCATTGATATTTTATAGGAATATAGAATCCAAATTCCCATATTGTTTCCTTTTCTATGATGGAAAACTAGAATCATCTGACCCAATTGCTTGAATGAAAAATAAAAATCTAGCTAATTCTCAAAGGAATCTTTTTTAATTATAGAAGAACTCTTCCCCAACCCTAATCTACACAAATTACAATGGTTTCATTAGAGCATCAAATTAAACACAAATTGACATGGATATCATTTGTATTAGATAAAATTTTCAAATATCATACCACAAGTAATGAACAACCATATGTTCCATTAAATCATGTTATAGAACAACTAAAATCATAATTATGTATATCATAAAAAAATATCTTATTTTATTAAAAATTTGTTTTCATGATCTTCCCAAATGAAAAATGTGGTAATAAATTTATTATAATGATTTCATCGAAGATTGAACTATCCAGGTTATTGATGAACCAACCACTTTTCCCAAGTAATTGACATACAAAATAATGCTTCAATTGTTTTCCCATTATAAACACACACACACACACACATATATATATATATATATATATAAAACAATAAAAATCACAATTTATATTATATATCAATCAAAATAGTATAATTTATTTTTATAACCAATAAAATTTTAACGGAACCATTATTATCATTGATTCAACATCATATTCATTCACAATGATTAATATTTGACATACCCAGTCATATTGAGTATATGAGGCCAACATTTGATGTATCTAATCATATTGATTGGAGACTAAGATTAGTTTTGTAATTTGAATTTAATTCCATTAAACCCTTATGTGAATCAATTTATTTTTACATAAACATCTAGATTTACTTACTAAACTATATTAGCACTTGGTTACTAAAGAAGTAATGTTCTATAAAATATAATTTACTTCGATAATTTCTCCTTAATCACTATTTTACTTAAAACATTTTCTAATGATACCACTCTAAGGAGTATTTTAAAATATTCTTCCCTTTACAAGTATTAATATCAATGTTGTTTTTAGAGAAGATGTTATTTATTTAAAATATATTCTTTTATAATATGATTATTAGGATTTATAACCATACAAAATGTACTTCTACTAAATGGGATCCCACTAAAATGATGAACTCATTTAAAATTCAACATACCTATAGTGGGAAAAGATCTATATTTTACTAAGTAATTAATATTATTTTCTGTTTACCTCATCACATTATTATTTAGGTAGTGTGTCGTAGAAATCATATCATATTTTACTCTGGGATAGTCAATCTGACAATCCTTTGTACAATACATTGTATGTATAAACAAAATATATTCATCTAGTTTCATAAATATTTTTTGGGTTCACTATCTAGATTAAACAAATAACAAGATCCAATAATAATATAAAAAAGAAAAATCTAGGGGCACTCAGGTATGGAATGACTAACCCAAGTACAATTCAATGTAACTTATCCTTGTTTTCCATACACATGATAATATAGGGGCACCCATGTATGGCATGAGAAACATAGTAAGATGAACAAGGGATTGACATGTAACATTTTAGATGGAATATTACACTTAGTACTTGAATGCGATTTAAATATAACCATATTATTTCTTATTATTCCATTTTTATATGAATGCTTAAATTTATTTTATTTTTGGAATCATATTCCCTCCACCAGATAAATATATTCAAACCTTATTGATGTGTAACACTTTACACATCCCAGAAGATTGTGTAACATACATTAAAATAGAATTAAAACGTATTCATACAACCGAGATACATCATATGAATAATTTACAAGAACACTTCATGTATTGGAATAGAGTAATATGGTATTGAAAATATCTACATGATTAATCCTAGAGTAACATATAGACAACCCCATTTGCATTCCTAAAGAATGTATATATTTCTATGTAAGTTGTGAGTCAATCCCCAAGTCCCTCTAGTTGGGGAAAAAAATTTCAATAAGGAAACCAAATCATAATAAAAATAACTAATAATATTTACAAACTATATTTAAAAACCCAATTCAATTAAATAACATGAATTATAAATTATGTTCAATGTTTATCAGAAACTAAATTCGTTATATTTTCACTCCAAGTTTGAAAATTAATGGCACTATCCTAGAAGTTGTTTAATATTTTAATCCAAATCCTACACCATTTATTGTATAATGATTTTATAGATATGAATAATATAGTTAATGTCTTTTAAAGAAATGAAAAATTTAGATATTTAATCATGGGATGAACATTTATCTACAGTTCAAAAATAATATCATAATAAAAAATATTTTTTAATTTTTCATCTTTATTGTTATAGACATAACTTATTTTTGGATATAAAAATTTCATATTAATTCCAATATGAATTATTTCATATTAATAAATATATGAAATTTAAATTTTTAAATATGTAATGTAATATGAATGTTAAACAATATACAATTCAAATAATATTATTTAAAAATTTTACATAATGTAAATATCATGTAATTATTCATTTTTTAAACCATGATCATATTAATCATAAAAGAACTTTTTATGGGGCTTAAACAATATCTAGATAAGGCCACATTTTATATTCATGAATTAAAAATAATTAATTACGAACAATTTTAAATTTAAATATAAAAAATTTATATTGTGGACTTATTTAAAAATTTATAACATGTTATAAATTATTTTTCATATAATTTATAAATAAACACTTTTTTATCATAATAATTTATATTAAATTTTAATAAATGTAGTTTCAAATATTAATTTTTAATATTTAGGTATAAATTTTTTCATAAACATTTAATTATTAAATAAAAATTAAAAATATATTTACTTATTTAAATTTTATAAATTAAAATATTTCACAATATATTTTATAATTATTTATAATCATTTTATAATCCTTATATAACATGTAATATGTTAGAAAGAAATTACAATTTTTAAAAAAAAGCATGATTACCTTAACTCATAGTTATATTTCTACATATGGGTAAAGCCTTCAACTCTTATGAATTATAAATGAAATCCCTTTTGTAAAGGTATTTCATGAAAAACCTTTTCATATCATAAATATAATATTTTGTGTAATGGTAATTCAAATATTACCTTTATTCATCTCATTATCTTTAAAGTTACTAATGATATTACATTTATCTAAACACTTCACCTAAGGGTGGGGTTCAATTATCATTATGCAGACTTCTAGAACTCCTTTGTAATGTTACTCCCATCATGAAAACCATTTTTTAAAGGTAACAAAGAGGATACCTTTACACAAACCTTCTTCATAAGGGTATCACATAACGGAATGCTGATAGTTACATTTACATAAATATTTTAAATTTTTCATTACCATCAAGTACTCCTTATTTATATA
The DNA here is from genome assembly GCA_963277665.1 of Viscum album. Taxonomy (NCBI): domain Eukaryota; kingdom Viridiplantae; phylum Streptophyta; class Magnoliopsida; order Santalales; family Viscaceae; genus Viscum; species Viscum album. Next base: position 1,518,828,625 of record OY728141.1, on the reverse strand, counting down.
TAGGGTTATGTTTTTATGACCCGTACATAGACAAATAAACATAACTGTTTTGTGTTAGTTACCCTTATTCATATCATATTTGAAAATTTATGGTGATGTAAGATGCCAACCTCTTTGTGGATTTTTCTCGAGCTATTTTTGAGGCTCTTAGATGGATTCTTAGGCCTCTATGACAACGTTCATGATGATTCAAAACCTATATTGAAGAATATGAACATATCCCAATATTGGATCTTGTTCTCATTCTTAAATGTGATCTTGGTTAATCCTCTTCAATGGTATATTTCCATTGGTGAGAATGCATCAATGATATTGAGGCAAGTGTTCTAAATTAAAATCCCAATGTCCTGATTTAAATTACATATATTTAATTATGAAATTAAAATTTCCATGATTGGGAAACCTAATAAGGAATTATATTTTACTAAATTCATTATTCATGTGATTAAAAATTAGGTTTAATTGTTAACAATTGAAATTAGTTGATTGGAATTAATTAATTAGTTACTTTGTTAATGGAATAATTTGACTATAGAAATGATGGGTTATTGGGTTTATGGAATTGGTAAATTTAATGGGATTGTGTAATTGTTTAATTATTGAGATATTGATTTAAATTATAATTAAAATAAAGGGATTATTGACTTAAACATAAATGGTTAGATAGATATTTGATTAAATGTTGGCAAAGGGGATAACGATGAACAATTTTTATTGTCCCAGATGATTGAAATAAATAATTACAATTTTTATGGTAAATATAAATGGTAAACCTTAATGATAATTTATTATAATAAGGTAAATGATTTATAACTTTTATGCATATGAAATTTTAATTTTTGTGATATTTTGATATTTGTTATATATGTGTTAGTGAGTGTGGGATGGTGACTGAGGATCTAAATACATATATGTGTTAGCGAGTGTGGGATGGGGACTGAGGCTCCAAATACCCATATATGTTAGAGAGTGTAGGATAGGGACTGAGGATCCAAATACCCATATGTGATAGTGAGTGTGGGAGAGGGATTGAGGATCAAAATACCAATGTGACATTGAGGTCTGGGATATGGACAGAGGCTTCAAATACCCTTAGGGTGTTAACCACAATGTTCTATTCCTATTTGTTTAGCATTGGATAGTGGTTCCAAATGGACATGATTTTATTTGAAAAGAAATGGTAAAGGATAAACATGGTAATGCGATATGTTACATTTCTTGGGGATTATTCAGAATTCAGCCTGGTTTGAAGCTAGTATTGATAGTATGTGGGTCATTATGATCCCATGGATTTATGTTGTTAATTAAGGAATAATGAAATGTGTTAACTATTTACATTATTCATTTTAATTTATTCATTATATAACTTTACACCTTATTATTGACTAGATATTGTTTTAGACATTGTTGGTGGTGGACTACTAAGTTGTACTCACAAACTACAGAGGTTGTTTGATCAGTATATGAATAGATTTCATGTTTGAAAGAGTAGATAAGGTCAAGGTATTTATGTTAGATTGATGGGTCAGGATTGATCATAGATAATTGAACCATACATGGTGTTGGGACCCACATGGGTTGGTTGTTAGTTTTGTTATTTTTGGCTTTCATTATGAAACTGGATGCTAATTCGGTGTGGAATATCTACTATTTAGTTATGGATATTGTTTTCATTTTTGGTTCATCATGTGATACTTGTTTGTTCGGGTTAATGTATTATTCTATTTTTTTCTTATTTTCAGTTTGTTATTTCTTAGTAATTTCCATTGTTGTGAAACTTTTATAAATAGGATATAGTATCCCCATGTTTATATATTAGAAACTCACTTCTAGACTATAACCATCAGTATATGGGGAGGTAGTCTTGAGTTAATGTGACCAACTGGATCAGGGAAACGTTGTGTAGAACCCAGGTCAGGACATTTAAAAGTTGGATAAAATGAGTTTTGTTTTCTTTAATTTTGTATTAGTATTTAGGAAAGATATAATAGATACTAGCAAGATTGCGGACCTGGATATGATAACATGCATTGGATATGTTAACCCATGTATGGGGGTGTCATGACTTGCTTTCTCCACGATGAGGGATGGGACGACAATGTTCCATTCCCTTCCTTCCTCAAGGTGAAGAAGAGATAATGAAGCCCGAGTCCAGCCTTTAGTAGGTCCCAGAGTGGAAACTAGCACCAATGGTACAGAATCTCACATAAATGGAAGGAATTATCCTTTTTATAGATCATGATCAGGAGATAGGATGGTAAATCCTAGCAACACCAAAGAATAAAGGAAAAAGTAAATCCTATAATCCATTACCGCATGCATGTTCAAAAGTAAAATTGATACAAATTAAAAGAAACTTCCAGATAATGTTCTAAGGAAAAGAAACTACACACCAACAATAAATATCCTAATGCCCAAGCTAGTAATGTCTAACATGGTCCTCAAAGTCCTCCTGGAAACCTGAATATTGGTTTACATACGTAGGGTGAGTGTATAAGTATACTCAGTAGGGAAAACTAAAACTACCCATGCACAAGGGAGGGAACATACTAATGCACCTGTGAGAAAACTATATAACCTCAATCACATACCAAGGAATACTAACTATCCCAACATCACCAAGGCACACTCACCTATGTAACACATGTCATGTAAAGTAATAGTATAAGAACATCATCATTTTGGTACCCCGACATCACTTTATTACGGATCAACTTCTAATTTCTAACAATCTGACGTCTTGACACTGCCACTTTTCCCACACACAGTCCCACTGCCACAAACAGCCCGCACACACTTGGGCCTCAAACCACACAGAACCACGCCTGGAGACACCTAGGCTAAAAAAACCACCACCACAATCGAAAACACCTTGGCCTCAAAAACCACACACCGCACCTGAAGACACATGGGCCTCATCACAAAGATTCTGGGGAAAGCATACCTAGACTGCAAACACCTAAGCCCATAATACAAGACAAACCTTTTCCTGAAGAATATTGGACTATGATATGCCTCAATCAATTATAGCATGCCCGGATACACCTAAGTGTAATGATCCGAAAGAGGGTGCGAGGAATAAAATCAGTATGCATCCTTCCTTCCTTCCACCAGGATGTTTGGAAAGACACCCTCCACCATGAAATAGAGGTGCTTGGCACATAGTGCTCAACTAGGGTGGGTTGCATTTAGAAATCAAAAGGAACTAATATATATATATACACACATATATACATATATATATTTATATACATATATATATATATATATATACATATTTATATATATATATATTTGTATATAAAAATATATATATATATATATATATATACATATATACATATATATATATAGGTAAAAAAACACTCATCCCAAACCTATAGGTCTAACATGAACAAACAACAAGCCCACACCTGTACCGCTTTTTTCAAATACCCCTATATGCAAAACCATATAACAACCAATTCCAAGTACAAACCCTACCCACTTTTTTGTTCAACATCCATTTATTTATTTAAGGAGATTCACTTTAAACTATTCTTTCACTACTAGGAAACTGACAATTGTAACCATGCCAAGCAACCGACAAAACTGAACTATGGTCCCACTACACAACATCACAAAACTAGATATGTAGTCCCACTGTACATCCCTATTAAACTACTATCAACTATCATTATTCAATATAAATCTACCCATTCCTTATCTCAGAACTCAGAACTAAATCCCCACATCCCAAAAATTCCTCAGATTCAGTCCTACTGCATAACAAGTCCATAACCACATGAAAATCCCACTGCTCGATGTCACTTCATGACCACAACATAACATAAAGGAAGTTAATCTTTCTACATTTTCATCCATTCCCAAATCAATCAATATCTCAGATCGATACACCAACACAAAAAGGATAGTACCACTGCCTACATGCATGTCCATTCCTCAATCAATCAATATCATGTACTAAGACACCAACACCCCCTTGTACTACCCCACATACCAACCTCATAGAACCCAAACCAAAACACACAACACATAACCACAACCATAAAACCAAGCGTATTCATATTTAAATGGCAGGGGTTCATTAATTTATGCTTGAATATAACCAGGGTGACCATAGAAGATGTTTGATCTAGGGGAATCCCTTTATTTTACTGATTGTATGGGATTAAATATATTTCATGTTACATATGTACCTAGAAACACTAAAACAAAAGCATAACTCCACCAATGAATAAGAAAAGACCACAGATGTCCATGATTTTCAGAACACGTACAACCACAACAACAATAAAAGAATCAAATAAAACAAAATAAAACAGGCTATCAACATCAAACTGTACCCTTCCCATTATTTTATTTGCAGAAGTTATATTTTTATCACATTAAATTCTTGTTTAATTCTTGTTTTAAGAAGAGTGTCTAGTCTCTCCTCACATTGACCAATTAATATAACCACCCCTATGATGCACAATTAAAGAAAAGCATAAGAAAATCCCTACATGGATGATCAAATATCGAATTTCCTTCTTATGCCAAGAACAGGGGATGTCATGACTTGTAGGGAGAACTCCAAGGCTGAGTGGGAAGGGATTGATCAAGGTTTCACGAATCATCTTGGGAAGAATTATCTATGAGAACCATGATAAATTAAAAGTAATAATGACAAGAGGATCACTGATTAACAATAGACCATATCCTAAAATAAGGGAGACTACTTCGGAGTACTTAAATGTCAGATTGTGGTTTGACCACATGTCTTGGAATTTACACATCTTGGAATTAATTGAGATTTAATAATTCCCAATGGAATTGGTGGAGATAGACCAGAAGATGACTGTGAGTTTATAAAGTAACATTAAATAGAGAAAAACACGTAATAAGGGTGAAATTCATAAAATTAGGAAAAACTGGAAATGAGTCACCGATGGGTGAGTCACCGATGTTGATCCCCCAACGAGAGAGCTAATGACTTGACCTACTAATTCCTCGACCTACCAATTCCCTGGCCTACCAATGTTGAGATACTGACGCCTCAACCCACTGAATACCTAACCTTCCAATGATGAGCAACCAATGACTCGACCTACTAAAGTCATGACCTACCGACACTAATGACCTCAACTATATTATGTTGATGCCCTTTACCCACTGATGCCGACTCCCCTTAACATATTGATGTTGATTCCCCTAACTCACTCATGCAAGATCATGTGAATGCATTGACATGCTGACGTATTGACATTCTGACACACTGACATGCTAACGTACTGACATGCCGACGCACTAACACACCAATTAAAAAAACAAAATTCTGGAAAACTCTTTAAATAAGCCACTGAGATCCCCTGTAAAACCTCAAAACTGGATTTTTACAAAGTGACTAGGAAAAATTTGGGTTATTACATCAGATTCCTTTCAAACTATTCTCATCCTCATGAATTTAAAACTGGACTAGAAGAAATGAGGTCCAAACAAACATCCCTTAAGATACCTCTTATAAGTAAACCACCCTATGTTGAAAACTGGAGAGGAAACCTCAAAATATGGGATCCCATCTCAGAAAACTATCTCATGAAAAAATTGGGAGACAATAAGGCTCCATTGCCCCAAGAATTAATACAAACACCAAGGTTCCCAATGTCTAGATACATTGATTGGGGTGATCCTTCCCCTTGTCAAGTTAATATCCTCCTTGGGTGGAACTGACTCACCCACATGGGTTTAATCACATCCACATTAATGCATATCGATTAGAGATCAGGTTCTCCCATCCCCTAGTCATTAATTTTTATACTAAAATAGAGAATGAGGAAACAACTTATCATATATAAAGAGAGGTTAAAAACTACATTATAATAAAGTAACAAAGAAAACAAAAGATCAAAACATAGACTAGATCTTTGTACGATGTGTGCATATGTTCCTCCTATTCCTAGGTACTCTTATGGAGGACACCATGCCTCCATAAAACATGATCTAAAGGAATGGTTCATCCATGAAGAGCCTTCTCCATATGATCCTCGATTTTCACCCGTCACTCCAAAAAGGTCACATCGCCCTTTATATCCAAATCTTCCCAGCCTAAAAAGTGGGATTCATCATGTAGATATTGACTGAGTTGAGAGACATGCAAGATGTTATGGATCCTCTCTAACCACATTGGTAAATCCAGCTAATACGCCACCTCACCAACTCATCACAGCACATCGAAAGATCCAATGAACATTGGAGAAGGCATACTCCACTGACCAAACCTCCACTATCCACACTAAGGGGAGAATTTTAAGAACACGTGGTCCCCAACCTCGAACTCCAAGGGCCTCCTCCAATGATTGGAATATTAATTATACCTATCCTAATCTACCTTCATCCTTTCATGAACAAGCTGATCCATCTCCGTCATTCTCTGCACTACCTATGCACCAAGAACACCTACCTCCTCAAACTTTGTCCGTCACATGGGTGAATAGCACTTACTTTCATACATATCTTAAAATGTTTTCTTGCCGATGGTGGAGTGATAACTATTATTGTAGGAAACTAGACATAGGGAAAGTGTCAAAACCCTGATCCTCTTAAGTCCAGAACACACACTCGTATCATATCTTACATCGTCTGGATGGTCCTCTCAATCTTTCCATTCGTCTGAGAGTAGAAAGTGGTCTTATGTTATAAAAATGTTCCAGAAGCATGTTTTATTCCCTTTGGGACTAGTGAAGTAAATTCAGAATCCCTATCCAAAGTTATGGATCTTGGAACTCCATGTAGCTATACCAATTCACCAACATTCCTCTGCTCTAAAAAATCCATTGCACTTGTCTCCTTAACCGCTATGAAGTGAGCCGATTTTGTCAATGGGTCCAACACTACCCAGATGAAATTAAAATATCCCTCATCCTTGGGTTTTCCTATGACAAAATACATTGAGACATAATCCCACTTCCACATGGGAACATATAAGGGCTGCAATAGGCCTCTAGGAACACAATGTTCATCCTTCACATGATGACACACAAGGCACCTTTCCACAATCTCTGACACTTCTCGCTTCACTTTGGGCCACCAAAATTGAACTCTCAAGAAATAGTAAATCTTAAAGACTCTATGATGTACTTCCAAATGTGAGTTATTGAACTCATTGAGATCCCCCTTTAGCATCACTGCTGGGAAAAATATATTCCCATAGAAAATCATATGATTCTAACTATCCTCTGACCATCCCTCTGTAGCGTGAACCTGGATAACATGATCTCACATCACATCATACTCTGAGTCTCCCCACTAAGACTCCTCGACATTCCTTACCAATTAAGAATGTAATTTCATTGGAAATAGATAACCCCTATCGTCCTCCACTCTAAATCAAAGATATAAAGTAACCAACTTCCCCCATTGCCTTCCAAACATCTATGGAGTCCAAGAATACATCTTTATTTCACTTTATTCTCATGGAATCGACCACCATGTTCCCCTTTCCTGAGTTTTTTGAGATATCAATGTTTTATTCCTGAATAAACACCATCCACCTCTGCTCCTGCAAGTTCAGGTCTCACAGGGAGAAGAAATACCACAATATCTCTTCATATTGGAATACCACAAACCGTTACCCGATTAGGTAATGCCGCCACAAATTTAGTGGGAAAACAAATGCTACAAGTTACTGGTCATGAGTTGAATAGTTATGTTCATGAGGATGTAACTTCCTAGACATGTAATAGATTAATTCTTGTTGTTGCATCATCAAGCATCAAAAACCTATCCTAGAAGCATCGCAGAACACTTTGAACATAATCCCTTTTTTGGGAAACCTAAACAATGTGGCACTAACCATCATTCCTTTTAGATAAATAATGGATGACTAGAACTTCTCACTCCATAAGAAATCATGTTATCTCCTTGAAAAATCTATTAAAGGAGACAAAACTCAAGAGAAGTTGGGTAAGAACATCTGGTATTAGCCTGCCAGACCCAGGAAACTACAAACCTCTTCTATGTTCTTGGGTGATTCCCAAGAAACAACAACATCGTACTTCAGCAGGTCCATACTATTCCATTCCGGGACACCACACGTCTAAGTAAGTGCACCTTTCTTGTCTAGAACATTCACATAGAAAACTTATCCTAGAGTTTTTAGTGTCATAGGTCCTCAAAATTTTTCCTTGTATGCTCGGCATGATCCTCCTCTGATCTTGAGTATATCAAGATTTCGTTGATGAGCATAACCCTGAATGGGTCAAGATACTCATGGAAAATAGAGTTCATGAGTCCCATGAAAACAATCAATCTGTTTGTAATGCCGAACATCATGACCACGAACTCAAAATTCCCATAACTGCACCTAAAAGCAGTCTTTGGGACGTCATCATCCTTCACCATCAACTGGCGATATCCAGACCGTAGGTCGATCTAAGAGAAGCATCCTGCTCCTTTTAACTGGTCAAAAGGGTCATATATCCTCAATAAGGGGTAATAGTGCTCGACCGTCACCTGATTCAGACTCTGATAGTCAATGCATAGCCTAAGACCATTATATTCCTTCTTTGTTAGTAATACTTTACCACCCCATGATGACACCTTTGTTCGAATAAAACCATTATTCGTCAGTTCATCAACTTGAATTCACAACTACAACAACTCAAAAGGATTTATTTGAAAGGGATCTATCGAAATCGGATGGGATCCATGTTTTATGTCTATCCCAACCTCAACATCACACTGAGGGGTCTGGAGTCACAACCTTTTTGGGAAAGACGTCCAGTAACACATTGAAAATACCTAGAACATCCACCATCTCTGAGTCTGTTGATTCCACCGATAGCTCTAATAACAAAAAAAGAAGGGGATCCACATGGTGGATTCCCTCCTTGAAACTCCACCCACCAAATAAATCAACACACTAGCCTCCCATATCTGAGAACATAACCCCTATCCAGAAGAATTCGATAATAGTGTGAACCAAAAACATATAGTCGATGCCTAGGGTGACATTGTTTGAATTCATCTAAAGCAGAAAGAGATCCCCACAGGATTGATGTGGCCCCAAAATCAATCTACATTCTCCAAACATAGAAAAAATGCTAGTCTAACCACCAAGTGGTGTAGTCGACACCAGGGGCATGGAATGTCTTTCTACGCCTAGACACAGGGAATGGGCTAGAATGGGTGGAAAAAAGGAGTGTGAAGCTTCTGAATCAAACAATTCACCTACAAGAGTACTAAAAAAAATAATCGTACCTCGAAAAACATCTGGACTAGCTAGAATGCTACCTATGTGGTGTGAAACTGCTCACACCCAACCCCTCTTCCCCTCAACTGTCAAAAATCTCCCCAACCATTCCCTAGTCAAGGTCCCTATGGAACACCCTAAGGTCAGCCTCCTCCTCTCGATTGACCCTCTGCTAACTGACCAGATAAACCTGATGGGCCTAGATTTCCTGTACTAACTGTGGATGATGTATGGGTTCCATTGATGAAAAATAAAACAAGAAACTCATAAGCCCAGTTATTGTGGAAAATTCCCATTAAATGTTGTTTGAACATTTTATCTATTTTAATTACAAAAAAACCCAAGACACTCAATAAAAAAAGGATTTATGATGGATATACCATCCCTAGGGTATCTACCCTACAATTAGTGTAGCCCCACCTGGTTTTTCAGTAGGTCTAATGTCCTTACATCATATCATGGGGGCCTAGAATCCCATGTCCAAGCTGGTCTTCCATGGCTTATTTCACGAACTGAAATCGCCTAACAGTATTGCCCTACCATCCCATGAAATCTTCACTATGCCTAACCCTGAACTCCATGCTAGCTCTCAACCATCTCCTCTGATACAATTATGTCCTGCCTTGACTTCTCCAAGATGAGGGAAGGGATAAAAAAGTGCCCTGCCCTTCCTTCCTCAAGGTGAAGGAGATATAATGACCCCGAGTCCCACCTTTATTAGGCCCTAATGTGGAGACTAGCACTAAGGGTACATAATATCAAATAAATTGATGGTATTACCCATTTTATAGAACTAGATCGAGAGATAAGATGGAAAATACCAGCAACACCAAAGTCTAAATGTAAATGTAAATCCAAGAATCCATTCCCACATGCATGTTCAAAAGTAAAATTGATACAAAGTAATACGAAACTCACAGATAATGTACAAAGGAAAAGAAACTAAGAACCAACAAAAACTATCATAATTACAGATCTAGTAAGGTCTATCATGGTCCTAAAATTCTTCAAGGAAACTCGAAAATAGTTTTACATCTGTTTGTTGAGAATACAAGTATACTCAGTAGGGAAAACTAAATCTTCTCGTGCACAAGTGAGGGAACATACTAATTAACAAGTGAGAAAATAGTTGAACCTCAAGCACCTACCAAGGAATAATAACCTTATCAACCACACCATGGCACACTAACCCAAGTAACACAAGTCATGTAATGTAATACTATATGCACATAGTCATTTGGGTACCTCATACACCACTTTCCCACTTGTTAACTGATCATTTCTAACAATCTGTTACCTTGATGCTTTCACTCTTCCCACATGGAATCCCACTGCCACAACCAATCCGCACACACCAGGGCCTCAAACCACACACAACCATTCCCACAAAAACTTGGGCCACAACAACCACTACCACACTCGAAAACACATGGGCCACAACAACCACACACCATGTCCGAAGACACCTAGGCCTTATCCAGAAGATACTTGGGAAAACATCCCTAGACCATAAAAACCTAAGCCCCTCATCTAAAAAAACCTTTTATAAAATAATCATGGACTATGGTAAGCCTCAAGCAATCCCATCCTACCCTGATACACCTAAGAGGACAGATCTAGAAGAGGCTTTGATGATGAAAATTAGTAACCGGTAATCCATCCCCCCACTAGGATGTCTAGAAATACTCCCTCCCCCATGAAAACGAGATGTTCCACACATAGTTCTCAACAAGGGTGGGGTGTTTATTGAAATCACAAGGAACTAAAATATATATATGTAAAAAAACCTCAACCTCAACCTACAGTTATCAGATGAATAGAGAACAAGACCCCACCAGCACCGCTTTTGATGATTACCACATATACACAACCATAAAACAACCACTACCAAGAACAAACCCAACCCCCTTTTTTCAACTTCCATTTATTTATTTTAGGGGATTAAATTTAAATTATTCTTTCAATACTGGGAAACTAACAACTATAACCATGCCAGGAAACCAACAAAACAATACTAGAATCCCACTGCATAACAACCCAAAACTAGAATTTCAGTCTCACTGCACATACACATTAAACTACTATCAAGTATCATTATTTAATGCTAAACCATCCATTCCTTCTCTCGCAACCCATCCTTATATCCCCACTTCCCAAAAAATCTCAATATGTAGTCCCACTGCATAACAAGTCCATAACCACATGGCAGTCCCACTGCTCAACGTCTCTTCACAACCAAAACAGAAAATAAAGGAACTTTAGATTCCAAAAAGTTCATCCATTCAACAATAAATCATTTTCTATGACTGAAACAATAACAAAAAAAGGATAGATCCACTACCAACATCATTATCCCTTCCACAATCAATCAATTTCTCAGACTGAGACACTAACACACCCACTATACCACCCCACATACCAATACTATAGATCCTATACTAGAACATAGATCACATAACCACAATAATAAAAACAAGAATATTAAAATTTAATAGATACATGGTTCTTTAATTTCCACTTTAATTTCACCAGGGTGATCACATAATAGGTTTGATCCATGGACAACACTTTATTTAAATGAGTGTATGTGATTAACCGGATTTCTTGTTACATATGTAAATCAAAATTCTAGAACAAAAATAGAACACCAAAAGTTCATAAGAAAATACCACCACTAAAAATGATTTTTAGAAGGCGTACATCCATAATAGTCGGAAATAAATCAAAGATAAAAAAACAAAACAGGTGATCAACATCAAAACACACCATGCCCATTATTTTATTTATTTTAGTTATCTTTAGTTTATAATAAATAATTTTTTAGTTATTGTTTTAAGAAGAGTATCCAACAATTCCTCATAAAGAACCATTAATATACCCACCCCACATGATGCAAAATTAAAGAGAAGAAAAATAAAATCCCTAGTTGGATGATCAAAGATCGAAGTTCCTTCTTCTTAAAGAATAGGGGATGTCGCAACTTGTAGGAAGAACTCCACGGCTGAGCAGGAAGGGATTCAACACAGTTGCATGAATCATCCAGGACGATGTCTCAAGGTGCACTAAGAGAAATGAAATGGAAGAAGGAAGATAAGATGTTGACTTAAGAAGATTCCAGATCATAAAATCAAGGAGACCATTTAAAAGTACATAAAAGTTGGATTGTGGTTTAAACATGAGGCATGGAGGTTTCACACGTTGGAATTAATTGAGATTTAATAACTCCCCTCATAAATAGTGGAGATAGAGCAGAGGATGTATTTGAGTTGATTGAGTAAATTGAAATGGAGAAAAACATGTAACATGGGAGAAACTGGAAAAACTGGGCAAACTAGCAATGAGTCATCGATTGGTGAGTCACTGATGCTGAGACGCTAATGCTGATCCACTGATGGGTGAGATACCTATGTGGCCTTCTAACACCTACCGATTCCCTGACCTACTGATGCTGAACTACAGAATCCTCACCTACCAATGGCATGACCTACCGACACTGATCTACCAACACCTTGATCTACTGATTCCCTGACCTACCTACACGGACACCCATGACTCACCGATGCTGACACCCCTTACTCACCAATGAGGAATCCTTTTGACTCTTCGATGCAGAATCCCCTAAATCATTGAAACACTATCATACCGACGCACTGACATGCCGACATAATGACATGCTGATGCACTGACATGTCGATGTACTTACATGCTGACGCACTGACAAGCTGATGAAAAAACTAGAAATTTGGAAAACTCTTGAAATAAGCCACCAAGAACCCATAGAACACCTCAACACTATATTTTTACAAAGGAAGGGCATTGGGAAAAATATGGTTTATTATAGGGGAAAATCCAAGTACCTTGGGTGTGATTGTTGTTATTATTGTTTTTTGTTACAATTGGATTTCATTTCAGCTTTAGTGATTAACATTTTTGTGTGATGTGGTAATAGTTTCTGAGATTTTCTATTATTTGACTCATTGACTGGTATGTAAATAGTTTTGAGTAATAATTCATAATTCTTAGATATCAATGATTTTTGAGAAATGCATCATTTTTTGGCATGCACGAGAAAAAACGTTTTTGGTAAGTGTTTAAAATTGAAATATTATTCCATTCATGTGTAATTAAACTATAAATGGTGCCTGATATGGAATTGATTGTTTGGAAATGATGAAAAATATCAATAATCATTATCTGAGGAGAAAATTTATTTCTATATCTGGGTTACCCTATGTAAACCATGTCCTATATGTCTAATGGTTAAGGGTAGTGATAGTGCCTCAATTTTTACCGTGTGGTGGGAAATGGTGGAGGACAAATTATGGATTTATGTGAATACATCTTGTTATTTTTGTTAATGATGTTTCATGTGTCCTAATATGTGTGTTGGTAATTTTAGAGATATTACTCCAGGATATCATTTGCTGATAGGAGCAAAAGTGTATTTGGATGGAAATGATCCTCCACTAGTGGAACCTAAGGAACCAATAGTGTTGGGTCAATTTTCCAAACAAAGGTTGTATAAGAAATTTTCATGCCTCATACTATTTATGTAGAGAGACCATGGGTTGGTTTTGAATATTATCTATGACTTAACATAGGTTATTCAGTTATAGAACACTATAACATTCACCAGATAAGGTGGTCCTGAGGCATCCCAATTCTGGATTGATCCAATCAATAAAATACATAACCATTAATATAATCCAACTGAGATTAGGATCAAGTTGTCTTGTTATATGTTATGAGGATTAGTGAAGTTATGATGATATGTTCAGGGTCGAACTAGGAAGGTAGTTGGTATGGTATAGAAGGACTTTTTGGAGAGGTTCATATAGAACTTTTATCCAAAGACACTTAGTCAGGAGAGGGAATCTTGAGTTCATGTAGGTGACCCAAGGGAGTATGTCTACAGTGGACTATTCTGGTCACTTTACGGTCTTTATGTGCTATTATCTAGCGCTGGAAGGGGATAAGAAAACAACAGAAAGGTATTTTCTAGAAGGAAATAAATGTGATATTACATCCCAAATTAACATATTTCTGTTAATGAAGTTGGATGAGGTTGTGGATCAAGATATCATATCTAAGAGGAACCTAAAAAATACATCCATTAGAGGAAAAGTTGTTTATGTTGGGTGATCAGGAGGTATATCTTCCGATAGTATAAAGATTCATAATGACAATGTTGAGCAAAGAACTTTATAGAAGAGTGGCTAGGGAGAAGATCTTTTACTCATGAAATTACTTAATTTCTTTTCCACCTATGTGGTATGCCTATCCAATTTTGTATACATTTTCTCAAACCACTAGTATAGTGAAAATCATGTAGTAGAATGGGAAATTTAAGAGATTATGTCGGATTCCATGAAAGATGGCTAATGATGGGGAAGCTAGGTAAGATCATGGTACTATAATTGGGTATTCTACATGATATCATTATGTAAGTTGGAGTTCTTTTATTTTTGGTGGTCAAGGAAGTGGACAAGTTAGTTATGGCCAAGAGCACCCATATCAATAGAGTGGTGCAACTCAATCGACTTAAACTATATCAAAGAGAAGAGGGTCAATGCAGTTGTATGTCGTTCAGCCTGAACAAGTGGATAGTGAGTCTGGATGATCAATATTTAGATGTATTATTCCTGTAGATTCTACACTACCTAGTGGCTTATTTAATTCTATAACCCATAATTATTTTATATATTCACAACTTTTGAATGGGTTGATTCTGGAAGTGGAGTATGTGAAAATGGTGAGGATTATAGATATATATTTGGGATTATGGTCGAGGGACATCTATTAATTGAAGGGGTGTTCTCTAGTGGGTGGGGAGTATCAGTTCTTATTGGATCATTATCTCCTTGACATCTCAGGATTTGGACTAATTTTTGTATAGACAGGTTACTGGTGTACCATTCCCTAATAGATTATTACCACAACATAGTGACTTTTATATCACCTGAGGGAGACAATTTTTTTCTTCATGGAGTGTTTGATATCCAGGAGGGTTGTACAAGGCTAGTTCATCAGGAAATTGGGGATCTCACTACCCATGTTTCTATTCTACTACTAGAGAATATGGATGGAAATGGTGATGTCTTTCTACCAATAGTGGATATTTTCTCTGATGTATTATTTGAGGACTTCTATGGGATTCCAGTTGAGAGGGATCTAGAATTTATGATTGAGATCATTTCAGAGACTGATCTAGTTTTTAATCCCCCATATAGAATAGAAACAATAGAGTATAAATAGATATAGACTCAAATGGATTATATAATAGATAATGCGTTTATAAATTTGGGTATGTCGCCTTGGGGTTTTCCATTCTTCTTTTTAATGATCGATAATAGTACCTTATGCTTGTGTTTTGATTACTAGAAGTTGAACTGGATGTCTATGAATAACTAATATCATCTTCTATGTGTCGAGGATCTATTTTAATGGTTGATATGAGATTTTTTCTCGAATATAGACATGATATTGGGGTATCATCATTTGAGAGTTAGATCTTCTAACAGACCACAATATTCATTCAAAATTTTGTATGGCCTTTATGAGTTTGTTATGATGTCTTTCAAGATGATTAACACATATTTTGGGTTTATGGCCTTAATGAATATACTATTTCACTCGTACCCAGATCAATTTGTTTTTGTTTCATGGATAATATCTTGCTGTACTCGAAGACTCATGATGATCATGTAGAATATATTGAAATCATCCTAAGTACATTGAGATAGAATCATATATACACCAAGATATATTAGTGTTAGTTTTTGATGGATTGGGTACATTTCATGGGACACATTATTCGAGAGGTAGGTGTGTTAGTGGACCCAAAGAAGGTCTAGGCAGTTGTTTCTTGAGAGCAGACCAAAAAAGTATTTGATATTCACTGTATTCAGAGGCTCTTCAGATATATAGGTCATTAATCTATGAATTATCCCATTTTGAAGAACCAATTTCATGCTTGAACAAGAAGGGGACAGGTTTTGATTGGTCGATAACATGTGAGAAATATTTCTAGGATTTTAATAAGTTCCTAACTATGACACAAATCTGGATCCTTCCAATTCTAGGTGAGGTGTATTCAATGTTTCTTGATGCTAATATGACTGTTCTTGGAGTAGTCTTGATATAGGGAGATCTATTTTTTACATATATTAAAGGATAATTAAGTCCATATTAGTGAAACTAACCTACACATGACATCAATTTAGCTGTGATGGTTTATGATTTCATGTTTCGACGACACTATCTATTAGGTAAAAGTTTTACTATGTATACTGATTATAAGAGCATAAATTAGATCATTTTCTAACTGGATTTGAATCTCTCGTAGTGGATGTTGGTAAAGTATATGCAGTCATTTGATTTTAAGATAGTATATATTCCCATAAGGGGACACAGTTTTGTTGATTCTCTAATAGGAATAAATATGACTCATGTAGTTCAATAGTCTAGTTATGAGTGGAATATGATGACCATGTAGGCTGAGATGCATGATGTGGCTCAGGAGGGTTAGAATGAGACTACACTTATATTAGTATCAGTATAACCTACAAAATTGATCCATATTAGGGACATATAGTTTGAGGATACAAATTGTTTTTCCTTGAGATGAATCTGGGAAGGTGGGGAGAAGCCTTCAGATTTGACTATAAATGAGGATGAGATCATCTATGTTAGGAGTCAGGTTGTTGCGACAAAGAGTATGTGAGAAGATCTGATGGGTGAATTTCATTCCTCATAGTGGAAGGTAAATTTGGGTTTGAAAAAAATGTATCGTGATCTACATCAATAATATTTGGTGTTTTGAATAAAAAATAAATTTTTGTGGTCATGGAATGATGTTACACCTATCTACCTGTAAAGGTTGATCATCAATGACCTAGTGGTTTACTGTAGTAGTTTCTAATTTTGGAATGGATGTGGTACGATATTAACATGGATTTTGGGGTTGTTCTCCTGATGATTCATTATTATGGTGAAACCATTTGTGATATTTAGGTCCAATTGGTGAAGGTATCAGACTTATTGAATATACAAGATATGTTCTTAGTATAATAGTTGAGACATATGTAAGTTCAGGAGATATTACATTTACATACGGTGTTGAGGAGTATAGATTCATAATATGACACATGTTTTACTTCATGCTTCAAGAAGGGATTAATTAATGTTCTTCTAATGGAGTTTTTACTGAGTATGCAATTCCACCCACATATTGATGGGTAGTTAAGGTAAACTATTTATGTTCTTGTGGATTTTCTACAAGCATGTGTTCAAAACTTTTGTGGTTATTAGGGAATGTACCTAGGAATTGGGGAGTTTTACTATAGAAAGAGTCATCAAGAAACTATTTTAATGTGATCATATTAGGCCATTTATGGTATTCCATGAATATCACCTCTCTGTTGGATGGAGGAAGGTGAATTAGAATAGTTTGGATTGATTCTCATGAAGGAGAAGTCAATAGAGGTTCATGTGATTTGCAAATGTATGGCTATGGATCATATTTGGACGAAGTCATATGATGATAAACATGAGTGAACAATTGAGTGTGTCGTGGGTGATCATTTTTTTCATTCAGGAGTCTCCTTGATTGTGTAGTTGTAGTATTTTATGGCAGGGCATGTTTTCACCTAGGTTTATTGGTATATTTCAGGTTTTGGAGATAATTGGGCTATTGGTGTACTGATTGGCTCTTAGATAGAGGTATAGTGCTATGCATGATGTTTTTCATGTGTCAGAACATCATCAGTATCAACCTGAACCTTCTCATGTGATCAATATGGATGATGTTGATATTGAGAACATTGTTTCTTTTAAAGAGAATCTGATATATGTGTTTGATCACTGTGAGAAATTAGTGTGGGGGAAAACCACGTTGATAGTTCATATATTATGGAATCACTGTGGGTTTAGGAGGAAACATTGGAGAGAGAAGAAGTTATTCAGTCCTTCTGGACCAATATTTTCACCTTTCAATCATAGAGATGCTAGGGAGTATGGCTCAAGGATGAGCTATTATAATTTCGAGAGATTGTAAGATCCCAATATTTTTCATGAAATGTCTCGATATCTTTTTCAGGATCCCAAATAGATTCTTAGGGATCTCAAACTCCTTTTATGATGATTCGAATACTGTATTGAATAATCTTAACCTCTCTTGATTTTAGATCTATTTATTTTTCTTTGTTGTGATCTTTGTTATTCTTCTTTAATGTAGAATATATGTTGGTGATCATACATCAATAATATTATGGTGGGTGGTCTTAATTGAAAATCCCATATTCCAAATTCAAAATAATGAATGTAATTTTTCAATTGAAATTTATATGATTTGAAAATTGAACTAATTTTTATAAATTGAGTTTTGAGGAAATAATTAATTAAGTTGAATTGGGGAAAACTGAAATTGGTTTTTTTGGATTAATTAAATGGATAATTAATTAATAGTATAATTTTATTGTGTAATTGATGGGATATTTGGATTATGGAAATGAAAATCTAAGTGGGATAATATAATTGGATAATTATTATAAGATTGGTTTAACTAATAATGGAAATAAATTGATGATTTCCCTATCCATAATAGTATAGCAGGTTATTTGATTAAATATTGGGAAAGGGATTAATGATGAATTATTCATATTATTCAATTTGATTGAAATAATGAATTATGATTGTTGTGATAAATTGGAAAAGGAACTATTTAATGATAATTATTGGTAAGAAGGTTAATGATTCATAACCATGATGTATATGAAGGTGTTATTTTTATGAAATTATTTTATTTAGGACATATGTGTTAGTTAGTGTGGGATAAAGACTGAGGCTCCATATACCCATTCATGTTAGAGAGTGTGAGATAGGGACTGAGGATCGAAATACCCACATGTTTTAGTGAGTCTGGGACATGGACTGAGGATCCAAATAATCATATGTGATAGTAAGTGTAGGATAGGGATTGAATCTCCTAGTACCCATATATGTGTCACGTAGTGTGGGACAAACAGTAAGGCTCCAAATAACCATATGTGATAGCTTCTGTGGGGAAAGGACTGAGGGTCCATATACCCATGTGGAATTGAGGTTTGGGATAGGGATAGAGGCTCCAAATACCCACAGGGTGTAATACATAATGTTCTATGCCCATGGGGTTGGCATTAGGCTATGGTTCCAATTGTCCTTGAAATTATTTTAAATGATAACCATGGTTTTCTGATATGTCATATTCCTTGGGGATAGTTCAAACTCAAACAATGGAAAAAGAATGTATTAATAGTATGGGTGTCATAGTGAACTTGGAAGTTTATGGTGTTAGTTAAATAATATTGAAACATTATAATTATTTACTTTATGTATTTACATTATTCATTATAAAAATGCATTCACTTTTATAAATTGTATATTTTTGTATACACAATTGGTGGTGGCCTACAATGTTGTACTTGTACCATACTCGGGTTGCCGGATCTGTACCGAAAAATCATTCATTCTTTCTATATTGGATAAGGGTAAGGGCCTTATGTTAGATGGCTAAGTTAGGATGGAGAATGGATGAGGGAACCGAACTTGGTGTCAGTAGCAGTTTGGGGGAATTTTCAGTGACATTATTTTGGATTCTCATTTTGACACATTACCCATATTTGGCATGAAATATCTACTATTTAAGTATGTATATTGTTTTTAGTTTTGGTTCTTCATGTGATACTAGTTTATTCTAGTTTTTGTATTATTCTTATTTTTTTTATTGTATTTTTGTTGTTTCTTGGTTAGTTCAATTATTTTCATACTTAGATAAAGAGGGTATAGTCTCTTCATGTTAATATATTATACCCTCACTACTATTTGGAAGCCTATGGTGTATATGGAGGCTTGCTTGAGGTCATGTGACCGACAGACTTAGGAAACTGGTGTATGGAACCCTGGATAGGAGGTTATCGATGTTGGTAACATTTACCTTGCCGACCTATGTAACAGTGAACCATTTATAAAATAAAATTTCATGAAACAAAAAACCATATTTTTTCTCAATTCATCTTCATATCAAGAATGGTTTCATAAATCAATGTCATGGCCTATTTTGATACCACTTATCAGTGGAGAACTCTATATTAATCATATCAAAAAAATACAATGTGACGTTAATATGAACCAATAAAATAATTCCATTTCCACAATTATCTATTCATGAATCTCTTTCCATCAAAATGGAGCTCTAGGGTGGAGATAAACACATAATCCCAAGTTCTTGTATGAGATTTACTAGAAATAAAATAACCCGTTAGCCAATATGTTGATACCACTTTTTTGTTTGATATGAATCAAATAACCCTTATTTGTAATAGAAGAAGAAATTAAAAAATAATTATGAGAATCTATTAATGATGATATATAAAACATGTATAAAATACATAAATTAAGATTACTATAAAATATTGTACCTTAAACAAATCATCTTCAAAAATCAACACACGAGTTTTATGATAGATCACCAATGTAGAAAACAATCAAATTCCTCTTTTGAAGGTATCCACAGGTTGCACAGAATCATCTAACATTCACCCTTGATTAATTGTTTATCTATGGAATTCTTGAACTTATATTTTCAAAGAAGGAAGAAAAAATAGTGTTACAGGTCTCTTGGAGTTTTTTTTTCAAGCATGAGTATCCCAATCCACACCACAATATCATTATATAAAAGTAGTGCTTATATATAACCTGATCATTCTCATCGATACGGTATGAATTCGTTTATTCATTTATAGAAAATTTATTAATGACTTTGATAATTCATGCATCACATGCATAATTGAATATAAATATCATTTTTTTCTTATTATAAAACAATAAATTTAATTATATCTTTAATGAATAATAATTCTTGTATCTATGAATCAAAAGAAATTCCCAAAGTATTTCTATGCATGATTACATATCAGTTGTATATATATATCTTAAATGTATATATAAATATATATAATCTTTTTCTGTATATATATTTATATATATCATATATATATATATATATTGATTTAGAAAATATTCCAATTAGATACCCCCTCAAATTTTATCCAACGTCACTTGGGGTGCATGATTTATTAACAATGGTTACTTTACTATTTTATAGGTAAATGTTATTATGATCTATCGTAATTTCTAAATCACCAACATAAAATGAAATTATACGAACATATCCCAAGGATCTAGTTACCAATTTGTTCTCCACTAGTATTTCAATGCCTAAAATATCACAAAAAGTACAAAAAAAGTAAAAAAAGTCCATAAAAACATCATGTTGGCCAGCATCATCGTCATATGGTCCCCCCATTCATATGGAATACAACCATTCTTAAATTGGGGAAATAGTTACTAAAACTTGATCATTATCATCGATAACACCACTCTCATAAAAAAAACTAATTTTAATTAAGTAAATAATACCCAATTTCTCCTAATAACTCTTTAATTTCATAGAACAAGAATTAATCATCTAAGCATCTCAACTTTTTTAGAATACAAATTCAATCCATTTTTGAAAAACTATCTAGATTCTCATCCTTATCACTATTAATAGTTTTTGGAATCTTATTTTCAAATTATACCATGTCTTAAAAATACTTATACTCATTAAAGCCATAAAATAATCCTTTTATATTTTAATATCATTAAAATATACTTATATATCTTCAGGTAAATGGAAAAAAAGTTAAATCCTTTTTACATATAAGAAAAGGTTGTTGGAATTGGACAAAAACGATAGATATATTCTAAAACAAGAAGCATTATTCATTATGGATCAACTCTTTGTCTATTGTAATGAGTTACATAATTAAAATCTCAATTTTTCGTATTCGTTCAATATCTTTTTTGGATATAAATTAAATATGGTTGAAGTGAAATTGTTCATGCACCCAATATTGAATTATTCCCTCAAAAGGGCCATGACTATCCCCACTAATATTATTACTAGTGGTTTATTCCAAAAATATATTAGTTTAAATCTCAAATCATGTGTGGTATCCTCAAAAATATTAAACTCTCACCGACCATCACTAGTATAATCAAACAATTTTCCCTTATAAACATCTTTTGAAACCCAATTATTGATAATAATTCCTAGAATAAAATTATTGGCACCTTCTGATGGAATTTTATTTTAGGAGATAATAAATCAATTGGAAATGTAATCATCACTAAATTTACTAATGAGTCATAAAACATTCCAATGGGATGGATCAGTTACCTATAATCCACCTATAGTAAATCAAAACTTGTTTTCATCACCCCGAGACCCAGCTATTGGAATCAAGAGTAGGGAATTCGGTTAACACTCTCACCTAATTCTTACAAGTAATCCTGATAATTGGTTTCTCCTACTAATCATTATATTAAAAAAATAGTGTAGTTTAAATTTAATTGGTTACTACTTTTATTAAAAAAACAACTTCTCCTTGTCTTAAAAATTGTTGATTTATATTCCATATTTATTTTATTGGATGAAATCCATTTAATAAATTTGGCATATGTTGGTATTTATTTCATGGAATCAACAAGGGTATTTTTCAATTCAAATGTTCTAAACATATCAAGTAATTTAAAATAATAAGTTTCATTATTCCTTGTCCTAAATATTTTGGGATCGAGAATATACAATACATAATTTCTTAAAACATTATTATTTTTTCCATTATTTTCAAGACCAAATTTTTTCCCATTATTGATCATTTCCCAATTCATTTTAGTTTTTTCATCATATTTTTCTTGTGATAAAGATATATTTATCTCATTTTGGACCTTTCTATAAAATATTCCAGTTTTAGTTTTTTCCAAGATTTTCATTTTTAGAAATAGTTAGATCTTTTATATCATATTTCCAAGACTACACCATATAAGGTTATTCTCTTTTTGAAACCTAGTATTTTCATGAAACTATTAAATTTTCTTTTGATGTAACCTATATTGGGCTTGTAATAATTCCCTTATCTCTCACATCATGGTATCTTCCTACTTGGGATACTTGAATATTAAGGTTATGAGTGAAATATTTTTGAAAATACAACAGATTGATAAGTTCCCTAAACAAAACATACAAATCAATGTTATAGTTTTATGTTCTAATAATTTTTTGTAATAAATTTGGTATCTGATTTGAGTACATTGTGGTAGTGTATTATTTCAAAATACCTTAGTCACTCTATGCCATGTTTTTATGGTTCTTATTGTGAGTGTAAATATTATCTGAAAATAGGTCATTTTACCATGATGGATAACCCAAAAGTAAAAAAAAATCATCTTATAATTGTGAAATGGTATATCAAAATTAGGATAGTATGTTTTTTTATATCTAGATATTCCATACAGTTTTCATTACTTCCTAATAGAGCATTCTTATCCACAAATATAAATTCTTAATAGATATGGATTGAACTCATTATAGTGAATATTTATATTAATAGATAATTTATGTTGGGGTTTTTGATCCATTTTATTAATTAATTATTTCCCTTCCACAAATTTCATATCTGAGAAGTCCCTAAAAGATGTTTTGTCAATAATTGGTTGGTGGTAGGAAGTGATATTTCAACTGAATGAATCCATCAATAAGTGATGAGAAAATTGGTTATTTTGGAACTACCAGATATGTTTTTAATCATATCCGAAGTCTCATGAATGAAATCTGGAATATCCTAAAAAAACATGTGATCTTTTTCCTCCCAAGTGCATTAAAATTTCCAAGGTAAAATTTTGTTACCTTGGAATTAAAAACCTATTCCAAATTATAAAAAATATAATCATTAAGATAGTAAATCAATATTAAATCCTTAAAATTAAAAAATAATGGGGAAACCATTATATTTATATCCTATTCACTCATCCCATGCATGTGAAGCTTCTGAACCTCGCTATAAAATTATCTTATGATGTCTAAAGAGTCTACATTAAGAAAACTGTTGTTTGTGGGAAAAAATAGACTGGTTGGTTCATTTTATTTCATAATTCTATGACCTATGAGTTAACCTAATTAAATATAAATTATTTTATTGATTAGTAATTTGAATATACCTTAACATAGTTCCCTCATCATTTTGATTTCTAGGGTGATGTGGAATAATTTTTTATTTGTATTCACTATTTTCCATTTCAATATTCTTTTACATTCTTAGATAGTATATTTTGTTCAATTTTATGAACTACAGAATTCAGTTCAAAATCAGAGGATTACCATGTTGGAATAATGTTTTATTTAAAAAAAATAAGAAATGTGTTCACACAGTGTGGCACCAATTATTTTTTATATTTTTTCAAAGGGTTTTATTTTTATTTAACAATTATTTAATAGAAAAACATTTCTTGTAAAATCGATAATAGTGAAATTTTTTGTCGTATTTTCATTCAAATCTATCAAAAATAAAATTTATAAAACCTAAAAAATACTAGTACTATTTTAGTTGGGTCGAATTATAGGGAAGGTAAGTTGCGTGTAGATCAAAAATAGAAAAGAAAATAATAAATATAGTCACATTGAAATGAAGACGCTAATAGAATGAAGATGAAAGGAACTAAACCCACAGTTATGTGATAAAATTCAATAAAAATAGGAGGATGTGAAAAATTGTGAATAATATGGGAATTTAAGAGGAATTTAGGATAAATTTACGTATTAAATGAATTTTTATTATGCCAAGGATGACATAGTGTAGATAAAACGTTCTGGAAGAAGAAAAATATTGAAACACCCAACTATCATTTGGTTATAAAAACATAAAATAATATATACTAAGGATAAAATGTATTACAAGACTCAAGATATGAATATTTATTCTTGGAGAAATTATCTCCGGTGAATTTACCAATTGATGTACTTCATTTTGAGGAGGTTATCAAAATTATTCACTACACTTCATATAACACCCTACATTTTTAATAGAATAAAATTAAGTTTGATAGCGTAAATGATATGAAACACTAATCATAGAATATAATTTAACATCTTTAGACCTTTTGATATACATATTTTAAAATAAATTTAATCTCTTTAATATATTTTAGTGAGCACAACCCCATCATTCTTATGCTCGATGGAATATTCAACACCCAACACCGAGCTTAAATGGTCCATGATATATATAAATGTTATACCCAAGACATTAAATTGGTTTGAATAAATGGTATTAAATAATTTATAAACTACATATATATATATATATCAGTCTTAATAAAATTAAATTATATATGAATTATTATTAAATAATCAATTAGTGTTTAGTAATTCCATATTATAGTTCAGAAATATTTTTTAAAAAAATTATTAGTTATTAATCTTCATTAAAAAATATATTAAAATATTTTTTTAAATTATAAAATTTATTTTATAAAATAAACATAATTTTTTAAATCTAAATATTAAAATTCATATTTTGTGATATTTTTGGTATTTTCAAAAAATATTCATTTTTCAATGAATAGTGAAAAATATTGCTTTTTGTAAAAAGAGTATTCCCTTCTATAAATTATGAAATTTAAGAGTACCTAAATGTTTTGATAAATTTTAAAGTAAACTAATTATTATTTAAATATATTTAATCCAATTAATTTGAATTAATCATATTTATATAGGTTTTTAGTATAAGTTAGTTTTTATGTTTAAAAACATGATTTTACAAAAAAATGTTTTTAAATGCATAATGTTTTCCCTTAATAAGTAATTAAAATAATATACAATGAAGTGTTTTTAAAATTAAATTTGTAAATTATATATGAGTACATATTAATTTATTTTATTTCAATTATTATTTTTATTCATATAGTTAATATTGAATTATCCTTTTCTCCAAAATACTCTTCTTAAAAACCATCTTTTCTCGCTTCATCTACGTGACAAATATTAAATTAAAATTTTCCACTTCTCTAAATTTATTTTTTAATCATGGATTAAATATTTTTAATGAGAATATTTTATAATTATTAATATTTCCAATTTAGTTTTTGACCATAGTGATTAGTTAAAATAGATAAAATTAATCAGACCGATTAAGGTAAAAACGAGTTTACTGAGAGACTAAACAATAATATTAAGGGGGAAATGACCTTTAATGTTTTATAATCAAAATTTTATGTCTAACAATTATCCTTAGACATTCTAGGATCAATAATGGACATTATTGGGGCCTGGTAAAATGAAAAATACATTGTTAGAAATCACTATTTAAAAAAATTACATGTTTTCCACTCACCCCACTTATAAAATGCCACCACCTCTCCAGACCAATTCACCCCATAAAACCAATTAGGTTCATCAAATACCTACCAAAATTTCTTCCAAAATAACATATCCTCATCAAAAAATCCTTAGTTTCTGGACAAGGCAACCTTAAGAAGGACATTTATGGAAACCTAATGAGGATAGTGAAGAAGCGGTAACGTTCATCAATGAGCCTTTTGGTTTAATTTATTTTTACAAACCCTTACATTCATCTTATAACATACTGAAATTATAAAATTATTATGTTATATATACTGATATTTTTTATAGTTAAGATAATTACCTTCAACCACACTCACATCCTTCAAATTATTTTGAAATCATTATTCATGTGTACGGTGGACTACCGCCAGGTGGAACGTTGTCATCTATTTTTCCATTACAACCTATCATGATTTGGAATGATGATGGTTATATATTATATATATTTATGATATTTATAACACATTTATAACTATTTATTCATTATATCATATATACCATTTTATGTTCCATTTGGTAAGGAATATGATAACGTCTATCGTGTATACGACGGACTACCACCTTGTGAAGTTTTGTGATTCATTTTTCAAAAATGCATTATATGGAAATTAATAAGTGCACACATAATAAACATATTATATATATATATATATATATTTAACTTATTCATGATATCAACTAAATATTTATCAGTCTGTAAATAAAGCATATCATTTTCCCTTTTTCCATTTCACTCACTGAAAAGTGATCGTCGTTCGTGTACATGTGGAAAACCGCCTTCCCGAAGCAATGTGACACTCGTTTCATCACCACAACATAATAATGAAATATATAAAAATATATTATTAAATTATATGTCATTTAATCTATAATTACCTCTTTATAGAGATAAAATATTGCATTCCTACCTTCTATAATGATAATTTTAAAATGGAAACATCACTCAAGTATATGTACGACCTACCATATCCATGATCATAACATACTTCAATTTACATAACCATCACTCGATATTGGTTTTAAAAGTATAGTTAATGTATTAATATGATAATTATATCATTATTATTATTTTTAGATGATATAACTATATTATATTCAATCTAATTGTAATATTCGTAATAAATTAATAATGGGGAATGAATGCAATTTACACCTGAAACAATGAAAATAATGAAATATAATTGAATAAAGGGTGAAAATATGTTGTAAAAGGATAATTTATTATATTATAAATATTAATATGGTTTCTTTATAATTTAATAATATGTTTGTAACCCCTATATCTCATCTCACATTTATTTCTATGAGATATAAGACATACTCACAACTTATTTTTGTTGCATGTTTTATATAATGCCCATGAATTTATTTTATGATTATCATCCATAAATTTATGTGTGATTTACATATAAATTTTATGATATCTCTTTTGTGGTGTATATGGTTTAAATTTTACAAATATAATAAGTTATTTTCGTATCAATTTTTCACCATTAGGATGTATGTTACTTTTTCACCTATATTCTTTTATGAGGTTTGTATATTATCCCTATGATATTTTATATCATGAATATACTTATTATAATGATATTATAAGTTTTATGTTTTTATTAATTATTTAGTATTATGATTAAAAGTTATAATAGTGGTAAGAGACTTTTGTTATAATATCATCGTCTTTAAGGTTTGTTTATGATTATATCTTTGATATTGACATTTTATATAACTAATAACATTTAATCAACTAAGATAATCATGATATTTTTATGTTATTGAACCATTTTTGAACTATTTGGTACTTCAAATTTTTTATAAATGTTTTTCAAAAAATATGACTTCGTACATCTATTCTGTCGGAAATAATTATTTTTCCAAAAACATGTTTTCTATGAATGTTTTCAAAAATGTTTTCAGCCTTATAAAAATGATTTATTAAATATAATTTTACCTATTTTTACTTTCTTTAAAAAAATTAAAGTAATTATTTTTTCCCATTTTCGAACAATTCCCTTTTCTATCCATTATACTATATGAAAGGATTGTTCATTACAATGATTATAAAATTACAATTAAACATGATATTCATTTCATTGAATATTCATTTTAAATTTCACAATTTTATTTTTAAAGAAATTAATTTCATAATATTATGGAAATAATTTTTTTAAATGTGGGTTCTAAAGAAATGTATTTTAAAAATGTTCTATTTTTTAAAATGTGTTTTCAAAATGAAAAGTAGATTTTCCTAAAATATATTTTTAATTATGTTTTAATGGTATTTCTATACATCAATTTCAGCAACCCATTTTATTAATTATGATACCCTGGGGTTTTATGAGATGATACCATCCTCATTATTCCTCATATTGGATTAATATTTTTTCAGTGATATTTTTATGGAATCCATTTCTTTTCCAAAGGTAACCCATGTTTAAAAGAGATTTTCTATAGTATAATCATCATTCAAATATATTGTTTTGGAGCCAATTTTTTCTCCATAGGTTAACCATGTTTCAAATATATTGAAATCAATATATTTTCTTTTCTATTTGTTAATTATGTTTAACAAAAAAAATTTTGGAACCCATTTCATTTTCATATGTTAATTAGGTTATAAAAGAATAATGATTTCGTTTAATAGTTTTATGATGAAATACATGATCTTTTTTACTTTATTCATATTTTATTTCTTGGAAATTTATTACATGATGGGGTAGAATAGATAGAACTCGCTGAGACCATTACACCTTATATGATGGGGCAAACCATATATGGGTAGTTGAGCCCATAATAAATATTTGATGGGTAACATAGATATCTTTGAATGAGCATATTATAGCATAAAAAATGGGTGTTCCTAGATAGAACTAAATTGAATTTGATAGTGTACCTTTTATTTAGATTAAATAATAAGGGAGTTACATAACGGTTTATTCTATTGATTAAACTAGGATCTAATTATTCAAGACATAGGTTTAACATGAGTTATGAGGAAAATAATCTATGATACCAAAACATTTTTTATGCTTGATTTGTGTTTATAATGTTTCATATTATCATGATTTATATCACATGGCTCATGATTATTAATTATTATGACTCTTTCTATTTACATGTTTTCATTTTTTATGATCTAAGTATTGATAGACATGAGTTATTTTATTATTTTCTCATGAAATCTTATTCTTTTGGAAAACAGTAATGATCTTATACTCATTGGAGAAATTTAATTAATAAATATTACGCTTTCCCATACTAATAATTTGAATTCAAACTTATTAAATTAATTTTTCTACTGGTCATAAATAATGAGGTATATAAAATTTTATCTATAGGGGATTTCATATGGATGATGATGAAGACATAATATGAAATAAAAAAAATCCAGGTAATTTTGGAGAAATTCTCTTTTAATAAAATGGGTTTTGATTATATAGGGGTTTTTCATAATTATATAAATCTGTAAACCTAATATGTCTTATAAAATTTAAGTGATCTAATTTTCAATTTCTCTGTTGTAATATTTGGACTAAGAAAAGGCGTCACGATTATCTGTATTAGTGATGAAAATGTAAAGTTTGTGATTTCATCACTAGATCTGGGAGTGCAGGTTATGGGCTGTTTTATTTGGATTTGAGGTATTTTTAAATAACTATTGAGATTTAGATATTCTCATGTAATGTTATCATAAGAGTTATGGATACCCTCAAAGGTCTATAGTATTAATATTGATCATAAGTTCATAGTCATAGACACCTCATTTGTGGTGTTTAAGTAGTAAAAATCATGAGATTGTTAATGATTTTTATTGAGACGATTAGTTGTGTTGAGGTATTTATAAACTCTAGGGTAAAAATGAATTTTTATTTTGGGGGGGATTATTTTTCTTGTTAAATTAAAGGCTGGATATCCCATATGTTGTGTGAAAACCCATCGCATGTAAAATTCGGTGGGGCATTACCCCATTATCAATGAACATGAAGGGTTTCATGCAAGACACTTGCCTTCATGGTATCATGGTTAGTATGAAATTTTTATAGGTAAAAATTATGTTTTATTTAGAAACATATGGGAATATATTTAAAGAAAAATGGTTGATATGTATTGGAAGAATATATGATTAAATCCTTCTAATCATTGGGTTTTGAACTTAGTTAAGAAATGTTTGAGGAATTTTCACAGTTTTTATTTATGGAATGACTTTTTTGACCTTTTGGTACTACTATTGAAATTTGGATATTAGTGTATGAATGTTTATTTTTTATCTTACTAAGTTCTAGACATTTTAGTTTCAATTAATTTCTAAATACATGAGGGATATATTGTTATTATTTTAGGATTATGTGATCCTTTAACAGTTTATGTTAGATCTTGAGGAATTAAAAAATTCATCCAAAATACATATCTTTTAGATAAAAATATTATTTTATTGTGGAAATTTATTAAAGGGTGAAATTTTACAAATCAAGTAAATATATTTCCATCTTCTCCTAGAGTTGATGGTATAATAATATCTCAACTCATATAAAAGGGTCTTGAAATAAAAACAAAATTCCAAGTAGCATCATTTATGATGAATAGTTTTCCTTTTCAATCATCAAATATTTAGGGGTTTTAGGCCCTTGACATTTCACGGGTCCTTCACTTTTTTATGACCAATGATATAAATCACTCTATATTACATTTTACATTTTGTTTCTATTTTCACATTTATTCTCTTATTTGGAAGCCTGTCCGTGTGTAATTGCAAATAAATTTTTTCCTTCCATTTGTCTCTTATTAAATATTTTTGATTTTAACCTTTTTTGATGTAGTTTCACAACATAATTATTTAGAAATGTCAATCCATTATTCAATGAGATGAAGATCAAATTGTGAGGACACCTTTTATTAAAGGTTCGAGGATCTAACACCTAGATTTTTTAAAAGAATAAAATTATGTGTGTTGTCATAAATTTAAATTCTCATATTTCCCATGTATTAATTTTTTTATTGATTTATTTCAAGACCAGAAGATGAGATGGAATGCGATTCTGAGGCCTGGTGTTCCCAGAAAAAATGTTTGAAAATATTTAAATATATAATATCACATGTCCAAGGTTTTCCTAAATATGTGTAATAACACTTAAATGGGTACTTGTATAAAAAATATGTAGTCTCCATTGAGTTTAAAACAAAAAAGTTTCCCTATACATGACCAAACACCGGTCAGCGTGGTTCATTTGTGAAAATAAAATATCACAGATGTAAAGGATCATAAATAATTTAATAAAACAATTTCTACATAGAGACATATCCTATACATTAAATTAATCCTTATGTTAGAATTATGGTGTTAGCTACATAACCACATAACTTCTACAGGATCATTGTAGAGAGATCCCGGAACCCTTACTGATGAACGACAAGGGATCGGGATCTGATCACATATCGTTGCACCAATGGAATCTGTGGACCTCTTCAATGATCAGAACATAATCATTATTCATCGATGACCGATCAAAATTCAGGTAGGATTTGTGATTATTTGGATTAATTCCTCATTCATAATTTCTATAATGATTGTGGATTAATCGATGAATGGATTGATTCACTGATTGTGCGTATTGCGATTAGGGATTGATTTTATATTATTTGCTAATCCAAACCCACCAAACATGATCATTGGCATAGAACTCCATGCCAACAATGATAAAACATCATTCTTGTGAATTTTTTCCTAATTTATTCGCATTATTCATTGTTGGAACCCTACGGTTCCCATCTTGATGTTCCCAGGTGGTTGAAAACTTGAGAAGACCCCCAGACTAAAGAGGAATTAACAACCGAGGATGAATTTCTATATATCAGGACCCAATGAGATAAAATACATGATTGTTTGTTTATTTAGGTATTATAGGAGGTGTGGTAGTTCGCGGAAGAAAACACTACCATGGAGGTAGTGATTGGAATGGAAGAGGTGCATGGTGGAGTGGGTTACCATTGGTAAAGGATGGTGTTGTAGGATGTGAAGCTGCCTGTGGCGGGTGAGACTATAGCAGGATGTGATAGAGGTGATGGACGTGGTGGAGGACACAAGAAAACGAATGTAGATGAGGAGTGGGATGGGCCAACCGGGCCTGTTTAAGTAGATGTTTTGGTTCGGGTCAGTAGGTCATGTTAGGATAGTGGGCCGATCCAGACTCGAGTTAGACCCAAGTCAGATTAAAGGAAACCATGGTGGAGCTCAGTTTTCATCAGCTGTGATAATGGAATATGGTGGGCGACCATGTGGGGAGACTACCCCTGAGACAGAGCAGTCGGTGGGTTAGCAATGATGGTTAGTCACCATGTGGTAGATCCACATGGTAGGCAAACTGACTACAGTGGTCAATGGCCATGTTCGACCACGGTAGTAGGCCTATAGGCCCTCAGTTGGCCTGTGGGTAGTTTCGTTCAATGAGCATAACCCCTTTATGTATCTTCCAATCAAATATCCATCAATGACATTGAGACCCTAATGTTGAGATGGTCATTTTGAGTCCGATGGTTTGTTTTAAATTTTTACCAGTGTAGGTTGAGGTAATTCCCTTGGTCCTTTTCTCGACGGTGTAGTGCGACGTTACATCCCCATCAATGGATTGTAGTCCCCTCTAGAGGATGAGTCTCATATCTATTATGGAATCCTGCTGTGATTATGGATTGTGATTCTATATCAAAACTATTGGAGTTTGTGTAATTGGAGTAACTTCCCTATGTAGTCCTTTGATCCTCTATCTATCGGGCCACATCATTAGTGTGTGTGGTGTCCCCTATAGGTTTTGGGTGTGAACCCCTACGTAGCGGGTTGATCTTGATTGGGTTTATTGTGTCCCCTGGTGGTTGTGGGTGTGATACCCTCTCTATGAATCATAGTATTCCTTGACAAATGTGTTATCTTTAAGCATGGACTAAATTATCTTAACATCTTCATCGAGTGTCTCTTGTGATATCATGGATCACAAAGCAACTTCTCCTAGAATGATTTGGATTTCAAAGGAATCACGTGGCTAGTAGTTGCTTATGACTTTTTGATGGGGTGGTGTCTCTCCTCAGTATATCTAATTTTTTCTTATACTACTTGTATCCGTTATAGATTGTAAACATACAACTATTTCGAGATAATTATATTTTCTTTTTTATATGCTTTGTGGTGTCAGGGTGTCTAGTTGAGTGTTGTTATTCTCACCCCTACACAGTCTTTTCCCACACTTGGTATGTATTGTGAATACAATCATCCCCTTCAAAGGATTCATGGGTGGACTAGGAAAAAACACGTATTATTTAGAATAGAGAGACTGATTTTTTTCCTATGACCTTTAGACATGGGGACCAATACCTTTACTTTCAGGTTGGACTTGTGTTAAAGACACTTTGTGTTGGGATTGAAATTTCCCATATTTACTTTCTAGTACATTCACTATCCTACTCTATTACGGGATCATATATGTATGCATTGATTCTTAGATTCATTTTTACATTTCATAATTCTGTGGCTTGGGCATGTGTGCATGTATACAATTACTTTAGACTAATGCCTCCCATTTTTGGGATATTCCTACTCGATGCTACTCACCATCCCATAGACTATCAGAGGTGGGTGTGAGGTAGTTGCATAATGGTCTACTTTGGGATAGACTATGATAGAGTGGTATTATAGCGGGTCAGTTCTACATTAGGACTTGGAGTTTGTGAGGTTGGTTTGCGGAAACATAGTTCACTGTTTTGAGTTCAAGTTTTAGGCCATAGAATATAGTGTTGGTGTAGGGGATGATGGGTCTATAAACAAGAACTCTGATTACATGATATTTGACTTGGTATCAAAAAACACTAGTTTCATGGAAAAAACAATGGAACATAAAACATATATGAATGGTTGTGTCTTCATGTCCTTCAGGATTCAGATCTCCAAATATACACTATTGAACTTGGTAAATCTTGATTTATTTAAATATGTCTCCATATTGATATCTAGATATGTTTCCACCATGAGATCATGAGGAATATTATCCTATTGACATGGCATCAATATAGCGGCTTGAATAGAAGATAACACCTCTGGGTGGTTTACCAGCTATACCACCACCTGTCAAGTAGTAGCTACTACTAGGACTACCAACTGAGGATGCATGCAGTATGGGTGTGTTGCATAAATTTCTGAGGAAGTGACCTCCAAGGTTTCGATGTGAGACACCCCCATATGGCTAAGGATTGGCCAGAGGCAGTCACCTGTGTTTTCTACCATGTAAGGACACCTTCCGAAAAGATGGAATTCCACACAGTGAGTCTCCTATAGGGATTTATAGGGACATGGTGGATCTTGGTGACTAAGTAACATGACGAGAAATATCTCTCTTCAATAGAATTTTAGTGTCTCTTTAGAGATATGTTCTATATGGACACATTGCGATGGGTATGCATACATGATCTTCTACACTTACAGTAGGGTAGTATGACAATGGAGGTGTTTTTAGCGAATTCTAATGAACATTGATGACAATATTTGGATATGGTGCGAGAAAATTTCATTACGGATAAAACCTTCGAAAATGGATTCTAACGAGACATTAGGGCATCCATGGTCTCCCAAATAATTTCTACATATGTAGGGGTAATTGGGTGATCCATGATAAGGGAGAGTTTTATATCAAATTAGACACTAGTAGTCGGTGATATTAGTGGGAACCCGGTAGCTGAGACCTCAGTAGAAGGTATCTGACATCAGGAATATGGATCCAAGACGGTCAGACTCATTAGGAGGGGATACCAGGACCCACAATCAAAGGATTAAGGATCCCCAGATGGCTTGAATTAGTTAAGGATAGATGGCGTTACTCATGTGGTGGTTGGGAAAATTAGGCATGATATTGCATGACCCATTTTACATCTAATTGGGAGAAGATCGAGGGAATGTTGAGGTATAGAATGAGATAGAATAAGGGTGGTCTAAAAGAAGTTGGACGTGGAATAGGGGCATGTAGGGAAGGAGGAGGTGGGGGGGGGGGAGGAGGTTCGACCTATACCACCACCCCTCCACCAGGTGGTCCATGCTAGGCTCAAGGAGTTGGTGGACATTGATGAGGATAGATGTAGACTATAGAGGTTTTTGACCCCAAGGCTCCTTGGATGATTTGAGGTATGATAGTTTCCTTTTCCACTGTTGCCATTGTTTTGATAGACATAGGTTCTAGTCATTCCTTTCATTCCCCAAATCATTTTTGAGAATCAGATATTCCAATTGAATATTTGTATTCACCCTTATTCTTAGATACTCCAACATGAGTAGACTCACTAATCACACACTAGTGACAATAGTGTGACCTAGCTCTTTGAAGATAGAGTTTTTATAGGGATCTCTTGGTAGAGGTGTCCAGTCCTGAAGACATCAATATTGGGATGGACTATTTGTCCATAGCTCATGCTTAGATAGACTGTTTTAGGCAAAGGGTGTGGTGTATCCGTAGTGATGGAAACAATATTTCCTTTTTTGGTAAAAAGAAGTCTAAGGAAACACGGGATGTACTCACACATAAGAGGGTGTAGCCTATTACTCATCAGCTAGATAGAATTATCCTCGGTTTAGTGGATGATATGATTCCTCGGTTTCTTATTGTGGTGGTGGAGTATGGGAAAGTCTTACTTGATGATATACCAGGTTCACCTCTCTATAGTTATATGGACATATGAATTATTGTACACCATGGGAAGGATACGATATATACACTTGCATATCAGATGTATCCCATAGAAAATTCTAAGAAGAGGGTACAGTTGGAGGACTTATGGAGGAAGGGATTCATGAGACCCAGTGTTTCACTCTGGGCTTCCCCAGTTTTGTTTTCCAAGAATGAATATGGGAGATTGATATCATGTATAGATTACTGGTTCTTAATCTATGTGACCAGGAAGAACAAGTATCCACTACCGAGAATCTATGACCTCTTTGGTCTGTTGAATGGGGTGTGATGGTTCTCAAAGATTGACCTCAACACAGGATATCACTAGCTATGAGAGTGGGATGAGGATATACTGAAGATGAACATAAAATGTCATTATGGTCACTATGAGTAAATAGTTATTACATTTGGTAAGATAAATTACCCCTAAAATGTTCATGGGACTAATAAAATAGATCATTCATCCTTACAGAGACTAGTTTATTTTTGTTTTCTTCAATAACATCCTTTTGTATTCGGAATCTGAGGGGGAGCACAAGAGATAATTTAGGATAGTTCTAGACACACTATGAGAGAACCTGATTTATTAAAATACCTCGAAGTGTCATTTCATGATTCATGATATCCATTTCCACGAACACATCATCTCAGAGTATGTAGTTGCAATGGATCTAGAGAAGGTTGAGGTAGGGCTTGCTTGGGCCCCCCCAAGAGTGTTACTGAGGTACATAGTTTTGTTGGACTATAAGAATACTATCAGCGGATTATACCCAACTTTTCTAGAGTGTTATCACCCATAAAATCAATAACATGAAATATGAAGTCTTTCATATGAGCAAAAAAGTTTCAAAACTGCTTTTAGGAGGTAAGGTGGAGGATGGTGAGTGCTACCATGTTGAGGTTACCAGAGGAAGGTGTTTAGTATGTGGTGTACTTTGATGCATTAGAGACTAAGCATGGTTGTGATCTAATGAAAGGGAATGTGGTTATTGTATATGGGTCATTCCAGTAGAGATCTCATGAGTATATTTACATGGGCCATGATATTGAGTTAGCAGTGGTAGTATAGTCTTCGAATATTTGGTGACACTAACTGTTGGGTGAGAAGTTTGTTGTCTAATTTGACCTCAAGAGTCTCTAGTACATCTTATCTTAGAAGGATTTAAACATGATACCAAGGATAATCCTTGTGTTTATCCAGGACTATGAATTCGAGATTTTCTATACTCTTGTAATGTGGAACGTGGTTGAAGATTCTCTCAGTAGGAGATCCAATACGTAGTTTATGAACTAAGAATCAGTGTAGTTTGCCTCGTGGATGTTTTCCTATGTGGACAGAGATGGAGAAGCTTAAATATAAATAATGTTTTTCACCCTTATACTCATATAAAAATTTATTAAGGCACATCTTAGTGATACCAACATCGATACCCTACATGCTAAAATGTCTACATTGCACACTCCAAATGGATATTCAAACGGTGGGGGGAACATCATCCTTTTCAGAGGATGCATAGTAGTAACATTGGAATTGTGGGAGGATGTTCTATGGTATTTTCATACATACACCTTGGTGGTACATCTAGGTGTGAAAAAGATGTACTAAGACTTCCAACATCAGTTTTGGTGGCTAGGGATGAAATAGGGAGTTGTAGAGTTTGATTCTTGATTCTTTACTTATTTGAAATTAAGGGTTGAGAACCAAGTTCATGAGGGTTTAACTCAACCCCTTGATATGATAGAATGAATGTGGTATGGGGTATTGATTGAAATCTTGATGGGTTTACTACATACATCTAGGGCACATGATTCCATCTAGGTTGTCATTGACCAACTCAACAAGTTAGCACACTTCCTAGCCATCTGAGAACATGGTTCAGTAGATATTTTGGGATGCCTTTATGTGAAATTGATAGTAAAAATCAGTTGATTTCTATTGACGAGTGTTTTTAAACATGATTATAATTTTACATCCAGTTTGTGGAAGGGATTTCATGATGGGTTTGGGACCCAAATATTTTTGAACACAGTGTTTCACCCATAAGCAGATGACCAGATTAAGAAAACCATTTATTTTATGTAGGAAATTCTATGGGATTTCATGTTAGCCATCTTATATAGTTGTAAGGATAACCCCCCAATGGTTTATTTTTGATTAAAAAATAGCTACCATTCCACCATAGGTATGAATCCATTCAAGGCGATGTATGGGCGACCATGCATCTCACAACATTATTGGACTGACCCCATAGATTCAGCAGTCATGGACCTGGAGTTAGTATAAGCTACTAAAGAGAAGGCGAAGATCATCTATGAGTATATTAAGATTGTATAGAGCCATATTAAAGCTTATACATAAGGATAATGAAGGAATTTACTGTTCTAGGAATGATACAATGTGTTCATTCAGGTTTCACCAAGTTAGGGATTATAGATATTTGTATGGGGAGATAATCAATCTTCAAGATTCATCAAATCATTATAGATACTACATAGAGTTGGTGATGTGTAATAACACTAATATCAACCTCTGAAGTAAGAAAATGTACTTTAAATCTTCCACGAGTTACAATTGAGGAGGTATGTGCATGACCCATCACACATCATCGACTGGGGAGAGTTGGACATCAAGGATAGAGGAAATTTTCCTGAGTACCTAGTGGATATCAAGGATTATAGGGATTGGATCCTTCATGGGTGATAGATTCTTTTCATGTGTGTCCAATGGTAGCAAGGTAATCTCCAGGAGAGCACATGGGAGTGGGAGACATAGATTCATGCTCAAGTCCCTCATCTGTTTGAGAAGCCCTTTTTTTATTTTTAGGGATGTAAATCCCCAAGGTGGAGAAAATGTAACATTTCATATTTTACATGTATTATTGTTATATATTATATATATTTATTTGAAGACCAGGAACTGAAACGATGTGTGATACTGATGTACAGTGATCCTAGAACAAATGTTTAAAAAATATTAAAATATAACATAGCACGTGTGAAAAAAGTAGAATAGCTCTTAAATGGGTGCCCTGATCAAAAATCTGAGTGAAACATTGAGGTTAAAATATCACATTCACGATTGGTCACACCTATAAATGCTTAGTGAAAGTTCTTTGTGAAACAATACTTCGTGAATGTAAAGGGAATAAAATAATTTAATAAAAATTACATTTTTGACATAGGGACTTGTTCTAT
This sequence comes from Viscum album, assembly GCA_963277665.1. NCBI lineage: Eukaryota > Viridiplantae > Streptophyta > Magnoliopsida > Santalales > Viscaceae > Viscum > Viscum album. Next base: position 1,518,789,243 of record OY728141.1, on the reverse strand, counting down.
TTTTTTAATGAATCCTTAAGTCTTAATTCAAAGGTTAGATGAATTACCTTTTAAATTATAGAGGATTGTTGGAGAGACCACTGGGAACCATTACTGATGAATGATAACAGATTAATATCAAATCGTTTATCATTGGGCCCGTGGAATATGTGGATCTTAGAATTTGATGGTAACACAATCATTCTTCATCAATGATCGATTCAAATCGAGGTAGGATGTGTATTTATTTGGTTTAATTATACATTACTTATTTCTATGATGAAAGTGGATCAATAGAGGAATTGATTGATTCATGGATCATGCATACTATGAGTTTGGAATGATTTTATCTACTTTTATAACTCGAATCCATCAACCTTGACCATTGCACAAGAACTCTTTACCATTGATGATAAACCTTCATTCTTGTACATTCTTCCCTATGTTATTCATGTTCTTCACCATCAGAACCACACTGTTCCAGATTAATGTTTCTGGGTGGTTCCAAACATGAGAAGACCCCTTGAATTCCATGATTATTAGCTACTGAGGTTAGATTTGTCATGACAAAGACCTAAGGAGCTCAGATATATGACCATTATGTTTTTATGGGAAAAATAGGAGCATGGTTCCCCACCGAGGGGACCACCAACATGACAATGGTGACCGATACATGTGCCTAGTGGTGGAAATTGGTTCCTTGGGTGGCAGAGCCATGTGCAGTAGGTTCTATAGTGTGGTACTTGGAGGTGGTGATAGATGCAGCGGTGGTAACGGGGTGGAGGTGGTGGACATAGAGTGGGCTGGGAGAAGTATGCCTGGTAAGGAAGATGGGTTGGGTCGGATCCGGTAAGGCTGGTGGGCTGGATCAGACCCTAGTCGGAGCAGGGTCAAATATAAGGAAAATGGGGTGGATCTCAGTTTTGGTCAACCATAACGGTCGACTGTAGTAGTAGACCATAGTGGTCAACTACGATGGTTGACCATGAAGTGTGGTTGACCATTTGGTATAGTCGACCGTGCGGGGAGACCAACCACATGTTGGAGAGGTCAGAAGAATAACTAAGAAAGTCATTCCATGGTAAATCGATCGATGTGATTGGTTGACCAACCATGGTGTTTGGTGGATCCACCATGGCAGTAGGTCTGCAAGCCCCTTCCAGGCCTACAGGCATTTTCGTTCAAGAAAACATAACTCTTAACTGGAGCTTCCAATGGACGAGCCTTCTACGGCATTGAGACACTGATGTTGAGACTATAATTTTGAGACCAATGAGGGGTTTTTAGTTAGGAATAGTTTTGGATGAGTTCATTCACTTGGTCCTTTCCTCGAGGGTGTAGTGAATCATTTCATCAATATCATAAGATTTTAATCCCCTCTAGAGGTCGTGTCTCAGATGGAGTATGGTATCCCTCTCTGAGACAATAATATGAGCTTATATCACCCTAAATTATTTTTTAGAATTAGCGTAACCACCATGAGTAGGTTGTTGAACCTCCATCTAGAGGGCCACATCGGTAGGGTTCATGGTGTCCCCCCAGTGGTTCTTAGTGTGATACCTTGTGTAGCGGGTTGATCCAGATTGGGTTCATGGTGTCCCCCAGTAGTTCTGGGTCTGATCTCATAGATGAGTATCATATTATTTCTTGAATAATTAATTTTCTTAAGGATGGGCCCAAATGATCTAGACCTCTTTGTCGAGCATCTCCAGGGATATCATGTCTTGTGGAGTGTGTTATCCCTATGCTTCTAGAAAAACCTTGTGGCATGTAGTTGCTTATGACCACCTGATAGTGTAGTGACTCTACTGAGTATATCTGGGTTTTTCTTGTACTTATTATATATGATATACATTGTACAGATAAAACAATGTTGATCTGACTTTGGTTCCATTTTTATATTCTTTGTGGCTTTGGGGCATCCTGTTGGGTATTGTTATACTCACCCCTTCATAATATTTTCCAGCACATGTCATGTCTTGTGTAGAATATCGAAAATTGTATGGTGTATTAGGTGGACCAGGACCACAATGTTCGTAGTGAGACCAGAAAAACTAAGCTGTGTTTCCTAAGTATTTTGGATAGTAGTCTCAGTAGCTTTATAATCAGGGTGGAATGGTATTCCAAACTCTTTATGGTGGGCTTGTATTTTGCCCAGTTTTCATTCTAGTACATTTACTATCATACTCAACTGTGGGATATTAGATGTATTCATGTATTCATTCATTCATTTTTACATTTCATAAATTTGTGGCATGGTGATGTGTGGGTGTGTACAGTTACGTTAGGCTAATGCCTCCCATTTTTAGATATTCCAACTCAGTGCTAGTCACCAGCCCCTTGCTTATTGGAGGGGGACTTGGAGTAGTCACAAGACCGTTCCCTCTCGGATGGGTCATGACATTAAGTGACACAATAAAATAAAATCTTATTACAATGTATCATTATGATACCTTATGAAATTTTTTAAAAAATAAATTAACTCTCTTTAAAAGAATACGATGAACTCAACCTCATGATTTTTATAATCAATAGTGTATCTAAAAAGCAACACTAAGCCTAAATGACCCATTGTATATATATTTTTTATAACCTACCTGTTAAATTTGCAGGTTTGAATAGTATTAAATAATTTATGAAATATAAAATTATATATTTATAAATTTCCTGTTAAATATTAACTATTGATAAATATATAGTAAATAGTAAATAAATTATTAGTAATGTGATTTTATTATTTAGAAATATCTTTTCTCTAAAAATTATTTTTAATTATTTTCATTAAAAATATATTATTTTACAATTTTTGAACATTTAGAAAATTAATTTGATCAAATTAACTTCATTTTTCAAATATAAATATAAAAATTCACCTTGGGTGAAATTTCAAGAACTTTCAATAAATAATTACTTTTCAGTGAATATTGAAAAAGGACGATTTTTGTAAAATATATTCTTTTCGTTACAATAAATTTATAATTTCAAAAGTCAAAATCATTTTTGAATATTTTTGGAAGAATCATAATTATTATATAGTTATATTTAATCCACTAAATTACTTTGAATTATTATTATATTTGTCTTTATTTTAATTTTTTTTCCTGTTTAAAAGAATGTTTTTTTAAAAATTGTTTTAAAATGAATAATGTATCTCAATTTTAATTAAATAAAAAAATCCTAAATTGGAAATTTCATAAATTAAAAGTATAAATTATATACTAGTAATTTTTTATTTATTTTTATATAATTATTTTTATTATTATTAGATTCTTTTTATAATCATCCTTCACCCAAAAAATACTCTTCATAAAAACCAACTTTTCTCACCGTGTCTGTAGGATTAATAATAAATTACTTGTTTACAATAATGTGAGATGAATTTGTAAAAATGGATTTCATATTTGAAATTAGAATTATTTATAATTTTTAATAAGTATAACCAGATTTTGGAAAATTATTGTAAGTGGAACCAATTTAAATTAATCATAGTAAATTAAGGTAGAAATGTGTTTTTATATGGATGAAACATAAATCAAGAAGGAAAAATGATCTACAAAATTTTCAGACACCCATTTTATGGTAATATATATATCATACACCTTATCAAATAAAAAACGAAGCTGTATTTTGGCCTAATGGAATGGGGAAAATATTTTAGGATCTCACTCTATCAAAAAATTTCCATTGGAACACTCACCCTACTTATAAATCGTCATCCCCTATCATCAGTTATTTAAAACATAAAAAAACATGATTTAGGCCAATAAAAAAACCAAAAACAAACTAAATTATCCCACCTAATCCTACAATAAATTTTTTTGGTACAAATTCATCCTATAAAGGCCTTTTGGGGAAACCTAAGGAGGATACCAAAATATTAGGTAATGTTCATCAACAGACATTTTTGTTTTATTTCTTTCTCCAGATAATTCAATTTGTCATATACCATGATTATATAATTAACTTTGTATCTTCTATAAAATTATATTATTTTTATGTTAATCTTAGGATGTAAAAATATACACACTTCAATCTAATGGGATATCAAATCTTCATTCGTGTGTATGGAGGACTCCCACCTCACGGAACAATGTCAATCATTTTTCAATTACAACCACTCACTATTTTGTATGATGATGGATCTAAATAATAAAAATTATATTTATAACATAATTATAAATTTTTTAAATTGTATCACATATACCCATTTATGATTCATTCAGTAATGGATACCATAACATAACTTGTGTGTATAGTGGACTACCACCCCCCACAGAAATGTGATTCCTTTTTCACTAACGCGTAATGAGGTAAGTAAAAAAGTTCAGTTATAATAGATATATGCAATTTAAATGAAATATTCATGATATTATTAAATTATTTACCACTCTATATTTATAATATATAAATTTCTCTCTAACCATTTCAATCACTAAAAAAGTGATTCTATCCTTCATGTCTGTATTGACTACCGCCTTCACCAAACGATGTGAAACTCTTATATTCACCACACCACAATAATTATTTATATAATAATATATATTCAAGTAATATGGTACTTATTAAATAATTATAATTTTTGAAAGATAAAATATTACACACCATCTTTCCATAATGATCATTGGAAAATAGAGTGGTTACTCATGTTTACGTGTCGCCTACCATCACCCTGATCATGACATACATCATTTTTCATAACCATCATTAATGATGGGTTTTATTAGTATAATTTGTGTGAAAATAAAATTATTATTCCATGATTATTTTTATTTTTTAGATATATTTAAATTATATGATCAATAACCATAATATTCATAATAAAGAACGAATGAGAAAACAATGTGATTAACGCCTGAAACAATGAAAATAATGAATTATTATAAATGAAAAGGTGAAAAGATTTAATAAAAGGATAATGTATGATATTATAAATTTTAATATGGTTATTTAATAAGTTAATAAAATGTTTAAAACAACTATGTATGATTATAGAGTATGTTCAACCAAATGGAAGATCGAAGTAAGTGTTTTTGCGTCCCACTTTTATTTTTGTGAGATGTATGACATACCAACCTCTAATTTTTGTAAATCACATGAATTTAATTTTAGATTATTATAATTAAATTTAATGGGTCATATATATCCATTTTAGTAACCCTATTTCATGGGGTTTACAATTTCAAGGTTTCAAAGGTGTTAAGGGATTTCCCCTCAATTTTCCTTCCTTGAGATGCATGTTATGTTATACACATATTTTTTTATATGTATATACTACCCCATTGAAATTATATATATGGAATAACATTATTTTCATTATATTTTATGTTTCAATTAATTTTATTCTTTCATTGATATTTTTATTCATAGTTACAAAATAGGTAATAGTGTTTTGTTACAATCTCATCATTTGTCGATATGTGTTTGATTAATTCTGTTTTGTTTAAATATTGTAGGACTCGGGATTCTTTCTCTAATTTGGTTAATATTGATATTTTGAGATATTTTAATATTTTCAATATTTCATACTTAAAATGTTTGATAATTGCTTTTCAAGAAAATCTGCCTTTATTCCTCTCTTTGGTGAGAAATTTATTTTTTTCCAAAACCATGTTTCCTAAAAATGCTTTAAAAAACGATTTTAGCCTTTAAAAAAATTATATAAAACTGTATATAAGTTTTATTTTAAAAAATCAAAGTAATATTCTTTTAACTTTTTGAACAAGCCACTCTTTATACCATTTTACTATGGAAAGGAAATTTCATTTAAGGCATGTACAGAATTACCGACCTATATGACTGTCAATTCATTAAAGATTCATTTATAATTTTAAAATGTTATTTTTAATTTATTTTTTATCATAATTTCATTGAAATTTATTGTATTTAAATGTGGGTTTCCATGAAAATTTTTTTTTGAAATATTTTATGTTTTAAAAAATTATTTTACAAATGAAAAGGGTATTTCCCACATGATTGTTTTTTATGATATGTTAATGGTATTTATATTCATAAATGTCATCAAACCTTATTGTACATATTAACCAATGAGATATTTTTTAATTATATGATCATCATTCTTTCTACAGATAAATTAAGATCATTTTAATTATATTTTTATGAAACTATTTTCTTTTCCACAATTTAACCGTGTCTCAAAGAGTTTTTTATGAATCCCATTTCATTTCAATAGGTTAGTCATGTATAAAATAGATTATTATAGAACAATGTTATTTTTCATAAGTTTACCATGATTTGATGATATTTTTGGGAACCAATTGGGTTTCCATGGTATAATCATGCCTCAAAGATATTTTTTTAAAACCCATTTCATTTATGTGGGTTAATAATGTTATGAAAGACTAATGTTTTTTTGGGATTTTTATGATCAAATATGTGGTCTATGTACATTAGAATAATTTTGATTATTTCATATTTCATGTATGATTAGGTGTCATAGATAGCATCAGGTGATCCCATTATAGATTATACAATGGGTGGCCTAGATAGCATCGGGTGAGCCCAATATAGACTTAAAATTGGTGCTCCCAGATAGCTATTCAATGCATTGTGTAATGGTTACATTCTATGGTGAATTATATTGGAAGTGAGAAATATGATTACTCCAATTTGAAGGTTAATGTAAGGGTTCTATGAAGATGATTTTTCAAGATACCAACACTTCATATCCATACCTTCCATGGGTTTATACTATTTCCACATTAGACATGACTAGCGTTATCCTATCCTCTATGGAATAGAAAAAAGGTAGATATGATAGTGTGATTAAAATGATATATTTATGTTCTAAATATCATATATATATATAATTTATATCCATCATCATACCAAAATGTGATAGTTTGTAATGGAAAAATGAATGACATCAGTTTATGTGGCGGTAGTCCACCGTACAAATGAATGATGATTTCATAACCCATTTGATAGAAATAGATATGTTTATAGAATATTGAATTCTTATAATAATATTCTATTATATATTATATAAGGAGTTTATTATGTCAAAAGTATTTAATAATAACTTAAGGAGGTGGAAGATTTTATAACATTAAAATTTCTATTGAAGAATGCTGCCTCTTATTCGTGTATCCTTCTTATGTTTTCATAAAAATTCATCATATCAAAGAATTATTCAAAAAATAATTCCTCTTGGATGAGGGAATTTTTTTGAAGTTATTTGGGAAGGTATGGAATGAAAAAAAAATGTTTTAGCGAGTGAAGAAAAAAGGATATGAGGTTTCCTTTTATAAGTGAGGTCACTGGCACACATGTATTTTTTAGAAGGATTCAAATATACTCACATTTTTATCATGCCAAAAGATTATAAAATGGGACATTATATAATATCTAACAAATAAGGTCAAAATATTTTCATACAATGGGCATTGGATAAGTTGTAATTTCATTTTTACCCTTATGCTTTTAATTTAACCCCAGTAAATCTATTTTTACCATAATCGTGATAATTTTTTTAATTATTTCCAATACTTATTTTGAAAAAAGCATATTTTATTTCAACAGAAAGTATATATTATGATGATCAAATTTATTTAATCCATTTTTTGAAATTAAATTAATAAAAGTGGGAAATTTAAATTTTAATTGAATCCCATAGTTGTAATGAGAAAGCAGGGTTTCAAATAGAAAATGATCAAAAGTTTACAAAGATTTTATATAATGACATAAATTGGATTAGTTATTTAAAAAATCTGACTAATATTACTTTAAAACCAATATAAAATATAATTTATTCATATAGATTATTTAATCAAAAGTGAAATGTTCAATTAAAATTCAATATTTTTTAATATTCATTAAAAAATTATCACTTTTAGAGAATTATTTAATATTCACCCTAATATAATTTTGAAATAATTATTTAAAAATGAATATTTTTTTCAATAAATTTTTTATAATAATAAGAGATTATATTTAAATGAAAACCCGAAAAAGCAATGAAAAAGATATTTTTCGAGAGGTGGATTTGTCAAGAACAAGATGATTTTATATTGAGTATATGTTTTATAATAATAACGTTAGGAATAAAAATTAACATTTAATGATATATAATCTGTAAATTTCAATTATAAAATTACACATTAGAGATTATTTTAATATATTAATATGGAGTAACATTATTGGATTAAAATAAATTTAGAAAAAAACCCTTTCTAAACATAGAAATAAACTTATACCAAAATCCATTATAATGTTGATTCAAAAGAAATTATCTGGCTAATTATAACTAAAGAATATTATTTTCTTTAAGTCATATTATATACATAAATGTAAAATTTAACTTCTTAATTTATTTTAAATAAATATATTTTTTACAATAAATAAGTATTTTCACTATTCACAAAAAAAATTAGTATTTTTACAAAAATTACCAAATTTCAACAACTAAAAATATTGATATTATGATTAATGAAATTAATATTATTTTATCAAATTTATTTAATAAAATTTCTAGACATTTAATATAATATCTTTTTCCAAAAATGAAATAAGAAAACAGTTTTGAAGAAATTTTTTTTTGATAAAAAACATTACTAAAAAATAAATTATTATTTACAAAAAAAATTATCAATAAATTTTATTAAGTAATAAAATTAAATATATATATATATATATCATACTGTTTTTTCCATTCAATGGCCTGAAGGCCTTAAATGTTTTTTATTGTTAATAAAACCCCTTTTATGGGAATTTGGGGGAACCGAGACATCATAGACATAAGACTAATCACAACCCGAAGGTGAGAAAATATACCTAGACTGATAATTGGATAAGCCCCTCCCAATTTTATGAATCATGATAAAGCTCTCCACCATTAAAAAGCTGTTAAGTAACCAAGTGTCATGTGTCAAAGCACAGGTCCGATCTGATGGTTGTTGTCATACGAACTCAAACATCCAAATCCAAACACCTATTCATAGATGAACCACAAACTCTGAACCTCCTCTGAGACCTGCTCCAAGTGATCAAGTAAAACAACTACATTAAAACATCTAAAAACATAACCACTAAATACCACCATGCATAGTCCTACACCACCATTTCCATGAACCACTCTCGACACTGCATCAGCAAGTAACCAAAGGGCAGGTGCTCCATGTTGCAGTATGCTAGGCAAGTGCCAACCAGGGATGGAAGGCCCAACAACTACTCCAAAAAACACCACCAGAGAGGGGAACCAAGATGAACTGACCAATAGTGCCACTCTGGGCTGAAAACAATAAGATCATAGAAAAAGAAGAACCCTCCCCAGATGCCAAACAGGATGAACTCATTTCCAGAGTTAAGAGAGGAGCCTACATAACCAATAGTAGGGCTTTTCCATCACCATCACCATCAACACCACAAACCACCCATAACAGTCCAAATTCCAAAACATCACAGATCCACACAATTATAGAGAGTGATTTAGGCCACTTATCACAAGAATTTAATTGATCAATTTATTGTTAAGGGACACAAAACCATAAATATAAGGTGATATAATAGGCTATCTGATTTATCGGATATGAATATAATATGACAACATTTTTGTTTCAAATTAATTTTCTCAATGTTGAGGAATTATTTTCCATACAGTCTAGTTGCATTACAGAATTTACCTACATGATGAGTATAATTTCATCCTACTTTCAATTTCAACCACAATCTCATCTTTTATAGAAAACAATGAGTATTCAAGATTAATTCTTCATTCATAAATCACTATAATCAACTTTTAACGTTCAGATACCTTTAAAGGGATAACTTGTTATTCATATATTTTTATAATCTAATGAGAATAATGGTTATCACATGATAAGATGATTTCCATAATTTAAAAACCATCATATGTTACATTAATCTGAAATAGTCTACAGTAATACCCAATTTTGAAACTAAATAATTATGTAACCCTCTATCCAAAATAACCTCAATAACCTCAAAATTAAGGAGTGTTTTAACCCAATTGTTTTTCTTATACATTTAATATTTTAATCCAAAAAATGGAGATATTATTGTTAGGTTACATTATTTTCTTTGAAACCAAATAAATTATTGTTCTTTTGGAAATAAATATGATTATAATTTTGTTCTCAATATCCAAGAACATTTAAACCCTAATGGTTATCCATAACATAAGTATTATTACCAAAAAAATTACTACTAAATATTAAACGAGTGATTTACAAATACTTCAACCAACTAAGAAATATCCCAAAATTTCATTAATCACATTATGATCTAAATGCTTAAAACCTCAAAGGTGTGTCTAAAAAATTTATTATATTATAGAAAATATGCTTATAGACCTATGAAGAAAAACTCACATCAAAATATTATAATTCATGAAGTTATCTAAACTAGACTTTGAGACCAACTATGATAACCCCAAACCCGCACTCCAAGATCCAGTACTGAAATCATATATATATTACATTTCTATATTTGATACTGATAATTGGGACCCAAATTTTTTTCCCATCAAAACCCTAAACCAACATAAGTAAAACATGGATTAGATAAATTCTCAAGAAACATTAAGTATTATAGTTTTATAGAATTAGTAAAAAATACAATGTAAATAATAATCATTCCGTTAAATGAGAATTTATCCCACTTAACCCACCCTTTCTTAGTTAATATTAAGTCATCATCATCATCCATATGAAATACCACAAAGATCCTAATTCGTTAAAGAATATTTTTTATAGCATGTGGAAGAGGAAACATTAAAATGGTGAGATAAAATTATAAGTATTTGTAAACATAATAGTTGACATTTGAAAGTATTCAATGAGAATAAGAAGTGCATGAGGTTTCAATGGCCTAATCAGAGTGCGTGAGAAAATCATAAAATAACTCAAACCCATCAATAACTAAATCATCAATCATGAGGCATCAAATAATGTGTTAGAAAATCAGATATTTATAATGATAAATAATCATGAGCCATGTGATATCAATATTTATCAATTGAAAAATTATAAGGACATAGAAAGAATATATATATATAACATCTTGGTATATTGGATCTTCATCATAATAGAACCCTTAAAGAACCATCACAATGTGAATAATCATATAGTTTACATACAATATAATATTATATATAATGTAATCATTTACCAATTCATTAGAGAACTATCTAGGAACACCCATAGCATAAGCTATAACAGGCTCGCTGGTGCTATCTTGGATTCCCTATCATATAAGTTTTAATGTGTACATGAGTTTATATCCTGGATCCCATCGTATAAGATGAAATGAGATCACTATGTGATATCTAGGTTTCCCCATTGTATATAATATCTAAAAAACAAAAAAAGTGTATTGATCTCATAAAGCATCATAATACTCATAACAAAATTATTACATTTATAACTTGATTCACCTATTGAAAAAATGGGTTCCATGATAATCTCTTCAACTCACGATTAACCTATTGAAATGAAATGGGTTTAGTAAAAATCTCATTAAAACACAACTAATTCATAAAAATAATGTGTTACATAATAATCATATAGAAACATGTTTAACCCATCGAAAAAATGGGTTCCATAACAATCACTTTGAATCATGATTAACCAGTGTAAAGGAAATGTGTTACATAATAATCTCTTTGAAATAGTCTTAATCCATCTATAAAATTAATGAGTACTATATCAAAAGAAAATATCACCATTTGATAATAAGAAACAAATATTTCTTTAATGTTGAATAATATAATTAAAATATCATTAGTAACATTCTTTAGGAATGTATCCTTAGTATTTTCGAAGTCACTTTTTTAAAACATAAAACATTTTGAAAATACTTTTCATTGAAAATAATTTAAATAATAATAATTTATGGAATATAAGAAAAATTTCATTAAAAATAAACTTTTCAAATTTCAATTGATGATCCAATGAAACGGTGGACATGACGGTGGGTTATTTTTTACGTTCTATACATGTTAAAAAGAACATTCCTTTTGTACTGTAAAAAGGATAGAAATGTTCCTTGTTTAGAAAATGACATGATTATTCCTTTCAAATTATTATATAAAAAGTAAAAATTTGTTTAAAATATATTTAATAAATTATTTTTAAATTGTTAAAAGTATTTTTAGCACATTTTTAAAAAACATGGCATTTGATGAAAAATTATTTCCGACCAAAGAGAAAAATAATTTTGGATTTTCATTAAAAAATTATTCAACATTTTTTATTTCCATTTAGTGGAAAAATTGAACCATTACTTGAAAATATCATGAATAGCCATATAATTAGAAAATTAAAGAGAATTGTTTAGTGCAATATCATAATTTTTAAATTTTGGAGACTTAACCATAAAAAATATTGATAAATGATGAGATTGTAACATAAAAGAGTTACCACATTTGAAACATTGAATCGTAAGCCCCATGCAAAGATAAAATTAATGAAAACATAAAATATCATTATTATAACTAAATTCATTACATAATATTCTAAATGAGCAGTATATACACCTCATATAATTAGATAGGTTTATAACATGACATTATTATTAAAGAACAAAAAATGATGGAAAATCCCATACCACATTAGTAATATTTTGAATCATAATCCCCATGAAATAATAACTTAAACTGAAATAATAAATATAATTAAATAGATTTTATTTATGATATAAAATTTCAATTGGCCAGTGTATATACAACCCAAAATAAATTAGTGTTGAATTTTTATAAGTCTACCCGGAATAAAAGAGAGAATAGAAATCATTTACCTCACGCTTCCATTTTACTGATGATGATTTAACATCACATATATTGGTTTTAATCATTTCATTAAATTATTATAAAACAATATTAGTATTTATAATTCCATATCTTACTGTTTTATAACATCTTATCAATCTTTCATTTTTTCAAAGATTTTGGTGTTAATTGTCTTATTTTATGATTTTTGTTTTGTTATGGATGTTCTTTTTATTATGAATATTATATCATTCCATAATATCCATAACAATGAACATGAAATAATTACCATATTTATGAAATATGGTTTTCTGAAATGAAGTATGTTACTATAATGGAGACGGTGTGTCAAACATATGGAAGAGTGACACTTCAGTTTTTCAATTATAATTATGGATAGGAGGTAAGTAATATTTTTTCATTCCAGAAATATCATTATATCATATATACAATATTATTTATTTATATATAATAATATATATCATCCATGTGATGTGGTGATAAAAATAGAGTCACATCGCATTATAATGGTGGGAGACCACGCCTATACGAACGATGTTATCATATTTTTAGTGAAAAATAGAATGATATATTATCATTTAAAAATGATAAATATTTGATTCATATTATAATTATTTACTATATATCACATATATTCATTAAAGTTTTCCATATTACATGCCATGAAAAGCATTAGTGAATGACAAAGCTAATTACTTCATGAGGCAGTAGTCTACCATACAAAATAATTATGATTTTATAACCATTTTTTGGAATTGGAGATGGTTTTAGGTCATGATCATATTATAAAAACATAAATTTATATGTAAGATAATTTTATAATTATTATCATGTTTTCATAATAATTTTAAGGATGTGGACAATGAAATAAAATAAAAATGCTCATTGAATAATGTTATCACTTCTTCGGGTGTCCTCACAAGGTTTTCACCAAAATCCTTCCTAAATTTAATTTATAACCACATAAAGGATTCAAAATATAAGGGATATATTTTTTGATGTCATTTGGTTAGGTATTTTCTGGACTAATGAGTATTTTGGGTGTGAATAATAGAGGAGAGTGGGTGGCCTTTTTTATGTGAGCTTATTAGATAACTTGTAATTTTTCCGAAAGATTAAATTATAAGAATGTTTTTATCATAAAAAACATTAGCAAATGTGTTATTATGAAACCTAAAATACATAACGTCAAAATATGTCCATAAATTACGTTTTTAGGTGTTTTAGGTCATTTTTACACGTATCTATTTAGTTTAACACTCCAGCAAATCTATTTTTACCTTAACCATAGTAACTATTTTTTTACTACTTTCATAATTAATTTTGGTAAAAAATAAATCTAAATTTAATAAATTTTTTAAATTATTCTGAATAAAAATATGGAATCCATTATTATAAATTAAATCCAAATAATTTACATATTTTAATTTAAAATTAATTCTCCAAACATGATGAAATTTCATGTTTTTTAAGAGAAAATGTTCAAAAGTTTTTAATATTTTTACAACAAATATTATATATGAACAATATTCCATGGAACTCAATTGGGTTAATTGAAAAAAATTTATATTATTTTGATTTTAAAAAATTTTAAATATAAATTAATCATATAAATAATATAATAAAAAATGTAGTTTTTAATTAAAATTCAGTATTTTTCACTATTTCTCAAATAAATTACATATTATCATAATTATAAAAAGTACCCTAATATAATTTAGACATGGTTATTTAAAAAATTATGTTTATATTTTAAAATAAATTTTTAAATGTGGGAGAATGTAAATTGAATGAAAAACACAATGACATGATGAACAGTGGGGTTTCAAGATGTTTATTTTTCATGAAAAATATGATTTTATATTAATTGTATTCATCATAATATTGATTGTATAATAAGAAATTCTAACTTATTGAAATATAATCTCCAAAATTGACTTAAATAATTAATATTTATGGAATGTATAAATTAATTTATATGGTGAAATATTATGGGCTTTAAAATAGTTTTCAGAAAAAACAACCTTTTAAACCTAGAAATAAAATTATGCTAAAACCGAATATAAAGTTAATTAAAAAGAAATTAAGCTTGTTAAATGTAAAAATATAATATTTATTTTTTATTAAACTATATACATAACATAATTGTAATTTATATTTCTAAATGTATTTAAAGGAAATTACATTTTTATTAAAAAATTATTTTTTCATTCTTAATTGGAAAATATATATTTGTCTGGAAAAATTCCAAAATTTAACCAAATTTAGATATATGATATTATAATTATTATTTTTTATATTACATAATTTTTTTAAATTTATTGAAATGGATTATAATTATTTTCCCATAAAATGAAATAAAAGAATATTTTTAAATAAAACATAATCTTGATGAATAAAATCACTTTACAATCAATTCGTTGATTATTTTTTAAACATTTATATATAATTTATATTAATTATGAAATTTATATATAAATATATAGTAATTTATTTAATAATATTGATACCTATAAAATTAATGGTGAGGTTTTAATGGTTATATATATTAGTGGTAGTTTAGGCTCACTGTTTGCATATTGAATATGTTGTCGAGCCTAAAAAATCTCAAGGTTACGTGTAAAAAACTCTATTTAAGATATAAAATTTATTTATATATAAATATATCATAAATTCTTATGGAGTTACATTCTTTTTTGTGAAGTGTGCTTCGATTCATTTATGTTATCAAATGTAATTTCCGTGTTTTAGTGTATCAAAGTGTTACAAGGAGCTAGTTCATAATGATGTATGAGGACTTGTAGAATTTTAGTTTCATAGGGGGACATTGTATTATTATACCTTCTTGATGATGTGACATAGATGGTATGGGTATTCTTTCTTAACCACAAATTTAAATTATTTAGAACATTCAACCACTCTAGAGATACTATGGATGAAGATGATGGTTTAAATCTAAAATGATTGAGGTCCAATAATGGTGGGGAGTACCAAACTATAGAGTTTGGGAGTTTTTATGGAAAAAAGTAATTCATTTTGAGAAGATGATTATTGTATCTTCAAAACAAAATGGAGTGGGATGGGGTTGATCCATATCTATGTGAGAGTTATATAAGCATGAGAATTCACTATTGTTTCCACAATGTGTTTTGGGATCAATAAATAATTTTTTGGTGTAATATATAAATTAAATTCCTTCTACACTAATGATGTATGATATTTTGGATAGAATTTATACTAAAAGAAAGGTAAATGTTTCTTAAATTAATACCATTAGGTCTATTTCATGTTTTTTTGAAAATTACATCAAGTGGGATAAATTAGATGTGACATAGTACACATATTTTTTTATAGGTTATGAAAATTAAGACTTTGGATTTAAACTCTTGGATAATTATATCTATAAGGTCACTAAAAGATGAAATATTAACATTAATGAAGGGATCCTTGGGATGGATCCAATCTAAGTGGAAGATATAGAAAAGAAAAACGTAATTATCATATATTCCAACTCATCTAAACAGATGTCTTGGAGTTCTTGAAGGTTCATTATGAACTCATGTTATGGATGATCTAAAACTCTAAATGGTGAGGTCCCATTTAGTGTTACAATTATGGAGGTTCATCTAACGCCATAAGTAATGAAAATATTAGGATTTTTGGATTTTTTTTGGAAGTGTTCTAGAAGATGTTTTACCAAAAGTATCATTACCTTAAACAATAAGGAGATGTACAATAGTTATAGGACCAGTGAAAAGGTTTTAGGATGACATAAATCATCTACATATTAAAAATGGTGGCGATCCTAAAAACCAAAAGAAGATATAAATTCCTAACGATCCAAAGTATAATAGGGTATCAATCAATAAATAGATAGACTTTTTACTTGATTATATAACATTTGATATTATAAAACATCTGTTGGGAAAGAATATGTTTTAGAATAAATGAGTCTACCATGTTACAACCTAGAGTATGAAGTTATATAAAATTTTGGGCATCAAATAAAATAGCTTCTAAAGGATCCAACATTTTATTTGACATGAAATAATAGATATATACATATATTTCATTTGAAAAAATATGATACAACATGGAAACATTGTGAAACTATTATTATCCCTTCTATCATATCCCGACTAATTAGTCATAGTTCTCTTATATGATTTATTTGGAATAGATAAAAATAAGGGTGAGATCAGATTCTTTGGGAGGATTATCATACAAAAAATCTATCATAACAAAAACATTCTATAAGTGATATGGTAGGTATAAATAAACAATATGAAGTCATTTCCAACTAAAAAAATTGGGAATGGTATATATATAGTAATAAATGAAAACACAGACAACAATAATCATATATATCATATTATGTAATGCATATGGCTAAACATTAAAAAATACTATCAGGTTTTTATTCCTAGAAAATATACCTATATAAAAATTGGAAAACATGAAAACCCATGTTTTTGTCTCATAAAACATGTTAATGCATTATGTTGCTATATAATTATGATCCCCTCCAATGACTGGATTATATCCAATGAATTAACCATAAGAGTGAAGAAGAAATTTAATTCCATTCCTGAAGAAGCCTATAAATGAATAATGTCATGTATATCCTTATAATGAAAAATAACAAAAAAATTACATCCCTATTCAATGTAATAATGTGAATGAGTAGGAAAATTTTCAATAAGAAATTGATGTTTTGGAGTATTTTACAAATTGGAGGATTTGATAATATCAAAGAAATATAAGGGGTGAGTTTATATTCAATGTGGCATTCTATCCATGGATGAGTGTAACTATATTTTCAATATCCTATTTTTATAAAATGATAAGAAAACACTATTATGATAGATTATTAATTTTATAAGTGGAAAAATGATTTAATTGTGAAATAATTTAATAAATGTATTAAAGACCATAAATTACAGTAAATAACATACCATTTTTAATTGAGTATTTTTGGAGTTTGACATTAATCTAGTGTAAGATTCTAAGTCCTGTAAAGGCTCCATGAAGATAGAATAAAAAAATTAAATATATTATATTAAGTAAAGTAAATTTATTTAAAAAATTGAATAACTCTAAAATGGTGCCTCATATGGGAATTATGGGACCACCAATGGGGCTGGTATGTGGTGTTTACCCTAGACGGGGTGTAACATTTATAAGAATCTGACATTTGGCTGTCTTTCTCAAGAAATTAACCCTTTCAATATATGATTAATTATTTAATCAATTTCTTATATATTAAATAATTAATATCTGTCAAATGATGTGTCGTATGATAAATTTAAGACCACCATTGGGTCCGGAACTGGGTGTTTACCCTAGACCTAGTGTAACTTTTTTATACAAAGGGAATGTCATTAGTTCATTAATTAATTTCATTCATTTGATAAATATATTAAATAATTTATTTATTTATTTAATTAAAAATTTGAAATACATGTTCATCTTCCCTAGTACGGGGTTCCTTCTAATACCACACTGTGGATTTTAATAAAGCTTTGTTTCTTATCACTTTAAACCAAATAACCATGGAAATAAATTTATATAAAAAATCTATCAAATTTTCTTTTATATATTCATTAAATAACAGATTAAAAATTGGGTTTTAAATTTTTAACACGTTTTAGGGTTCTATAATTACTATGGTGTTATTATACCTTGGAATCACACCAACAAAGGCAAAAAAAGATCATCGGTAAATGTTTAAATGTTTCAAGAAGGTTTTTTGGTGGATTTTTCAACTCGTATTCTTCCCTCACTTGGTGTTCCCCTATCCATTCATCATTTGTTTGTATTTATTAAATTCTCAATTTTTTATTATATGATTTTTAAAGAAAAAAAGGGAATAAATACAGTAATAAATAAATATATAATAATTTTATATTTTACAATAAAGTGATACTCAAAAATAAATGGAATTTATAAATTGATAATTCTTTTTATTATGAATATATATATACATATAATTTAATAATCATATTAATAATAATTTTATTAAATTCAAATTACCAATATGGTTTGGTATGAAGTATCAGGGTTATTTTTAAATTCATACAATATTTTTTCCTTTGGTTCAACCCTCCTTTTTACTTGCACTCAGCCAAAATCCCTTCCTTGGTTATTTTGGTTCCCTCAAAAATCATATAGGCCGTTTTTCTCATCATTTGATCATTATCCCAATCATATTGGGAATCAATAGTTTATGTTTATTGATCTAATTTCTAGGTTTAGTTTCATGATCTTCTGCACCTTTGTGCTCATTGGTGGGTTTTATTATGATCATTGGGTTTCTGTAGGAATGGTAGGTGCTTCCATCATGCTGAATAATTTACATTAACCATAATTACTTTATGTTTCAATTTTTTTTAATTCAAATGATTTTTTAGTATTAATATTATAGCATCCAATTTATTTTTTCGAATAACCAAATTTTGGTGAATTAGAAATTTTGAGAAAAATAGGGTCTTGGCATGGAAATTTGAAAAGGTGAGAATTAAATTGTAAAAAAAAAATTAATTCTAGCTTTTATGGAAATAAAATCAATTGAATTTTTTTATTAAATTGTAGGAATTTATTTTTTGACTTTTTTTTGAAAACCCCCAATTCCATTAAACAGGGGGCTTATGTTGAAATTTTTGGAATTGGGTAAATTGTGAAAATGGCTTGAATTTTTTATGAAAGAAACCAAGTGGGTTTATGATACTAAAGTGGTATTTTTTTATTAAAGCATTTTTTTAAATGGAAAATTGTTATTTAAATGGATTAGTGGGATTTAATTGTATTTTAATAAGTCATAAAATAAATTATCTATTATTTGTCCACACTCAACGATTATACAAAATTATAAATCTTAGATCTAGCATGTCACATCCATTAGGAATTGGTGATGATTCCTCTCTGACTAGTGTTCATAGGACGTGTGTGTACACATATTTTCATCATCACTTAGAGAGTGCGAACTCCAATATCATGAAACATACGTACCTATTTGGCAGATGACCATGTCGATCTCTTGTTAATATTTCGGATTTAAAGGAATTCCGATATTATTAAACTATGTTACATTCCTTTATGAATTTATATAAACTATTTCATATTGAATATTTTTATTTAATCAATTGTTTTAGAAATATTCCATCACTTATAAATTAAATCATGTGATTAATGTATTTTTTCACCATTTCAACTATATAACATGATTTATTTAAATAAATTTTGAAACGACAAACTTTTTTACATAAAATTTAAATATTTAATTTGTTAATTTATTAGTGGAATCTGTTAAGGAAACTTTGGTTTAATTATAATGGGATTTGAATCACAACCTAATTTTTACATCAGGTGTTTGTTGACCTTCCCCCTCTAGGCTCAAGCAAGGTAAAAGGATCACATAAAGGTGGATCCAACTATTGAGCTTTGGACATGATGATTTGTGTAATTATTATCCTTGGATTGTTTAATTTATTTTTGATAAATGGATTTTAGTACATTGGCATTGTTTATGCCTTGTTGTGTTACGGTACATTACTACCATTTTAGTTTATTTTTTTCATATAGCCTTGTTTCTTTTGATTTCATATAGTTATTGAAAAAACCAATTCCAATCTCAGTTTGTATAATGTCAGTTGCTAGTCACTGACACACGAGGATTGTTAATGCCCTTCAGGTTATGTCGGGGATGACTAGGTTATTGGGATATAAGGTTACATGAGTTTGTTCATGAAAAAGTGGTATTAGAGCTCCAAGTTGACCTTTTTCCTTGAAGTTGGAATGCATTTGTGAAATCTTATCGAGACATAGGAAGTAGTTGATATTGAGTGTCTGTCTAGATCTCACTGCAATAAAAAATTAGCCTCCAGGGGTAGTTAGGGAATTGTTTCCTATGGATTAGTTAAATTATTTTATTTATATTGATTTGGATAGATTTAAATACAATTATTTTATGTTATATCTAACAGGATGTTGATTCCCTCATTACTCTATTTGAGAATTATCTAATGTATTTTTTTTTCTGATGATGTTTTTTTTCATCATGCCTCTGAGAAGACGTGTGAATCGGATCCAGGAAGAGACAACTACCAAACCTCTGCGATAGAATCATCCAATTCACTCTGATCTATTTTAGGTGTCCTTGAATACTATCCAGGAATTGGGATAGGCACCACATCCAGTTTCTGTGCAGGCTCCAACTGTGGGACCTTAGGTGGATGTTCATTGAATTTTTTTTCAAGATTTCCTTTATAAGAAACCAATAGTTTTCAAATCCTCCATTGATCCTCAACAAGATGAGGAATGATAGGTCTGGATAGAATATCTTTTAGAGATCTTAGAGGCACCAGATGTGATCAAGGTGAAGTGTTCCACCTTCGTTTGATATAGAGTAAGTAGGTTTTGATGGGGCACGACAGTGATGTTGACGAAGCATGAGGGATTAGAGTGAAAATATTTAAAGTTTCTTCAAATTAAATTTTTATATAAAGTAAATGGTGTTGGCCAAATATTTAGAGTTTTTAATGCTTGATTAGGACAACAAAACCTTGAAAAACTATTCAAATCACTTTGCTAAGGTTGTGCAGTTTTTGCCTGAGATTGCATCCAATGAGAGGATAAAGGCTTAAAGATTCGAGTTGGGGCATCGGTCAGATATCTGTTCACACATATTATTACTATATATTCCACTTATACTAATGTTATGGATAGGGTATATGATATTTGAGATGGATATGTCTTTAAATTCATGGTTTATGGGAGTTCCATTTTCACCTAGTGGAATCGTGAGTTCTTTTAATGGAAATAGGAATCGTGATTACTCTTGTAGTGGTTCTCCACCTCAGGGTCATTTTCAACATCATAAAGTTCCTGGAAGAATCACATTGATATTCATCCATTGTGGTATTATAGGGAATTAAAAGAGGATCTAGACTAAGGCATCCAAGACTGTGGATCCTATGGTTGGTTAGAGAACATGCAGATGTTTTTTGATAACTCTTCCACTCCATGAAGTGAAATTAGATCATCATTACCTCCAAAAACTATGGTGAAATCATATTCATCAATAAAAAAGGGTTCCGACCATAGTATTCCACAATAAGGCTTATTCACATAGTGGAAGAGTCTCCCAAGGTATATGTTACGAGTATAACGACTGTGAGAGGAACCATTACAATAGTTTCTTCATTATTGACTGATATATTTTGTACAGATGAATCTGACAAATTTATATCAACATGCATCATTAATATGTTTAATATTACTATGGAGCTTTTGTCATTTAAAATGGATATTAAAACAACCCTTGGTATGAAGAGAGAGAGGGGTATCTATAGTCCCACATGTGTCTTATCTCTATCAGATGTCGATCATTCTTGGAGTTTTCTGGATCTCAACATGAAATATCGGGACACTATATTCGTGATGGATTGGCTCATTTCCAATAAATATCATACTTATTTCTATCTTCAATGATTCTTCCTTACTAGAATCAGTGGGTTTTCTCTTGTATTTGAAGGTTAATTGGACACATTTTCATGCAGAGTTATATTTTTTTGTCTAAATATGGGGAAGTAATATCAGTGTTTACTTTTGATATGGAGCAGGATGCAATGAGTGGGATCTCTCTATAGTCATCACTGATTTTACCAAAGTGTTTCCATCTATCATCCTTGGTTTTCCACAATTAAGGGAGGTTGAGGTTTCTATTGACTTAATTACATGTACTGAAATGGTTAAAATTCCCTCTTAGCACATGACACTGACCAAAATGAAAGAGATAAAGTCCTATGAGGACAATATTTTATAGAAATAATTTATATTCCCATGTGTGTAACCTTTGATTTTGTAGGTTATATTTTCTACAAAATATGATGGTTCATTTCACTTATGTTTGGATTACCAAAAGCTCAATCGAGTGAAGGTATATGACAAGTGTATATTACCATGGGTTGATTACCAGTTTGATCATTTGAAATGGGAAAATTGTTTTTCCAATATTGATCTTTAGACTTGTTACCATAAATAGATAATAAAAGTATTTAACATTCTTAAAATAACCTTATGGTGTGGGTATTACCATTATGAGTACCTTGTTAGTCCCTTTGGTCTAACAAATTCCCATATAGTTTTCATTGAATTAATGAAAAGGATATTCCATGAGTATTTGGATATCATTGTGGTAGTCTTTGTGTATAAAATACTCTAAATATGAGGAGTATCATGTGTATCATTTGAGAATAGTTCTTATCAAACTAATAATTTTATATCATTATACCATGATTTTGTAATGTTATTTTTGGATTTGGGATGTCAAAGTCATGGGATACATTGTGTCAAAACAAGAAATATCATTTTTTCCTCAGAAGGTGAAGGCTGATATGACTTATGAGCTACAACAAAATGCCTTCAATATTTGGAGCATCTTGGATTTAGCTTGATATTATTGTCATATTATCAACTAATAATCAAATTTGGATTATTTTATGACTACTCTAACACAAAAGGTAGTGATGTTTGAATGGAAAGATAAATTTTAGAGTATAATTGTTGATCTCAAGTGTATTTTTACACTACATTGGTGTTAACTGTTCCAATGGTTAGGAAAGGCTACATGGTCTTCTCTGATGCATTGGGTTCATGTTTGGGTTTTGTTCTTATGCATATTAATCGTGTTGCTGCTTATGGATATCGTTATCTTAAGCCTAATGAGAAGAAATTTCCTACCCATTTTGATTGAAAAAGTAGTTATAATGAATGCTCCTATGTGTTGGATACAATAACATTATAGATAAAGCTTTACTATGTATTCATAACACAATATCCTAAGTTATATCTTATCACAAAAATGTTTAAATCTTCTGAAGAGGCATTGTGTGGTGTACCTTCAATCATTCAACCTTGACATTGCCTATACCCTTGGTAAAGGCAATGTCATTTTAGATGGGTTAAGTAAGAAAATTCCAACACATTATATTATATAATTACAGAAGAATTAATTTTGATGGATCTTTTTAGGAAATTGTATATAGGAGTTCATATGAATGTGTATGAAGTTTATTTATCCCGTATTATGTTGAAATCTTCTCTTCGTAAGATTACTCTTTAGGAAAAACACCTTGATGAGGAATTGCCTATAATAATGGGCAATCTTTGTGGTGAGGGAGACTGATGCCAAGTTTTCTTTCTCCAATGAGGGTGTTTTGTGTTATCAAAACCATTATGTTGTTCCCTTTGTGGTTAGGAAGGATTTAATTGGGAATTTAAATAATTCCAAGTTGTCAGTTCAACCATGAACCACAAATATGTTCTATAACATGAGGCGGTAGTTTTGGAGGCCAATTATGAGACTAGACATTACTGATTTTTCTTTCCCATTTCTATATATGCCAAATGATGAAAGTTGATCACCATAAATATTATGGGTTTCTTCAAAAACTTCTCATACCTACTTGGAAGTGGGATGAAATATATATGGATTTTTTTGTTTGGTTTCCTTATACCCAAAATAAGAAGAACAAAATTTCGGTTTTGATTGACAGGCTGACCAAGTTGAATCACATTATACCCATTCAAGATACAACAAAAAATGAGGAGCTGTTATGTATTTATGTGAAAGAGATTATTTGTTTGCTGGTATTTCCATCTAATTTAATCTCTAATGGGGATCCTTGGGTTACTTCTCACTGTTAGAGAGGCCTTCAAGAGGCATTGGGATGTCCTTTCAATTCTAGCATGACCTATCATCCGTAGTCAGATTTCCATACAGATAAATATATACAGATCCTTGAGGACATTCTTTACACTTATGTTCTCAACTATAGTGGGGCTTGGGATGATCATTTTCAGCTAGTTGAGTTTTCTTATAATATCAGATACCTATTCATGATTAGAATGACACCTTTTGATTATTGTATGGTTGTCCTTGTATATCTCTATTTTATTGGGCATAGATTGGTGAATGTTCCTTGGTTGGACTGAGTTTCATCCAAGATATGAAAACTAAGATTCAGTTGATTCATTAGAGAATGTTGATAGCACATAGCCTGTATAGGTCTAATGTTGACCTTCATTGTAATCATTTTAATTTTCAATTAGTGATCTTGTGTTCTTGATGGTTTCACCCCCGTTGGGTCAATGATAGCTTGGGAGGAAATGGAATCTTTCTCCTCATTTTTTATCACCTTTGGATGTTTTTGAGTAGGTGGGGAAAGTTTCTTATAATTTTGCACAA
Source organism: Viscum album (assembly GCA_963277665.1). NCBI lineage: Eukaryota > Viridiplantae > Streptophyta > Magnoliopsida > Santalales > Viscaceae > Viscum > Viscum album. Next base: position 1,518,764,254 of record OY728141.1, on the reverse strand, counting down.
CCACCATATCTGATGTCGATACATAGTGTGTTCAATGTATCGCAGCTGAGAAATTACCTCTTTGATTCATCTTATGTTTTGAGATAGAGTGATATTGAGATTGAACTTGATTTATCCTTGAAAAGGAGGCCATTCATGATAGTTGAATCTAATATGAAGGTACATTGTTGGAGGACAATACCCTTTTTTGTGTTCCTAGACAACATTGTTCTAAAAATCAAGAGAGTTGGGAGCGTGATTTTGATGTTCCTGCAGAGTGTCCTAAGTTAATGTAGACCTCTAGAGATTCTTATTGAGGAATACATGTTGTGAGAGGGTGATAATATTATATCCTATTATTTTAAAATGATAATAAAACCCAATTGTAGTAAATTATTTATATAATAAATGAAAAAATTTATTTATCATAAATATAATTTAATAAATGTGTTAAAGACCTTAAATTCTAGTTAACATCTTGGATTATTCAATCAACTATTATTGGAGTTTGACACTAAGTTAGTGTGATATTTTGATGCCTATAAAGGCTCATTGAATAGAGAATAATAAAATAAATCTATTATATTATGTGTAGAAAATTTATTCAAATCAATTGAATAACTCATAAATGGTGTGTTGTGTGGGAAATCTGCGGCCACCGATGGGTCCGATATGTGGGTTTTACCCTAAATAGGGTATAACATTTGTATGCGTCAAACATTTGGATGGATAACCAAATAAAATAACAATTTTTTTATTTTATTATGTATTTCATTAATATTTTAAATATTGATTAATAAATATGTCTCAAACACTACATTTTATGATAAATATGAGACCATCATGGGGTTCAAAACAGGGTGTTTTCCCATGGGAGAGTGTACCTTTTTTACACAAATTTGTTTTATCAGGTAACTAATTAATTTATTTTTTTATAAATATATTAATTATTTTATTTGTTTATATAATTAAATAATTTAAATATGTGTTCATCTTCCCCAAGTTGGGATTTCCCCTATTAACACACCATGGCATTTTTTAAATATCCATTTATTAACTATTATGACTAAACAATCATGGAAATAACTTCCTACTAGGAATCTATCAACATCACTTTGATATATTAATTGAATATCTGATTAAAAATTGGTTATTAAATTTTTGATGCATTTTAGTGTTCTATAAATACGTGGGTGTAATTATAAATTATAATCACACCAAGAAATATAAAAACTGATATTCAGTAAAGAGTGAATCTTTTCTGAATGGTTTTTTGGTGAATTTGTGGGCTCATCTTCCTCCATCATTACGTGCACCCCCTGTCTGTTCATCATTTGGTTGGGTTTTATTTATTTATTTTTCTCTTTCTTTTCTTATTATATGGATTATAATGATAAATATGGTTAAATAAGAAAATAAATAAATTAATTGAAATTTGATGTTTTAGAATAAAATGACAGTCCAAAAGAAAATAATTCATCAAATGATAATTTATATATTATTAAAATACACACACACACACACACATATATATATATATATTTGGATATATATACACATATTGATATATATATATATATATGTATAAAAATTTATAATCACATTAATATTAATTTTATTAAAATAAAATTGTTAATATGTTTTGTCATGAAATATCAAGGTTGTGTTATTTATATGAAGAAAGTATTTGTTTATCTTTTTTTATTCCCTCAAATTTCCATGATCCTGATGAAGAACCCATTCAAGAAACATTTATAGCTTTAGAAACTTTCTGGGTAGTTTCAATCATCATTTGATCGTCATTTCAGTCATAGATTTAATTTCTAGTATGTGTTGCTAGATTGTGTTTCTTGTTTGAGTTTTGAGGTCTTCTGCATCTTCATAATCATTCGTAGGTTTTGTTGTGTGCAATGGGTTTTTTTGAGAAAGGTATTAAGATTTATCATGATCCCTAATTTATATTAACCATTATTTATTTTTTTAGTTTTCAATTTTATTAATTTATGTGAAATTTTATAAAACAGAATATTATAACTTTAAATTGATTTGTTCAAAAACCCCAATTCTGTTGAATGAGGTTTTTGAGGAAAATGGGTTTTTGGAAAATAAATTTCAATTGGTTAGAATTAAATTGTAAATATTCAATTTATGGCTTTTATGTAAATAAGATCAATTGGATTTTTGAATTCATTTATAGGAATCAATTTTATAGAATATTTTTGGAAAACCCTAATTCCAGTGAATTTGGGGCTTGTGAAGATATTTTTGGAATTTTTTAAACTATGAAAATGGATTTAAAAAAGTTTTTATAGAAATCCATTGATTTTATCATTTTTTGGAATAAAATCTATTTTTGTTTTAATTGAAAATTTGTAATTTTAATGGAAGTATGGGGTTTAATTTTATTTTATGTAGTCCTAAAATAAATTTTCCATCATATATTGTGTAAGACAACATGAAATAATTAGGTAGTATGTTGGTTATTTTGACACACTCTACGGTTATACAACATTATAAAATATAAATTCCAAATGTCACATCCCATAGGTGATGTTGATGAGTCCTCTCTGACCAGTGTTCAGAGGATGTGTGTGTATACATATTTTTAGGATCACTTTGAGGGTATGTGGTGCTACAACATGAAACAAACATACCTATTTGGAAGATGACCATATTTATCACTTTTTTATATTTGAGTTATAAATGTATTCCAATATTGTTAAATTATGTTACATGAACTTCTGATTTTATATAAACGGTTTTCAATAAAAATGATTCATTTAACACATTTTTTTAGAAATATTCCATCACTTGTAATATAAATCCTCTGGTTAATGTAAATTTTCATCATTTTAACTGTATAAAATGATATATTTAAATATGATTTGAAAATCCAAACCTATTTTTTTAAAACATGAAATATTACCTTGGTAAACTTATTATTTTCATTTGTTATGGAATCATTGGGGGAACCTTACTGTGCGTTGACTCACACCATACTCTTGCCTTCGAGTTTTTGTAGACAATCTCCTACTATATTCAAGACGATCAAAATATATCTTAGAGGATGATCCAACTACTAAAATTTTGACATAGTGAGTTATTTACTTATGGACATTGGGTTGTTTTCCCTATTTTGAAACTTTGGTTTGTTATATATTGGTCTTGTTTATGCCTTGTTTTATTATGGTACATTACTCCAAGTAGAGTTTCTTTTTTTTGGTGGAGGTGGAAACTCAAGAGGGGGTGAATTGAGTTCCTACAAAGAAGTTTGGTTAAAAACATTATGGTAAAATTACCAAATTTGAAACAACACAGTTAATTAATGCAGTATATATATAAGTGTTTAATTTCTCAACAAGTCTCTCAAAGGTTGATTAGTCCTCAGTTGAATCCGTTTAAAAACATATCCATATTTTGAAAGAGGTTTACTGAATTAAACACATATACAAACCAACCATAACTAACTATCAAAGTTAATGTGAAATAGTTTTTTGTATTTAAAATTATAAGTAGTATAAAATAGATAAATAGAGTATTAAAAAATAAATAACACATCATAATTAAACAATAGGTTCAATCTCAAGCCGATACGTAATATTGTACACTTGGTGATCACCTCCCACCAAGAAGTTTATATTAATAAAAATGATACATATACTGTATCAGGGTTTACAACATTTTTCAAAATCAAACTCCGGTCTCACAACATCTTCCATAGTTATTCATGGGAAAAATAAAAAACTAGGCTACACACGGCCTCTTCCACGTTTATACGTGGGAGAAAAAAACATAAGGAGTGTTTGTTGTGAGGATTTTTTGTATCCTCCAGTTTAAGAACATGAGACATTGTGTGTGTTTCAGAAAAAAAAACTCACTACTCTGAAATGTAGGATAATGAACACAATAGAGATAATTTTATGAGTATTGAGTTTAGAGGGATCTATGTGTTTGTAGTTCAACTTTGAACTTCTTGGTGTGGAGAAATTGCAGTTTGAGTATTTCTCTAGAAGTTGTCTCCAAAACAAGAGTTTTGTAACTTTAGGTTCTGTCTTGGAGGTACTGAGGTGTTTAACTTCTTGATTTGAATGAGATTCTATGAAGCACAGAAAGCCACCCTTGAATCTATCCTCCAAAAACGATCACTATGAAGCTCTTGGATTCACAGTGTAAGAGCTTGTATTTACTCCTTGTTCTTTAGGTTTTTCTTTTGTAATATCTCTCTCACCTACATGTATTTTCTAGCATGATCTTCTCTTTGATTTCAGAGATCTAACATTAGGAATGATCAAGCCATGTGCAGTCTTCATTGTAACTTGTACGGTCTCATGATATCTCTAAAATCAACATTAATTGATATCAGATGAATTAAATTCACCAAATATGATCGTTAGAATAATCGTAAGAAATTTTACAAAGTACTGAGTATATGAGTATTGGTTCCAGTAGACTTGTTTTTTTAGCCTTCTCAATAGTAGCTTCACAATGACATCCTTGCAACGGTATGATTCATTGGTAGGCTTGTCAGTTCCAATGGTTCTTTGAGTAGTATCCTTTCATCCATAGACTTACAACGATATCCTTATAGAAGAAACCTTGTAGCAGTAATCTTACAATGGTAACCTTTTAACAGTAACCTTTTTGGGGTGGCTTTAGTAAGATTCCATCAGTAGGCTTCCCATCAATGAACTTGTACTAGAAACCTCTACCGGTAGCTCTACAACAGTATCCCTTGAGAGGGAGACTCATAGTAGTGAACTTGCATTGGTAGATTAGTGGTATGGTTCCTTAGTGGTAACCTTATATCGGTAACCTTCTTGCGGTAACCTCAATAGGTGACTTAAACAGAAGGCTCCTAGTAGATACTTTCATACTGGTGACATGTTATTTAGAAAATTTAACATTGTAAACTTAATCAAGAAATTAGTGAGATTATAAATACATAATTTTTACATGATAAAAAATACAAAAACTAATGAAACATTATAATAATATAAATGAAATATGATCTGGGATTATCAAAATAGGTGAGTCCTAAAATCTCCCCCTTTTTGATAATCACAAGTTATAGTAGTGAAAGTTAGAATAAGTATTATTGTATCAGAGTTAAGTATATTTTATAATCTCTTCAGTGCTGTGAAATTACATTGTATTAGGGTTAAAAAAATTTCAACTAAAATATCAAAATCCAAATGAAAACATATTGAATCAAAATTGAATCAATTTTATTATAGAATATATGTTAGAAAATAATTTTATAGGAATGTCATATATGGAAGGGATCCAGTCATAAAAATTAACCCCCTATGTGATTATAAAAAAAAGACAAATGGAGACAAAAGGATGTTTTATTATTAATGAAATAAGATTAAATTATTAAAAAAATATTAAAACAATCCCTATAAAATAAGATATCTAAAAGTTAATCAACATCAATGAAGTCCAAGTGAGCTTTTTCCTTTTGGAGGTGGGGAGGCAGGTTCAGAAGATGGGGGTACATGCCTAGGTATAGTAGTAAAAAATGTAGGATGAGCTGTTACAGAAACATCAGTAGAGCGATAATGAGTAGACCACTGAGGAATCATAAGAGTCAAGTTCTTTATTGCCTATCCAGGAGTCATCAAAGGGTCATCAATGGTAGATATTGATGCAGCTGAGGAAGAAGGCAAGGGTGGAGAAAAAATAATAGGAGTATAGTCCTCATGGAGAAATGGATGATGGAGGATCCTGAAATCCATAAAGATGATACCTCCTCTTTCCATAGCTGAGATGACATCATCCTTATTCTCCATGAATTTTTCCAAATAAGAATTCAACTCTCTAATCCTGCTAACTTTATCCTTAAAGGCACAAGTAATGGAAGGTATCATCATGTTCTCCAACTGCAATATGAAATAACTATTCCTATGATTCTTAGTATAAACCCATTTATAATAGAATTAAATCTGCTCTTTGATTTCCTTCGTATCTTGGGTAGCCTCCCTCATGTAATCAACAAGATGCTTATGAATTTCTTTGGTAGTGGAAATGACCTGAGTCAAAGGCTGGGGATTTTAGGTACTTACACCAAGGAGCTTCTCCATTTTTTTCTAACTACTGATCTGAAGGATGTTAGATCAATAGGAGGAGAGGTAGATGAGGAAGCAGATGCACACAAGGGTGACATGGTAAATTCCAATGTCTCTTTAAAAGACTTAGTTAATCCACTAATCAACATATTTACATCACTATCCTAACCCTTCACATGCACTTACATAGACTTCTTAAATTCCTCAATCATAGTTACCATCTGCTTAAAAGCACTATTAACATACCAAAGGTCGTTTTCCACTTGACCTCAGGAATCCATATATGAGCCTAAACTTATAACTGACTATTTCACGGTCTTTAAAGATTCTTCCAAGGCCCTTACCTGATTCTATAATTCCTTCACTTCATGTAGCATATTTGATTTAAATCGAGAAATTATTCTTTCCAAAAAAGACTCTATAAGATCATGATTCAGATCCACTAAATAAGAATGTGAGGAGAATGTCTTTAGAGACATTACTGATGGAGAGACGTTGGAGGAGGATGCATAAGGTGACTTTGATCATGAAGAGTCTGAAATAGTTCATGATGATGAAAGTGAATAAGAATTACTAAGTTTTAGTCCTTTGATAGGAAGTAGATAAATGGTAGAGAATTAATAGGAAGAGGAAGTTGAATCTGTTGTAATTGTAATGGATGTGGTTGATGATTCCATAGAATATGTTGTAGTAGACTCTACCGATGATTCAATTGATCATGGAAAGATGGCATAAGAGAATGCAGTTGTCCATGAGGACACTCCAATAGAGGGGGAGGAACCTGTTTCCATAGGATCAGTTTATGTTATTCATGAAATAGTGATTTCCTAATCATCAGTCCCCCTTAGGATTGTCTCTCTTTGGGGAAAAATATTTGGTGGACTAGTCTCACCAAATGATATAGCACCAACTAGGGTACTTTATTGAAGGTCATGATCACCCATGTCATCAACAAGAGAATCCTTTCTTTCTTGCACAACAACAACCTCCTATTCTTCATCTAAATATACTGGTTCCACTTCATCAGGATTTAAACATGGATCTCTTTTATCCTTGTCCTTGTAAGATTGAAAATAGGGCAGAGGTTTTCATTTATCTTAGCCTCATAACTCACCCAATCCCTTTTCCAAGGTTTCCAATTTATCCTCATACACTTGAAAATCATTTTTGTAATACAGAATCGTCCCTTTAAAACTACGGGTGCTTCATTATTTCTAGAAACACCTTTTACATTAAATATAAATGATATAAACCTGGAATGAAACAAATAATTTGACTTTGATATATGCCTATTCATTTACACTAACTAAACCATTAAAAATTTACAAAGATTTATCCTTTTTTCATGCTTCAACAAATACAGAAAAAAATATGTCCAGATATTTTAAACTAGAAAAGTCCCATCTCCTAGGACACAAGACATATTTGATAAACAAAAATAGTAATCTGTTTTGCCTATCAATTATAGCATCAATTACCTTTCTAAGGATTCAATTACCTGTCAGTTCGTCCATAGCCTCTTCATAGAAAAAAAGATCAGCAGTAAGAGGCACCACTCCAGAATAATAGTCAAATATGCCTTTACGTGGGACTCTTATAAATTCATCCCATTCAATACAAGAGAATATCACATTGACTCCAATTACATTTGATTGCATTTGGTTCTCTTCCTCATATTTTTCAAACTTCATAAACTCATAAATGTTCTTTACTAGCTTCAGGTTGTATGGTCTATTGTTTTTTGAGAAACATTCTACTGAATCTTGAGCTTCAAGTGACTTCATCACTAGATACTTTCTCAAAAATATCTATTCTAAACATAATTATTTCTCAATGATGATTTACCTCTTGAAAAAATGAGGATTGATCTGCTTTTATATAATAGTGCTTCCACCACTAGACTCAGCTCAAGGTCTATTTGGGTTTGGTGCATCTCATTCACCACCAACCATCATTCTCTTTACTCTTTCCACTGTGATTTGAAGAAGTTCAAGGAATTTAGTAGTAGGTTAGCTTCAAGGCTTCATGATAAATGTTTTTGGGAGAGGAATGAAGTGGATAAAAATGGGACTTCGTACTTTTTTTAACATTTAAGGCTCAAAAAACAAATCGAGTAAATGAAATGAATATAATTAAAATGTTTCTTATTACAACAGAAAACACAAAGTCTCAGACCTATATGTGAGGTCGGCTAGCGGTAAGGTGCCGACAATAAGGTCTATTGGTGAGGTCCAGTGGCGAGGTGTCCTAACGGTGAGTTGTTGTAACGGTGAGGTGTCCTTAACAAAAATTAATCATAACTAACTCAGGTTTGATGTAATTTACCATCTCATAATTAAATGGATTTGTGAATATATCAGACAATTGATGTTCAGGGCCAATGAATTCAAGAGTGATATCAAATATTAGATAATGATCTCTTCGACAGCGATGTCTCACATCAATGTGGTTTTTCAAATCATGAGATACTATATTTTACAGATTTTAATAGAACTTGTGTTATCACAATTTATAGAGACATGTTTGAATTGATATCCATAATCTATTAAAGTGTGTTTCATTCTCATAATTTGAGAAAAACAACTACCATCAGCTATATATTCAGCTTCAACATTGGATAACACAACAACATTTTCATTCATACAACACCATGATACTAGTGACTTCACAAAAATGTGACATGTTTCAGAGATGATATTTCTATCTAACATGCAACTAGAAAAGTCAGAATCTAAAAAACATATGAAATCAAATAATTTTCCTCCAGTATAAAATAGTCCTAAGTTGGTAGTATACTGGAGATATTTAAAAATTTTTTTAACAACAATTGAAATAGAATCATTGATATTGGCTAGAAAAAGATCACACACACATACACTAAACATAATAGTAGGTCGGCTAGAAGTAAGGTAGAGAAGACTCCCAATTATACCTCTGTAATTGGATTGATCAACTGGTTTACTTGTTTCATCAGCATCCAACATACAAATGGTACTATTGTGAGTACCAATTCCTTTATTACTATACAAACGAAAACATTTCAAAAGATACTTTGTATATTTAGTTTGATTTAAAATTATACCATTTTTATTTTGAAAAATTGGATATCCAAGAAAAAATTTACGTTCCGCATTAGACTCATTTCAAAATCAATTTTCATCATCATTGAAAAATCAGTACATAGATAATTTTTAGAAGATCTAAAAATAATGGCATCTACATAAATTTTTACTATTAAATCATCTTGGGGAATCCTTTTAATAAAAATAGTAGGATCAGTTATTCTTTTAGTAGAAGCTTTTTAAATAAGAAATGAACTGATCCTAGCATACCATTATCTTCGAGCTTGTTTTAGACCATATAAAGCTTTAGAATGTTTTAAAACATGATTTGAAAAATGGGGATATTTAATTCTAGGGGGTTGTTCAAGAAACACATCCTTAACTATATACCCATTTAGAAATATAATATTAACATTCATTTGATAATGTTTGAAATTCAGATGAGCTACATAAGCAAGTAGTAACCAAATGGATTCATGTATAACAAGAGGTGCACAGGTTTTCTCATAGTCTATTCCTTATTCTTGATTATATCCTTGTGAAACTAATCTAGCATTATTTATATAAGTATTTCTAGACTCTTCGACTTTGTTTCTAAACACCCATTTAGTTCCTATGGCCAAAGTGTCCTTAGGACTTTCTACTAATTAAAAAACATTGTTTCTTTGAAACTGATATAATTATTCTTTCATATCTATCACCCAAAATTTATCATTGATATTACCATTAATATTTTCGGGTTCAAGTTGTGAATACAAAGATTGATGTTCAACAAGTTTTCTCAGATAAGCTCTATTTTGTGTTCCTCTATTTAGATCATGTAGTACCACATATAATGGATGATTCTTGAGAGTTATAATACCTATAGAAAGGTTTATACTAGAATCCCTATGGTTATATATATGTTCTCATTCATCATGCTTATATTCTTGAAAATTCCCATAACTAGTTGTTTTCACTAGGGGTCACTATTTTTATCATTAAGGCCTAGAATTGACTCATATTCTATTAGATATTCAAGATAGGTTTTAGGTTGATGTGGAACAATCTCATAACATTTGACATGGACTGATTCTTCCATACATTTGGTTCCCTTATTTAATACTCTATAGTCTTTACTAGATATTGGGTAACATAGGAAAATTACTTCATCACTTTTGGAGGAAACGTTTTCGAGATTTTCCCTAGAGTTAAGGATAAAAACTTTGGAACCAAAAATTCTAATGTAATTAACCTTATGATTCCTACTATTCCATAGATCATAAGGGGTATACTTAGGAATAGGTCAATTTATAATGCTATTTATGATGTAAAAAGATGTATTAACAACTTCAGCCCAAAAATAGATAGGAAGGTTATACTCATTAAGACTTGTCCAGAAAATATATTGATGTGTCCTATTTCTTCATTCTATAACTCCATTTTATTGAGGTGTTCTAAGAGAAAATAAATTGTTATTATACCCATTATGTGATAAAAAAATATTCAAACTCTTAATTTTCAAACTCATGACAATTATAACTTCTCAAGGTATTAATTCTAATCCCACTAAGATTTACCACAAACATGGAATATTTAATTAAATAAGAACATGATTCACTTTTGTGAGAATGAAATTATACCGATGTGTATCTAGAAAAAATAATATACAGGAAAATAGAAATTGTTCTTCCCATTTAAACATGAAACTCTATATGGTCCAAACATATCCATGTAAACCAACATTCGTGGTTGAGAAGTTGAAACTTCATTCATTGTATTGAAGGAAACATTGTGCCATTTTCTTATTTGAAAAAGATTTCAAACTTTGTTAAGTGGGAATTCTAATTTAGGTAAATCTCTTACTAAACCATTCCTAGTTATTTTCATATGTGAATTAACATGTTAGTGTCCCAATTTTATGTTCCATAACTAAGGTTCCTTATGAAAAGCATTTAAATAAGAAAATATTTTCTTATTTAAAGAGTTTAAATAAATACCATATACATTTTAATTTCTATGACCAGTGAATATTATATAATTTTTAGAATTAAAAACATTTCATGCATCATTTTCAAACATAACATTAAAACCATCATCACACAACTAAGAGATACTATGTATATTTTACTTTAACCCATCAAAAAAAATTAATTTTAAAATTAATATAGTATTAGGGTTACCAATTTGGCCAAATTAGAAGATATGTCCCTTAGAATTATCGCCAAATGTAACATGTACACCATCAACATTGATTAAGCTCTTGAAGAATGAATAGTATCTTGTCATATGTCTTGAAAATCCAATGTCCTGGTACCATAGGGTTTTACAGGAACTCTTTAGAAAATGTTTCTATAAAACATGTTAATCATAGGGCAACTTTAAAACCTAGATTTTCATGGGTCCGGAGAGGTTATCTTGGAGATCATTGGGAACACATATTTTACTATATTGGTTTCTTAAAATTAACAAATGTGTTTCGATGCATAAAATTTTTTTAGGTCCATTAGATTTTTTTTTCAAGTGATGATCCTGAACATGAAGTAGTAGTTAACCTTCTATATTTTGGATGAAATTTGATTTTAACAATCCTTCTCTATTCTGGTTGATATCCTAGACCAGTTTATTATTTTGGAACAATTCAGTTCTCTATAAAATGAGTGTAGGTACCCCTGTTGGCAGAAAATTCTCAAGGTCTATTTTTAATTGCTCATTTGATAATTTCAGTTCAGTATTTTTTTAATTGGTCCACAATTTTTTTTCAATATCCAAATCAGAATTATATTTGGATGTTAAAGCATGTTTTCATTTCAATGATTTATATTTATCCTTGAGATCATCAAATGTATCATCAAGCATTCCATGATATTCAAAGAGTTCATATTTAGCCATATTTTCATCCTTATTTGATTAACTTTCATTCCCATAATAGTAAGCATTATGTATAGTAGAATTAAGTGTTACCTCATATGTTTCTATCATGAAACACAGGTTTTCATGATTTTTCTATTCATTATCAGAATTTTCAGATCCAATAGAACTATCTTCTGATGCACTCCAAGTAGCATTCATAGCCTTTTTTATATCCCTTTACTTTGTCTTCATATTTATTCTTAAATTTTTCCTTGAGGAAATCATCCTTCACAAGACCTTTTAGTTTAAGCTCATAGAAGATTATCTCATTTGTGTTGTCATTCCATTTTCTGTTCTTTTATTTATTGTCCTTTACCGTCATGCCTTCCTCTATATTTTAGCTTTCTAAATAACATCTACTTTCAGTAGAACTTTTTGAACCTTCTATCAAGATGAGACACCTCCTCATCACTATTAGAATTTTAGTCTTCACTGGTGGAACTATCTATATGAACTTGAACCTTATTCTTATCTTTCCTCTATGAGGTAGAAATCTTGAATGTTAAAGATTTATTTAATTATTCTTCATCTTCTTCTTTCTTGAACTTAAGATCTTTTTAGTACATCATGATTTTGCCATTTAGTTCCTTCACTGGTAATATTCTTATGTTGTAGAATTCTCATATAGAAAATGAGGTTCCTCTCCATCTGCCAAGTAGACATCGAAGTAATCTCATAATTAGATCCTTGTTGTCAACTCGTTTCCCAAGAAGACTCATGGTATTTACTATTTAATTGAACATGAAGTACCTTTTAGAGTTATGTTCATCATGCTTCATTTTAAAATTATCAAATTTAATTGTTTTAGTATCTAATATCATTTCTTTAACATTGGTTGTTCCCTCATAGGAAATAAAAAAATGTATCCCAAATTTCATATTTAGTTTTACGGGATGAAATTCTATTGAATTATTCATCACCTAAATCAAAATAAAATTCATTCATTTCTTTAAAGTCATTTTTATACGTTGCTTTAGTCCACTAGGACCACATGTCCCTTGTAGTAGAAGGTAATGCATGTTGTTCTTCAATTGTGTCCCATATTTCAGGAAAAATTCTCTCCACAAACATTTTCAGTTTCAATTTCCACTAAGCATAGTTATTACCATTAATGAAAGGTGGAATGTTAGTTGTTGCACCCTCAACTCGGTTATCCATAACTGACTAGAATTTAAAGAATTTTTTTTTACATGGCAGATTTTTTAAGATCATTAAGATACAACTAATATCACTATTGAAAAGAATTTGAAAATCATTAAAAAAAATCTGATGTTATCAATTATTACACCTATGATACCAAATATATGTGAAGGTCGAAACTCAAGAGGTGGTGAATGGAGTTCCTACTTAAAATTTCTATTAAAAATAATATGGTAAAAATTCACAAATTTGAAACAACCCAGTTAATTAAGGTAGTAGTGATATAAGTGTTTAGTTTATCAATAAGTCTCTTAAATATTGATTAGTCCTCAGTTCAATTAGTGTAAAAAATTATCCAACTTTTGAAACATGTATACGGAATTAAACACATATACATTCCAACCAAAACTATCTATCAATGTTAATGTAAAATAGTTTTCTATCTTTGAAATTATAAGCTGTGGAAAATAGAAAAACAATGTTTTAAAAAATAAATTACACAGTAGAATTAAACAAGAGGATCAGTCTCAATATGAGACTAAATCCTCTCCACTTGGTGATTATCTTCCACCAAGAAGTTAATATTAATAAATGTGATACACATCCTGTATTGGGATTTAAAGTAGTTTTTACAAACTGTCTAGCACTAAAAACCTCTACAATATTTTTCATGGAAAAGACAAAAAAAATGCTACAAACATCCTCTTCTATAGGTATACATATGAAAAAATAGTTTAAGGAAATTTTGGTGTGATTATTTTTAGTATCCTCTTGTTTAAGAACATGAGACAGTGTGTGTGTATCAGACAAACACACACTCCTCAGAAATAAAAGGCAAATAACACAAAATATATAATGTTATGAGGATTAGGTTTAGAAGGATCTGTGTGTTTTCAGTTTAGGTGTGGACTACTTGGTGTGAAGAAATTACAGTTCGACTCCTTCTCTTGAAGTTGTATCCAAAACAGAGTATTGCAACATCAGGTTTTGGCTTCATGGTACTTAGGTGTTAAACTTATTTACTTGAAATATATTTTATGAATCACAACAAGGCTTCCTTGAATTTGTTCTCCCAAAATGATATTCGTGAAGGTCTTGGATTCAGAGAGTATGTGGTGGTATGTTCTTCTTGTTCTTCATGATTTTGTGTGTGTAATATCTCTCTCAACTCCATGCCATTTATAGAACAATGTTCCATTTTATTCATTAGATCTGACATTAGGAATGATCGATCCATATGTGGTCTTCCTCATACCTTGTACATTCTCCAGATATTCCAAAAACCAACATTAATTAATGTTAGAATCATTCAATTTAGCAAATGTGACTGTTAGAATAATCTACAGAAAATTGAAAAAATTATAGAGTAGAAGAGTAAATGTATCGGTAGACTATTATTGGAAGCCTTATCAACAATAGCTTCATAATGGTATCCTTGAAATATTAGTCTTCATCAGTAGTCCTGTGAATTACAAGGGTTCTCGCATCAGTAAAATTTCATCAGTAGACTTCTAGTGGTAACCTCATAGCAGCAACCTTGAAGCAGTAATCTTAAAACAGTAACCTTATAACATTATCATTTTAGCGGTGACTTTAGTAAGATTACATCAGTAGTATTCCCATCAGTGACCTTGTACCAGTATCCTCTAGTGGTAGATCTACATTACTTTCCCTTGAGCGGTAGACTTGTAGCGGTGAAATTGCATTGGTAGCTCAGTGGTAAGGTTCATCGGTGGTAACCCTCTAGTGGTAACCTTCTTGCGGTACCCTTATAGTGGAAACATTCTAGCGGTAACCTTCTAGAAGAAACCTTATAACAGTAACCTTCTAGTGGTAACCTTCTAGAGGTAACCCCAACCGGTGACTTAAACAGAAGGATCTTAACATGGATCTTCATACCGACCTTTTACGTAGAATATTTGACATAGTAAACTTAATCAAAAAAGTAGTGAGATTAAAAATAAATAATTTCTACATGATAAAAACTATAAAATCTAATGAAACATGATTATCATATAAATGAAACATGATTTAGGATTATCAAAATAGGTTATTCCAACACTTTTTTATTCGAAAAAAGTCTTTTTTATTTTATTACCACATTGTTAGTGTGAAAATCATTCCCAATATCAATTTGTATGATGACAGGTTCTAGTCTCTAACTCATGAAGATTGGGAACTCCCTTTAGGCTATGCCATGTTTGTCTCTATTATCAGGTTACTAGGGTACCTAGTTTGGTTCATGACATGATTCAATACTTTTAAATTGTAGGATACCATTATAATGGAAGGAAAAATATCCATGGTTTATAAAAAAAATTTAATATTACAAATCGTATCCTATGTGAGTGTCTAGCTAGGTGTCCATTTATAGGCCCACTAATCATGTATCTGAGTGATGATTGAGTCAATGAAAACCAAACCCATTTGGTTTTATTACCCCCATATGCATCTATTAGATAGTCTCATCCACGTTCAAATATCTATAGAGGTATGTATATTCTAGGAAACTGCACACAATTTTAGTTTACATAAAAGTAAAATGGTTTTTACAACATGGAATAGATTGAGCTTTACAACTTTTTTGTTAACTATTAAAATAAATAATATGAGGGAGGGATAAAAATATAGACTTATAGATCCCTTTAAATTCACTAGAAATATCATTAAAAGTATTTCAGGTAAATTTATTCACCACACAAAAAGAAATAAGTGTTTAATATAGGAGGATTCCCAAATAATTAAAATTAAAATGGAAAACCCACATTTGAATTGGGTAACAATTCAATAAAAACGTCTAAAAAGATTGGTCTTAAAATTGATCTTAAAATAACATGAATAAAATTTATTTCATGATATAGAATCTCAAAAAATGTAGTATATACACTATATAAATGGAATTACATGCATAATACGAAAACTCAGATAGAGGAATTGGATATAGAAAACCATTACTCCTTGTCCTAACATCAATGAGCATACATGAAACAACTATATAAAAACATAACTATACTAATCAAATAATATAGAACATTAATTATATCAATTTTCATTTATAATCTTCATATATAGTAATTATATATATGAATTCAAGTGAGTTTACCTATTTTCCTATATCATTTGTTTATAGTTTGATCATTTGTATGAGTTTTGTAAAAGTGGTCTTGTTCTTCATTATTTTCTAAATTTTCATCATTCCTAGATAGTATAATGTAATAGAATAAATAAATGAAATTTTTTATAATCATGTTATATCATTATATTTGTTTTGTAGTTATGTATCACTAATGTGGAATCAGTGTTGACTTATTTCTTGAATTTTTCTGATAGAAGATTATTTATAAATAATTAGATAAATACATGATATAACCGTTATAAGACCCTAATATAATCAATATATTCATATTAAATCATATTTTTCATTTAATTAAGTTATCAGTGTCATCCATGATATATATTAATAACATTGTTCTAGAAGGTGGTCAAACTAAACTAAACGTGAACCTACATTGATTTATGGATAATTATGTGGTTGTTTAGTTCTAATATAATTATACCAGAAGAATTATATTATTATATATTATGATATGTTATAATTTAAAGGAATTATCAAATTTATTAATAAAAATTTAAATATTACACAGTGTGCGTAAAAAATTCTTCTTATAATTCTTATTTTAATCTATTTAATTAATGATGATTATTTTTTATTAAATCTTTAGTATGTTTTCTAATTTGAAATAATAGAATATTAATGGTATTTAAATGACCTACCCAATGGTTCCTTCTTGGAAAGTGGAAGGTCGGGCCACCAAAACCCCAATCCGGCATCCAATATTCAAGAGGATATTGAAAATTAGAGAGAAGGAATAACTATAATGGGAGGACATTCCCTAATGAACATGTACAAAAATACCCGACCATATATATGAAATATTATACATGAATATAAAGTGAATAATGAAACATCTAATGCTAAACCATGCATGTAATAGACTCTAGTAAATACATAAGAGTGTAACAGAATATAACCAATGTGTAAAGAGGAAAAATACATGCCCAACCAGGAATGAATTATCAACCGAAAAATGAAAAAAAAATATTAATTCTTAGAGATCCCTTCTCCTGATTTCCAATCCCAACCACTGTACATGGTCAATGCACCCAAGTATCATTATTTTACACTATAATTACCATTGATCTATATTTCATCTTCAAAATACATGACACGTTCAATGAAATGCCATGTCATTGTGAGTATGTACATGCCTCGTAGGACACCCTAAAACTAAAAGTGAGTGATATAGATATATAATAACAGCCAGATCAGCCAAAATAATGTGGTAAACAATTCCCAATAGAGACACAAATATATCATTATAATGAAACCTAAATGAGAGAAAAAGGAAATCTCCATCTCACAGCCCATACATAGATTATGAGTAAGACTAAAACTCAAATATTCTATCATTGATGTCCAACATCAAATTAAAAGCCCAATAATATGAGTGGAGGGGATCTGGAATCACAACTTTTCTCTATAACCACTGGACAACACATCTCTTATGGAGGACCTATACCCCGCTGGAGTTCAAAGGGAGTACCACCCCATAGTTAGATAACCCATGCACTATAGTAAGCGGAGTGTTTTACCTACTAATATAATGGAATTAGGTAATTGTCCTTTAGTGTGATAGGGTATTTTTGACCCTGATATCTCTCTAGTATCCTGAGGAACCCATACCCTAGTATGATATGGAGTACTAACCCTGAAACATATGATAGAACGATGAAACTGTGACCTTGTGTAAAAGGGGAGTACTGACCCCAATATCTCTCTAATATAATGGATAACCTACACCCTAGTGTATTATAGGATTACTAACCCCATCTGTTATATTATTGTCCCTCCTGATCACTTCTATCTTCAAGACTTTCCAGAATTAATTTCATGTTCGAAATATCTCACATTATATCACAGAAGCCACAATGAAGGACATAATCATCTTCTTTGTGGAAAGAAACACATGATAAGCTACTCATTGGCCAAAATATGAGTTAAAAAACATGAGATGTGAGAGGTATAAAATTCATATAAGAGTACATGACATGTATAGGGTATACATGTAAATTATCCCCACCCCACTGCTTTTCCATGTTCCCCAAAGACGTTAATCTAGATTCCATATATCCATACATGGAATTCCCTCAAGGATTTGTGTTGTGCATGACTAATTGGGGTATCGTCCATGAATCTAAACATGTGCCTGTGTAATTCTATCCATGACCATGTACCTTGGTAATGGCATGTCTTTCCAAACAGGCCCCTGGGCATGTGCAGCTGGAAGACGTCTTGGACACCAATGAATTGTCACATTGTGCGTATGTTAACCTATATAGTGTGTGGTATTTAACCTCATTAAAAACCCTATAATCTCATCTAAGGGGCAGCATGGCTTTTGTTAATCCCAGAACATTCCTTCATTTTGGGTGTTTTCTATAAAATCAATTTTCTATATTCATTTTCAATATCTTCTCTCTTCACTGTGAATCATGAACATTGGCCTCCCAAAATTATAGGTAACTGCCTCCATCCATAATTTCTTTGCCTAATGTGGTCAGGAAACATTATTTTATGGTCTTAAACAAGTCGTTTCACCTCATGTTTTACATAGATCTTCATGTCACCACATATAACCACACCGGATCATTGATCCATAACGCATCACCCACAATCCGTCCACATAATCCTGAAAACACTAATCCATTAATTCCTCACCAAACATCCATGAATTTTTTGTTTCAATCATGATTTAATTTTTCCTACAAACATCGAATTGTGACCCCATGGGCCAGTGGTGATGAATGAAAATGTGGGTAGGTAAAAGAAAAAAAATGTATAAACATTATTGGACAATATTTCTTGAAAAATTATCATCAATCTAGGAAACATGATTCTGAAAATTTCATATTTCAAAAAATGAATCACTAAAAAAGACAATTCATTAGATGGTCTCATGGAAAGGATACAAAAATTCATATCAAGAATATTATATAAAATCAATGCTCAATATTATTATCAAAAGTGTAGAAATTCACTATTGAATAGCCCTTCAACATAATGGGATTAATCATTTGTGAATTATTCACTCTCTAGTGAAGTTGATGACCTACTTTCTTCACTACCTCTAGATCCACATTGATCTAACCTACCACTGTCCACCATTCATGATCCACTTATGATGAATTTTCAATGATCCTCTCAATTATACCAGTGTATATTCGCCCAAAAAAATTATAATGTGGTATATATAGATTATTTTAGGTCTTGGGTGTTAAATATAAAATTTATAAATTCAAAAAACTATTCAAATTAAACACATTTCTAGTGACTACCTCAACCAGCCGTCTGAAGTTAACAAACATTAATTTGCTACTAGGGTGAACCCCAAATTCCAGACTAAATGTTGATATCATATTTCCTATCTGATACCCTCTTAAAGAAATATTTTTTTAATCTCAAAAAACTAGATGGTTATGATTTTATTATATTTTATATTTTTACAATATAAATTCTGGGATCATCGTGCTTCATAATGTCTCATTGTCTCATCACATGCCTCTAAAAATATCCCCTAAAATATCTCAAATCCTTACAAGGTACAAAATTGTCCATTATAGATATCATAAGAATCATATGTATCTATTAAACCCATTATCATGACCGTGCCTGTAAGGTGGTGATGAAGAGAAACACTAAAATAAATTTTCCCATGGAGGTATTAGTCTACACTTATACATGGATAATGATTTCATTTTCCATTGAAAGGGGGAATGGGTAATCCAGTTTATCATTTAATAATATAAAATATTTAAAATATATAATAACTTTATATTAAATTTAACATTATTACCATCTATGTAATGTGGTGAAGGTAAAAAAAAGTGTCCCTTTTAGAGGTAGTATTTCACATCCATAAAAATATATTTTTTATCCTTTCATAAGGGAAAAATAAATTTCAAATGGAAATAAAAATGGTAGATATTTTAGTAAATAAATTTAACATGTATTGAGGTTTTTGGATTATCATTGATTATTCCTAGAAAATAAGGTATTAGGATAATCTCATGTGATCAGACGATTATCATATATAAATATAATTCCTATGTAAGTAAGCAATGAAATGTTTCTATAAGAAACTAAATTTTTTGTGTGTTAGTTAAGGGGTGCTGAGTGGCCCATTTTATTAGTGTAAAGAATAAGTTTTTTATAAATATATCGACATAATAAAAAGGGATCACATGTTAAACTTGTCTTGTGGCTCAAAAATATAAAATATTTGTGATTATGGTGATATATGGTCAAGAATACCTCATCCCCTCAATTAGAAACATGATTTTAACACGTTTGATGCCCTTAAACCATTGAATTATTATTTTTCCATTTAATCTTCTACATCAGTATGTAATATTAACTTGATGAAACATAATATTAACGCCTAAAAAATTCTTTTTAAATAATATGGACCTAATGATTCTGAATTTGAAATAAAATTTTCATGATGCAATTTATATAAGTGTTAAAAATTAATTTTTAAATGATAAATGTAAAATATATTCAAAAACATTTTCAGAATAATATTTCAGAAGTACTAAAATATTAATAATTAGTTTGTCAACAATAATAAATATTTTAAAATGCATAATTTTAATTATAAAACCATTATTTTTTCATGAAAATGATTTCAAAATTATCTAATTAATACTTATATATTAATAATGGTGTATGTTTCATAGTATTATTAAAAATGGTGTATTGCACTACTTACCAAAAAATAAATTTTTTTACAAAAAACACAAAAATCAAATTAATCTAGTATCATTAGTAGCAGTTGAAAAAGATAGGTTATTTTTTAGAAAATAAATTTTTGACATTGGGAAATTAATCATTAAATATACTAATGAATAAATTCTTTATATAGTGCACATTACATGATAATTCAAGATATTGTGTTCACCATCTATAGCAGGGTCTCGTGTATTACATTCTACTCCCTCCGAATAGTTTCATCATATAAATTGACATATATATATATATATTCTATTTAAAAAATGTTCATATTCCTTCCCCATAGCGTCATCAGGCTCCCAGGTTGCCTCTTTTAGTTTGCGATTGCTCCGAATGACTTTCACTAATCGATTTGTTAAATTCTGCAACCCTTCCACACATGTATCAAGAATATAGTTACATTATTCATTAGATAAAACATTAGTATCCAACTTTATTCCATCCAATTTACTCAAATGTGTTGGATAGGGATATTATTTCCACACTAATGAAATATTGAAGTCATCATGTACTTTAGAATGGCTAGGAAGCATAGACAATCGGAAAACTATAGATCCAATTATTTATATTATTTAAAAAGTCCAATTAACATAGGGAATAACTTACCCATTTTACATAATATTAAAACTCCCTTCAATGGATAAACCCTGATGAATACACGATCCCACACTTGAAATTCCAATTCGTTCTTTTGAATATTAACATATCACTTTTTTTCTTTAGGTTTCTTTAATAAGGATTAGAATATTCCTTACATTAAAATTCATCTCATTTAGTAACTCTAGGATACCAAGATTTCTCTCTCTAACATCTTCATAGAAACATGGATTAGAACACCTATTCCCAATTAATTCTTTATATCGTTTTATCTAGATTCTCTAATATAATCCATTATTATATAAAATTTTAACCAAAGGTGTAAACTAATATCATAAAACATTGAAGTCAAGAACACTTGATCATAACATATATTCTCTTTTCCTTATGGCCATTTCAGACTTCCCATTGGTTTGAGGATGATTGGATGTGCCGAAATTTATCTCAGTAATGACATTATATTAATGACTCTATATGAATTTTGATGTGAACTCAGTGTTATGGTCAAATTCAGTTGATAGAGGTTCCCCAAAAAGCCTTAAATTTAATTAATATACATCTAGGAAAATTAATCAGGAGGTAGATCTTCTGTTATCACTATAAAATTAAAAGAGTTAATTATATCATCAATAATGATCTGTATAGGATTTTCCTTCCATGGAGTTTTTGGGTGTCCAGTGAACAATCCAATGGAAATATTATCCCACATTAATATAAGTATAGGTTTCGGTTTCTTGATTCCATTAGGATATTATCTTTTAGACATTACCTGCAGGCTTATTGAGTATCTAGACACAGAGTCTGTAATTTCCTACATCATACCCTCCCAACATAAAATTTCTCTTATGTCCCAAAATATCATTATTCTATAGGTTTGTATAGATAAATTTTATCTATACGCTTTATAAAGAAGCCCAGTCTTAAAATCTGGTAGAGAATGAATACCTACCTATTTCCAAACATAAAAACTCCATTTATATAGATGAAGTCTTCCAATTTACCATAATTTAAAGAATTAATCATATTTTTTTGTCTTTACCATCAAAGTAGGACTTCTATATGTTTTTTTAGTAAGAATGGTTTATTAATTTTAGGTAAACCAAATGATCAATCCCCTTCCATAAAATTCAACAAATATATCTTTACTAAACATCATTATATTGAATCATTTTCAATCCATATCATGGATATAAATCCATGTTCTCTCTTATTCAATGTATCATACACCATGTTTACCTTCCTTGTACTGTAGTGTATCAAATAATAATTGACCTTGAGTAGTTCTGATAATCTTATTTTTCACAATTTGAGATTTATCTAGTAGAAGATATATTTAAAAACATTGTGTCCCATATATATAAATCACATCATTCGAAATAGAGGGGTTATAACCAAATTGTTAATGAATATATTGTTGTTTCAATCTCAATGTCATGAGTTAAAATTTTATATTCACTATTTTCCAATTGGATTGATGGATATGAGATAACCCTATCATTCTTCATAATGACACAACCACATCCTTTCTTTGATGAATCATTTATATATTATAAATCAATCCTTACCTAATGGTAATTGTTGGTCGGAGTGGACACTCAAGAGGGGGAGGGGGAATTGAGTTCCAATTGAAATTTCTATTAAAAATATTTATCTCAAAATCCCCTAATTAAAAAAAAGTTAAACTGTAGTGAATTTGTACTACAGCAAATGGTCAGTTAGGTTCTCAAGAGATTGATTAGTTCTCAGTTAATCTAATCTGAAGATTAATTAACTTTTGAAGCTAACATAATTCATTACAATAAGTACAAACACTTGATAGTTTAACTAACAAAGTATCTTTAAAATACCTTTATATTTAAAAGTACTTAGCAGCGAAAAATAAAATAACTAAAACTAAGACTAAGATGCATAGTAGGTAAAACCAAGAAGTTCAGTCACAACCCAAGAATTAGTCCTCTCAAACAGTTTATAAACTATGATTCACACCCTGGATCAAGGGTTTTACAACAGGGGTCAGACTATCCAGGTCCTCAAACCTCTACCACAGTTATTTGTGGGAAAACAAAACAATAGCACACAGTCTGTCTGGGTCAGACTTGACCTCTTCCACAATTCACAGTGGGATACAATATGGTGTAAAGAGTTTGGAGTGAGGATTTAGTATCCTCCAGTTCAGCCCAGGAGTCAGTGTGTGTCTAGAAATAAATATTCCCACACACTTCTCATACAAGTAAAACAAAAGTTCACTATAGAGAAGATTTATGGATAATGAGTTTATAATGGTCTGAGTGATTGCGGATATGCTATGGAATCGTTTGGATGTTGCAGATGGTATTTTATTCCTTTCTGGTGAGAATGACACAAAACAGAGTGTCGTTGTTCTTCTCAACTACAATTGTTTATCCTTGTGCATATGATGTTCAGTAGGCACGAAAACATTGCTTTTGAGTTTGTTCTTTGAGTTATTCTCTTTGTTTCGTGGGTCTTCACACACTAGTATGTTCTCTTCTGCTTGTGTGTCTCAATCAGTGTGATTTTTTTTTCGTGTCCCACACCCACTATGTGTCACTTTGTATGCAGATCAATCTTCCTATTTATTCCTTTAGATCTGGAAAAAAATTATTACCTTTTCATAGGTATGAGGTACAGTTCCCTGACATGCCAACAACTATCATTAAATAACATTAATTGCATTAAAAATAACAAATATGACTATTGGAATTAAATTATAGTTAATAAAAATTCAAACAGATTTTGTGACTATCGGTAGGTCATTTGATCGACATCAGTAGGTTCTTTAATCCTGCATCAGTATCGGTAGGTCCTTTGATCCTGCATCGATATCGGTAGGTCATGTGATTAGCATCGGTATCGGTAGCTCATGTGATTATCATCGGTATCGGTAGCTCATGTGATTAGCATCGGTATCAGTAGGTTCTTTGATCAACATCACTATTGGTCGGTCCTTTGTTCATCATTGGGATCATTCAGCCCTTTAATACTGTTCTCATTGGTGCAGCCATTTTAGTCAGTGCGACCGTTGCCATCGGTGCGACCGTTCTCATTAGTGCAACGGTTCTCATCGGTGTGACCGTTCTCATCGATCGGTGCAACTATCAGTCAAGAGATATGAAATCTTCACAAAGTGTAAATTTGATCTAGAACACTTACATGTTAAAAGTAAAATATAATTAACATAGATAAACTTAAGTAAACAAGATTTAAACATATATAAACATATTAAGAACAAATTGAAAGAAATACTAAATCGACATAAATAAAACAATGATTTGTGATTATTAAAATAACCATCTCACAGAGAGATCAACAATCTCCTCCTTTTTGATAATCACAAATCAATGTCATAAATGAAGAGGAATGATTGTATGACATTCAGTATGCTCCCCCTATATTAAAAATAATATATGCCAAAACATAAACAGGCCAATATATATGATATGATTCTATTCTCCCCCATATAGTATGATTCATTTTCTCCGCCTTATAATATGATTCATTTTCTCCCCTTTGGGATTATCAAAAAGAAGAGGAGAAGGAATATAATCAAGAAGATGATTCCTATAAAAATTAAATTTGAAGGAAAAGGTACAAGAAGCAAATACTAGTCAAAAGTACAAGAAAGAGACACCCTATTAAAAGTGACAGACACAACTATTTCATGGGGTGCTGAGGTAATTTCCCTTTATTAGAGGGAGTAATGGATGGGCCAGAGGTTTCTATAGTGGAAGGTTGATCTATCCTGATGGAGAGAGGATGTTGGAAAACTCGATCTGGTAGCATAGTGGGTGCTAAGGTTACATGCTAAGGAGTAGAAGATCTTTCTGAAGGTGGGTGTTGAATGACTAGTTGTATATTTGATAGAGATTGAGAGACTGATATCTGACTAGGAGCAACATCTGATGGACTGAGAGGCTCTGCAGTAGGAAGAAAAATGGCCTTATCTTGCACATGAAGATATGGTTTGACCAGATTGATAAAATCTTGAATTACTTTACCACCATATTTCATATCCTTTTTAAAGTCGTCTTTGTTCTACATGAAACTCTCCAGAGTAGGAGTAAAATTCTTTAACTGTTGAACATGAGCCTTAATAGCTTGAGTGACTGGAGGAAGCCTAAAATTCTCATCCAAGACTTTAAATTGATGGTTCAACTCATGATTGTTATAAATTTTAGAAAATTAGTGATCCTCTTTGTCCTTGATCTCTTTCTGAGCCTTAGTAGCATCAGCTGAATACAACTTCACCATTTTGTGAATACGATCACTATTTTATTTCATCTTTTTCAAGGAGTCCAAATCCAGAATCTTCCCAAAAGCTGTTAATTCTTCTTTTATAACATCCTTTAAGGTATTGATCTCATGATCAGTGATCTTGGTCACTTTGGAGGTGCTAACTCGAGCGACAATCTGAGTTATCTCAGCTTTCAACTTTCTCAAATCAGATTTCTTCAGGTGTTGTATCAAATTCCTTAAAACATCCATCATACCAGTGATGGTTGATCTAAAATCACCTGATAGAGGGACTAAGACACTGCTTAAATATTTGAGTGTTTGATTTACAGAGGTAATATGCCTTCCAATCATCTCACCAGTATTGCACAGGTCCGACTTAATATTATTTACTACTCTTTGAGTCAAAGAATGTATAGAATCCTCGGATAGATTAACAAGAGAAGGAGCATGAGCATTAGACAATTCCTCTTTCATTGTCTTCTAACTGCTTGGAGAAACTCATGATTAAATATGTCAAAGTCAAAATGTGAAACTGAATGACAAGGTCTAGATTGTGAAACTGAAGGACTAGGACTGTCTGCTGTCACTTTCATATACTCAGAAACTAATCGAGCCTTAACTGAATGGATTACTCTTGTAAGATCCAATTGTTCTTCCTCTTCCTCTGAATAATCTAAACCTAGAACCGCATGAAATAGGTGTTTTCCAATGCAAATTTTCATAAAGGATACAGAGGTTTATCAAACCTAGATTTTCCATAATTTTCATGAGAGACTTCCCCATCCACTTCAATCACTGACTGTACTGTCCTTTGAACCTCAGGAATAGTTTCTTGCTCATCTAGTTGGGGTTGTGGATCAACTTGGATAACATTGTGACCATCCACTGGTCGATTACTTACATCAACATCATCATAACTACTATCATCATCACTATCATCATCATCACTATCATCCTTATCATCATCACCATCATTGTTGACCAAATATCCATTTGAACTATATTTACCACTAGATTCATACTGCTCAGAATTTGACTCTTTAGTTTCAGCTTCTTCTTCATCCCCTAGAAGAAGTTATGACTCTAGTAACATGAGAGGTGGACTTGCTAGTACAAATTACATTCTTCTTTTATTCAGAATCACTATATCAAGATCACTCTTGTCATTAGGAGGTGACTCAGGTTCCTTTTCAGCATCCACAACATCATCAGCTATGGCATCCCCTACTTTTTCCTTGCTGGACTCTCCAGTGTCTTTTGGAACTACTGTCTCCTCTTCCTCATCATAATAAACCACTTCCTGATCAGATTTTAAAGCGGGATCTCTCATCCTCTTTGGTCTCTTAGGATGATCAGAATGATTAAAGGAGTCATACAAATTTTCTTTATCAGCATCACAACCCTTCTTCCATGGATGCCAGTTGATTTTCATTCTTTTACAGATTTCCTTGTTAATAAAAAACTACTACTGGATGAGATACACTCATCTCCATCTTCAACACAACCCATGAACTTTAGCACGCCAGATATTTTCTTAGAATAGAACAAGGTTGTAGCCTTCTTAGATGGATTTACCATCTCAGCAATTTGAATAGTAATATATCTACACCAGTTGATCTTTTCACTATTCAGTAATAAAAATAACAAGAAAATATCTTGATACATTATGACAACAAAATCACCTTTTCTCAGATAGGTTTGGTGCTTGATAAACATATAAAATATTTTACTTTCTCTATCGAACTTAGTAGTTGTTATTCTTCTAGATTCAGACTTACTAGTCAGCATCTTTAGATCAAGATCATAAGAAAAATATTCAGTGGTTGGAGGGATATTAACAGTGTAATCCTCATATCTACCATTATGAGGTACTCCCAAACATTCAGCCCATTATTTTGATGAAGAACTTATTTTTTCCCTTTGATCACTTCAGATAATCTCACAGCTTCTTCTCCATCCAATAAAATACTTAAGTTTAGATAAAACTCATGAACTTGCTTCAGGTATTAGACTTGGTTATTATCACAGAACCAATCTTTCAATCCTTGCATCTCCAAAACATTTAGAAGAGCAGACTTGATGGATAACACCCATTAGAAACTTATTTCTTTTTCTGCAGTGACCACCAGAGTTTCTAACTCTGGGTTCACTGACCTTTGAGTCATGCTGCTCGATTCTCCTTGAGCGTGTTTCACATGAGAGGAACCATCAGATTCTTTGCCTTTTCTCTTTTGTTTTTACATTTGGAGGTTCAAGAGGATTGAGAGGTTGGAATGGTTTTAAAGGATTGAGATTCAAAAAATGAAAAGTTCAGAAGGACATGGAAGGTCAATAGTAGTTAAAAATAGTCGCGAGTCATTATTTTTATCATTTAGGGTCACAATATTAAACATAATATCAATTAAGTAAAACAACTTCGATTTAACAAATAGAAACAGATTCATATACTTTAATACTCAATCGGTTTCATAGATTAGTTTCACATAACAGTTTCAAATATCAGTTTCACAGATCGATTTCAAAGATCGGTTTCACAGATCTGTTTCACAGATCGGTTTCACAGATCGGTTTTACAGATCAGTTTCACAGATCAATCATACTCTACACTTGTTTAATTAAATCCAACCTATTAGAGCTTAAGGTATTTTTAAAAATATCAGATAACTGATGTTCAGAGTCAAAAAATTCTAGAGAAATATCACCCTTCTGATAATGATCTCTTAAAAAGTGATGTTTTACATCAATGTGCTTAGTCCTAGAGTGAGACATAGGATTATTAGAGATGTTAATTTCACTAGTGTTATCAAAATTTATAGACACATGTCTAAAATGATATCCGTAGTCCAACAGAGTGTGTTTCATCCACATGATCTATGCACAACAACTACCAGCAGAAATGTATTCTGCTTCAGTAGTAGATAATGCAATAGAGTTCTATTTCTTACTACACCAAGATACTAGGGAATTTCCCAAAAGAGTACATGTGCTCTTCCTATCTAACATCCAACTAGAAAATTCAGCATCTGAATAACTCATTAAGTCAAAGGATTGTCCTTTTGGATAAAACAAACCAAAACTTGTAGTATTTTTTAGATATTTGAAAATCATTTTAACAGCAAGAAAATGAGATTCTTTAGGTTTGGCTTGAAATTTTGCACACATACATACACTAAACATGATATCTAGTCGACTAGTATTAAGGTAAAGTAAGCTTCCAATCGTACCTATATAATTTGTTTGATCAATTGGTTTCCCAGTTTCATCATCATCTAACTTACATGTGGTGCTCATAGGTGTGTCACTTCCCTAAATTACTATCCAAACAAAAGTGTTTTAAAAGATGTTCTGTATATTTACATTTATTTAAAATAAAACCATCCTTCTTTTGAAAAATTTTGAAGCCAATAAAATACTTATGTTCTCCCATTAAACTCATTTCAAATTCATTTTTCATAATCTTCCAAAAATTAGTACATAAAAAATGTTTGGAGGAACCAAAGATAATATCATCAACATAGATTTTTACATTCAAAATATCTTTAGAAATTCTTTTAATAAAGATAGTGGAATATGAAATTCCTTTAGTAAAGCCTTTAGAAATAATAAAATTTGTTAGTCTATCATTCCAAGCTATTGAGCTTGTTTTCAATCATGTAAAGATTTAGAAAGTTTAAAAACATGATGTTGGAAAATGGGGCTTGTAAATACAGGTGGATGTTCAACAAAAACACCTTCAATTACAAAACCATTTAGAAATGCCCTTTTGACATCCATTTAATATAACAAGAAATTCAGATGAGCAGCATAGACAAGTAGAATCCTAATAGCCTCTAATCTATGTACAGGTGTAACAGTTTCCTCATAGTCTATTCCTTCCTCCTAGCTATAACCTTGTACAACTAGTCTTTCATTATTTCTATCTATATTTCTAGACTCATCAACTTGATTTCTAAACACCCGTTTGGTTCCTATGGTCAAAGTTTCTTTAGGTCTATCAACTAATTCCCAGATTTTTTTTCTTTCAATTTGATTTAGTTTTTCCTGCATAGCCATTACCCAAAACACATCATTGATTGCATCATTGATATTTTTAGGTTCAAACTATGAATGAAAAGATTGATGTTCAACCTAATTTCTTAGAGAAGCTCCAGTCCGTGTCCCTCTATCAAGATTACCAAAAAAACATCTAAAGGACGATTCTTTAGAATCGTAGTTGATCTAGTAAATGTTGGACTAGAAATTTTAGGTTCTTCTCTACGTTCGGGTTCACCAGAAGCAGATTCTAGAATATTTCCAAAACTGGTTGTCTTTACAACAGTTCATTGATTTTATCACTACATTTCAGAACAGAAAAAACTTCTTCAATATTTTCAAGAGAAGGTTTAGGTTCATGTGGATCAGTTTCATAAAATTTGATGTGAACAGATTATTCCACACACTTGGTTCTCTTATTGAACACTCTATAGGCTTTGCTAGAAATCAAATATCCTAAAAATATTCCTTCGCCACTCTTGGAAGCAAATTTTTCTATATTATCCTTAGTATTGAGAATAAAGACTTTGAAGCTAAATAAACTGAAGTAACTAACTTTGGGATTTCTATTATTCCACAATTCATAAGGGGTCTTCATAAGAACATGTCTAATCAAGACTCTATTTATAATATAACAACCTGTATTGACAGCTTTATCCCAAAAATAAATAGGTAGGTCATATTCATTTATCATAGTTATTGCAATTTATTGAAGGGTTCTATTTCTTATTTATACTACACCATTATGTTGAGGTGTCCTTGGGGCAGAGAAATTGTGACTATACCCATTGTGTGAGCAATAAGATTCAAACTCATGACCATGATCACGTCTCATGTCATAATCTTATGTCCACTAAAGTTTTCTACATACATGAAGTATTTAATAAAGTATGAACACGATTCACTTTTGTGAGCTAAGAATTATACCCAAGTGTATCTAGAAAAGTCATCTACTAATACATAGACATAGTGCTTCCCATTAAAACTAGAAATCTAGAAGGCCCAAATAGGTCCATGTGGACCAACTCGAGAGGTTGATGAGTTGAATATTCATTCTTTGATTTAAAAAAATCTTTATGTTTCTTTCCCTTTTGACATGGAGTAAAAACTTTGCCTTGTGAAAATTTTAGTTTGGGTAGGTCAGTAACTAAGTTCTTCTTAGTCAGTTTTCTAAGTGAGTGTATATTATAGTGTCCAAATATTCTATGCCATAAACAAGCTTCTTTATAAAATGCATTTAAGGAAGTAAATTTTGGTTTGGATAAAGAGTTTAAATCTACAGTATATATATTTTCATTTCTCAAGGCATTAAATACCAAAGTATTTTTAGAATCAAATACATTGCAAGCATAATTTTCAAATTTAACATTGAAATCATCATCACACAACTGAGAAATACTTAATAGATTATATTTAAGTTCATCAAATAATAATACTTTAGAAGTTAAAATTGAATCAGTGATACCAATCTGGCCTAGGCCGATGATCTTTCCATTAGAATTATCACCAAAGGTGACATGGCCTCCATCAACTTTGATTAAGACTTTAAAGAATGAAAAGTCTCTTATCATCTGTCTTGAACATCCACTGTCCAAATACCATGTCTTCCTACAGAAACTTTTCAAGAATGTTCCCTACAAAATAGATTTACATGAGAAATGATTTTGGTACCCAAATTCTCTTGGGTCCAGACATGTTAGCATGAAAAACTTTCGGTATCCAGACATGTCTAATGGGTTTAATATTATATACATAATCAATAGATTTTGAAATATAAACCCTATTTTATCTATAACTATGTGAGTAAATAGTTGATGCATATGAATTACCAGAACATGAACTAGAACCATTATGTTTGGATTTAAGAATAAATCTATTCTTAATAATCTGTCTCTATCCAGGATGATAGCCTATTTCAGTGGTATATTTTGGTTCCACATGCTTTCCTAGTATTTGTGTAAGTGTATCTTTTACATTTGTGAATTTTTCTATGTCCTTCCTTAATTTCTCATTAGACAATTTCAATTCAGTATTTTCCTTAAGTAATTGAGAATTGTTTTCATTTTCTATATCAAGTGCAGATTTAACAGAGCTGGTCAAAGCATGATGTTTTGTCAATGTCTTATACTTGTTCTTCAATTAATTACAAGTTTTTTATAACATATTACGATATTCAAATAATTATTCACTAGACATAGTCTCAGATTCAGAATCAGTTTCACCTCCAAAATAATATGAATTTAAAGAAGGATTATCCAGTGTTACCTTAGATGCGTTTGTCATAAAACACATGTTAGCTTTTTGAGATTTTTCAACCTAAGTAGAATCTGAATCACTTGAGTTGTCTTCTGAAGCACTGCATGTTTCTTTCATAGAATTCTTGTCCATATTTTCCTTGTAGTCATATTTCTTTTCGAACATCAATTTTGGAGAATCAGCTTTCACATGTCCTTTCCTTTTGCACTCATAGCAAATAATTTCATCACTCCTATCAGTCTTTTTCTAATCCCTCTTCCAATGACCTTTGTTGTCATATTTTCCTTTTTAATTTTATTTTCTGAAAAATTTATTCTTCCTATAGAAATTCTTAAACATTCGGGCTATCTGATCCATTTTAGCATCATTTTCTAAGTCTGAACTTTAACTTGTTGAGATTTCAGTAGGTATGTGAACTTTCTCTTTATCC
Source organism: Viscum album (assembly GCA_963277665.1). Taxonomy (NCBI): domain Eukaryota; kingdom Viridiplantae; phylum Streptophyta; class Magnoliopsida; order Santalales; family Viscaceae; genus Viscum; species Viscum album. The sequence goes on along the minus strand of OY728141.1, from coordinate 1,518,731,695 downwards.
TTTCTCTTTGAGGCAGTAGACATAAAAGACAATGACTTCCTTTTTGGTTCATCATCTTCTTCCTTGTTTACCTAAAGTTCTTCTTCATACATCATAGACTTACCAATATGCTTCTTAACAATAAAAGCACCAATATCACATGATCCTCTAATTGAAGCTGATGTGCCCCTCCACATGTATGGGAGACATCTTAGTATTCTCATGATTTATTCCTTTACAGGATCAGCTTTTCAAAGTGAGCTCATAGTGTTGAAAATCTCGTTGAACCTATGATTCATATCAGAAATAGGTTCATCAGACTTCATTTTAAAATTATCATATTTAATAGTATATGTGTTCAGTCTCATTTCTTTAACATTTTTTGTTCCCTCATGGAAAAAAGCCAAAGTATCCCAGATTTAATAAGTAGTTTTACAAGCAGATATGCAATTTAATTCTTCATCTCCTAAAGCACAATACCTGGTATTAATCGCTTTACAATTATTATTGTAAGCTGTTTTAGTAGGTTCATCCCAAGTAGATCTAATAGTTTCATGAATCTTATACTTAGTATATATAGCAGTCCAGATATCAAATCTCATACATTCCAAGTGAATTATCATTTTCAGCTTCCACTGGGCATAATTTGTACCATTAAAGAAAGGTGGCCTGTTGGTGGCAATACCTTCTAATCTATTGTCCATATTTATATTTTAGCAATTATATTTAAAGTGATAAAATTTATAACTAATATAAATTTAAGATCATTAAGATAAAACTAGAATCACAGTTCAAAAAAATAGTGTTTTGAAAACCTTTAAACAAAAATGAAACCTTCCTCTGATACAAAATGTTGGTCGGAGTGCACACTCAAGAGGGGGGGGGGGTGAATTGAGTTCCAATTAAAATTTCTGTTAAAAAAATTTCTCTTAAAATCCCCCAATTAAAAACAAATTTAAAATATAGTGAATTTGTAACACAAAAAAGGGTCAGTTAGGTTCTCAAGAGATTTATTAGTTCTCTATTAATCTAATATGAAGATTAATTAAATTTTTAAGCCAACCTAATTCTTTACAATAAGTAAACACACTTTATAATTTAACTATCATAGTTACTTTAAAATACGTTTATATTTCAATGTACTTAGAAGCGGAAAATTAATTAACATAATGTCAGAATAAGATTCAAAGCAGGTAAAACCAAGAGGTTCAGTCTCAAGCCAAGACTTAGTCCCCTCAAACAGTTTATAAACTATGATCCACACCCTGGATCGACGGGTTTACAATAGTGGTAAGACTGTCTAGGTCCTCAGACCTCTACCACAGTTCTTCGTGGGAAAATAAAACAACAGCACACAACCTGTCTAGGTCACACTTGCCCTCTTCCACAGTTCACAATGGGATACAATATGGTGTAAAGAGTTTGGAGTGAGGATTTAGTATCCTCCAGTTCAGCCCAAGAGTTAGTGTGTGTCTAGATAGATATATGCACACACACTGCTCAAAAATGATAAACACAAGTTCACTACAGAGAAGATTTATAGATAATGAGTTTAGAATGCTCTGAGTGATTGCAGATATACTATGGACTCGTTTGGATGTTGCAGATGGTATTTGAGTCCTTTCTGGTGATAATGACACAAAAAAGAGTGTTGTTGTTCTTATCAACTATAGGTGTTTAGCATTGTGCATATGATGTTCATTAGCCACAAAAACTTGGCTTTTGAGTTTGTTCTTCGACTTCTTCTTTTTGTTTTGTGGGTCTTCACACACTCATATGTTCTCTTCTGTTTGTGTGTCTCAATCAGTGTGATTTTTTGGTGTCATGTCCCACACCCACTATGTGTCTCTTTGTCTGTAGATCAGTTATCCTTTTTATTCCTTTAGATCTGGTAAATGGAATGATTAACTTTTCATAGGTATGAGGTACGGTTCCCTGACATGCCAAAAACTATCATTAAATAAAAGTAATTGTATTAAAAACATCAAATATGACCATTGGAATTAAATAAGAGTTAATAAAAATTCAAACATATTTCATGACATTCGTTCAGTCATGAGATCAGTAGGTCCTTTGATCGGCATCGATAGGTCCCTTAATCCAGCATTAGTATCAGTAGGTCCTTTTATCCTGCATCGGTATTGGTAGGTCATGTGATTGTCATCGGTATCAGTATCTCATGTGATTAGCATCGGTATCGGTAGGTCATGTGATTCGAATTAGTGTCGATAGCTTATGTGATTAGCATCGGTATCTATAGGTTCTTTGATCCGCATTGGTATCGGTCCGTCCTTTGATCATCATCGATATTGGTTAGTCCTTTGATACTGTTCTCATTGGTGCAACGATTTTCATTAGTGTGACCATTTCCATCGGTGCGACCATTCTCATCGGTGCGACGGTTCTCATCGGTGCGACCGTTCTTATAGGTGGGACCGTTCTCATAGGTGAGTCTGTTCTCATCGGTGCGACCATTATCATCGGTGTGACTGTTCCCATCAGTGCGACCCTTCTCATCGGTGCGACCGTATTTTTCAGTGGTACCGTTCTCAACGGTGTGACCCTTCTCATCGGTGCGATCGTTCTCATCGGTGCGAACATTCTCATCAGTGCGATCGTTAGTCAAGAGATATGAAATCATCACAAAGTGTCTGTTTGATCCAGAACACATCCAGGTCAAAGATAAATCATAAATTAACATAGATAAACATTATTAGACAATATTTAAACTTATATAAACATATTTATCACAAATTTAAAGATATAGTAAATTGACATAAACAAAACAATGATTTGTGATTATTAAAATAACCATCTCATAGAGAGTTCAATAATAATGTTAATATTGGGTAATTGATTAGTCACCTCCTAAAATATTCAAAAAATTCATCACACTCGCACAAAAATTTGAATTTAACACATTTATGCATTAACTTTGTTAATGAGTTGGCCGTCATGTGTAATATTAAATAAACTACTAATAGTAACCTGCTAAATCAAGGAAAAATTGGATATTGGTAATGTTTTTCAGTGTAGGGAATTTTTTGATCACCCCTTAATGCGAATGTTCCCCAATTATTACATCCCTGGTGACAATATTTAGAATAAAGGAAACTTAATTGATTTGAAATCATCATTACCTATTTTTTCGGATAAAATAATTTTATGAGGGTTGTTGAAATTATATACCTATTACTCACATGATATTTATATATCATAAATTATATCTAGATATCATCAATCAATACGAATAAATGTTATAATGATAATCCTTGAATATTCTATTCATCATAACATAAATATAAAAGGTGTATAAGACAATCCAAAAGGAATTAATTTAAATTCTTAATGTTTATACATTGTTTAAAATTCCATATTATGTGTATCATCATTATTCACCCTTACCTAATGATAACCATAGGGAAGATCAATATTTGAAAATTAATGTAATCCATGAATTCAATCAAATATTTCATCAATGTGTAGAAAATTATTTTATTTATTTATAGTGTTGGAATTGATCAATCTACAATCATTCCACAATATCATAAGGAAATCCTTCTTTTTTTATGACTAAAATAAGGTCTCCCCATAGTAAAACACTAGAGAATATAAATATATTAACCCACAACTATTTCTATTTTTCTTCAACTCCACTAACTGCACTGGTTCCATTCTATAGTGAGTTTTAGTTATAGGTGTTACATTTGAAATGACTTTCCTAGGGAACTCAACTTCACAGTCTAGTCAATTAATAGTCAATTCCTATGGAAAAGAATCAACCAATTTTGGTACCCTGGGAAATACTTTATTTTTAATATGTCTTCCTTATCCGTAGATAATGCTTGATCTTCCCCTCTTACTATATTTCCACTATGCAGAGCTACTGGTGGAGGAACTATAAATTATTTTAGTGATGAGATTTCCCCTATAAAGAAAAGATCTTCCAGGTCACCTTTAGAAATCATAATCCCCCTCCATTCGAAATAAATATTTTCATTATATCTGGAAATAGAGTCCATTTCAAGGATCATATCGAAATCATCCATAGCTATAATAACCATTTTGAAAATATGGGATGTCAATGAATACTAATTAGCATTTTCAGAGATAACTTTATTGATAAAATAATTCCACTCTATATCTTAATTGATAAATACATTAAATGTATTATAGGTAAATATTATATGTTTTTTGGAAAACATGTAATATATAATCGATTATAAGGATCTAAATTCTAATAAAACATTATCTTACCTTGAGGATATGAACAAAGAACCTACTTCCACTTCATTATTAACTTCAACTTCATATGTGATAATCCCATAAACATGGCCTTTTTACCTTTTCCATTTTTAAGGAAAATTAACATGATGTTTATGGATTTAGTTCACATGATTCCCCTTTTACTTATTATTTAATCATTATACATCAATATATTCTTCCTTTATTTTTCATTCATGAGATAAATACCATTTTTCTCTATAATAATAATAAACTCTTTCCCCTTCCTATAGGCCTCAGCGTATTTCATCCAACTATTATTACATGTGTGAAATCAAATAAATCAATTCTTACCATCTTATACATTTTAATTATCATAATTATCATTCATCCTATTATTCTTCTAATATCCATTGAATACATAAATCCTAGAGAACTTATTTTATTTCAAAATAGAACTTGAGACTCTATACTCATACAATAGAAAGGTATGAGAAACCAATTATATTTTTATTAAAAACATTAACCCCAAAATAAATGATCAATTTTCTTTTTTGTTCTACGTACATTATCTATTTCTTGTTTATATATCCTTATAGAGTTAGCCTCTAAATTAGAAACAATTTCTTCCTCCTATTATTTAGATTGAGGATCATTCATTTCATTTCATCTCATTGCTCATAATGAATGTACTTCTCAAAGAATACATCCTTAATAGTTTTTTATTACATTCTATTTATATATAATCCCCTTTATTGTTTTCAATTAGTGACCATAATTGGTCCACATATTCCTTTATGTGATAGACCACCATTATGACTCATTCCTTTTATCTAATTCAGAACAATAGAAAGAACTTCTAGTGGTAATTTTTATATTTTTCTGCTACCGAATTGTTGATACATAATCTAAATTATATAAGTCATTTTCACATGGAGGGGTCTGACATGTTTACACCATGTTTTGGATCAATAGGTCTCCTTATACATGATATATTATTTTGCATAACCTCTATCCACATCTTTAATATATTTATGATATTATTATCCCCAATGATAACTTCATTGAATTATTCAGTGGGGACATCACTACATTGATTATGGTTGCTAATAATATTCTCATAACATAAAATAGTTTGCATCAACTAATAATGAAATTCACATAACTCTTATTTAGCTTTCTAGAATGTTACTTAGAAATATTTATGGTTTTTTCATAGAACATGTATTATCTAATTTGTTTACTCTTAATATAGTCCTTGAGTTTCCTACTAAATGTCCTCCAATATCAACTATAACAACCCATACACTAGAAACCATGATCTATTAGATATATTAAAATATTTGTACAGAATAGAAGATTTTAATAATTTTCCAATTCTCAGTAGACTCAGAATAATAGATGTATACAAGTAATACATTTGAAAACCTAAGATATGTAATGAATACATTGTGAGAAAATTATTATCCCTTCAATCATGTCCCTTATAATTATTGATATTTATCATCTAGGTTTTTTAGATAAAGGAAGAAAATAAGGTTGAGCGTATATACTAAGTATGGAGTAGCATAAAGTAGATTTTTTTTATTTTTTAAGAAGGGTAGGGGTTTCTCATATTTTATTGAAAAAATGTAATGAAAAGTAATCCAAGAGTGTACATGAAACAAAAATAAATACCCCACACCAAATAGTTACCTTCCTATCTTTTCCATAAGTTTTTTAGTTAGTTTTATTTCATCCTCTTGAAGAGAAGTCCATATGATCGTTCCACAACTACCCCCTACCTCATTATCTCCTCTTCTTGAGGGTAGGGATTGGTTATTTAATAGTATTTTTTTGCATATAATCTATAATCAGAGCTATATTCTTACTTATATATGATTTTATTAGGAGATACTCTTCTTGAAACTAGATTCATCTCCTCTTTAACCTCAATTGATTCATATGGAGCAATGATATCTTGATTCATCAACCCATAGGGCGAGCCCTGGATGGAGACCTATGACTTATGGACACCATTGAAATTTGGGGTAAGGATGTGAGTAATATTACCTAGACTAACCATATTATCCTCCATTGCAGGAGAAATAAAATCCTTTTTCTTTTTGTAGGAAACATGATGATATATATCTTTATCCACAATCAGTTTTGAGGAGGTATAATATTTTTTTGTAAATATCAAGAGAGATAGATTCTAAAATTTTATTTCCCTTTTGGTTACCTAATGTAACCATCCTTTCATGTGGAAGATGTTGATCAACCTTTTTTTGAATATTATCTTCAACCATTTGATCATCCATCAAGTAATCAGTACTATTTGATGCAATTTTGTCATTGGAAGAATTCGTCTTTATGGAGATGATAGAATCCCAAGATTTAATGATGCTTGCGATGCCTCCCTTCTCCTCAGTTGTAGATTTTTTGACATCCTCGGGTACAGAATCATCAAAAATAGAATCCTTCCCTCCTTCGAACCTATTTTCATTCTCAAAAACCTTATAATAAATAACATTATCCTTATGAGCATATGCGATTTTTTGTTTCTTAAAACCACTACTTTCATCGTGTCCCCATAAAGTAAAAAAACTGAAATCTATAAATATCCTACATATAGATTGATCATGATCAATCAAAATACATTCCTTGAAAAATTTACCCATTTTTTAATAAATTATCTTCAACTCTGTAATGTAATACTTTTTTGCAAGCGTTTCCTTATCAACTAGAGTAGAACCCAGTTCAATCTCAACCAAGACTCTAGAAAACTTTCCAAAACTGAGCAAATGATAAATCAATTAAAATAAATGAATCATGTATAATAATAAGAATATCTCTCATAATAATGCGATACATAATTTTTGACATAAAAACATATTTTCAAGGCCTTATGAAAATACACTAAACTAATATGTGGAGTGGTATACACTAAATTTCAAGTTTTTTCTATCATTTGGCCTATTGACACATCATTGTGATGTATAATTCATGGTCACACCCATAATCTTGTTAGGTCTAATGAATTCACCATAATATTCAAAAAGAAATCTCATACCATTCAATACAAAACATTTGGATTAATAAAAACATGATTATCTATATAGTAAAAACTTTAAAAAATAAATACTTCCACATTAAATGGAATAATGTTGATATCTAGTAGAATATCCCTTTATCAAATTATAATATGGGGGTATCATCAAGGTTTAATGAAGTACCCTTATCAATGAAACATAGGTTTCAAGGTATGTTCAACATGTTGGGTTATCCATGGAATACAATTATTGGGTTTAATAGTTTTTATTTGTAAGAGGTAAATGAAATGGTATGAATAATACTAAAACATGGTACATAAAGAGAAGAGGGATATTCCAAATTCAAATCCCTTGGTAGTGTATAACCATGTGTCCAATCTTAGTATCCCTCACCATTCATCAGAGTGATGGTTGACATAATGATCACCCAACCATTTTGTGGGGATTAACCCTAGGTGCATAAATTCAATAGTAATATTTACACTACATTATATATAAATGTATTTATTTTCAAAGAAAGTACACACACTTTTAATTTACCCAAACATATAATGTATTTGGAACTGTGAAACGAATTTTGTTTTATAGTAGTTTATAAAATCATTAATCCATTGAATATGAAAAATGGATAATAATATTGAATTTTATCTCCCAATATATTAATTAGGAATATGGCAGAAAATTTCCATGTATACTTATTCTCTATATAAAATAATGTAATTCTTGAATATATCATGAGTCCTAAAGAATCAAAATTGAGATGAAAAAACCGATATATGGATTGGGTAACAATTCAATACAAACCATTGAAAATATATTCCATAAAATTAATCTTTAAATACCATGAAAATATATATTTCATGATATAACGTATCAAATTGGTATTATATACACCAAAATAAATAAATTATATTCCTAATAAAAAAATGTCTTAGAAATAGAATTTTTAGATGTAAAACCCTTACCTATTTTCACGATTTAAACAAACCTGCTTGAATATCAGGTATTATAGAAAAAAATATCAATAAATAAATTTATTACCATAATAATACCTTTTTTCAATTATAATATTCATATATATTCATTCCTTATCTTAATTCTAGTTATTTTACCTATCTTCCCACAATAAATATTTATAGTTTGATCGTATGTAATAGTTTCATAAATGTAGTGTTATTATCCATTCTTCTACAAAGGGTTATAATCAGAAAATAATATAATATAATATAATAGATAACTGTTATTTATTTTTAATACTATTATATCATACTTTTAGTGTTTTAGTTTTGATGCATGGAAGAGGAATCAGTTTTAGATTATGTCAAAAAGTTTAGCGATCAAAGATATGATTTAGATAATTAGTGAAATAATTATTAAAACCATTATAATAAAATAAAATAATTATAATATACATATTAATATAAAAATATTCCATTTAGACAGTTTTCATAGTCATCTATGATATAAATTCTAAACATCGCTAAAGTATGTGGTTAAACTGACCCAAACATAAACATGCCATGATTAATAGATGGTTATAAGGTGGTTTAGTTTTACTATCATTATATAATAAGTATAATTATATTATTTATTTTATATTATTGTCCTATATAATAATTTAATGCAATTATAATATTAATTAATAGATATCAAAATATTATATATTATGAATAAAATATTTTTCCTCTTAGAATGCTTCTTTTAAAATGATTGAAATAATGACAATCGTTTTCTAATCATATCATTAATAGGTTCTCCAATATTTCATATCAAAACCATAATGATAAAATAAAAAACATATTTATCCACTAAACTCATTCTCATGATAATCCATTAATGGAGGTGATGAAAAGGGAAACAAAAATCAGTTGCCTCATAGAGGTGGTAGTCCACACGTACGCATGGATGTTGATTTAATTATCCATAGAACATAGGAAAAAAATTAATATGGTTTATCATATCAGGATTAAAAATATATCATAAATAAAAAACAACTATATGAAATTAAATTTCATTACCATTCATGGATGATGTTTATGAAAAATGAAACATGATTCTTTATGGAGGTTGTAGTTTATACACATAAACAAATATCTTTTTTCCTTTTATTTTGGTTAAAAGGGGATTATGGTTAATGATTATTTGAAAAAAGTAAAAATAAATCAGTATACCATAAACAAAAAATTAGCCATATTAAATAATGAAAAATAAATTTTATATGGAAGGAAAAAAATGAGAATGTATTAGTAAAAAACGAACTAGCATTGAGAAATTTGAGAATGTTTTAGATAATTACATGAAAAAACATTTGTAGGATAATACCTTATGAACATAAGTTTGTTAGAGTGAAATTTTTTATATGGTATGATAATAGGGTAGAGTTTCTTGAGAAAATTGAATTTTTAAATGTGAAATTTAAGGGGAGGGAGATTTCATTTTATAAGTGATGAGAATGGATTTTATTTAAATATTTAAACTTAATATAAATTATTCACATGTTAAACATGTAAATTTGATAAAAAAATATACAATTACTGATTGGATTTGATAATAGTTCGATCTTCCCTTAAAAAATCTATAAAATTATTCATTTACTACAATTTATGAGTTATTTTTATACTATATGTTTCTCTATTCTTTTTTTATTCTTCTATGTTGTGGGTTTCTCAGAGGATTCATTTCTAGTGACTAAGGTCCAAATGACCAAAGGTTGAATTTTCGGGTAGGCAATGAACATTTTGTGGCTAGAAAACATCCAATTTCTAACTAGTTGAACCCATCGACTGGCCAGTGGTATTCTAGTGGGTCTATATTTTTCTATAGACCCTAGCAGCTGACCAATGATCCCAATTTAGGGGTGTCTTAAATACACCTTATGGGTTTAAATAAGTCATGGTTTAGACTCCATTTAATTAACCTAACATAGACTCCATAGAACCAAATTCAAATATGATACCTCATATATTGCCGCTTTAACTCTCCCATTCACCTCAATTTTCATTATCATTAGAACGATTCGTTGATGTTATAATGGTAACATATTTGAAAATATAGGAAAAATACTTCATCCGTCATGTAAAATGAGAATATATATATGATATATCAATGGTTTATATGATTATATTTTGTTTAATTCATACTATTTTTATATAATAGTGGTGGATATATAATGTAAAAATCATTTATTAAGAAAATCGAGATCTACTGTCGACAAAGAATATTATACAGGTAAGTGTTCATGAATCAACATCCTAAACCCATTATTAGTGGAATATTAATGGTATAATCTTATTTTATTGAGGATTCTATGGTATATTGGCGGATTATTAAATTCTTCAATGACATCCACTCTTAACTAGTGATAGAACTCTCAATAATTGTGACATTTTCGGGTAATTATATTACGAATGATCTTCAAGAGACCATTTTTTCATCAATATTATCTCGAATCCCTTTTCATTTGATATATTAATGGTTGATCATTGATCTAAAATGAATGGATTGGGTTGGAATTCCTTTCGTTGACATACCATGAAATAGATTCCATTGGTAGATTCCATAAGGTATGGGATAATAGAATTGCCATTTTGACCAATTATTCTCTTGAGACCACATTATAATCCTCTTATTAATGAAGAAATACCTAATATAGTCATCCTTTATGTGAGAAACCATTAATTTTGGGTGTGTGATGTGGTCCATTCTTTGATCCTTGATGAACCTTACAGTTCGTTTTAAAAAAATTGTGTTCTGAAATTCTTTACTATTTGGGGATCTTGTATACACTTGTTTACATGGTATGATTCTTGTGTTAGATATTAGTTTTGATTTGTAAGTGTGATTTTATGTGAGTGTGTGTCCCACTCCACCCATTATTATTCTTGATTAAATAAGTTTTATAGATTATCTTGCTACCAATTTTTATGTTGATTCATATGTTTTTCAATGACGCTAATATTTTATCATGATATTATATTATGATAATTTTATCTTTATAGAAATTATTTTGTATTATGTTTCCATCATAAGTTTGGTTCTTGGTATATGTGGTTGCTGACTATCGTGGTATGATTACCCCTTTTAGTGGGGTTGTGCACAACATGTGATGAAGATGAAATTGGGTCCCTACATAGGTTATGGTCATGATATCCATGTGGCTCGAATGAAATTCTATTCCTTGAGGATACCAAGGAATGAATCAGATCATTATTACATGAGAATACCTAGTAGGATGATCATCTAGATGACTTGAGTATAATAGAATACATGTCATTGGCCTTATGTTAAGTTATTGGTCATTTTCTAGGAAAGAGTATCTTTCCTTGGAAGAATTGAATCTCAGAAGAAAGTATGCCATGATTTTGAAGCAGTATGATTGTTCAGAGTGGGAATCAGCTACGGTGGAGGAAGCACTTCATTATGGATGTGGTGATGGATCTGAATTTTATGATATGTGGTTGTTTCTTTTACCTTGTTGTAACCTCTTGCTGTACTTTTATTTTTTTTAATAAAAGGTTAGGGGCTTGCCTCTGACTAATCATTTCTGCTATTGGTCATTTTCTAGGACCCTTGAACATCTTTACAACATAGAGGAGAAGAGTGCATGGTTTTTGGTTTGATGTAGATTTATTAGTGCATGAAATTTAAGAATGTGAATGTATATTTGTTATACTTGATTTTTTATTTATAATTGTCATTGGATACACCTGTTATACATCTCCACACTTTTTAAAGATGCATTTATGGTCACTAACTGGGTTATATTACTCACACCTTGTATGGGTATTTCAATGCACATGAAAACATCATATATAGGGACCCAAGAAATAGAATGGGTCCCATGGAATATCATCTAGTTAAGAAGAATAGATATAGGGGTTGTATATATTTATACTATATAGGATACTACTAATTATTAATTTACATACATGAATGTATACTTTGGTTTGGCGTACGACACATGGATCCCTATTTAAATTTTTTATGAATGGTATGGAATCTATATGATTTCATCATGATTAATATAATTATTATATATTATTATAATCTATTAAATTATTATTATTGAAAGGGTATGAGAATGAGGTTATTGTATCCCCCTAATGGACTTATTCCCCCTCTTTTATTTGATATCCTCTTCTGTATGGGGAGGCATGCATGATGTTATGTGAATATCCTAATTAGACATAGTTTTCCGGGTCACTGTGTGGAAAAAATGTCTTTAGAAAAAAAATTTATTTTTTATTTTGAGTAACTTGGGTTATGGAATAAACGAAATATGATTTGTGAGACTTAGGTAAGGGATTTGTCTTGTTGTTGGACAACAAATTTTTAACGGACATAATAGTTTCCATTGATGGGATTGTAATTAAAATATTATGGTATTTTGGGTTCATTAAAGAAACCTAAAAAAGAAATTGAGGATCACATTCCATATATATACCTTTTTTCTTCATAATATTTCTGAATTTAATTACATGATTTTTTGTATATCATTGAGATTGAATTTCATTATTTATTTATTGATATAATTTTTTCACTTGTTATTGTGATATATCTCTGCCATAATTAAATTGTCGAAGTTCATAATGTTTTTATGTTTTGTAAATATATATGATTGTGACTGACATGAAGTGATGGAGAACCATGGTTAATGCAAGGAAGGTTATACATTCTGTTTTTTGTAGAATCCTATGGAATCCTTTATGTAAACACATAAGTTAATTACAATCTATATCAAATTTTTTAAAATTATTATATCATGTTACAAAAAACATCACATTGTAGAAGGCATATAAGACCACTATATTATGTTAGATGTGGTAGTATTATGAGGCATAAATACCATGTTTCACTACATATTGGATTCAAGGCTACTCCATCACACACAACAACACCTTCTCTTATTGTATAGGCAGTGGACCCTCCATAGAAAGGTGTATTTATTCATGTTTTTACCCAGGGAGGAGGGGAACTAAGGTCCATTTTGGAAAATGATATAGACTCCAATATTTACATAAATTATCTTTTTTGATAAAATTTTAACTGTAGGTTTTAGAAAACTATATAAAAAATAATAGAGTGTGTCTTCAACCTCGTTGAGAAACTAATGGATTGGAAGGTGAATTTGGAAGTGTTCATACTGTAGAAAAACTCTAGGTGTTGGTGTGGCATCATGGGATAGGCTATAGGATATGAATATCTCACCTAGGAGGCCTTAACTGACCTTATTAAATAGTAATTATTTCCCAATAGGATGATCCTAGAAAAATATTAGGATTTCATCTAGTTATAGTACGGTTGCATAACAGAATTTTCTTATTCTGCTAGTTTAAAAGAGCTTCTCACCATATCCTATTTTTTCCAATTACTAAGAAAAAAGGGACATGAATTTTGATTTTGGACTTTGTTCCTATATCATATTTCATGATGAATGATTTTACCTAGATACCTAGAGAGAAGTTCAACATTATTCCTTGACTATCTAGAATGTTCTGGAGGAGGATTAAGAAGATGGTTTTCTTCCGCCCCTTAGAACATGGGTTGTAAGACCTCATATATATTTGGTTAGTGTCTCCTCTAGTAGTAATAGTAGTAACACTTGTGATGTGAATTAGTGTAGTGCTATATAGGTGGATTATAGTATAGCATCTTCATCTCCCTCATCAAAAGATCCACATTAATTCAATTGTGGAAAGGTAGTACATTATTTATTATTCTATTAAACACCTAGGATAAAATTTCTTTAGTGTAGAAATTCAGGGATTTGATATTAGATTTTCACTAGGTCTTCAAGGATGAGGTTCTACAGTGGTGGGGGAAATATGTGATCTATCAACATGGTATTTGGTCAAGGCCCTTAGTAGCAGGCTCAAAGAATGCTGGTTTAGACTAGTCATGCTTCTCAGCATTAGGGTCATGGGGAAAAAAAATTCATGTTTATATAGTGTATCAGATTCCATAAGACACTGGTAATTTACTATATCCTATTTGAGGAATGGTACTGATAACCTCATGTTTTTCTATCTCTTTGTTAAATACTAGTGTCTCATATTCCTTCATATGTGAAAAAGTTATTGGTGGACATGAATTATCGATCAATTTGACTATGAGTTACTATCCCTTCATAAGCTATTGGTCATGAATATAGATTGTATTCAATGTTTCACAAAGTTTCCTATCATCATTATGGTTATAAACATATTTTGAACATCATGATTCCTGATATGTTGATCTTTGATGTGATTCCCAGCATGGATGTTTGACCATCTTCTAGGTTAACAATGATTTCTTTCAAAGATGGTTATTTTTTATATTGATGAATGGAGATACATATCTAGTTACTGAAGAATGGTAATTGGTAGTAGGCAGAGTAGGTTTATACATGATTCAACTCAGGACGAGCATGTCATAGATTGAATGCTTTGATATTTTTCAAGGATCAGGGTTAACCCCTTGTATTTTCCTCTAATCATGGATATATATCAAGAAATCATCCCAAATGAAATCATAAGAATTTACCTAATAAATAATTTTAGAATTAGATAGAGCTCATATTTTTTTTGTTTATCCCATTTTCATACATAGTTATTATATGGTTCTGAATGAGTTCAAAGAGAACAAGGTGCAACTCAAGGACATCGTGTAAAATAGATATATCACACCCAGTAATTCATCGTGGGGTACACATGACTTCTTCTCCATTAAGGAAGAATTTAGAATTAGATTATTCCTAGATTAATGGATGATGTTCCATGTCATAGTGATGACCATATATATTTTTCCTAGTATCAATGTTCTCTTTGATCAGTTATAGGGATCTAAGTGATTCTACAAGAATGATCTTTGATTGGGTTATCACACGTTAGAGATTAGATAGGAGGATATACTGAAGACATTATTCAGGGAAGATATGGGTTAACTGATTGCTTAGGGATGCTATTTTGGAATGATAAATTCATTTTTAGTGTTCATGTATCTCATGAACAAGATCATCAATAGATATCAGTGCTCATTCTCCATAGTGTTCATAAATGAAATCTTTATTTACACACTGTCTAGAAAGAAGCATTCTATACATCTCGATATAGTCTTGATTAAATGTTGAGAACATTATATTTATGGTACGATGGAAAGGATTAAATTTTAGATTCGAGAGGTGAGGTTCTTAAGAAATGTGGCTTCTAAGGTGGATATGTCCACAATCTAAGAGAAATTGGATCCATTGATGACCTCAACAATTCCCCTAAACATGTTTGAGATCAAGATATTTATGGGTTTAGCTGAATAATACGAACATATTATCTATGATTTTCCAAATCTTTTATAACTTTTTACTAAATTGGCGAATAAGGATCTAAAGTTCTAGTTGTAAGAACAATATGAAATTTTTTTATTTATATGAATAAGAGGTGAATATTTCTCTAGATTTGATATTTCCCAATATAGTAATCAGTTGATCCGTATATTTTGATGAATTGAGACTTTGTTTTGGATAAGTACTGATACAAATAGAGAATTTAGTATCTAATGAGTCATTTTAGTTGTTTCCCCATGATCAAAACTATTATTCCCATAATTTAGATATAGATTTAGTGGTCCAAAAGTTGAATTAATGGAGACACTATCTCTTTGGTGAGGCGTTTGGTGTCTATAATGACCATAATAACCATCATTTAGCATTCACATAGCATTACCATAACAGGAGGTATAGGTTCTGGGTAGAGTGTATGTAGAAATTTTAATTTTAATTTTTTAAAACATTTAGTAAGGGTTACAACATTATAGATTCCATTATTCATAATATGCGGGTATCATAGGATCTTGGTGAAAGGCCTTTCGAGCAATAGTGGTGCCTAATGAGCTTGTTGTGTAGTTGGAGGATGAATGGTTTGGGAATCATATAATGGTGATGTATACTCCTTTGGTGGTAAAATGTTTCCTATATTATATTTTAAATGTCAGACATAAGACTTACCCATAGCGTGTTGTGATTGAAGAAAACACGCTGGAGGTGACATAATGCTCCGATGGTCATTGTAATGTGGTGATATTATCCTTTTTTAGGGAAGAGATGTAGTCCATTATTCCATCACAGAGGATCAGATGTGGGAACTCCATACCTCTAGGAGGGTGTTACATCATGGCATAAAAAATATGTAACATGTCTTCATGTTGAAATTCTGGTGGTTAGGGATGCATATGGACATTGATGGTTTTCTTTCAATATTCCTTACCTAATATAGGGCTTAGGTTGATCACCAATGGTCTATTAATTTTCTTTAGACACTTACAGTACTCATGTGGACGTGGGAAGAAATTAAAATGGACTTCATGATAGAGTTACCCACATCCCTAATGATCCATGACTCCATTTTTTTGAGATTATTAATAAGCTATTGAAAATTTCCAATTTCATACTAGTCTGTGATAATCAATCAATAGATCAGGTAAGAAATATTTATGTCAGTGAGATAGTATGCATTCATTGAATTCCTTTGATAATTTTATTTAATAGATATTTATGATTCATTTGACATTTTTATGGTCAAGAAGAATTTCTTAGGGAATGAGATAATATTGATCACATCATACCATCCTCAGAAGTATATAATGTTTGAGAAGATGATGAACATGTTAGAGGATATTCTACATGCTTGTTCCCTATACATCGAAGGTTCTTGGGATGATCACCAAAACTTGTTTTTTTATTAAACAACACTTACCGAGATTAAATTTCAATATAACTAAATGAGTATCTATAGAGGAGTCCATTTCATTCCCAACTCAACTGGAATGAGGTTGGTGAGTGAGTATTTGTGGGGCTCATTTTGGTATAGGATACCTCCAATAGGGTAGAGCTGATTCCAAATAATTTGATCACTACTTTTTATAGACAAAATTCATATAACAAAAAAATAGGGGACCTTTGGAGTTTTTGGTAAGTGTCCCCATATTTCTAAAAGTGAATTTGTGGTTAATCTACCAATATCAGGGGGAAGGGAAATCTATTATCACACTATGTTGGACCCTTTTATATCATTGAGTAGGTTATGATAGTGTTCTACCATGTGGGTCTCCCTTATATATACTGAGTCATGAATAACATGTTCAATATTTCATAGATCCAGAGGATCATTTTGGATCTTATTCTGGTCAATAAATGTGGGGAATGAGATCTAGAGCCTGACGCATCATATGCAGAGCGCCCAGTGAGGATTGTCAACCTATGTGTGAAATTTCTACAAATAAAGATAATACCACTAGTCTAGATTATATGGAATCATAGATTGACCCAAGAGGTTACATAGAACTGATACGATAGCGTTAATTCTCAATGGACCGAGTTATTTGAGTAAAACTACTGATGATACTTCTCAAGGATGATAACTCATTATAGGGAGAGAGTCATAACATTATTTTTTATATCAATTTATGTGATATTGTGAGATTTAAAATTTCTCCGTTACAATATTTTTCTTTTCTTTTATAGATTTTGAAGAGGAAATGTTTATAGTGAATAATGTCTTATAAACTGATGGTTGGATAGTTGATGAGGGTGTGGAAATTAGATGGTTATAAAATACCCACTAGGTCATCAGTGGGGATCTATTTGGTATTAATTTTCCTATACACCCCACCGGCTAGCCGGTGGGGATCTATCATCCAGATGGTGGTTCCCTTATCCATATAGTGTGGCCCACTAGCTCACCTATGTTACTAATCCATGGATATAGTTAATTCACCCAATGGGTTTTAAATACATATAGTTTTATCTTCATTTAATATCTAAATTTCTCCCTATGAAGCTAATTCAAATATGAGACCTCTTGTCTTGCCTCTTTAACTCTCTCATACACCACCCATTTATCCTTCATCATTGAAATTATCCAGTGATGTAAGAATGGTAATATATTATTAGATCTATGTAAAATAATTGATTATTCTTGTGAAATTAGAATAGATCTACATTTGATATGGGGTTTCAAATATGTATTTCACCATATCATTGTATAATGGTGCGGGTTCAAGCATGTTGAAATCATATTTTGACCAAATCGAGATCTACCATCAATAAATAATGTTTTACTAGTATATTTTGTTGAATATATGTACAAAACCAATTCATGATGGTGGATTGATTAGGCATCCTTAATTTATTGAATATTTCATTGTAGATTGGTGGAGGATTCGATGCATCAATGATATCTCCTTTTGACTAGAGATATAAAAATCAAGAATAATGATGTTTCTAGGTATTTATTTTAAGAATTATCATGAAGTTACATTGTTATTATTGAGGCTCATGTTTAATACTTTTCCATTTATGGATTAATTAGGATTTGATTATTGGTGGCTAATCATTAGTTGACCTTCTAAAATTGGTGATAAATTCACAATTCCTTCTTATATTGACAATGAATTAAGTGAATTAGTGTTCCATCATTCAACAAACATTAGTAATGGTTCCATTAGTAGATTATTTAAGGTATGTCATTATAGAATAAAAATTTTGACTTGAAATTTTCTTTATAATCCATTATAAACTTTTTATTGGTGATCCATAACACAAGATAGGAATTCATGACATGTGAGATGTTATTTGTGCATGTGTGGTGAGTTCTAATATTTGATCCAGGAAAAATCATATAAAATTTTTCTGGCAAACATGATGTAGGAACTTCCTTGATTTTTTTTTCTATTTTATAAACTAATTTCCATGATTTGGTTCTTGTATTGGATTTTTGTTCCCATGATTAAGTGTGACCTCATGTGGTAGTGTATTTTTTCCAAGAGGTCCATTATGGTTCTTGATTACATGTGTTTTATATAGTATCGTATTATCAAGTTTCATGGTAATTCAATTGTTTTTCTATGATTATAATATTTTATAATGATATTATACTATTTTTTATTACATTTTCACAATTATTGTGTATTTTCCTACATTCAGAAGTTTTTTTACATGACTTGTGACCATCATGATATGATTATGCCTTATAGGGGGAGTGCATATGATGTGAAATTATAACATTAGTGGGCCTCTATATATGGTTAGAGTATAATAGTCATGTGTTCCAAATGAAACAAAATTCTTTGTTGATAATGGGGAATGTTCTACAACTCGATTCCTTAAGGATTATACGTAGCATATTAATCTCTATACCTTAGGGATGGTGAGAGGTATGTCACCATCTATTTGGTTATTTCGTGATCATTTTTGATGACCCTTGATTATCTTTCCATCATATAGAAAAAGAGGGTATATCTTTTCTTTTTGTGGCTTAGTTAATGTGTGACCACTTTGTACATGATTTTATGTTTATTATCATTTCATTCGAATTTATAATTATAAATGAATACCATTGTTATACATGTGAACACTTATTAAAGTTGAATTGGTGGTTTCATAATGGTTTTTATTACTCACACACTATACATGAAATTTAGTGTTCATGAAGAAATCTTTAGTAATGATCCATGAAATGGAAAGGGGTCTACGGAAGATGTTTAGTTCAAGGATCATGGATCTTGGAGTGGAATCAGGATGTAATCCATAGGATACTACAATTTTATTATTTACCTACTTGTGTGTATAAATGTGTACAAATTTCCACACTAGGATCCCTATTTACATATTTTATTACGAGTATTAAAGATACCCTCACTTAAATTTATTTAACATAACATCATTTTTTTGGAATACATAATACATTACATAAATAGACACCAATGATCTCATTATTTTATTACCTTTGGGAACATGGTAACATAAATACTATTACATAAATGAGATATATTATCTCCCACTAGGTTCTTCATGACAACCCCCTTCTTAAAAACATCATATGTAACACATATCTTCATAACATGGGGAAATGTGACAGGAGAAAGGGTGAGCTCATATGATCAGCAAGGGTAAAAAGGGAGATACATGAGATTAGTCATGTACATAAGTGTGTGATAACACAAGAATAACACTTTAAGATATTAACTTGTATATAAAATATCATATAAATGATTCATGGAATAGATATTGGAATTTTATAAGACATGAACCATGAGGGAATAATGAGAATAATCAAATAAATCATAACATTGGAATAAGACATGGAATTTTGGTAGTCCCATAAACATATAATATCATTCCTTATAAGTCAAGGAAAATTTCAAAAATTTATCAGGGAAATTAATGGGGAATACAACGACATGTTAGGAAACACTACCATCCCTATAATATTCTTTTCCAAATAAGTGATCTGTTTTAGCCTTCTTCCCATAGTAGATTGAGTTTCCTCTACTTCCCATAGTGAATTTGGTTTCCCCTTCTTCCCATATTAGATCAAACCCATCTAATTGTTTCCCATCATTATCTCATGAGATAGAAATAATTAACCAATAAATTATAGGGATGAATTGGTCTCACCCATAATATAATGAAATCCTACATGCATGTGAAACAAGATCATACAACAATCATATCATGACCCATAAAAATAAATGGGGTTTATAAACATCATATCATAACCCATGAAATGAAATGGGTATCATAAACATTCAAATATAAATTAACTTGTGGAAAATATACACATTTCATTATCATTTCATCAATTAAACCCCTATAAATAAGTTGGTTTGAAAATCATATAACCCGTGGAAGAGAAACAGGTTACACAAACACCAAACCCATGAATGAGAAGTGGGTATCATAACCATAATTCCATATAAACATAAAAAACTTTTATAGAAATAACATCAATAGAACTCTTAGACTAATTATTTAGAAAGGCATGAGTAGATCCATATGATGACATTGTGGATGGTAAATATTTTGAAAATAAAATTAAATATATTTCATCAGTAAAATATCATTTCAATTTTTGGAAAATTATTTTTGAAATATAAAACCTTTTGAAACCCATTTTCTTTAAATATAACATCAAAAACATATAAAAAATGATGTATATTTTCTTGAAAAAAAAAATAAATTTAAAAAATATTTGAATGAATATAATGCATTAATTTAATACATTGAAATATTTTTCATTTAAGATATGTTTATAAGATAACATAAAAACATTTTTAGAAAACATGGTTTTCTGAATAAAATAGACTTCCAAACCATGTTATAAAAAGGTTTGGGTTTTCATAAAAACATGATATTAATAATATTAAGTAAAAAAGAGAGAAAAAATGGAACCATTACATGAGGATATCATTAATAAATAGATTATAAGAAAATTCATGATATTTATTTAGATACAAATCATAATATTTCATCAAATAAAACATTATAATAAATATTTTTGATAAATGATGTGATTGTAACAACAAACTCTTACCAATTTTATACCATTAAATCACAATACCCTAGATAGAAAAACATTAAATTAATCTTATATTATTATTACAATTTAATATTCATGATAGTACATATCAATGGGAATAATATATACACATCGTAGAATAATATAAGTGTATAGAAAAAAAGTATCTGAAAGAAGGAAAATTGAGATGAAATCAACTTACCAGTTTGGTATCTTTTGAAACATAAACAAAATGAAAGCGATATAAAAAATGGATATGTAAATACACATAAAATTAATTATAGTATTCATAGAATGAATTATTTGGAATTATATACACCAAATAGAAGAAATTAGGGGTGGATATGGTATATGTCTCGCTGAAATAAAAGTGAAACTATAAATCCCCTTTCATAATTTCTTGAGTCTATTAACACTCATTAAGATATCATGTATAATAAATATAATTATACTATAAATCATTTATATAACCATATTTAATTATATAATACCAAATATGATTTACTAATGACCTTATTCTAATCATTTATTAACAATATCATTTTAATGTTACGCTTCAGGTAATAACCGCTTTGCCTTTCACATGGGTTTTGATTTATTATAGTTTTTTCCTCTTACTTATATCATTATTTAATATTATCCTGAATTATGACCATGATATATATATCATGTATTTTTCATATATATATATATATTTATAATAATCTAGAAAATATAGAAATAGTAAATGAAATACATCATTCTTGGAGATGGTAGGTTGTACGGGCACATGAAAGATGTTTTCATTTTCATGCCGTATTGAATGAAAGTATGTAAAGGATATATATATACATATATATTATAATTATTGTATAATTATTATTTCATATATATCATTTTTCACTAAATCCATCTTTAATACACTTTATATAAGGTGTGAACGAATGACATCACTTTGAGGAGGTGGTAGTCCACATGTCCACAAACAAAGTTATCATATTTACACAAAATGGAATGAATGAATGTATGAATTATATAATAATTATAAAAGAATAAATAATTCATAAATATAATTTATATATCACATAGAAAAAAAAATTCCATCATTATCCCCATCCTTGATAGGTGGAAATTGATGAACAAAGGACATCGGTTCGCGTGGTGGTAGTCTTCCATACACATGAAAGTTGATTGCATATCCAATTTGATGGAAGTGTGTGTGAGTGAAAGAATATCCATTAATATGAAAACACAAAATTATATAATTTTTACTAAGTTAATTATTTAATAAAGGAATAAGGATTGTTTTGGTGTGGATTGAGAAATAAAAATAATGTTCTTGTTGATGGATGTTACCTCTTCTTTGGGTAACTAATTTTTGTTTTCTCCAAATGGATTCTATGGATTGATTTATGACCAAATTTAGTACTATATGATTAATTTAGTGAAGTTCTTATGATATTTAGGTTGGTTTTGTCCATGAAAAGGACTTGAAATAATTATATTGAGGTGGAGTATAGGAGGCCCTTTATAAGTGGGGAAATGACACATTAGGTGTTCTTCAAAAGATTTGAGTGCTCCCCATTTGTTACTTGTCTCAAAATGGTCAAAAAATAACCATTAAATATCTTTATAAGTGAAATGGAATAAATATGGAAATAAAATAACTATTAGACCACTATAGGGTTATTTGAAAACCTAATTTTCTATGTTTAGTCACTGATTAAGCTCCTTTTACCTTAATCTCCGTAATTAATTTTAATTACTTCCACTAATAATTTTTTTTTTCAAAAATAAAGATTGAAATATTATACGTTATAAATTATGGTAATTCTAAATATTTAATCATTATTTCCATATCATAATTACATAAGTGACCTAAATTAATTTAAAATGAATCACACAGGTGGGATGAGAGGACATGTTTTTGAAGTGAAAAATCCCATAAACAATAAATGTTTTATACCTAATTTCAATACGAATTTTTTTCAAATTACCTATTTATATTAACTGATTTATAGTTTATCTAATATTAATTTAAAACCAAAACAATTATAATTTATCTCTGTAAAAAAATTAGTCAAAAAAACAGTTTTAAATTAAGATTTAGTATTGTTCACTATTCATCCAAATAAGATGTTTTTTAAAAAAATACCACAAATTCACACTATGATAATTATGAAATTATAAATTAAAAAAAATTAATTTTATTTGATAATATTATATTTATATAATTTAAAAAAATTAATTTTACTATTGATGGAAGAAGGAGATAAAAACCAGTTTTTTTAAGAAAACAGTTTTTTAAAACATATACATACCTTACAAAAAATAAAATGTTTTTTTATCAATATGATTTAATTAATAAACCCATTATAAATAATATTTGGAAATTATTTAATAATATTCATATTAAAATGTTGAATGTCAATGTTTTGACTATCACATTTAAATAATTATAATAATAATATGTTGTTTTATAGAAACTATGTATTGTGTGTAATGCAAGATAAGATGGTGTTATTTGTAGAAGAAGGTTAAATTAGTATGGTCTATAATGAATGTTTATCATGATATAGAATATAATTAAATGAATCAAGAAAATTCAATTTATTTGGAAAAGGATTCATATAAACATGGGGCTTTATATTCTACCCCCCTTAAAATGAATATCTCTCTCAAAATTCATTATCCAGATACAAAAACTGTGGATAATTTTCCCTCATCCAATCCTAATTGTAACGACCCAAACATTAATTAATGAAAATTCATCCTGATCTAATTAAATATCCTGTTATTTAATATGGTTATATAAACTATTCACTTCTTTGGTTTTATAATTTTGGATTTTGAAATACATTATGAATTGTGATCGTTGCTATTATAGCTGTTGAACAGTGATCACATGATTAGTATAAATACATGGATTTCACAAATACAATATACTCTTAAAAAGGAATTGATGGCCGCATAAAGTATACATTCCACATAAGAAGAAAATTTTCTAGATCTCAGAAAGGAGGTGGCATCATTGGGCTTTGCTCTTGACCAAGACTAGTCTGAGTGTCAACATGTTAAGCTTGAATGGAACTGCCTACGAGAGAAGTGGATGTTGAAAGAGATTATCACCTGAGATATATTATCCGAGCAACCCCAAGAGTCTATCACCATCACACACGTTATACTTAGGTATAATTTCTTTGTTATAATGGGTTATTAAACAAGACCTTAGCACTATGACAATGTGAATTATTTTTGTATATAATAAAGAATATAAAATCTATTTATTGTTGTTACTTTGTAAATATTTTTTAAAGAACAAATAGTATTTCTAGTTAAATTTAAATTAAGAAATATATTTTGATGACTTAATGAATTTTGGAATAAAATATTATTTTAATAAAATATTATTAATAAATTCCATTTACTTAAATATAAATTATTGTATAATTTTTATGAATACAATTGTAATTTTTATTAAAGTTTGAAAGCTACATTTATCAAAACCCATGAATTTTCAATAAATGTAGAATTTATTTTACAAGTAAAAATTAAAATATTTAGAAAATTATTTATATAAAATAATATTATTTTTGGAATCAGGATGTCTAAATTATCCAATGGTGAATTTTTCATAATTTTTCTGAGAGAGTCAAATTTTTTGGTAAAAATTAAATACCATTTAAAAATATATTGTTTTTTATGGAATCATAATGACCCAATAGTGATGTAATAAAATGAAATAAATGATATTTTTTTCCAATATACGTCTTACTATTAAAATAATTTGTTATTAGTTTTTTTATTTAATTTACAAAGATTTAGTGGAAACTCCAATACTTATAAAACATTTTAACATTCTAAATTCATATCCTTGAGAGCGTGACTCACATCCACATAATAAAGCCTTATATTTTATTAATTTACTCCGTTGTCTTTATAAAATATTGTTTTACACTCCCCTTTGGAAAAAATGGAAAAAATCAATGGTATGGATTGTGGTTTTGATTATTTTAATGTGTAGTGTCCAAAACCAAAATATTAATGAATTCCCTCCCCTTTCCTATATAAACCCACCCAAGATCCCACTTTCTCTTCACTAAAAGCCTTTGGAGCTTGACCAACATATTCCTTCCTCTCTTTAAAATCCTACCAAGGTACTCCATTCTCCCAAGAATCCTCTATCCAGCCCCCCAAGCCTTGGGGATCACATTCCATGTAAGGGATTTTCTTTATTTCACATTTTTGTCCAGCGTTAGTTATGTTGTTATTGCCATTAATTTAAATTCCAAATCTTGGGGTAGGATTTCTCACCCCCCATATACTTCCCTCTTTATTTTTGGTGATTGGAGACCCATTTCTCTCACAATAATTCCTCTAATGTACAGCCATTACCATGACAAAATTCCATAATATATTTCCATCTTCTCATTTAAATTCAAGAAATTATTTTGTATTATGAATCTAAATTGCATTAAATATGTTTGGACATGTATCTATATGACCCAATTACTATCCACTTATTTTACATATGATTACAAACACCTTTCTATCTCATCAACCATTTTTATGAATTATTATGTCATGATGTTATGATGCCGAAATTGCACCACAATTTTCCAAGAAAAAGTCATTGTGTAGTGAATACCAAGCCCATTTCACTATGAAGGAAATTCAACTTTATTCACATTTATATTTTGATTATACAGCTTCATTTATGAATTAAATTTTTTTTATCGTGGAATAAATTATGATGATTAATGAATCTTTGTTATAGGATTCATGTGGCACACTTATACATGAAATGAAATCATTATCAAGGGTGCATCACAATAGTGCTCCAATGCATTGGGTAAAAATTAGTATCATGATACATCAATTGAAATGAGGGTTTACTTATGCTAATTCATGTGAAATTGGGTTTTACTCTTTCTCCATGTTCAATGATCTTTGGATCCTGCCAAAATCATGTTAAATATTGTTGCCACACTTCCAGGTTATGATCATACCTTTTGGTCCATGTTTCTCTTATTCTCCATTTATATTCCTATTACTTAACATGTACAATATTCTTTATGTTATGCCTTTATTACTTCCTTACCGGGCTTTAGAGCTCACCAATTTTTGTGCATGTCCTCAGGTTATCCCCTGCAATATTAAGTACGAAGGAATGTTGTGGTCATGTAAAGGACATTATTAATAAAGATGTTGTGTTTTATGTTCTAAGTTGTTATGTAATGTTCCAAATTTCCTAAGACACTATACCTC
The DNA here is from genome assembly GCA_963277665.1 of Viscum album. Lineage (NCBI taxonomy): Eukaryota > Viridiplantae > Streptophyta > Magnoliopsida > Santalales > Viscaceae > Viscum > Viscum album. Next base: position 1,518,704,886 of record OY728141.1, on the reverse strand, counting down.
TTGTTCTGTATAGTTATTTTAAGTGAAATTTTATGTAGTAAATCATTTTAATGTGTTTAATAAGGAGTAGGGTTGTTATAGTTGGTATCTAAAGATATGTTTAGTTATTTTTGGAATTAGGATTAGAAAACCCATGTAGAATTTTTAAGGATAAGAATTATTATAATAAAAACATCAATTAGTTTTAGTGGGTATTGATTATGTGGTTTATCAATCTAATACATCCATGTATAGATATGAGTAGGTAGAGGTGGCTCTAGCATAGATGTACCTAGGAGGGAAAGCTCCAACAAGGAGTTTCCGGTTTGACCCGGGGTATCCTGGTATACAACAACGGGCCTTGTTGCACTCTTGGTTATGAAAATCTTGGGGGATATTCATTGGTAAATTCACAAGATTAGTTGAACCATTTTTAAGGTAATAAAAAAACACCCCTTAGAATATATATTGAAAAGTAAATCATGGATAACATAGATTATAACCTATAAATTGTTAAGTTAAGTAAATAAATGTTATTTATAAGTCATCCATTTTTGTCCTTGGATTAACCTTTATGTGTTACCCTGAATATTTTTTTGTCCCAAACAATGGCTAGTAAAAGGAGGACTTATGCAAAAAATCTATGTGATGATCTATGTGATGATTTTTCTAATGAGATGCCCAATCCAATGTTACAGGGAATCGCAAACTTTGTCACGATACTCTATCAGTTAACATGATATTTTAATAGAAACATGGGTCAAGAGTAAAATTCAACCCCCCCCCCCCCCCCACAAGAAAGGAAAAGTCACAATCGGGAGCTTCATGAGACAATGGCCTCCTACTATTAATGAATCATCCAATCCCTCAATTGTCAAAAATGGATCATTTCCATTGAAAAGATCTTCTCCATCCTTCAATGTTCTGAACAAGAGAAGGTTCTTCTGGATGCTTATCGTATGAAGGGTGAATTCGATCAATGGTAGATATTGATTAAAAATAGCATGCTTGAGTAGGAGATCTAGGTGTTGAAATAAAAGTATTTCTAGAAAAAAAATTTGAAAAATATTTTCCTCACACCCTCCGACGCAATATAGAAAGGGACATCCTCACCCTCAAACAAAAAGACTACAAATCCATCGGAGCATACAAGGAAACCATCACAAGAATTGCAGAACATCCCTCTGGCTTTTTTATTACCACCAAATTCATGGTTAACCACTTCATTGGTGGGATAAAACCTCACCAATGAGAATCCCTAGCGATCCATGACATAGAGAGCTACGAGGAAATTATCTGATGTTCACGCAAGGTTGAAATGGATATCGTAGAATCTTCGGGGTATCATGGGTTAATAAGTGTAATGTGGACTTCAATTTTGGTGGTCAGATGGATAATTCCAATGGTGCTATGAAAATCTAGCACCCCGCTTTCAAAATGTGTGGAAAGAAGAAACCCATAAATTGCTGGAAGTGGATAAGGAAATGCTTTAGGTGTGGAAGAGAAGGGCACCTAGATATTAACAACCGACAAGAGAAACCTGCAGCTGTGACAGTGGAGAGTAATGCTCTATTAGGCACTCAACGCTTTGTTAATTTCCTCAAATTCAAAGAACAAGGTCACCATTCAAATCATTTCCCTAAGACAAGGGTTTTTAGAGGAAAACAAAAACCCCCAAGGCAGCAAGGGCATGATTTTTCCATCACTACCACCTAAGTGAACCTCGACAATGAAGTGGTGATAGGTATGGAAGTTATTTTTTCATGAATAGAGAATTTTCTTTTTTATTCTAGTCCTATTAATTATTTTATATCCAAATTTTTTTTATAACAATCCTAACACAACCAAAAATAATGGAAGTAAAGATGTTGGTGAGTATTGAAAATGGGGAAGTCATTGCATCATATTAATATAACTCCTCCTCTATCATAATTTTTGGATTGAACTTCACGGAGAACCGTGTTGTACTAACTCTGATTCAGTTTGATGCAATTCTTGAAATGGATTGGTTTTCCTTATATAGAGCAAACAAAAATTGCATTGAGAGGGAAGTCACTCTTCATATGGTGAATCAACCCCTGATTCTATACAAGTGCATGGAAAAAGATGAATCTTTTTTAGAACCATCTACTAAAGTGTGGATATTACTTACCTATGAGTATGAATATCGGGCTCATATGATTGATTCTATGGAAGAATAAATCCTTGAAGACATGACTATTGTGAGATAATTAACTGATATGTTTCCCGAGGAATTCTTAGGTCTTCATCCTTGAAGAGATGTTGAATCCTTTATTGACGTTATTCCAAGGGTGTTTCCAATATCCAAGACTCCATATAGAATAGCTGTTGTGGATCATGAGGATATGAAGAAACAGTTATAGTAGAATCTGGATAATGGGGTTATACGCCCAAGTGATTCACCATGGGGTGAACCAGTCCTCTTTATCAAGAAGAAAGCTGGGTCAATGCACCTTTGAATTGATTATTGTGAGCTCAACAAAATAATGATAAAGAACAAGTATCCTCTACAATGAATTAATGACATGTTGGATTAGCTATTTGGATGACAATAATTCTCAAAGGTTTATTTGTAGTCGAGATATTACCATGTATTGGTGACAAAAAAAGATATCCCCAAGACTTCTTTTTGTACAAGGTACATGCAAAATGTAATCATAGTAATGACTTTCAGAATCACTAATTCGCCAAAAATATTCATGGACTTGATGAATAGAGTATTTAGATATTACCTAGAAAAATTTGTGTTAGTATTTATATACGATATTTTAATATAATCAAAAAACACGAAGGAACATGAGGAGTATCTTAGAACTATACTAGAGACATTGGAAATGGATAAGATCTATGAAAAGTACATCATAACTGAGTTCTAGTTGAAAGAAGTATCATTCTTAGGTAATATCATCACAATAAATGGGATATATGTGTATCCCTACAAGAAATCTTAAATTGATGGATGTTGAAGGCCGACATTGGTAACAGATATCCGTAGCTTCCTGGGGTTAGCTGGATATTATCACTGATTTGTGAGAAATTTCTCACGATTGTACAACCCTTTTACCAAGATAACATGGAATTGAGCAATGTTTTATTAGAGTGATGATGTGAAGAGATATTCAAGGAGTTAAAAAGGAGGCTTATCACTGTTCTCGTGATCACACTACCCACAAGTGGAGAAGTTTTTGTTGTATCCAGTGATGCTTCAATGAAGGTTTTGAGCTATGTGTTGATGAAAAATGACAAAGCCATTTCCTATGCTTCAAGGAAATTGAATGTCCATGAGAAAAACTATCCAACGCATGACCTGGAGTTTTCTTTAGTTATATTATTTTTTAAACTTTGGCTGCATTACCTCTTTGGGGATAAGTGTGAAATATACACAGATAAAAAAAGCCTCAAATATATATTCACACAGAAAGAGTTGAACATGCACCAACAAAGATGGTTAGAGATGATCAAAGACTATGACTGCTCAATCCATTACCACCCTGGGAAAGCGAACAAGGTGAAAGATGCTCTATGTAGAAAGGACCAATCAATTCTCTCATTGATGAGAATTGAAAAGGATAGAATATTGTTAGATTTGATGAAGATGGACATGGGAATCATAAAGAAAGGAACATTATCACTTATTTCACAAATGATTTCTCAAGAGTCTCTTTTAGAATGGATAAATGATGATCAAAAGGATGATGTGGGAATTCAGAAGAAGGTGGAAAGTATCAACAAAGGGTAATCCTCAGAGTTTAATGTGAATGGAGAAGGAATTGTGAGATTTGGGTCTAGACTACGTGTTCCATTAAATCCAGAGTAAAAGAAGGAATTTATGGATGATGCACATAGTTAAAATTTCTCCATTGACCTAGGAAACACAAATATGTATCAAGATATTTGAGATAATTATTGGTGTGAAAACATAAAGAAGGAGATCTTCGAGTATACATAAAAGTGTCTGGTATGACAGAAAGTGAAGACTAAGAGGCATAAATCTAAGGGGATGATGCATCTATTACCCATACCCGTATAGAAAATGGAGAACATCACCATGGACTTTGTCATCGTACTTCTGAAGATATCCAAAGGAAACAATGCTATCGGGTTTTTTGTGGATCACCTTGTAATGAATGCACACTTCATTTCAATTCAAGAGGATTTATCACTAGATCAATTGGAATGGATATATATCAGAAATGTGGTAAGGCTACATGGAGTCCCACTATTGGTTGTATTTGATTTAGATCCAAGATTCACTACTATGTTTTGGAAGAGCCTTCAACATTCTCTTGATACTGAGCTGAACTTCAGTACATCTTATCATCCTCAAATTGATGTCCAATCTGAGCGGGCTATCCAAAAATTTGAGGACATGTTTAGAGCATGGTCAATGGACTTCAAAGGATGATGGTATCAACATCGTCTTCTAGTTGAGTTCTATTACAATAAAAGTTTACACTCAAGCATCCAAATGGCTCCTTATGAAAACGTTTATGTGGAGAGGTGTATAACACCACCATGTTGGGTTGAATTTGGGGAGAGAAAACTCATCCGTTTGGAAATGGACAAGGAAAAAGTGGAGAAGGTTACGACCATCCAACATCACATTTAAGCCTCTCAGAGTCGACAATAGTGCTATGATGATAATCATCGATGAGACCCTAATTTTGATGTTGGAGACATGGTATTCCTATGAATATCACTATGAAAGAGAGTTATGAGATGTGGGAAGAAGTGAAAGCATAGTCCAAGGTACATTGACCCCTTTGAGATCATGAATCACATTAGACAAGTAACCTATTGACTAGCACTACCATTGAACCTATCTCAAGTACATGATGTATTCTATGTATCACTATTGAGGAAGTACATACCTAAACCATAACATATACTCAATACAGAGGTGGTATCATTGAAGAATGGCATTTCCTATGAAGAGATGTCACTGAAGATCTTAGATCGTAGGGAGAATGTTTTTCAAAATAAGACAATTCCCCTGTGAAAGTGTTATAGAGAAACCACATGTTTGATGAAGAAATGTGGGAATCTGAATAAGTGATGATGTAGAGTTTCCCGCATCTATTTTAGTTTGGTAAAATGAAATTTCAAGGAAGAAATTTCTTAAAGGGGGAATATTGTAACGACCCAAACATTTATTAATGAATATTACTCTTGATCTAATTAAATGTCTTATTATGTTAAATGGTTATATAAAATATTCACTTCATTGGTTTCATGATTTTGTATTTTAAAATTCCATTAGGAATTGTGATCGTTTATAATATAGTCGTTGAACAGTTATCACATGATTAGTATAAATATCGGTTTTTAACAAATCTAATTTACCAAGACAAAGGAAGAGTTGGCCTCATCTAGCAGACTTTCCCCATATGAAGCCTATTAGTCGGAGCTTGTAAAGGAGGTGGAGCCATTGGAATTCACTCTTGTCCAAGCCCAAGCCAAACTTTAACACATTAATCTTGAATGGAATCTCCTACAGGAGAAGTTGACGTTGATAGAGATTACCACCCGAGTAATGTTATCTAAGCCACGCCAAGAGACTGTCACCATCTCACACCTTACCATTAGGTAATATACATGTTTTATAAGGGGTTATGTAACAATACCTTAGCTCTATGACTATGTTCATTATTTTTTTATGTGATAAATAATATGCATTCATTTTATTAATGTTATATTGTATATAGTTTTTAAAGCACCAATATTATTTTTAGTTAATATTAAATTAAGAAAAATATTTGTATGGATTAATAGATTTTTGAATTAGAAAATATTTTAATAAAACATGTTAAAAAATTATTTTTTATTAAATATAAATTATCCTATAATTTTTATGAATACAATTGTAATTTTTATTAAGGTTTGAAAATGTTTTTGTCAGAACCCATGAATCATTTATAAATTTCAATTTTTATTTTAAAATTAAAAATAATCATATTGAGAAAATTATTGAGGTAAAATGAATAATGATTTCTTTGAAATTAGGATGTCAAAATTATCCAATGGTGAATTTTTCATAAATTGCAGAGATAGTTGAACTTTTGGGGTAAAAATTAAGTACTGTTTATATATAATGTGTTTTATGACATCACAATGACCCAATAGTGATGTAATAAAATACAATAAATGATTTTTTGGACCAATAAATGTATTACCATTAATTTAATGTAATTTTTCGTTTGATTTATTTATTTTACAAAGCTTTAGGGGACCCTCTAAGACATATAAAACTTTTTAACTTTTCAAATTAATTACATTGAGAGTGTGACTCACCTCCACATAAGAAAAACTAATATTTTAATAATTAATTCCATAGGCCTTATAAAATAAAATTTTCCACACCCCTTTGGAAAAAACCATGGGTCAAAACTATTAGTTAGATTATGGTTTTGATTAGTTTATTGTTTAGTGTCCAAACCTAAATAATAATGAATTGCCTCTCGTTTCTATATAAATCCACCCTAGTACCCACTTCCTCTTCACTAAATTCTTTAATCCTCCCAAGGTGAACTAATATCCCAATAATCCTCTCTCAATCCCCAACCAAGCCTTTGGGATCACACTTCCATGTAAGGGATTTTCTTCCTTTATCATTTTTCCAACATTATTTATTTTGTTATGCCCTTTTATTTTCAATTACAAATGTTGGGGTATGATTTCAAACCACCCCCATATTTTCCTCCATTTGTTTTAATGATGATATAACCCTTTATCTCTCATGAATTACCCCATGTACACCTGTTACCAAGCCAAAATTCTATATGGAATTTCTCACTTCTCATGTACATTCAAGTAATTCTTATGTATTATGAATCTAAATTCCATTATATATATTGGAACATGTATCTCAATGACCCCATTACTATCCGTTTAATGTAAATATGATGATACACTAATTTCACTCTCAGCAACGATTTTTATGAATTCTTATGTCACGCTGTTATGCCGTCGAAATTGCACCACGATTTTCCATGCCAAATTCATTGTGTAGTGAATACCATGTCCATTAATCTATCTAGTGTATTCAACTTTATGCACATTTACCTATTGATTATAGAGTATCATGTATGAATTCCATATTCCTTTATTGTGTAATAAATTATGATGTTTAATGAATCCATGTTATATGATCCATGTGGAACACTTATGCATGAAATTAATTGATTATGAAGGGTTTGCCCTGATAGTACTCAAATGCATTGGGTAAAGATTAGTATCATGATACTTAAAGTTCCAAGAGGGTTTAATCATGATAAATCAATTTCAATGAGGGTTTACTCATGATCCATGTTCAAATATCCTTGGATCATGCTAAAATCATGTTAAATGTTGTTTCCACACTTCCATGTTATCATCATGATTTTATATTCATGTTTCTATTATGCTCCATTGATGTGATTATTGCCTAACAAGTATTGTATTATTCATGTTATGCCTTTTTAATCCCTTACTGAGCTTTATAGCTCATCCTTTTTTATTCATATCCTCAGGTTATCCCATGAAATGTTATGTATGAAGGAATGTTGTGGTCATGTAAAGGAAGTTTTCAATAATGATGTTGTGTTTAATGTTCTATGATGTTATGTAATGTTATAAATTTCCCAAGACACTAGACCTCTCGATCCTTAGATTCGCCTTAAGAACAAGATTATGTAATAAATCATGTTTATGTGTGTAATAAAGAACAGGGTTGTTATACTAATGTTCGCATTTGTAATCCAATAACTTGTGGTTTCTCCATAAAACATTTACTAGGTGAGTGGTTTTGTTTCATATAACACTCATTGTATGACACACAATCTTGATTGGTTTTTCCTCATATAATAGATCTCACTCCAATGGTTTGACCAATGAGTTACTTATATAAGAAGGGTAAGGTATATAATTACTCAAAAGGGATACATAGAACATATCATGGATTGGTGAGATGTTTGGAGGAAGTTATAAGAGATTGGATACGATACTGATACGATCCGGAATCTCAAAGGACCAATATAAATAGGGATTATATTAATTTCATCTACAATCTCATAAAATTATTATATGGAGAAATTCATAGAAAAAAATTCTCACTGAATTAAAATTATTTATCACACCATTAGTTATCAGCATAAATATTCTATTGACTTTGAGCTGCCTTGATATCCTATTGAATGGTTCTAAACTTTTGTACCATTTATTCAGCAATATATGGTCCCAATATATTTCTTTATCTTACTTCTTTCCATAAAATTTTAAATCTATATTTATTTCCATGAATGGATTCATAAGGATCCATATCAATGCTTCTATGAATCCAATTGCTGTAATAAAAATCAACTAGAGGAAGGAGTTGATCCCAACCACCTTTGAAATCTAATGAAAAATAGCTCAATATATCCTCTAGGGATTTAATTTATTTTTTTTATATTGATCATCTATCTGAGGATTATAATCAATGCTAAAGTCAATTATATATCAATATCTAGATAAATACATCACTAAAACCATAAGGAAACCCTTAGATCCAGATCAGATTAAATGGATTGTGGTACTCCATGAAGCCATATGAGTTCCATAATATATATCATGGAAATATGATTGATATAGAAGTCTAATTTGATATAAATGAATAGTGCTAACTAAATATGGCCACTGACTACCACCCATATATTATTATACCCTTTTAGGTTTTGGGGAGTCCAATGAAAAAATACACAGCGTTTTTCTCCCATTTATTTTCATGTATGGGTAATCAATGCAACACCCCTTGGAATTTTTTCCTTTAGACTTAAATTTGTAGCATACCAACCACCAAGATAAATAATATGTAATATCCCTCTTCATTCCAACCATCAGAAGCAGTTATTCAAATCTCTATACATCATCGTACTTCTAAGATGAATAGAGAATGATGAAGTTCAAGCTTCCCCTAACAAAACCCTTTTCAAATCAGGTATGGATTGAACACATACATTTATCATGAAACTTATAATTCTATTTTGTTCAATGTTAAACTCAGGAACATTTGAAACCTTCTTTTTAATATCTACAACATTATTATGTTCCTTTTTATTATTTTCATGGATATATGGCTGAAAATTAAATTGAGTATGACATTTTTTTTAACTTCATTTATGATTTTTAAATCCATCCTTTCCAAATATAAAAATATTGGATCTTTTTTTATCCTCATCCTGAATAAGATGGGATGATCCTTTTGACAAAATGCATCATCCACCTATTTTTATTTCCCTAAATGGTAGTGCATTGATCAATAATAATCCATTATTATCTCTAATAATATTATCTAACACATGTTCAACTCCTTTTGTTGGAATATATCTTTACAGCTTTTATAATTAGTATATATATCAATCTTTTCACCATAATGCTAAAGTCTATGTATCATTAATTAATAAATTATAGCATCTAACTGCAAATCTTGACTTGGGTACTTTTGATCATGTATATTCAACTATAGTGAGGCATAATAGATAAACATGATATTCTTCATAATAACATATACCAATCCAATATTGAATGAATCACTATAAATTTAAAACCCTTATACACTATAGTGTAATGTTATTACAGGTGTGGTGACTAACCATCTATTAAATTCCTTCAAATTTTCCTCACATTCATTTTTCTAGAGTATCCTGGTACCCATCCCAGTTAAGTTGGTGAGAGGATTAGACATTCATGATAAATTATCCACAAAGCATTTATAATATCCTACTAAACTAAGAAATAAAATGATCTTCGTCTCTATGGTTGTTCTAGGATAGTATTCAACAGCCTCGTTATTTGATGGATCTACTACTATAATATCTCTTTAGATTATGTAACCCAATGAGGAAACATTTTATTCTCAAAAATTCATACATTGAAAATGCTACATAGATTTTTAACCTTATTAGGTTCGTTTGAAAAATTCTCTAGATGTATTCATGCTATTAATTTACCTTTTAATAGATAATAATTTCATCTATAATTTCAACCAAAAACTAGTTGATGTAATATCTAAAGATTATATTCATCAAATCCATGAAGTTAGAAGTTGAATTAGTAATACCAGAAGGAATCACAATATGTTCATAGTTCCCATACCTTGTACAGAATTCCATATTGGGTATATACCCCTTATTTAACATCAACTGATAACATCCATAATAAAGGTTAATCATAGAAAAGTATTCATTGCCATGTAGTTGATAAAACAAGTAATCGGTATGGGGAAGATGATATTTGTTCTTGATTGTGACCCTTTCTAACTCTAAATAATCAATACAGAGTTTTGTTGATCCATATTTATTTTTCACAAAATGAATAGTTGCACCCCAAGGTGACACACTTGGTTGAATGAATCCCTTACCAGGGTGTTATTGGAGTTACTTATTCAATTTCTTCAACTAGATTGGGTCCATTCTATATGGAGTCCATGAAATTGGGGTGGAAACATTATGAGTTATATTGAGAAATCAAATTATCATTTTGGTGGATTTTAAAGAAAATATTCCTTAAACAAATTAGAAAATTCATGAATAACATGAATATCATCAATTTTGAGTTTCTCACAAACTATTTGAGAAAACATGCCTTCTAAATGAGAATTAAGACCCATACACTGGATGTAATCTCCAAAAGAAGTTCATACTTCTCATCACATTGATAGAAGATCATTGGATGGTTTTCAATATTGAATATAACATTATTTTCTCAAAAAATTTATGGAGGTTTTATGCATAGAATTACAATCCATGCCTAATATGACATTAAATTCAACAAATGGAGGAGTTAAATTATTTCTAGGAAGCATATTCCAGAAATGGTATCCAAAGAGGAATCATACTCTTCAGATATAATCATCATTCCATTACAGGTTTTCACTTAAAATTATAAATTTAATAATTTGGGAAGAATATTTATAACCTTATAAAATTATTTATATATGAATGAGTGGGTAGATTTATAATAAAATAAGACATTACAAGTTCAAGAGTGGATGTAAGTGTACCTTTCACCATTCTGTTATTGCACCCATCTTCAGAAATAATGATCCCATGAGATTTATACATATCCCTTGTCATAAGAGTTTTCTAATGCTAATTTTCATCACTAACCCTCAGTTTTGGTCATTGGTTAGCATAATTCCCATTCTTTGTACACTTGAATCACTAAAGTGTAGGAGGTGAATTTAGTGTAGATTTCCCCCTCTATTCACATCATTATTCTACTTCATAACCTAAATTTGGAAATCATTTGTTTTTTTCCCTTCCCTTACATAATTAAAATAGTTATTAGATCCCATAATACAATTTCCTCCATTATTATTTCCACACATAGAGAATAAAGTAAGGATCATCATCTTCTCTACATGTTTTTAGATTATACATTGAACTCCACCATCCATTTCTTTTTAAATCCATGAGATTGATACGTAACCCCAATGTACATTTCATCCATGATTTCACAAGACAAAATCTCTTCATAGATACTAAGGTATCTTATATCTAAATCCATTATGAAACTTGGATACATGTCAATAAAGAATTAGTGAATCTTACTTTCTGGTTGGATGATGATACCATAAGAATACAACTCAAGCCCTATAATATTATCCTTTTAGGTATCAAATGATTGATCATTATTTTTAATTAAATCAAGTAAATAATTTTCGATCTTATTATGAAGAACATTAGGAATGTTTTTATTGAATAATATGTTCTTAAACTCTTCCAAATCCATGGATTCAATTGAATCTTGTTTTCTTTTATTCTTTATTAAATTATATCATGGGTCTGCTTCACCTTATAAATGATAAAAACCAAAATTAAGGTTTACTGTTCCAAACATTAGATGGTGTAAAATATATTTTTAGTGTTATAGATCCATTTTTCAGCCATAATTGTATTAGAATACCCACTGAATAAAGGTGGACATTTTTTCATGAATGAATAAAATTAATATTGTTCCCTCATTTCATCATTTCATAGTAAGACATGATTCAAATCATGATAAATATTTATGAGAATATAAATTATATTTTTCATTTTAGCTCCCATAAAATTCATTCCCGAAGGATTACAATCATTTCATTATCCATTACAATCACCATTAACCCGGTTCTTTTCGGTTCGAGACATTGAAAAAAACCAAAAATCATACAGTATCAAATTTTAATCAAAGTGAGGAACCACATAATCTTGAAAAACCACTTCTATGAAGTCTAAATAATGCAATATTATTTTATATTTGACATGTTATGTTTAGCCTTGTTATTAATATCCAATATATATTTAAATCCTTCATGAAGGTTTTTTAAGAGATTACTATTTCAAAAAGAATAACCCCTAGGAGTTTCAATTCAGGTGGACAACAAGATCCATATTCATGTAGTAATTCCTGATTGAGTACAGCTCAATATAATGTTTTCTGTGTTGTAAAAATTATGTATATATGTGACATATCCACATACACTTATAGTATCAAGATAGATATGTATTACTGGGACACCACTCACTCTATCCTTTCTAATATTTCAGGGAATTTTCTGATAATTTTAATTATCCTTATATGTATCATTAGACATGTTCTTAGGGATCTCACTAAAGTTTTATAATCATAGTTTCCAAAGGATTGTCAATATTTTTATCTTATACAAACTATAGAAAACCTTTCTCAGAAAACATTAACATTGCATCATTTTTGTATAATACATAATAAATTTCACAAATAGAGGCCCAAATATCATATCAGTATAGTTCCATTCAAAAAATGGGAACATAAACACTGGTATATAAGTGAGATACATTTTATCCCACTATATTCTCCATGAATATCCCCCCCCCCACTTAGAAACATCATACATAGTACATATCTTCAAAACATGGGGAAACAATAAGAAAGGGTGATCTTAGGTTATCAATAAGGGAAATAGATGGATATATATAATCATAATCAAGAACATAAGGGTATGATAATATAAGAATAACAATAAAATATTACACCTAGCATATAAAAGATCATATACATGATTCATGGCATAAATATATTATGCTAATGATACATGAATCATAAGGGAATCAAGATCATAATCCATGATATCATAAAATATGAATAAGTCATGTAATCCTACTAATCTCACAAACATGCATTATCATTCCCTATAAATCATGAAGCATTACCAAAACATATCAGGGCACTTCACAAGGGAAAAACCTAATAGGCAGGACACACTGCCATCACTAGTCATGGTCCTTTCCTTATAAAGGATCGTGTTTCCACTTATTACCATAGTGTATTTGGTTCCCCCTTCTTAAAATAGTGGATCATGTTTCCCCTTCTTCAATTAGTGGATCAAAACTATCAAATTGTTTCCTATCATTATCTCATTAGATATAAACATATACCCAATGTTTTGGAGGGTGATATAGGACCCACAAGTCAGATAATGAAATAATATATATGTGTACCAAAATATCATAAACAACCACTATATCATGACCGACATAAAGATATGGGTTTCATAAAAAATATCTCATAACCCACGAAATGAAATGGGTGTAATAAACATTCCACCATATCATAACATGTAGAAAAAATTATGTTTTCAATATCAATTTATCAAATAATAAAACATAAAAAGAATTGGGTTTAAAAACCATATAACCCATGGATGAGAAATGGGGTTCAATAAAAATATAACCCATGAAAGAGAAACAAGATTCATATCCATCATTTCATCAAAACATAAAAACATCATAAAAATAATATAAATGGAGACCTTAGATAATATCCCTATAAAGGAAGGAATAACACAAAAATATGTCATCTTTTATGGTAAATAATATTGAATTATATTTTAAAAACATTTATTGATTAAAATAAACATTATTTATTGGAATTTTTTTTTTGAAATAGAAAACCTTTAAAAATAAATTTTTCTTAAAAATAACCTTGAAAACTTATAGAGAATGGCTGAAAACATTTTGATAAATCTTTTATTTGAAAATAGAATTGAAAAAATAAAGAATTTTTTTCAAAAATTGAAATCATTTTCTTTGAGAATATGTAAAATAGATTACTCTAAAACATATTTGAAAAAAATTAGAAAACACAGTTTATTTAATAAACTATATTCTTGTTTGAAGAGATAAATAAGGTCTGGTAGTATTAGAGACATTTAATTAATCAACATAATTACCAAATAATGAAAAAATTACCATTACCTGATAATATCATGAATAACCAGAGGATTTAAAAATTCATTATTTTTCGTGAGATATAGGTCATAGTATTTCACCAATGTAAGCATAATCATAAACAGTCTCGGTAAAGAGCGATATATTATAAATAAATACTTACCACTTTTTAATGTTAAATAATAATGCCCAAGAGGGAATAACATTACATTATGCGTATAACATCATAAAAATAATAATATTCATGATATAACATGTCAAATAGACATTGTATACAACTTAAAAAAGAATATAAGTATATTATGAAACATGTGTTAAAAAGAAGGAAAATTGAGACATAACCACCTTACCGATTTTGTAATTTTATAAAATTAAACCCCGTGAAAGGGATATCATAAAATAGATATGTAAATAACCCTAGATTAAAGTTTACAAATAATATAATAAATCCATGTGTAGTATATACATCACATATATCTAACAAATGGTGAATAAAGAATAATTCTCCAAGAAATAAAAGTGATACTAGAAATCACATTACCTTATATCTTGACTTTATTCATAATCCCTAAAAAAAATTTATAGTAAATATAATTTTATTTTAAATATATTAAAGAACCATATTCAATTATATCATACCATAAATTATTTTCATATGACCTTCTATTACCCGTTTATTAAAAATTTAATGTTAAACCTATATTTTGGGAAATAACAACATTGTGTTTCGCGTGTGTATTGATTTTTTATATTTATGTTCCTCTTACATATATCATGATTTAATAATCTCAAGAATTATAAAAATGATATATATATATATATATATATATCATATATATTAATTATATTTTTATCTACAAAAATCTATTAATTATTGAAATAGGAAATGAAATACATCGTTCATGGAGACGGTAGACCATACGTACACATGCACATTGTTTCCATTTTCTTGCTGTATTGATGGAATGAAAGTAAATTACATATATGACTATATATATATAATATCATTAAATTAGAATTATTTTTTTCACTTATATCATATAAATTCAATAAAATCATCCTTAATACATTCCATGTAAAGTGTGCATGAATCAAATCACATTAAAGAGGGGGTAGTCCCCACATCCAGAAATGATGTTATTATATTTAAACAAAATGGAAATCAAGATGGTATTTTTAATATAATAATTAGAAAATAATAAGCACATAAAAAATAAAATAACATTATATATCTCATATATAAATAATTTTCAAAATTATTACTCACCGTTAAAGGTGGAAATAGAAGAACGAACAACATCAGTTTGAGAGGCGGTAGTCTACCATGCACATGAACGATGATTTTGTATCCCAGTTAATGTAGGAGAGTGTCATTGTATGTATAAAATTTAATATAAAAAACACACACACACACATATATTAATTCTATTTAGGTTATTATTTAATATAGGAATAATTATACTTTTTTTGGGGAGAAATAAATAAAAACCATGTTCTTATTAAAGGATGGTACCTCTTCTTTGGGTAACTCCTTTTGGATTGTAGCAAAGGGAATCCTTGATTTCCTTTATACTAAAATGGAGGATTCTAGGATTATATCTGGTACATTGGTAAAATATTTGGATAGGTTATGGCCTATCCAATGGGAATAATGGTAATGAAGAGAGTGAGAGTAAGGAGTCCTTTTACAAATGAGAAAAAATACACATCTGGTATTATTAAAAACATTTGAGTCTCCCCACGTTGTATTTTTGTCCCAATGGATAAAAAGGACCATTAAATACTACATTGGGTTTAATGGCCTATATACGTCCATAAAATAATCTTTATATAAGTTTTGGGGTCATTTTTACACCTTATAATCTATGTTGAGTCATTAATTATGCTAACTTTTACCTTAATCACTATAAATAATTTTACTGACCTTCAATTGTATTTTTTTCAAAAAAATAAGTTGAACTTATTAGAACATAGAAATTTTTATTATTCAAAATTTGGAATCCATTTTTACAAATTATATTTATATAATTTTAAAAAATTAATTTAAAATTAATCCTTTATATGAGGTGAGACGACATGTTTTTATAATGGAAAATGTCTAAAATTTAAAATGTTTTTATTTCTAATTTAAATATGAAATTTTCTTTAAATGACCTAATTTATATTAAATTATTTATAATTGATCTAATTATACTTTAAAACCTAATTCAAATCTAATTTAACAATATTTATATATTAAATGAAAATAAAGCTTTAAAATAATTTTCAAATACTTTTCACTATTCATCCAAAAATGATGTTTTTCATAAAAATTACTAAAATTAACCCTAAGATAATTTTAATATAATGAATTAAAAAATTGATTTTATTTTACCATTTTAAATTTCATTTGTTTAAAATTAATTTTTTTATTCATCGGAGAAGGATATAAAATCAGATCTCTTAAGAAAATTGTAAATTATAACCTATAAAGGCATTACCAAAATTATTTGTCATATTATTAATATGTTTAATTTTTATAAAAAAATTGTAATTAATATTTTAAAATTAGTGTAGATTATTAATATTACTAAATATAATTTCTATTTTATAATTATCCTATTTAAATTATTGTTATAGTAAAAGGTTGTTTTGTAGAAACTCAATGTTGCATATAAGACAAGATAAACCGGTAATGAATGCAGTGAAATATTAACTTAGTGAAGCTTATAAATAAATATTATATTGATTTTTCTTTTCAATAAAATGAATCGATTGAAATTAATTTATTCAGAAAAAACGTTCCTAAAAATATTGGGTTGTCATAGGTATTTCATCTAGATAGTTTCTTAATTTTTACTCTGATTATTATATTTTATTATAATTTTTTAAATTAAAATTTGTGTATAGACATGATTCTATAGGATGAGTCCCCCCATCAACATAATGAAACCCTCATTACATGTTGGTAGCCTCTGGTGTATAGGGAGTCATGCATACAGTTATGTGATTCTCTACATCAAACCTGACAGATCAGGTCGGGGTATCACACACTCAATTAGAATTATCTTGTTAATATTTTCATTCCCAATACACTTTGAATTATTAATTTTCCATTTATTCTATTATCGTGGTATGTAGGTTTTACCTAATGTGACTTAATGATTTTTACTAAATGTAATGGGATCTTTATTAGTTAATTTTGACTTACTGATTGAAAATTTGAAATCCATTTTTTCTAATACAAATACTATAAGTGTTCAAAATTAATTTTAATATGATAAATGAATAATATATTGAAACAATTTTTTATATAAATGTAATTGAGTTACAAAACATCAATAATAGGTTTTTTAACTATTTTATATATTTTAAAATATATAATTTCAATAAAAAAATACTTATTTTTTAAGGAAATTGGTTTCATAAATTTATACTTCATATTTATAAAATTATAAGGGAATAAAATTCAAAGTATTAGTAAAGATGTTATATTAAACTATTTGTATAAAAATAAATATTTTTATAAAAATACTAGAAACTCATATTTAGATAATGATTTTAAGATTAACAAAAAATTAATTTTATTTTGATAAAATAAAATTCTAACATTAATAAATTATACATTAAATGTACTCGTGAATATAAAATATTTAGAGTATACAATGTTTAATAGTTTAGGATATGGGGTTTACCTACTATAGTAGGTTATTGTATGATGCATTCTCTACCCTTAAATAATTTCATTCATGAAATAGGGGTATATATCAGCTATTTAAGATATGTGGATGTTCCTTCTAAATAGATTCATTGGGATCCTAGGTTTCCCCTTCAATTTTTTCATTTCTCCAATGGAATTTCCCCAATCGAGTTGTTCAATTCCCCAGAACTCACTCTCTGGTATCATATATCTGGGAAGTCTCATCATTATATGAAAACTCATTCTTTAACACTATTCCCCCTTATGTGATCTCATGCGTTGGATCTAGCCTGTGTTTTCTTCAGTAATGAAACATAGAAGACATAATTTACTTTATAAATATTCAGGAAATATAACCAATTGGAATTATAAAACACTAATTCATTCAAGTATTTCAAAAGGAACAATATACCAAGGGGTTCACTTCCCCTTTTTACTATATCTTACAAATATATTATTTGGTGAAGCATTCAAGAAAACATGATCCATCACTTTAAATTCAAGGTTTTTCCTATGATTATTAGTAAAACTCTTGCTTATACTCTAGGATAGTTTGGTATGATCTTAGAAAGTCCATAATTTACTTGTTGTTTCTTTTATGCTCTAGGTTATCTATATTTCTTTCCATAACGTCTTCCCAATTGGTTGGAGTGTGATATATCTTCTTATAAAAGGATTCATATTGTTATGTTTGGATTCACAAAGAGAATTGGTTATTGTATAAAAATTCCAAAAATTTATACAATAATCCCACATACCATAAAAGTCTAGATAATATGATCTCAGTATGTTTTCTAATGTATGGATAGTCCTTTCAGACTGAACATTGGATTTGGGATTATATTTCATCGTTAAATGTTTTTCAATGCTGATATTCCATTATAGACTCTTCTGTGTTTTTATATGAACTCGGGGTTATTTTAAAATATGGTTGATAGAGGTTCCCCATATAGCCTTTTAATTTCATTTTTATAGAGTTGGGAGATATACTCAAGGGGTAAATATTTTCTTTTAGATCAAAAATGAGATTACATAAAATGATAATCAATAATTACACATAAAGAATTATTCCTAACTGGCATCTTTTGGATTCCAGTGATAGAGTCCATTATAACATCTTTACATTTAAATATATCAATAGGAAGTGGATTCATAAATCCCCAAGGGTGTATTATTTTATACTTTACCTACTACAATACAAGGCATCTCGACACATAATCTTTAAATTCCTCCTTCATAACATCCCCCCAATAAATTTCTCTTAAATCCATTTACGTATTTGTGCTATAAGGCTGTACAAAAAATCAGATCTATATACTTCATCTAAAAGCTACCTCTTCAAATATGGTATGGATATAACACATCAAATTTTCCCAAGAATTAACACACCATATCAATTGATTATATATATTAATTTCTCATAATTTAATACATTAATCATTTTTTTTATGTCCACTTCATCCCACTAGTACTAATTTATATTTTCTAATAAGAGTATTTTAGATAGTTTGTAGAATACAGATGTTGAATGCCCAATATAAATAATCACCATATTTATCTTTTCAATATCACTATATACAAGGACCTTTTTTATCTGGATCATGGATATAACTCCATCTTCCCTGCCACTAAATACAACATAAGTCTTATTTTCCTCTCCATAGTAGTAGTATATCAAGAAATCATAGCCCTTGAGTACATCCATTGATATTATTTGTGTCATGTTAAGAACCATATGCGAGAATATCTACTTCAATATTTTTTATTCCAAAAATATATATATATATCACATTTTTTACTATAGGGTAGTGTCTCAATATTTTAAAAGTAATTATTTTTGCTATAGAATCATGGTCAAGATTCGGATATTTTTATTCAAGGATTTTCAATTTCATTGATGTATAATAAATCACACAATCATATTTCATAAGTGCATAAGAAATTCCATTCTTTGATTCATAACTATAAATTATAAATCCTTACTTATCTGATGGTAAAGTTAGAACTAGTGTAGTAATCAGTCTTACATTCATCTCCTAAAATATTTCCTCACACATTGTTGACCGTGTGAATTTATCCTTTTTATATATTAACTTGTCTAATGGGTTTTCCAGCATTGGTAAATCATGAAACGATCACTGATAGTAACCTACTAAACAAAGTAAACTTCATATCATTATTATTTTTATTGGTATATGACATTCTTTGACCACATTTGTCTTTGAAGGGTTGATAAATATTACATCCTTGGATACTATATGTCTATAAAATAAATAGAATTGATCCAAAATTCAAACATACAATATTACATATATAATTCTTTTTTTCAAGGGTCACCAAAATTATTTGAATATGATTATCATTTTTTTCATTGATTTTAGAATTATTAAATATATCATCAATGAATACCATGAAAATATTTTCATGAAAATACATGAATACTCTATTCACCAGATCCATAAAGACATAAGGTGTATTAGTCAATCCAAAATGAATTACAATAAACACATAATGTTCATACCTTATTTGAAATTTTATCAACTTATATCATACTTTTGAATGCTTATCTGATGATATCAAAAGAAAAGCAAAATCTTAGAAAAGTATTGTTCTCCCTATGTATGATGAAGTAAGTCATCAATGTATGGTATATGATAATTATTTTTTATAGTAATGCAATAATATCCCTATAATCAATGAAAAATCCTAGAGGTACATCCTTATTTTTCTCAAATAAAATAGGGTCTCACCATAGTGAAATAGTAGGTCATATAAATCACCTCACACACAAATCCTTTAGAAATTTTTTAAAATTCTTAAGATCCATTAGTTTCATTCTATTTGGAGTTTTAGATATAGGTTTTCAATTGTAAATAAGATCAATGGAGAATGATACTTAATTGTATATTGGATAATATGTAATTATTCTATAAAAACATTAAATAATATTTATTTCATAGGTGATTACCTATATAGGGATACATTATTTATCCATATAGTGATCTTTATCTTCCACTCTTCCTAAAATTCCATTATGTAGAGAAACTTAGTGATTAATTGGACATGATTTAAATGATTCCCCCCTCTAATGATAAGATATTCCACTTCACCTCTGTGAATCACATTCTCCTTATCTTGGAAATAAATTTTTGAATTATTATTTGAAATTAAATTCATGCCAAGGGTCATATATACGTCAACCATGGGTACAATAACCATGTTTTAAAATAGGCTACATAAAATAATCATAATTATAACTACTTGAGATTTCATTATTGTAATATGATTTCCAATCAATAGTTAATTGCTAATGTTCTTTATAGGGTGATAAAGAAATATTATATGTTTTTGGAAAAAATTTAAGATATAAAAGTTTATGATTACTCATAATAAAATAATCCATTGACTAGCTTTCAATCTTTGATCAAGGTACATATCACCACACTATTTGGAACATGACTTTTTCTATGGTAATCACATAAGACTGACCTTTATCCCTTTGAACTTTTTGAGCTAAATTTCCTTGATTATTAGTGAATTGGTTAACATAGTGTCCCTTAACCTTATAGTTAGTTTATTGAAAAAAAAATTTATTTCCATTCTTTTCATTCACAATCATAATATCCCTTTTCTCCATAATTACAAATAAAACTATTGTTTCCTTTTGGAATTCCCTATGTTTTTTATTCCCTCTTTTATTAAAAATTCACCACCAAGATCAGTGATTAATCTCTAAAAGGGAGGTTTAATGAATGATTAATTTAATTATTAGGTTTCCCTGATGAATCAACTTTAATCATTTGTTAAATGGAATATTTATCACCATCCCAAACACACACATGAACACTAAAAAATATTTACATTGTTCAGCTCATGAAATTTGAAGGATACCCTTAACATGATCATGATTCTATTGAGATCATAAAACCCACTACATTAAACATATGTGTACAATGATAACGATATTTACTTGAACACATTTTATAATAAGTATCCTGACTGTGATAGTGCTTCCAATACTATTACATTTATAAAGAACATGATATCCAAAAGAATAAATCCTTCCAAACATGGACCTTATTTTTTGATGTAGTGATTCTATTTCTATCATTCTTTAACCTATAGAAACTCATGAGAGATATTTTCATTTGATCAAATTTTTATTTTCCATTACTCTTCTACCTCACTTGTTCTTTTACCCTCTTCTTCTCTTTTTCCCCTACCTTCTTTTTTATCTTCTTCTCACTATTTTTTTGCTTCTTAATATTAGTCCACATAGTTGAAAAACTAAAATACTAGTTCATAAAAGAAAATTAAAATTATCAAATTCGAATTCAAGCCCTTGAATTTTATTGACCAGCCCAAATACTCTTGATTTGATTTTGTCCATTGGTACGTGAATGATTGATTGGACATCATTGATGCATCCAATAGGAAATCACTAATTGAGTTTGTGAGATATAAAATAATCCAACCATCCACACCATAAAAACTACATGTAACTATAACAAACTCACTAAAAAATCTTGAACCATTCCATATAGAAACATACTAACTCATTTTACCCTTCAATATGAGAACAACAAAAATGTAGACGTCCTACATCTAGATGTTTTTTCTTTATATTTTATATTTTGACCTCATATTCTTCAACCAAAGATTTGGTATCCTAGATCATCATATTTTTGATTGAAACACCATAAATCTATCACAAACTACATCATGTACCACCAAATGAATAGTGAGATTTTCTATTTGACACAGGTAATATCAATAGACACCAAATGAACCATCGTATATATTTTTAACTTTTATGATTTTTTTTCATTGGAACACATCTAGATCATAATAAGGACTACCAGTAACATTTTTCCCTGGGTTGTTTTTCAAGTAACATAACAAATGCACTATAACCATAAAAAACCATATTCAGTAAGAGTATCTGTCTTAGGATCTTATCCATCTTCACTATGGATACCAATAGCGTTTGTCCTTTCTTGTGTTGGAAAATTCTGTCATAAAATTACCTTCACCATGGGAGATTCCTTAGACGGATACACCAATATCCCAAGAGCCTTGAATACATAATTAAATACAATAATTTGGATAAACAAATAATATTATTTATAAAAATTATTACCATTTCAGACGAAGTCATCTGATTTAAAATTGAATATGGTTTTTATATTAAATAAAAAATATAACACACTCAACTATATCGTAACACCTAGATATTTTAAAAGAGTAATATAATGTTTGATAGAATGTATGATAAAAAACTGATCTTAACAGGGAATATAAAATCTCTATTCATTATGATATATAAGATTAAAAAAATTCAATCTTTTTTATAGCTTTCAATTCATGAAACACTGGGATTTAATGAAACATGATAGTCTATAAAAATATTATTATTTAAACATGAGCATTATAAAATATCCGTTAAGATGAAAATATGAATATTAATAACTAATATATAAAAATTTTATTTAATAAATGTGTATAAAATAAATTCAATGGTTATCTGTTGACTAGAAATAAAATAAGAATGATTTAAAAAAGAAAGAAATGTTTTATGGATACTTTATTTTTCTTAATGGAAGTTTAATCATGCAATATATACATAATTAAATTTTAATTTTTTAAAAATATATAATGTTAATCAGAAAAGTTTCCACCCTTTCTCAAAATAAAAATATATTAATTAACTTACGGTGAATTTTTGGTATTTTTCAAAAAAATTGATATTTATTTTAGAATAATGAAAAATAATAAATTTTAATGAAAAATTACCATTATTATTTATTTATTCATAAATTTAAATTATATTTTAATTTTTTTAATGTATAATTAGTTCAATTATATATCTATGAATCCAATTTAGGTCATTAAAATCATTTTTATATTAAAATTTGATATATGATTTTTTGAATCTTTTGAAGATTTTCTTAAAAACGCTTCCCATCTTGTTAGATGGATTAATTTTAAATTAAATATTAATTTGTATGTTATTTGAATTTGGAAAATATTATTCAATATTTGGAAACATCATTATTTATATTACATAATAATTATAACTTAATTTTTTTTCAAAATGTATAATGAAAACGTTATTAATTAAATAATGAAGTTAAGGTAAAAATTGGTTTACATAGGTATAAAATAAAAATATAAGTGTTAAAATAAACAGAAACTTGTCTAAAATATATTTTACATCCATATTTAGATCATTAATTTTATTATCTTCTAGTATACTCTATTTGTTTCCTTGTTTAATATGAGAAACGTCTGTAAACCATTTTCATTTTAAAAATTTCAAGTGTGCCACCCACCTCACCTATAAAAGGACACCCCCTACCCTCTTGTTTTCACACCATAAAAACTTTTTATTTTAGACAATACAATCCCAAATAAATTCAAAAATACCATAATATCATCTTATAAGACTTATTTTGGATAGTATGATAGCCTTAGATGACTTTTGGTCTAAACCTAATGAGGTTACCTGAAGAAGAGGTAATGTTCATCAATGAGAAATTTTATTTTATTTCTTAATCCACCTCCATAAAGTCTTATTAAAAAAAATTATATAATAAACATATTATATTACATAAAATAAGATTTTCTAATGGAATGACAAACACACATATCAATTTCAATCAAATGGGTTATGAAATCTCCATTTATATGTGTGGTAGACGACCACCTCATTAAATGATATCATTAATTTTTTCATCAAAAAATATATGGTTTGGGTATGATGATGGATATAAATAACAGAAATTCTATTTTTAGTTGAATAATACCACCACCATAATTTTATCCTATATACCCTTTTACTTTCCAACCCATCGGTGAAACGATAACATTTTTCGTTTGTATAGTGGGACATCGCCTCGTGAAGTGATGTGATTAGTCTTTCACCAACTCACTAAATGGAATTTAAGAGATACATTAACATTAATATATGTTATATTGATGAAATAATTATTATATTCCTTATATATTTATCGTTCTCAAAAGATAATATATCAATTTTTTCTGACCCTGAAAAATGATAATGACATTTATGTATGTATAAACTACCTACTTCATGAATAAATGTGAATTTGTTTTATCACCACACCATATAAATGACATATATAAGTATAATTAAAGAACTAATATGGTATATGTTAATTTATGATAATTCTATAAAGATAAAATATTAAAAACCATATTTCCATAACGATAATTGGAAAGTGTAAGTAGTATTCTTTCGTACATATAGCCTACAATATCCATGGTTGTAACATGGATCATTTTTTTAAAAATTCATAAATTATTTTTTCTAAAAGTATAAATTATGTATAAATATGATATTTATTTAATGATATTTATTCTAAATATTTTTAAATAGTGAAATCTTCTTCCATGTTTAACCAACCGAATTCATTTTTGACTCAGGAGAAAAATATTTTCGAAACATATAACATAAACATAACTGATTAAGTAATCATATATAAAATGTTATATAAGAAATAAATTGAATAATAAACATTGAAAATTTTCTCAACAAATTTAATAATTTAAATAATAATATTATTCAAGACGATAAGGAATATATGTGTGGTTCTTACTCAAGCTAAGGGTTTCTCGTCTCACATTCAATTCCATGATATATATGCCATGTCAACCATTTGTTTATTTTTTGTTGAGTATATAATTCCATTATTTTATTTTGTATCATGAATTCATTTATATTAATGGAATTTATTTTTCCATTTAATTTTATTTCTTTATTGGGTCTTTTGATACAAAAGTTACCAAAGTGGTAGTGGTTTATTTAATAATCACGTCATTATTTGAGATTTTTTCTGTTTAAGTCTATATTTGAGAAATTATTTTATTTGTTTACAATAAACTCAATATATTTTACTTTATTATTGTTATTCATTATCATTTTAATCTAACAGTTCCATTATTCACTTTTGTACATAAATTTATTATGAAAATATTTTTGTGAAAATACAACTTTATTTCCTAATTTGGTCTGAAATCATTTTGCATAAAACTCATCTCCTATAAATATAATTAATTTTTTTAAAACTCTTGAATTTTTTTTATCAAATACATGTTTACTGGTTTTTAATTTTAGGTTTTTTTAAAGGAATCGTCATTTAATTTTCAAAACAATACCCATTTGATTTTACCAAAAATGTAAAAGGAATATTTATTTTAGCATGTATGGAATAAATGTAATTTTCTACCATGACGAGCATCCAATGTTTTAATTGTTATTTTTCATTTTTTTAAATTTTATTTCAATTAAAATTATTTTCAACTTATTTTTTATCAGGTTTTTCATATATTTATTTTCAATATGAAAATTTATTTTTTTCTAAAAAAAATTGAAAAATATTTTCATGATAATTATATTTATTAATGACATAAAGATTATATTTTACTTATGGTACACTAAGGATATGTTTTATTGAAACCATATATATTATTTACCTGGACGGTTTATGATTAGATTGATGGGGGATGTACAAGATTTTTAATATTCCCCATTTTTTACTTTGGATGGTTTATGATTATGTTTATTGATTGGGGTAATTGTTATCATTTTGTACGATAGATTTTAAATAAGAGTTATTATATTTATTATGTTAACCCCTTTTATATGATTATTTAATTTGACTTAGTAAGTGATGGGTGTGGCCTCTTATAGACCCATGAAGAATTGATAGGTCGCACGATACAAACAAGATTAGTTTTTGGGGAAGACCTTAACCATTTATATAGATATCTTAGCACAAAGCCTACATAATATTAGACGTCTCAGCCCAGGGTGTCGAAAATATGTTTATATGTCTGACATTATTCATTCCATCATTGAGAATCTAGTTATTTTTATTCAATGTGACTACTTGATTAGTTATAATATCCATGGTTATGTTTTGGGATCATGTTATTATTTATATGGAACTATTTGATCATTATTTCATCAATACATATTAATCTCATGTTATTTATTAAATTTCATGTATTTGACTAATTCAATTTTCTATATTTATTATGCCTTATTTATTCATATTTTCAATCTACATTTAACCTTATTGAGCTTCTGAGACCACTCATTTATTTTGTTTTATTTTCCCCAAGTTACCAAGAAGTGTTTTGTGATTTAAATGAAGGAACACACTATGAGGTGTAATTTATTTATTAAGGTAAATTATTTTTTTAATATATTTCTTAAAATAAAATGTGAATTTCATGTATGTATCTATTCTTCAAATACAGATAATCTATTCTGTTCTTCGGGAAGAAATTCCTTGTATCCTATGATAATTTTATAAAGTAAAAATTGTCTCTAAGCTACTGCTATTGGTGTCTCTAAAGTAGGTATTATAGATAGTTTATTAGGAACATTGGGAAATAGTTTTATAAAAATACAGATTTTAGAACATGAACCTATGATAGAGTGTAAGGATAAGTGTAGAAGAACATCATCTTGTTTTTATAAGGAATATATTGTTTAATTTTTATTAGAATATATACCTTAATATCTATATTAAAGGTAAATTTGGTTCGGGAACTAATATACCTTGGGCTAATAACTATGAAATAGGAGCATTGGGCTTAAATCATCATAGGGAGCATGACAATGGGCCTTAATTTTCACCTTGTATAACAATCCTGAGGGATATTCTGTCACGACCCGTCCTCGGGGCCCGTGCCGTGACTACCCAAAGCCTGAATTCCATAGACCAGGGGCTGGAGACTAGCACCAAAGGCGTAAATCCAGAACTCTCTTGGGGTATACTCAATGGGACTGTTTCTCAACGTGATCACTAACGCCGCTGACGGTTCGTCAAATGGACATCCAGTCTGAAAGATATCTGCTTTTCCGTTCCAGGGGCCCGGTTGGATTTCGGGTACAATCCAACCCGGCCACTATGCAACTGTATCCAAAACTCAGGTGATGTATGCCAAAAGTTCCGTGTCATCAAGAGGAATTCAACGAGACAGACGACGCCTCAATCGGACGCCCGGTCTGTGAGTTATTGGCTTTTTCGTTACAGAGGCCCGGTTGGATTTCGTGAGTGAACCAAACCGACCGCACTCCGACGGCATCCAAACCTCGAGCGGAGTAAGCCAAAAGATCTGTCTCACTTAGAGGAAATCAAAAAAGTCTAAGGAACGTCATTCGGACGTCCGGAACTCAAGTTACGAGTGTTTCCGCTTCGAGGGCCAGGTTGGCTTCGTGTACGAACCAAATCGGCCGAACCCAAAGTTCTTCGAAACCTTCAGTGAAATATACGGAAACGACCGTATCAATCCAAGGAACGTGTTGCCACTGATGGCGAGTCGTTTGGAGGCCCGTAACTCACGTTACGGTCATTTGACCGAAAGTGGTCTGAAAACGGGGGTCTGGGCCCGGGCCGACCCGGATGGGCCCGGCCCGGCCCGAACCGGTCCGGCGCGGTCCGGTTCGGTCCGGCCCGACCGGCCGGCCGTGGATCGGCCGACACTACCGAGAGGACACGCGGGCGGGGCGCGCGGCTCCCCCGCCCTTCGTCGTTGATTGAGCCTGGCGGTTCTTTGGCCGCCTCCTTTCTGGCGGCGCGCCGCCGCTGCCGGTCACCGGCGCCGCCGCGCCGGTGTGGCGTGCTGCCGCCGCCTTCCGCGGACCACCGGATGCGCTCCGGTGGTCCGTTCCTTCTACCGTCTTCGCCTATGGTCCCCCCGGGACCCCACCTTCACTGCGAAGGGATTCAAACGCCCAAACGGCCTGCTTCGTCGTCGCCCGTCAATCCGCACGTCAAAAATGAAACACGCCATCTTCATGGTTCTCTGACGCGGCGTGCTGGCGCCGCGCCCCATCGCCATGTCCCAGCTCCGTCCGCAGATGTCTTCTGTTTCTCCGACGCCGCGCGACGGCGCCGCGTCCTTGTTCTTTCTTTTCATGGCGTGGCGTGACAGCATCGCGTAATACTTGCTGTGTGATTCTCGCGTGGTGCGATGGCACCACGTCATTAGGCTCCAAACCACAAAGAACCAACACGAAAAGTAAGGAGGAGGGTCGGCCGTGTTCGTGCGGTCCGACCCACTCACATTATTCGATATCATTTGGTTTTAAACCACAAAGATTATCAAGTCGGAAATTCACGAACAAATATATATAAATAAAACCCATACCTCGTAATTGTCGTTCGTTGACGATCTCGGAAAAAGGGCGGATATCGATTCCTCGATTGTCGTGTTCGTCACACACTCCCAATTCTCACGCTCATGCGTCAGAAAGGAAGATGGGTACTCGTCGTTGGTGGACGAGCGTTCGGAGGTGACATCGTCGTTGACGACGTTCTTCACAGGCGATGTCTTCTCCTTTGACGCGGATGAAGGTCGTTGGAGATGTCACGGGCGTCGCTTCCCTTTCCATGCCTTGGTTGAAGAACAACGAAGAAGATGGTGTTGTCGTGCTTTAGTGGAGGAAGAGACGTTCTTCGTGTTCTTCGTCGTATAGAAAGAAGGACTCAAGATTTCCTAAGCTTTTTCTCCAAAGGCTCCCAATCAACTAAACTCCAACCCAAATAAAATAAGTTCTAAACTTATTTTATTAACACAAAAAAGCATTTGAAATTCAATTGTTTGAATTTCAAAAACCTACATGTAACTCACCAAATTAATTACAACAAGTTGTCAAATATTAAAGAAGGTGAGTTAATGGGGAGTTGGAATGTGAGGGGTTAAGAGGGGTTAGGAAAGTGAGGGGTTAAGAGGTTTATGGAGTTTAAGGAATTTGAAAAGGTGGGGGGTTCGTGTGGGCCCCACCCTTTCAAATATCCACACATGGGAAGTTGGATGGATGTGGGCCCACCAACAACTTCCCATGGGAGAAGTTAACCACACAACATGAAATAAAATTGATTCAAAAATTTTATTCACTTTATTTAATTAATCCTCAAAAATTAACTTCTTCTCCCGCACAAACGCAACTACGGTAAAGGTTCCCTTAAGAGATTACCGGCGTTGCGAGTTCATCGGTGCCATCAGATTTCAATTCCAAGCACCGGTTCAAAATATAGGAAAACCCGCTCGTTCGTTCACTGAACGTACCTGATCCAAACTTCGGAAATTGATTCCGGGAACACCGGGCCTCGGAATCAGGCACCGTCAGAAACTGCGTTCTTTTAAAATTCCAAAGAAAATTAAGAAAAAAATTTCCTTGAAATTTCTAGGACTTTACATTACTCCCACCTCAGGGCTTTACGTCCCCGTAAAGCTTCAACACATACTAGGGTCACAAAAGCGGTACAGAGCAGGCATCTGAGCCTTCCGCTCCCAAGTGCTTACCTGGAGGTTC
Source organism: Viscum album (assembly GCA_963277665.1). Lineage (NCBI taxonomy): Eukaryota > Viridiplantae > Streptophyta > Magnoliopsida > Santalales > Viscaceae > Viscum > Viscum album. Next base: position 1,518,674,651 of record OY728141.1, on the reverse strand, counting down.
CTGTACTGCCAGAGAAAGTGTACCCGAGAAATCGATAATCCTCGTAGGATCTGCTCCTGTCGATCCTCGATCCCCACTGGAACCTCTGTGAAAGACACCCCATTGTCATTGTCCAGCTCTTCATGGTCTATGATATGCGAAGGGTCGAGCACGTATCTCCTCAGTTGAGATACGTGGAAGTCGTCGTGCACCTGGTGCAACTGTGGTGAATGGGTCAAGCGGTAAACCACCCCGCCTACCCAGATGAGGACCTAAGAAGGTCCACTGACCCTAGGAGATAACTTGCCACCTTGGCCACATCTTTGTAAACCTTGTCAAGGTGAGACCCGTATAAGGACGTGATCGTCATCCTCGAACTCCAGAGGTCTCCATTTTCTGTTAGAACTGGAACTCGAAACGACTTATGCTACGAGGGTAAGGTTGACCGACTCAAGAGTGATCGGTCGCACCCTCCTGTGAAAGAGTTTATCCTGTGCTGTCTGGGGTTTCCTTTTCTCCAACCAAGGAAATCCCATCCCAACGTTTTCCTAAAACCGTCAATTTGATTATGAACAGTTATTTCCCATTCCATACTAAAACTAACATCGTAAGGCCTCGACGCTGCCACCAAGAGATTCGAACCGGAACACTCACCTCAAGGGTCTGACCACACCGTTGGCATAAGTGTGATTATCGAGTCTCCCCCCAAGGTATCTCCAGACATGAGGGTCAAGTCCACGACTTATCGGAAACTCTAGGTCTGGAACAAGATTTGTAGAAGCAAGGAATTATTCATATCGACGTTCGTTACTACAGCAGCTAGTAGTGGACACAGACTATCCCTTGAATCATTTCTAGAGCCATTGGGTCACACTCCTTGACAGCATGCAGCCACACTCTTCCTCCCCCCTTCAGCTCCCTGAGCCTGGTGGGAATAACTAAGTCGGGTGGTTGTACCATGTTAGGATGTACACCACCTCATGCTGCTCTCCTAGCTCTGCCTCCATGTCTGCTGCTTTGTAGACTCATCTCTCTTTTAAGCTTCCTCTTCTTTAACATTTATCACGCCCGAGTCTCTAAGACTGACATCAGTTTCATGTTTCTTACTGCACTGTGCAGTCTTCATCCGCTCTTGGATGACCTGGACCTTCTTTAGTCTCATAAGAGCTGCTATGATTTCTTCCTTGCCGATAAGAGAAATTCCGGTCTCATCCCCTGGATGAACCACATTCGTTGCCTAATACAGTCAATCCCAACATGAATGATGCATTCATGTCATGCATGATGTCGTAAGGCCTCGACGTAACTACCAAGATATCCAACTGTCACTCTCGCCTCCAAGGGTCGAGTCACACTATCGGCATCAGTGTGAGTTCACTTGGTCTCCTCCAGTAGAAATCTCGAAAGTGAGGGTCAAGTCAACAGTCTTAACCCGGACCACTCAGTATCAACCAAACAAAAGGACAGGAAAGCAAACAAAGATAAGTGTCTTTTTAATTATTGCAGCTCATAGTACAAAGAAACGAATACAACAGCAACATGGAACTTGAAGTACAAGGGACGTATCCACTAGTTCCGCTCCTGTCCACCTGCTCCCGGAGCTCTACTGCCTTGTCCACTGCTCGGCTGTTTCTCAAACACTCACCACTGCTTCTGCCTCGGTGGATCCTCCAAAGCCTGCGGATCAACTGTATGAGGATTCTTATAGTCACCTGCCAGGTGACCCTTTCTGCCGCATGAGTAACACAACCTGCTTCTAGCACTCCTAGCTCTGTTTCCACCCCGGGTGGCCCACACCACCGGTCCTAAAACCCGAGATCATCCAACAGCTGGTCTGGTCCTCCTGGACCTCTGCATCATCTGTCTACTGCCCCCAGATGACTCGGCTACTGATCGAAAAACACGTGTCAAGGGCAGAAGCTCCTGTACACGCTCGGGGTGTAGAGCTACTGGCACAAACTCCACCCTGAAGAAGGTCTCGATGTCTTCCCATGCGAAGGTCATCCCGTCGCAAAACTAGAACAAGTGGATCCACCACCTGCCTGCTGCTGCCTGAAGAAGGCTGGCAGCAAAGATCACCATGAAGTCTGTCGGTGTCCCCACTGGCCTGAAGACTCTCACCACAGCCTCTAGCCAATCCTCAGCCGCCTGCGGGTCCGTCTCTCCCCAGAACCTGGGTGGCCTCTGGCGCTGGAACTCGTGCAGCGCACTCAAGTGGCGTGCATCGCCTACTGCTGGGACTGGTGGCATCGGTGGCCCAACGTATGGTAGTACCGCTGGTGCCTCCGCTGGTGCCTCAACTGCAAGAGGGCCCTGTACCGAAGCCTCATCGCTCGACAGGCTGTCAGCACGCACATCCGTCTGGGCTCTAGCTGGTCGTCTGAGAAAAGGGATCCTGAAAGAAACAACGTGACACGGTCAAACGATTATACCCGGTGAGGTGACCTGGTTTGAGCTGTTTTAAGGGAAAACCTATGAAAACACACACACAATCAGTGTTTTCGTGCACAAAGTCGGAAAACAGTTGTCAGGGTCCTGGTGTATGGATACGTCGGCCGCCCGCACCAACACTGGACTCCCTGAACTGAAAACCACACTCGGTACACATAACACTATTGCTTCATAGAAATAAAATATCAGAGTTATAAGTTCTGCGGTGAAACCGACTCCTCTGAAACCAATTTGTCACGACCCGTACTCGGGGCCCGTGCCGTGACTACCCCAAGCCCGCCTCCATTGACCAGGGGCTGGCGACTATCACCAAAGGCGTAAATCCCGAACTCTCATTGGGTATAATCAAAGGGACCATTTCTCAAAATGATCACTAACGCCGCTAACGGTTCGTCAGACGGACGTCCAGTCTGAAAGATATCAACTTTTCCGTTCGAGGGGCCCGGTTGGATTTCGGGTACAATCCAACCCGGCCACTATCCAACTGTATCCAAAACTCAGGCGAAGTATGCCAAAAGTTCCGTCTCATAAAGAGGAATTCAACGAGATAGACGGCGCGTCAATCGGACACCCGGTATGTGAGTTATTGGCTTTTTCATTGCAGGGGCCCGGTTGGATTTCATGAGCGAACCAACCTGACCGCACTCCGACGACATCCAAACCTCTAGCTGAGTAAGCCAAATGATCTGTCTCACTTAGAGGAAATCAACAAAGTCAACGGCACGTCATTCGGACGCCCGGAACTCAAGTTACGAGCGTTTCCGCTCTGAGGGCCCGGTTGGTTTCGTGTACGAACCAACTCGACTGAACCCAAAGTTCTCCGAAACCTTGAGTGCGATATACCGAAACGACCGTATCGATCCAAGGATCGCGTTTCCGCTGAAGGAGAGTCGTTTGGAGGCCCGTAGCTCATGTTACGGGAATTTGACTGAAAGTGGTCCGAAAACGGGGGTCTGGGCCCGGGCCGACCCGGCCCGACCCCCCTGGGTCCGCCCGAACCGGGTCAACCCGACCCGGGTCCGACCCGGCGGGGCCCGGCCTGGCCCGACCGGCCGGCCGCGACTCGGCCAGTGCGGCCGAGCGGACACGCGGGCGGGGTGCGCGGCTCCCCCGCCCTTCGCCGTTGATTGAGGCCAGCGGTTCGTCGGCCGCCTCCTTTCCGGCGGCGCGCCGCCACCGCCGGTGGCCGGCGCCGCCACCTTCCGCGGACCACCGGACGCGCTCTGGTGGTCCGTTCCTTCTTCCGTCTTCGCCTATGGTCCCCCTGGGACCCCACCTTCACTGCAAAGGGATTCAAACGCCCAAACGGCCTGCTTCGACGTCGCCGGTCAATCCGCATGTCAAAAATGAAATGCGTCGTCTTTGTGGATCTCCGGCGCGGCGTGCTGGCGCTGCGCCCCTTCGCCGTGGCCCAACTCCGTCCGCGGATGTCTTCGTTTTCTCCGACGCAGCGCGACGACATCACGTCCTTGTTCGTTCTTTTCACGGCACGGCGTGACGGCGTCGCGTAATACTTTCCGTGTTATTCTCGCGTGGTGCGACGACACCACATCATTCCGCTCCAAACCACAATGAACCAACACGAAAAGTAAAGAGAAGGGTCGGCCGTGTTCTTGCGGTCTGGCCCCCTCACGTTATTCGATATCATTTGGTTTTAAACCACGAAGATCATCAAGTCGGAAATTCATGAACATATATATATAAATAAAACCCCTACCTCATAATTGTCGTTCGTTGACGATCTCAGAAAAAGGGCGGATATCGATTCCTCTATTGTCGTGTTCGTCACACACTCCCAATTCTCACGCTCATGCGTCGGAAAGGAAGAAGGGTACTCGTCGTTGGTGGACGAGCGTTCGAAGGTGACGTCGTCGTTGACACCATTCTTCGCAGGCGACATCTTCTCCTTTGACGTGGATGAAGGTCGTTGGAGATGTCGCGGGCGTCGCTTCCCTTTCCTTGCCTCAGTTGAAGAATGATGAAGAAGATGGTGTCGTCGTGCTTTAGTGTCAGAAGATACGTTCTTCATGTTCTTCGTCGTAGAGAAAGAAGGACTCAGGATTTCCTAAGCTTTTTCTCCAAAGGCTCCCAATCAACTAAACTCCAACCCAAATAAAATAAGTTCTAAACTTATTTTATTTACACAACAAAGCATTTGAAATTCAACTGTTTGAATTTCAAAAACCTACATGTAACTCACCAAATTAATTACAACAAGTTGTCAAATATTAAAGAAGGTGAGTTAATGGTGAGTAGGAATGTGAGGGGTTAAGAGGGGTTAGAAAAGTGAGGGGTTAAGAGGGTTAGGGAGTTTAAGGAATTTGAAAAGGTGGGGGTTTGTGTGGGCCCCACCCTTTAAAATATCCACACATGGGAAGTTATATGGATGTGGGCCCACCACCAACTTCCCATGGGAGAAGTTAACCACACAACATGAAATAAAATTGATTAAATAATTTTATTCACTTTATTTAATTAATCTCCAAAAATTAACTTCTTCTCCCGCACAAACAAAACTACGGTAAAGGTTCCCTTAAGTGATTATCGGCTTTACGAGTTCATCGGTGCCATCGGATTTCAATTCTGAGCACCGGTTCAAAAGAGAAGAAAACCCGCTCGTTCGTTCACTGAACGTACTCGAGCCAAACTTCGTAAATTGATTCCGGGCACACCAGGCCTCGGAATCAGGTGCCGTTAGAAACTGCATTCTTGTAAAATTCCAATGAAAATTAAGAAAAAATTTTCCTTGAAATTTCCGGGTCTTTATATATTCTTTGGTTAATTCATGTCTTATTTACAACCCATTTTAATGGATATGAAAATATTTTAATTATTGTAAAAAATTCCCAAAGAAACCATGTTTATGATAATGAGATTTTCTATACACAAATTTTACAATTTATTTAATTTTTTTTCACTAGTTTTGGGAATATACATTATGTTTAAAAATTTTATGATCTAATGTAGTGTATTTAATTATTTTAAAGTTCCACCTAAAATAATGAATTTATATTTTATCAATACTTATTCTCGATGTAGGGATTACCCACTAGGACAAGATAATAATGATAGAGCTGGAGTTATAGCTGGAACTGATCAAATTATAAATATATTGGAAAATCTAACTCAGTTTATGAGTAATAACCTTTCCCATATGTATAATCCCACTAATCCACAACATGGTGTAAAAATGTTTAGAAACTTCATGTGTCAACAACATCAGTTAACCAATGGGACTATAAATCCTTTTTTGCTGGGTAATGGATGAGATCCTTAGAAAATATATTTCTCACACTGGGAAGATGTGAAAGGGATAATGTTTTGATGGTATTTTATCATCACTCAATATATGTGGATCAATGGAGGTCATTAATTAAAAACATTAAGTATGAGGAAAAATATATAAAGATTAGTGTGAAAGGATTTCAAGGTAATATTCCCAAAAAAATATTTTCCTTGTGAGAAACAAGTGGATATAGAAACACATTTATTGATTATAATTTTGAGAAAAGAGGAAAATGTGAATAAGTTAGAAGATAAATATACAAGATTATAAATTCTTGTTGTGGACTATGTATATAATCTAAAGAGAAATATTGATTGCTTTTATTGGATATGTCCAATCCTTAGGAGGTAACTATTCACAAAAAGTTTCTCATTATATAAGGATATAGTATTATGTTCTATAATGAAATATATGGAATTATCCCAGACATATGGAATCAAATGGATGAAAGACAAGGGAGTATGGTTGTGAAAAATAATGCTACTTGTAAGAAGGGGAAGAGATATTTTCTATAAGGATCTAGACCGCTATGGAAATTAATTCCCTAGGCGTCAAGGGAATATACCTCAAAAGGAGGTAAGGATTTATGGCCAATCTTATGGTATTACTATAGAAAAATTAGAAAGATTAATGTTATTTTTTTGACTCATGAATTATGTTATAGGATTATTATAATCAATGATATTTTTGATATAAGATTTATAAAATGTATAACTATTTTACAATAGTTCTATTTAATTAAGTATTTGAGAGCATATGTTGAATGGTTCCAATGACCTAGTAAATTGATTCATCTTCAAGTTGAACTTAAGGGAAAACACATTATTGTGGGATGATAACCATTAATATGTGCCTAATTTTGAGATAATATTGGTAATGATGTTTATATGAAGGTATTAATAACCTTCAATGTTTATCAAGTCTTTGATGTCGACGTAATTATAGATTATTAAATTTTGCGAACATTGTAGGAATTAAATTAATATAGTTAGAGAAAATGTATATGTAACAAATCGACCCAGGTTACCCTAAAACATGACAACTCACTCATTCTGTTACATACTTGATGGGCATTCTTGATCCCCACGGGCTGGCGACAAGAACATGGTAATTGAACAAAAAAAACAAAGTGAATTATTTCTCGCAACCTGGTCAAACACATGGAATATATGTATACATAGACTAAAACAAATAGAATAATACTAAAGGAATATATATTCTCTAATAGTAAAAATATAGTATAGTTGAAAAAAATTAAAAAGTAGTCAAGATCTAAAAACAATTACAACTGCAATGACCAAAACCAAACATCTACTCCATGCGATTTTGTGGACGAACTCACACCATATCATCACCATCTACCCAAAACCAGCTGAGACAAACCTCACTGCCTCAGTATGGTTCCTTTCCTTTATCTATATTGGAAGAAATAAAAAGGTCTATTCACCACCGAGGTGGTGTGCTGGGTGTGAGCTAACAAGATCAGTAGGATCCCACCCAGGTGTCTCATATCAAGTCTTTATATAACAATTCTTATATTCAAATTTCAAATAAAATGTGGCATGAGAAGTAGTAAATCAATTTTTTAGAAATCATGGTAAACACTTCCCTCTTTCATAGATCTAAATGAAAGAAGGTATAAAATGAATATCATGGAAAGCACATAAATCCATTAAGAAAAAAACATATTTAATAGCACATGCATCATCAACAATGAACACTATAGGTCATACAAGAATACTACTCGTAGAATAATAAATCAAGTGCACAATCTAGTTCCTGTAACACAAACCTAGGTAGAAGAGGAATATACCATAAGTAAACCCTAAAACAGTGTCAATATTCATCCCCTATAACAGCAAAACTCGGAAAAAAAGGAAATCCCCATGAACATACCTCATGATAATCACAAAACATGGACAACGACCTCAAGCCAATCATTCCACCTATATACCCAGGGTTACCGATGTGCTCATTTTAAGAAATCAATTTTAATGTTTCAAAAGAACCGATTTACTTTTCATTTATCAAATAATAGTGAAAATACTATTTCTCTTCAAAAACTATTTTTTAACATGAAAAAATAGTCATTTTGATTTTATAAAACAATTTATAGAGATTGTGGAATCAGGATAATTATCATAGGCTAGAGATGGAAAACCCCACCCCAAAATGTGGCTTGCACATGCCCACAATGAAATACAAAATTAAAGATACCTAAAAACAACAATCAAGACAATATAATCCAATACACACCTTAATATTGATCCAAAATATAATAAATGGGGTTGATGAAAGAGGAAAACATCGCATACCATAAGAATAGACATCTATCTCCTCATAACTAACTACGAATATCCACAAAAAGGATATTTTCCAAAGTTTATAGATTAATACACGATGGATAAACAACTTAGTCCATAGGATCCAACAAAGAAACACTAGGGGCCATCGTGATCTTGAGAAATGAAGAATAAGAGAGAGTACTTACTTGAAGAGATACACTGTAGCTGCAATGAAGACCCAACATCAAACATATTGATCTAGATGAAGATGAGTCGCCCAAAATCTCTAACAAGAGATCTAGATTGAGAGCCAAGAGAATGTATAAGACAATTGAAACAAAAATATTCACTTTCCAATTTAAAAAAAATTATGCAGGACATTACATGACGTGTAAAATAGTTACATGACATGAAATTCATGGTGTTCAAATATGATAAAGAATCCATCACCTCAGTTTATAAATATATTATTTAAAGAATTCACAATTTGAAACCACTCTTCATGATTTTTAAACATTCACAACATGAATCCCATTTCACGACTAGTACCTAGTAGCCATTATATGGTGTGTAACCCAGTTACATGAAATGTAATCTTCCTTCAGCCTGTATAAGATAATGGTTACGGGTGAAAGTCTAAAAATCTCTAAATTCACCATTATAGGTATCATTTAAATCTTAATGTATGGGAAAACCATAATGATGTAAAGGGAGTACCAAATAAAATGGTGATGTGATGTCATAAAATCCCAACAATAAAAACATTCTATTCCTAAGAATTCATGTGGAAGATGTAATCCCTAGAAAGATACGATTCCACTACTACCTCACAAACAAAACATGTTCCCAAATATCATGATAATTAGATCCTTGCTTCCATAGAACAATTACCAAATAAATCAAATTCTCCCACAAGACTTTCACTTGTGAGTGAACAATATAAACTGGTGTCTCCGGAAAAGAAACATCCAACTCTAAATCAATTTCTTCCCAACTCAGAACATGAGCGGGGTAAGGATGGTATTCCATGAGCTAACACATTTGGAAAACATCATAAATACAAATCAACTAGACTAGAAATTATAAATGAAAAGTAACTTGTATGAGCCTCTCAGTAACCTAAAACTGTCCAACATATCTCAGAGCCAACATTCCTTGTTTCCATGTTGATGGTTAAACTACTAATGAGAAATATTCAAGAAAACCCAGTCACCCACAAAAAATTATATAAGATAACACCTCTGATCCACATGTTATTTCTGATGACTCTAGGTTGTTTATGAGACGTCAATCTACATGTTGAATCTTCATGGACGTCTCCTAAACCAAATATTGTCAATCTAAAGATACTACACCCACATCATCCCATCAAAGTGGTGATCTACATGGGAGACCATACAATCCCTCAAAGGGATCCATTATAAATAACAACTGATATCTTTTGTTATAATCAAAATCAACCATTCCCATATGGTTATCCCCTGATCCACCAAAATCCAAGACCCATGATTTTTGCATACACTTTATGATCTAAATCACACACTATGTCTGACCATAAATATGTAGATAGTTTGTTGTGATCAACTTTCTTTGAGGCCCCATTATCTCTTGAAGAATCCTATAGAACCTCGAGGTAAGCCTTGGATACCTATAAGAAATAATAATATATGGAATCTCATATAACCTTGAAATGTCTTGCACATGTATATTGACCATATATTTATCTTTAGTGGTGTCCTTAAAAGAAATTAAATGAGAATACTTCATAAAATGATCAATAACCAACTAGATAGAATTCATTCAATCGGTATTCCATTGAAATCTAATAACCAAATCCATAGATACCTTGTCACATTTCTAAATTGTCACTTGAAGAGGCTAAAGTAAACCATAAGGTTTCAAGTGATCTTCTGTTATCCCTCGGTTGGTGTAACAGTGGGACGCAAACTCCACAATGTCACACTTCATACCCAGCCACCATAATCACTACCTCATGTCATAATACATCTTCGTAGTGCCTAGATAAATAGACCATGAAGAGCTGTGATAATAAAATAAGACTAAGATTCTTATAGATTTTTTGAAGATATCCGACTTCCAAAAGTGGAGCATACCATCTAAAGAAAGAGACCATCCAAAAACTGTCTCCCCCTAATAAATTCTTCTTGAGTCTTCTAAAACACATCATCATGCCATTAAATCTGAAAAATAGACTCTATGAACAATAATGACAACTAAATATTGGTCATAACCATACCGAAAACATCCTCTTTACCGTCCAAGTAAAGATGAGAAAAAATACCCACAAGGTTCCACTCCTCCTTCAATTCCAGAACAACTTGAGATATTACATTCCTGCTATGAGCATCTGTAATGACATTTCCCTTTCCTCGAGTGTAAGAGTTATTGAAGTCAAATTTATGAAGGTATTCTACCCATTTTCTCTGTCTGAGATTGAATTATTTTGATGAAAATATATAGATCAAACATTTATGATCAAAAAAGAACATGAACCTCCCCCCCAAAAAGACAGTGCTGCGATAATTGAATGCATGCATGACTACAGAAATCTCAAAATCATGAGTGGGGTAATTATTTTCATTCGATCAAATATAAGGAGAGTCATAAGATACCACATGGTGACACTTCATAATCACGCATCCCTTACCATCACCATAAGCATCACAAAACTCCATGTATGCCTTACCCAGATTTGGTAGGAACTAGAATAGGAGCCGATGTCAGAAGTCATTTCAATTCATCAAAATAATCTGAACACTTATCATCTAATTTTAATTTTACTAATTTACTAGTATGTGCAGTCATATTTATTCCATCTTAGATAATTCCTTAATAAATAGTCGGTAGTATCCATCAAGACCAAGGATGCTCTTTATCTCAAAGACATTATGTGGTTCTATTCAAGACCAGACAACCTTCACCATATCAGAATCAACTAATAAAAAAATTATAAATATAATTCCATAATAACATTACTTATTAAATATAAAAATTGTTATTCTAAATCTTTCAATAGAAATGATGATTTATTAGAAGCTCTAGAACAAAACTCAGATGATTCTTGTTCTAATTCTCAGATGTCAAATAAATCAGAATATCATCCACAAATACTTCCAAAAAAGTGTCAAGATATTAATGTAATATACTATTAACCAAGACAAAAAACAAAATGTGGCTTAGTCAGACCAAAAGGCATCATATGGTATTCATAATTTACATAATTTCTCCTGAAAACATTCGTTGGTATATCAGACCCCTGAACTTCGCGTTGATCATAACCCAACCAAAGATCAATCCTTGATAATCAGTTTTCTGCTTTAATTGATAAAACAAATCATCTACAAGGGGAAGGTGATATCTGTTCTTATCTTGTACATATTTCAACTTCTCATAGTCCACACATAATCACAGTGAACAATATTCTTTTAGGGAAAAGTGCATAGGGTATGCCCAAGGTGAAATTGTAGGTTGAACAAAACCATTTTCCAATAGTTCATCAACATGAATTATGAGATATTTTATCTCAGCTAGTGAAATATTATATTAAAGTATTGATATTGGTTGTTTACCTAGAACCAGTTCAATCATAAACTCTACATCTATATTTGGAGGAAGGCCGAATAAGTCATCTCGAAAAACAATAGAAAATTCCTGATCAAATACAAGAAAATCAATGATAAGATAGATTCCATTAGGATCAAACACAATATAAGATAGAAAACTGTTGAGCTATGTGTGGGAATTTCCTACACAAACAGAACTTTGGTCACATTCCCCCTAAAAACATGGTAACTCCCATTAGAGGAACAAAATAAGACACATTGACAATAAAAATCAACCTCATCTCGATCAGTGAAAATACAATCCACACCAATGATGACATCGAATATATCTTGATCAAGAACGATAAAATCACATACCACCTATGTATCATCACTCGTTAACAAACAATAAGGAAACTAAAACCCCTATTAATCTTCTTACTGAGAGGTTTCAATAACTCCATTTTAAAGGAAATATGTTCTATTAGAAGATAAATAATTTAAAAAAATGTGTTGGTACAAGAGATTGGGAGGCACCAGTATCAAATAATGAAATTTATACTGAATATGAAATAAGGATATTACCTCTAATTTTTTACAGATCTACCCTAACTTCCATTAGACACTCATCTACTGATTGAAAATGAATAACACTTAAGGCATGTGGCTAGATACCTATAGTAATTTAATATTTTTACTACGTCACATTATCCATTGGAGTTGATAAACACCGACCATAACAAGGTTGATATATATCCTAGAGGAAGAATTTTAAGTGAACAATGTGTCCAAAACTATTTCACATCATCATAGTCATATAACATTATCATCTTGTTCGTTTGTCCTTTCTACACTGATAGTAAGACATCAACACATTACTAGCTACAATGGAATTTGAAGAGGAGGCTCACTGATGAGACCCATCTCCACCACTCTTTCAATGATCCTACCACATCCTTTGTTCCTATTCACTCCACTAAAACTTCCACTAGATAGAAGATAAGTGTTGAGAAACCCATCCCTGCTTACGATATACATCTCTACCATTATAGATCTATATATTTTCTCAGCATAGGTAGAATGTGTCTACATAAACACCTGTAATATAATATCTGTTTGTAAACCATATAGGTAGTTCTAATGCTTTAGCTTGTCATTACTCACCATGTCCAGAGAAAACAGACAGGCTCAACAAAATGTTTATTCTATGCCAACTCTAAAGGCTCTCCCTTTTGTAAACACAGGAACTCCAATGACATTTCCATCATCAGTGACACTAGAAAAAACTTTTTAAAGTATAGGTTATTGAAACCCTTCTAATACAAGTCCATGTGCATGTCTTCTTAGGCCATATAATCCCACCATCGCTAATCAGAACCACCTAGCATGAATGCACAAAAATTTAGCTTGATATTATCATGTTTCTCCATAATATTAAAGATCTAATCGATCATGTGCAGACAACCCTCCACATATTGAGGTTTAGTCATTCCCATAATGCATGGTGTCTTTTGACTTAAGTACCCCCAAATATCTATCTATCTCTCCTCCAGCTCCCGGTTTTAACTCAAAAAGAGTGTTCAGATCTCGTGGTACATCATGATCGACAGAACAAAATTCCAATATTATAGTCTCAATATGAGTCTGATATATTGGTGGATTCTGTTGAGGAGAATTATATGCACCCTCCTAAGGATCTGGTGAAATACATCTCGGATGCATACTACTAGAGACCGGAAAATGAGAACGATGAGACAAAAGGAAAAATATCAGTTCAAATAGGAAACCCCATAAACATAAACTGATATTTAAAAAAACCAACACTATAGACACACATAACAATATCCCAATGAAACTTGAGTCTCATCAGGAAAAGTTATAGTTAAGAAGATATCTCAATATACCTCTTGAGTCCAAACAATCCTATCTCAGTTCTAAGAGATTACCCAAGACAAGGACCCATGGGGACAACCTCCATAGATACCAAATTTTAACAAACCTACCTGAGATACCCTCAAAAATAGCACTCGACCTATTCTCTTACATACCGGAAGGGCCTTCCCGATCCCCATAGGATGGAAAAAATAACCCAGTAATTGAAAAACACAACAAAGGGAATGATTTTGGCCACCTGATAAAACACATGGCATATATTTATATACATAACAGAAAATTGCAGAATAATAAAAGAATATATATGCCATAATAGTTAAAATATAGAATAAATAGAAAAATAAAAAAGTCTTTAATCACCAAAACAAGTCTAACTGCAAGGTCCAAAACCAAAAAACAACTCCATGTGATGGCATGGACAAACTCCAACCATCTCACCACCAGCTGACATAAACCTCATTTCCTTACTGCATTGCCTTTCCTTTCCCTACATTGGAATACATACAATGGTCTACACACCACCAAGGAGGTACATAGGGTGTGATCGAAAATTCTCAGTAGGATCCCACCTAGATTTTCCATATCATGTATCTCTATTACAATTAATGTATAATTATTTTAAATAAAAAATGTCATGATAAGTAGTAAATAAGATTTATAGAAATGCATGGTAATCATTTCCCTTTTTCATAGTTCTAAATGAATGAAGGTATAAAATTCATATCAAGGATATGACAAATATTCAAGAAGTATTAAATAGAAGCAGCAACATTGTAATCATTACTAAGGAACATTATATGTCAAAAAAGTAGACTAATCAAACCATAATAAATAAATTTTACAATACAGTTCCAAGAATACACATCTAGGAAGCATGGGAATACCCAATTAGTAAGCCCCCCCGACAATGTCAACATCATACCCCTAGAACCATATTCCTGGTAAATATAGGAAACCCCCATGATGATACCTCTAGATTATCACAAAACATATACAATGTACTCAAGATAAGCCATCCACATAAGTTCTAAAAAACACATATGCTCATTTTCAAAAATCAATTTCAATGTTTTAGAAGTACCCATTTCCATTTGAGTTATTAAAACCCATGGGAAAACCATTTGTTTTGAAAACCCCATATTTAATACACACAAACAACCATGTGAATTATAAAAATTAGTTTATAATGATAGAGAAATTGGTCTAATAATCATAGGCTTGAGGTAGAACCACCCACCTCAAAACTTGGGCCGCACATGCCCGCAATGGAATCCACAATCAACAAACCCTTCCAACTGAAATGAAGACCCTAGAATCCAACCCACACCTCTACATTAAACCAAAATATAAAAAAAGGTCGATGGAATAAGAGAACACCACATACCTCAAAAACATACATCATCTGCAACACAACTGACCAAATAATGGCCTCCAGAATGAGATATGCCAAATGATCTAGAAGAAGACGTGAATAATCACAAAAAATCAGCCACTATATCTGATAATCCATCCATAGGTCCCCACCATGATCAAGAGAAAATAAGAAGCATAATGATTACTTACTCAGAGAGATACACCACAACTGCAACAATGATCCAATGTAAAATGGATTGATCTAGACAGAGAAGAGTCTCCCAAAATCACCTTGATGAGATATAGGTTGATAATCAAGGGACTGTAGATGAGAACCAAAACCTAAACAACCACTCACCTATTTTAGAATTAGTACATGCGTCATTTCATTACATGTAATACAGTTAATCCTCGTGAAATCCACATTGATAAAGTACGTTGAAACCTTTGTCACCTTAGATTAAAAATGCATTATTTAATGAATTTATGATGTGAAGCCACCCTTCACGACGTGTAGGATTTTAAAACATGAATCCACTTTCACGACTTATAACAAGAAACCATTTCAAGGTTTTTGACCCAGTTACATAGAGTCTAATTCTCCATCAGCCTGTGGAAAATTCTGGTTAAGGTTGAAATTCCAAAAAATCTCTGACTTCTCCATTATAGTTATCCTCCCAATCTCAATGGAGGAAAAACCAAAACATGTTTATGGGCCTACCTTATAAAATATCAATGAGATTTTATTGTATGAACCGTATGCTGGGTGGAAAATCATCTCATACGATAAGGTCATGAGTCTAGAACTCTAAACTGATGGATGGTAAAGACTGAATACTTACCAATTACCAACAAGATTTTCTATTTAAATGTTATTTTTTACTTAAATAGTTTTATAGAAAATTATAATTTTTGAAGTACTGTTGTTATTATTGACTTTTAGAGACAAATGTACTATATTTGAAAACTTATGATAACCACAATGGTTTCAAAAAATATTTAGAAACATACAATAAGACTTTCCACTCTTTTATAGATCTTATGATCTGTTAAAAGTTAATTTTATTGCTTCAACCATAAAAAATCATCTTGAATATTCATTTTTTATTGTATAAAATGATGTGTAAAATGATAGAATCATAAAAAAAGATTAAATTATTCCGATTAAATAGAAATATATCAGTAATATTATTTCCATATATTCATAATCTATACATGAAATCACTTCCTCAACTCTATGAAATATATATTCAAAAAATGTTATCCTAATAATTTTTCATTATACTAATCTAATGGTTGATTTAATCATAATAGATTGATGATTTTAAGGTACATTACTTTCAAATTATCATTCAATTTATTGTTAAAAAATTAAATCTATAACTCTCAATAATTATTTATTCCATTAATATATGTCTGTATCTTCACTTTCCACCAATTTTCCCTTATATAGAAACATTGTTATTGGTTATATCATATGATATTTGTACTCCCCATTCACTCTTATTAAGATGATGTTTTATTAACACTTTTAAGTATTTGAGCTTCAAATGAAGCTATTTTAAAATTTTAGAAACATTATTGTTAAGATCAATGTTTAATTATATGTGCACAATTTATATAAATTGGGTAGAAGGTAAGACCTTGGGATTTTTATAGAGGAAGACTGTGTCCGTTATAATGTATGACAGAAAACATCATGATGTGAAGTGAAATTGACACCCCAAAAATTTATTATATATTTATTTTCATATCAATTCAGCCTCTTTGATATATTTCAATACACAAAACATCAGGTTTGAATTAAAAAAATACTCAATTAAAATATTAATATTTAGACATTACCAATATAACCAAGCCGTTAAGATCATAGGTATGAATAGTAATAACAAAATTTTAAAAATATTAAATATTAAAAATGTATAAAATAAATTAAATAGTTATCTATTTATTATAAATAAAATAATAATTAGTTGGAAGAAAAAGAAATTATTTAGAAAAAACTGTATTTTTATGATAAGTATATTAGTAATCCATTGTGCACATTATTTAAAATTAATTTTTACCACATTTTTAATTTTTATTTTAGATTTAAAATTCATATTTTAAATCATAATATCAAAGTTATATTAATTTAAATGTTTTGGATTTTTCTAAATAGTATCATTCTTTGATTAATTGTGAAATGTAATAGTTTTACCTGAATGCTGCCATTTTGTTTAAATTCTTTATAAATTTGAAATACATTTGAAATTTTTTGGAGAGTAAAGTTATTTCAATTATATATATATCAATCCAATTAAATTCATTGTAATCATTTTCAAATAAAGTTTTTTGTAAAACCTTAATAAGATTTGGAACATTTATTATTTGAAAAATGGCTTTCTCATCGTGTTTAAAATATTAATATTATATTAAATGTTTCCACTTCTATAAATTGAATTTTTGAAAGTGGATTCAATATTTATAATCATAAAAGTTTATATTTCCTAATAAGTCTAACATGGTTTTTGAATAAAATGAATAAAAAAACAAGTATAAATTAATTATCGTGGTTGTGGAATGAATGGGTTTACTGGGTGGTTTAACTAAAAATATAAGTGTTAAAAGGACATAAAAACGTGTCTAAAATGTATTATATTTCCATATTTATACCTTATAATATATTATTCTTTTTAATAATTCACTCTATACCCTTTTGGTTGTAAATAATTATCGTACAAATTTTTTTATTCAAAAATTACAAGTGTGGTACTCTACTAATATAATAACCCAGTCATAACTTATATCAAAATTGCATCATTTGTTATGAATATTTAAAACATTAAAAAAATAAACACAAATAAATTATTAGATTAGTTCCTTTCTAAAATAGGAACAAAAAATATTTTAACTCAGTGAAATATCGTAAATTTTTCGCACAATGATCTTCCCCCTTAGTAATCCTACATAAATACCATTCTTAATAACCTAGGGAAAAGAAACATAAGAATTGAGTGATCTTGAATTTTAAGTAAGAGTAAATAATGGAAATATTTAAGGATTACATGAACATGAGGGTACAATAACATGTTCATAACATTCGATAAGGAATCCCTACATATTAAATATCCTGAACACGAATCATGAAATAAAGGTTTGTAGTTCATAAGAAATTAATATTTAGAAAATAAAGAACATAAGACATGATATCATAATAGACAAAAAAGTAATAGAATTTTGAAATACAAATCAACTTATAAAATCATGAAAATGTATAAGTAGAAAATAGACCCACTCATTATGTTAAGGAAAATAAATCAAACCCCTACATAATATTATGGATATGAAACTGGGTCCAACAATAATGTTGTGATCATGCAATAAAATTGATGCATAACATTTTGAAAATGTAATCAGGCTCATGAAAAAAATATAGACATGAATCAATGTCCATGAATAACATTTTTAACAAGTAATCAGGTTCACGCGTAACATTGTGAACACATAATAAGGTTTACTCATAACATTGTGAACATGAAATTAGGTCCATGCATAAACCTATATACATCCAAACCAATCCATGTATAACATTGTGAACATGTAATGAGGTTTACACATAACATTTATATTCATGATTCATCCATTCTTATCGAATTCATTATATTGATATATTGGTCCCACCAGTCACAATATAAAATCATACATACATGTTCCACAAGATAACATCACATTCATCATATAATGTCTAATGAAAAGAGATGGGTTTTATAAACATCAAATCACAACCCATGATATTAAATGGGGATTTTTATCATTTCATCACATCCTAACCTATATATAATAGAAATGTTTTGTAATAATTTCATTAAATCATTAAACTTTGAAAGAATCTGGCCTTAAAATCATATAACCCATGGAAGAGAATTGGGTTTCATAATAACCATTATATCAAAAAATAAACTATTCAAAAAATAATATTTAAGGAACCATTGGATAGTTTATCCATAAAGTCAAGATTAATAGAAATGGATGTCACCTTAGATGGGAAATAATTTTTTAATATTATTTAAAATTATTTCATGAGTAAATTATACATTCTCGTATAAAAATTTCTTCTAAAAACATAAAAAGTATTGAAATCCATTTTCCTTGAAATCATATGAAAGATGATTGAAAACATTTCTAAAAATGTTTCTTTGAAAATACATTGAAAATTTATAAAATAAGCATCAAAATAATTTAAATTATTTTAATTAAAAACAACCTTTTGAAAACTTATAAAGGTTTTTTTCAAAATCATTTAAAAATATTTTTAACTATTACATATTTTTCAAAACCATTTTCATTTAAAACAATTTTAAAACAATGAATTTATAAAATATTAAGAAAAAAGGTTCTTTTAAAAAACAATCTCATAATCTTGTCATGTAAGCTTCAAAAAAATGATGATGGGTAAATCATTACAAGTTGAACGTTCCTTTTACATTGTAATTTTTTGAAAAAATACACCTCAACCAGAAAATGAAAAGAAGATTCATTTTTAAAACCCATTTTAATTTAAATAGGTAAAACATGGGTAAAAACTTCTTTTTAATATCATAGTATAATATTAGAATATTTTTTGATACTTTTTAGAAAACATTATTTTGATGGAGCCAATATTTCTAATTGAATAGAATGGTAAGGAGAGACTTATTTAAAACACTTTCTTGATCATATTATGTAAAAAGAGTGTAAATTGGTAAAAATAATAGGATGTAACATGAATTAAAATATTTTATGGTACCTCATGAAATTTATCAAGGTATAGAACATATCATTTCATCAATGGGATCATATTCATATAAAATATCGATAAGTGGTGAGATTGTAGCTCCAAACTATTACCAATTTGGTAACTTTGAGTTATAATAAAATGGAAATAATAACATTAAATTAAGCATAGGATATCATTATAATAATTATTTTCTTTATATAACATTTCAATGATATTATATACACCCCATGGGAAAATAATGGTTCATAACAAGGAATGTGTCTTAATGATGGAAAATTGAGACAAAATTACATTACCGATTTTGTAACTTTTAAAACAGAAACTGCATAGAAACAAGATAATAAAATGGATATGTAAATAACCACATATTTTTATATAATATTCATTGAATAAATTCATGGTATGTATATATTACACATAAAATAAATGAGAGGTGTGTAAGGCATGTATATCGCTGAAATAAAAATTGTGGTGATATTCCATTTTGATTTGATTTGAATCTCATCATACTCGTAGAAAACTCATGTATAAAGAAATTAGATTCATTATCCATACATTACACATAAATAATATTTTATATATATATATATATATATTAAAAATAGTGATTTTATTATGACTTTATATTACCCACTTATTAAAAATTCCATTCTTTGGGTAATATCTTCATTGTTCTTACTTTATGTTTTTTATTATTATTCTTAACCAGATAACTGATATTATGATTAACATACTTAAATAATGTAAAAAAATATTTAAATACTATATATATTAAATATTTATGAAGTTATAATAATATAGAAAATATAGAATGATGACGTGGAATACACTGCTCATGGAGACGGTAGGTCGTACGTATGCAAGAACGTTGTTTCCCTTTTGTTGTAATATTGAAGTAAAGTAAATGAATAAAATATTTTTATATGTTTATATAATATAATTTCAGTATAATTATTATTTTATATATATCATATATTTTCTGTAAAACAATATTTAATACATTCCATGTAAAGTGTGAACGTATCAAATTGATTTCAGGAGGTGGTAATCCACTCGTCCATAAAAGATATTATCATATTAATCCAAGATGGAAAATAAAATGTCATGTGTTATAAAAGAATTATAGAAGTATAAATAATTAATACATTTTATATATATGATATATAAACATAATTTCTATCATAACTCCCATCCATGAATGACGGTAATGGAAAAGTGATCAATATTGTTTCGTGAGACCGAAATTCCCCATAAAAAAATCTGTAAGTTCATTATCCATTAGATGTATGTTTTTGTAACTTTAGTTAAAACCCTTAATATAACAACCAATTAAAATATTTATAATAATTTTATATTATATAATAATATAATAGGAATATTTTATGTGTTGGATTAAATAAAATAAAGGATCCCGAGGAAGGATGTTACCTCTTATTTGTGTAACTCCTTTTGGTTTTCACCAAAAGGATCCCTTGGATGGATTTATTCCCAAAAAGATTATTAGATGAGGATTTTAAGGTTTTTTTGAATTTAATTTTTCATATATTTTCCAACCCTATGTGGTTTTGGTGGTGTGAAGAAGTGGGATGTGAGAAGGTCTTTTTTAGTTGAGGTAGACTCGGACTCTTCTAAATACAAAAAGGTATAAAAAATTGGAGGTTTAGTACCCCTAGTTTCTCATCTGAAACACTTTATTTATGTTATTATGTAAATAAAATATAATGGTGAACATTGGGAGAGTCAATAGAACCTTCAAAGAGTTTTTGGGGATTAATGAGAAGTGCACGTGCTACGCAATATTTGTCTAAACCATGCAGAAATCCTATGAGAACTCATGCACTTTGGAAGATGTTGGATAGTAACATCAGTGTGGTGTGAGAATTTTTATGGAGAACATGTTAGGTGTCTATATCAGGATCTTCCTAGGTAGTTTCTAATTCACAGTTAACACATGGTTTTTCTAACCATAGGAGCTAATCGTGCTCGAGGAAAAAGTGAGATCCATAAAAAGTGAATCTCATATATTTTATTACTCTAAATCCCACATTTTTTCTCCTATTTAGAACTGAATCCGGATTCATCTACATTTAATGTTGAAAAACCACTCCCAAGATTTTTGGAATCAATAAGGAGGCTTCTCTTGGTGATTAAAAGCCGATTCATCGTGTTAAGTGCTCATTCTTCACCATTATTGTCACGTGTTCTTATATCATATTAGATCTACTTATCCAATCCAGACAATTTCATATATATAAACTCATACTCTGTTGATATAATATTTTGGATTCCAAATATTATGATATTTGGTTTTTATCATGATATTAGAACATATCAAAGGCAGTTTTGTGGAATTCATACCCAATTGCATGAGTGTTCTTCATAAATTTTCAGTTTTCATCAAAACCATCGAGGTGGGTGGATTCACTATCGAATAATATTTATAGAATTGTTTGTATTTGTTTAAAATTGATTTAATTACATGATTTTTTTATGAATTGTTTGTTCATATAATGGAATAATTTATATTCAGTGGTGATTTATGGTTTTGATGGAATTTTGTAATTTTGGTGAATTGTGGTGTGAAGTGGTTTGATTTCATGATTTTAAAATGGTTATTTAAATATATGGATTTTCTGGAAATGTTTAAATGATGTGATGGAAAATGGTTTCAATAAAAAAATTTTTTTTATTGGAATGGATTGGTGGAAAAATGATTTTCGATAAAAATGTTATTTTATTGAAATGGTTTTGGTGTTTTTTTGGGAACATGTGGTGTGTCTGATAATATTGCATTTATGAGGCTTGGTTGAAATATGATCATGTGAAAGGTGCCAAAATTTTAATAGAACATGGGACATAATTATCATGTGATGACATGGTAGATCGATGAAAGACCATTCATGAGTATCAAATTTTTATAACAAATTATGCATGGTTTGTAGTGTGGATTTATGGACTGGATTGGCTATGCGCAATGGAACTTCTGAAATGGGATAAGACCATGTTAGGTTTATTTCATTAAAAAAAATATTTCAGATGGAAAATTGTTATTATAGAATTTTTTTAGATTTCTTTAAAAAAAATTTGTAGTTGTTTATATTTAGTTATAAACTGTTTTGGAATTTTTGTTGATACAAACTGTTTTATATCAATGTGGAGAACCCTTCAATCCTAGTGGTGTGGGTAGGGAAGTCATTACAGAAACCCTACTGATCTTTATACTCACCCTTGATTAGGATCTTTGGTTCTTTTTCATATTCTCTCTTCCATTACATGCACATTGATAAAGTATCACATGAAACCACAATATCTATGCTAGTGGTTGAGGTTTTAGCATAGAGCTTGGGAACCTAGAGACTTGTGGTTGTCTTGGATTCTTGTTTAGTTATATTTTTATTTTAACTTTGGTATTAGTTTTCCTCCACTTTTTTAGTTTTATTATTTTGATATAAGTGAAATTTTGGGTTTTCTTCCTTGTATCATTCATTACATAGTGTTTGGTTTGGTTGGTTGGTTATTCTAATTCTGTAATGGTAAATTGTCCCCCACATGCATTGAAACCCTTTTGAATTTATTGGTATCCTTTGAAATCTTGGGGATATAAATCAAGGTCATGTAATGGTCTATTGTATTTTCAATCCATTGATAATTATTGGGGAATCTCAAATGGAATCATCTTTTTCTCTTATTGCCTATGAAGTGGTCTTCAGTTTCTTGTCCTTGGAGTTGAATTCATTATTATCTATTCCATATGATCGAATCATAGAAGGGAGTAATACTTTTAAAAAAATTAATTTTAGAGCATAAAAAGACGTATCTGACCATTTTATTAAACATCATGTTACTAGGGATTATGGTATAGAGGTTGTTTGAATACACTTAGAAAATATTGGAATATAATCTTCATGGGTTTGACCAATGATATGAGCATGACATGAGTTGTAGAGGAATGAAATCCCACTAGGAAATCAAATTTCATTTTGGAGAATTTATATTTTACATGATACATTGTGTTGATTTTTTAAAAATGTTGATATAGTTTCAAATGAAATATTTTGAGAAGGGAATAGTTGGAAAATTTATAAAATTGGTTTATTTATAAATAGAAAGAATGGATTTTTTAAAAAAAATGCATAGAATAGTAAAAGGTTCATTTTGGAAAGAAATGTTGTGATTGTTTAGGTGATAGAATTTGATGTTACAAGACATAAATTTGTGGAGAGTGAGGCTTATGGAGATTATTATTGGTTTAGAAAATGAAACCTAGTAGGTGCTCTAGAAACCAACCGGAAGAAGGTGCAGAGAATGTGGTTGCAACTAAACCACATGTGAACCAATAGATGGTTTAGAATATCATATAGTAATTCCATGATGTGGAAACTAAGAGCCAATGGGATGAAACAAGACATGTGGAATATTCTATCATGTTCCATAAGAATAACCCACCATTATTATTGGGAGATTGTGAACTATAAATGTATAGGTGTGGATGAATAGAATGAATCATATATTTCTATTCATCGCCACACCAATGGAGCTGATGGACAAACTGTCGATGTATATGCTTGACTATTTTCATATTAGTGGAGGGAACTAGTAGTGTAGGAAAAAATGGATGAAGGACATGGTTGGAATTATTTTGAGTAATTTTTCAATAAAAAATTATATCTTTACACATTCAAGATCCAGAAAATGGTTGAATTCTTCAAATTGAGGATAGAAAATATCTATATCATAGAATATGGGTCTAGATTCATTAATTTAGTTCTCTTCTCACCTAAATTTGTAGATAGTTCATCCTTGATAGAACACATCATTGAATAGGGTCATAGACTAGAGGTTTACTCAGAAATTAGGGTCCTCTATATTCTAGATGATACAAATATGGGTAATAGAGTGACATTGGCTAAATGTGATGTCTCAAAAACTATGGGATAAGAATGTATGATGATACCTATGGGGAATAGTGGGAACATTAATTATGGGAGGAAGAGGAAGAGGGAAACCTATTTTTAGGATGGTAGTAAAAACCAGAATCATAAAGCTAGATCGATAAATCTTTCTCTCATACCCATGAAAAAGGTGATATGTTTCCAATGTGGATCATTTGACCACATTAAGTGAGGCTATGCAACTCCAATATGGGAATGACATAATTTCACAATATTGGAAATCTTAAGAGTTATTTTCACATTTATGAAAGATCATGTTCTCAAGACACTTCTCATGTGTCACATGTACCATCTACTTCGACCAAACATGGACAGTTGAATTAGTCTCGTGAATAGAAAAAATCTTTCCATGGTGATGCTAGGAACACCATGACTCCTTATAAAAGGAAATATCAACAAGGAAACAATTAAAATAGTGTAGGAACAAATAAATTTTAAAGATATGCACATATGATAGTAGATGATTAGTCTTGACCATCTATGGTGATAGGTATGATTATATTTAATTATACCCTTATGCAAGTGTTTTTTGGTACCAGTGCATCATATTATCTCATTGGATCTCATTCTATTTATCTTCTATGATTAAATCATGAGATGATTACCTATGTACTACAACATAACACTCCTCTCAGGGAAAGAGAATGTAAAGCCTTCCTGTGTAGATCATGTTCTATAATTATTGATGGAGCCAAGCTAAAACAGGACTTCTCAATGTAGGAGATGGATATCTATTATGTATTCCTATGTATTGATTGGCGTACAATGTTCAAGGATCTCATTGACTATTACAGAAGGATAGTTACTTTCATGACTGAGGATGGCATTGAGATTATATTTAATGTATAATGGGTAGTAATGGTAGCTGTAATAGGCTTTTTGGCACTCGCAATTGGAATAATCTCTTACTAGTTAGCGGCATTGACCTTGGAATTGATGAAATATAGATAAGATAATAATTTTCCAACAATTGTGGATAAATGTCCATATGTTTTTCCAAAAAATTTCTTTGGGATACCACTAGTAAAGAAAGTGTACTTTATGATTTATATCCTTACGGGGATCAGTCCTATATCACTCTCATCCTATCGAATGGTACCAATAGAGTTAAGTGAATTGAATGTGTGGTTAGAAGAGCTGGAAATCACAGGTTTCATTTTTCCAAGCCCTTGCATGTGGCTAACAGTAGTCTTGATCGTGAAGAAATTTGATATACCTATAAGGTTATATGTGGATTATCTTAGGCATAACCATGTTATGATAAATAATCAGTACCCACATCCACACATTGATGATCTGTATGATCCATTGAGGGGAGCCCAATGGTTCTATAAAATTGACTTGAGATTAGTATATCACCAATTACGACTTCCAGAGGAAGATATTCCTAAGATATCTTTCAAAAGAAGATATTACCACTATGAATACATAGTCTTTCCTTTCAATATAGCAAATTCACCAGGAGTCATTATGGAATCGACTTATTAGATATTTCAGAGATATTTGGATTTTTTATTATGGTATTGTTGGATAGAATATTTTTGTATTCTAGTACAATGGATGTTCATCAGTAACACATGACTATAGTTTTGGAAATCATGAGATATCATCAGTTGTATTCCATATTTTCAAAGTGTGATTTTTGGATATAGGATGTTTGAATTCTCAACCATGTAATTTCTAAAAGAGGTGTTTCTATGGAACCATAGAAGGTAGAAGCTATTATCTATTAGCAACTGCCAAAGAATGTCTTTGAGATATGAAGTTTTATTTGTCTAGCTAGTTATTACTGACACATTGTGTGTGTCTTATCATGAATTTCCTCCCCAATAAAATCTTATAAAAATAAAAACATTTTATGCCGATGGAGTGAGGAATTCTAGAAATCTTTTCAATAGTTGAAGGTTCTTCTTAGATTAGCACCTATCTTGATTTTTCAAGAATCAAGATAGGGGTATGTGGTGTAATGTGATCCATTTGGATATGGTTTGGGATATGTTCTCATACAAGGATACTATGTGGTCACTTACAGTTCAAGGTAGTTGAGAGTGAATGAGATGAATTATTCAACCCATGATTTATATTTAGTTACAGTCGTCCATTCCTTGAAGACATGGTGTAACTATCTCTTTGTTGATAAATTTACTATTTTCACATTTCATAAGAACATGAGACATATCTTCTAATAGATATATTTGGATATAAGGAAAATTATTTGGATATAATATCTCTAAATGATTGAAATTGACATGATCTATACACTGGGGAAAAGAAATTTGGTGGATGATTCATTAAGAAGAAATTCATATGATCAGCTTGAAAAAGAAGCTTTGGATGAATGGTAGTTTATGTCAGTACTAGACAACATGAATGAAGAATGTCAAGAAAAAGGTGATAATTTGGTTTTCTTTTCATTATGTTTTGTTCCTATTTTGGTAATGTTGGTTATAGAAAGACAATCATTTGATGAATAGTGGATGTTTATGATATCAAAACTCAATGGTGGGGAGAGAATTGGGGGATGGAAACATGATGAGATTTCATTTTTCTGGTTCAAAGATCATATGGTTTTTTTAATGGTTTATTAGGGAAAACTACATCATGATTACCACCATTTCAGAAGTGTTGTACATCTTGATATAAAAATGATGTATAAGGTGTTGAAAGCACAGTTTTGGTGGATTGGTATGATATGGAATGTTCCTGATTTAGCTTCATGGTTTTTAACCTTTCAATGAGTTAAGGAAGTAAATTAATGGCTAGTACGTATAATGTAGTCTATACTTATCCCTATGTGGATGTGGGAGTATATTTCTATGGCTTTTGATACATGTCTCCTTAGAATAGTTTGAAAACACAATTCCATATGGGTGATAGTGGATTGACTCACTAAGTCATATCATTTCATCCCTATTTGTTATACTCATACAATAGTGAATCAGTAAATAATATATATCCAGGAAGTTATAAAGAGACATGGAATAATAGTTTTCATAGATTCACAGAGAGATATGAGGTTCACATCTTGTTTATGTAAATCTATTACAAAATCTCCTGGGACTCAGTGGACTATGAGTATAGGATTTCATCCTTAGATAGAAGGCTAGTATGAACAAATGATACTGACATTGGAAGACATTCCGCGAGATTTTTTAATAGATTTTAATGGATTATGGGAATATCATATAACCTTAGTGTGGTTCTTATATAATAAAAGATATGAACCCTCGATTTATATGGATCCTTTTAAATAATTTTATGGGTGTTTGTGTCGTTCTCCACTTTGTTGGGTGGAAACAGGTAATTTTTCAATAGTTGGGTTGAACCCTATCTATGAAACAATGAAGAATATTTAGTTGATCAGGAAACACATGTAGATGGATTAGAGTCATCCGAAATCTTATGTTGATCATCATTGAAGACTGTTATCGTATGTGGTGAGTGATAATGAAATCTTATGAATATCTCCAAGGCTTGTACATTGTTCTTTTGGGAAGCAGGTAAAGTTATCCCCTAGATACAAGGGCCCTTTTGAGATACTGGAATTGGTTGGAGAGGTGTCATATCATTTTGAATTACCACCATGGTTCAGTGTGGTGCATGATGTGTTCCATGTATCACAGTTGATAAAGTATCAGTAAAATTTTGACCATTTGATCATATGGGATCATGTTGACCTAGAGCTAGTTGATTCAGTGTTACATATCCCGAGGAAATTTTTTGAGAATAAAGATAACATCATTCATAGGAATTGAATTATTATAGTGAGGTTTTTTGAGTAAACATTGTCTTATTTAAGAAGAAACATGGGAATGTGAGAGGGTAATGAAAGAGCAATGGACAAAACTCTTTCATAGCAGTGGTGGGTTTCTACTTTTTGGGGATGGAATGACCAATGGTAGGGAGATTGTAGTACCCCCATCTTCTAGAATGTAACAAGTAATTTGTATATTTATTTACATAAAGTATAATGGTGTACAATGGGAGAGTCTAGGGAAATTTATAGGAGTTTTTGGGGATAAATGAGAATCACATTGATTGTGCACAGTTTGTCTAATCTGTGCAGAAATCCTAGGAGAAACCTTTCACTTTGGAAGATGTTGGATAGTAGCATAATCATGTTGGGTTCATAGTTACAAAGACCATGTGAGGATTCTATGTGAGGGTCTTCCTAGATAGTAACTAATTCACAATTAGCATACTATTTGTCTAACCGTGCAAACTAATTGTTCTTGGGGATAAGGTGAGATCCATAAAAAGTTGATCTCACATGTTTTTTACTCTAAATAACTTATTTTCACCATTACATTCCTAAATATAGATTCCTCTCCATTAATGGTTGGATGAACTCTCCTAATAATTTTTGAATCAATATGGAGGCTCCTCTTAGTGATTGGAAACTGATTCATCGTGGTAAGTGCTCATACATTTCACATTATCTTAAATCAATTTAGATCTACTTCTCCTCTCCTTTTGGTTTCTATGATATATGCTAGTAATGGGTATATCTATGATTTTTAACACAAAATATGAAGATATTTGTTTTTGATCAAGATAGAAGAAGAGATCTAAGGTGGTTTCATGGAATTCTTACCTATTTTCGTGAGTATTCTTCGTCTGTTTTCTATTTTCATCAAAACCTTCATGGTATGTGGATTCACTCTCAACCACTTTCTCTATAATTTATTGGATTATTTAAAATTTATTTTCTTGCATGAATTTTATTAATAAATTGGTGTAAAAATCGTGGATTAAATCTTTTTTAGTGATTATTTATGGTTTTGAAGGAATTGTATAGTTCTGGTGAATTATGGTGCGAAGTTGTTTAGCATCATTACTTTACAATTGTTATTTTGAAATATTTTTTTTTTGGGAATATTTAAAGTAGGTTTTTGAAAAAAAAAATCAATATAAATGTTGTTTTATTTAAATGGCCTATTGGAGAATGGGTTTTCAATAAAAGGGTGATTTTATTGAAATGGTTTTGGCATGGTTTTTGGGCATATGTGGTGTGTGTGATCATATTGGATTTACAAGGCATGGTTTTAATATGACATTGTTCTCATTACCTAATGTGTAATGGAACATGGGACCTAATTATCATGTGATTATATGGTATATTGGCAAGAGACCTCTCATGTGTATGGAATAGTCATAATGAAGCATTCAAGGTTGGTATTGGGGATTTTTTTTCAGTGGATTGGTTATGGTATAGAGAACATGTGAAATGTAATAAGGCATTGTTTGGTTTCTTTCTTTAAAAAAGGGTTTTGTCTTGAAAATTTTTGTTTTATCATTTTTTTATATTGAGTCATAAATTATTTTGATGCATTTTATATTTATTTATAAACTATTATAGATTTTTTTTATAAAAACAATTTATTACGACATGTCTAACTCTTCTATCCTAGTGGTGTGATTAAGGAATTAATTAGGAAAGGATAATGAGTTTCATACTCATCCCTTTTTGGAACTTTGGTGATTTTGAATATTCTATATTCTGAGACATGGGAAAATTCAAAGTATTATGCATCATTAGCCTGACTTTTTGATACATGGCCTGGTTGTTGATTTCGAAGCATGGATCTTTGGGGGCATGGAGACTTGTTGTTGTCTTACAGTCTTGTTTAGTAATAATTCACTCTTCACTTTGATGTTGGGTTGTCTTCAACTATTTTTTCATTGATTAGATTGATATAAGTGAGATGTTGAGTTTTCATCCTTGCATGATGCATCATACAATGTTTTTTTGGTTGGTTGGTTGTTTTAATTCATAATTGGTAAATCTTCCACCACTTCTATTAAAATAAATTGTCATTTATTCCCATCACCTGGATCCTTCGGGATGTCGCTTGAGGACAAGTAATAGTTTATTGTATTCTAAATCCAATGAGAATCATTGCGAAATTACATTAGGTCTCCATTAACAAATGTTCCTGAAAATGGTAAAATATTGGATAATAGGTGATTCATGGTTGAAAAAAATATACATTATAAAAAAAATAAGTTCATTTTTATAATTTTGTTCTTTAACATCTATGGTTCACCAATTTTAACATTTTTGTTTTTATTAAAGAATCTATTATTCTAATATTAGTAATTTAACCATTGATACTGAACAAAAGTTAGATTTATTCAAAAAAATATACCCACAGAATTATTATTGTCAAATATAATATACAAAATAAAAACACCATATGTGATATAAATTATTTTTAAAACAAAAAAATGTAATGCGCAAAAACATAGCTTCAATTGGGATCATGTTAACGGTGGTTTTACAATATATGGGTCAATACGTTAATTATAAATGACCATATGGTCCCTTGATGGACCATATTTTATATTTACTGGCACTTGAAAATAACTTTGTTGATTTTATAATTTTTAATAATTCTCAACCAATTAGTCATGAAACATTTATTATAAAATAGCATATATTCTAATTTTGACATTATTTATCTAATTTTAATTTAGTAAATATCAAAAAAAATATTTTAATCCAAACATATTATTTTTTCATATTTTTTACATGATATATTCATATACAATAATAATTAATGACAATAATGCATGAAATTTAGATTACGTTTATAATATCATTTATTTTAGTGAATTATTTACTAAATGATCACTATATTGAAATTTATTAAGCATTTTATGTAACTAAGTCATCTATAAAATTTATAAATAAGTTATTATGATAAAAATAAGTCTATTAATTTTCAAAATGATATCTATAACGAAAATTAATGTTTTCCCATATCTCAAATTTTTATAAATGTTAAAGGTGAGGAAACTTCCCTTTTTTCTTTTTCCTTACTTAACTTATGTAATAGGGAACTTCTATTGATTAGAATGCCCATAACTTATAAAAGTAGAACCATTAGGTTATATAGTAGAAATATGAGAATAAAATTTCTTTTTGAAAATTTTCTTGGTCATTTTGGCCCTTAAGATTGGGGTTTAGACCCGAAATAAGCTTAATTTTACCTTAATCATTACGATAAATTTTCATCACATTCAATAACATTTTTGGTCAAAAATTTCACTGATATTATTAGACTAAAAATATCATATTTATTAAAACCAAGTATTCTAATTTTCAAAAATTCAAATCATAGTATTGGATATACTTTTTTAAGTATAATCCTGCATATGTAAAGAGAAAGAAAGTTTTTAAAGTAAAAACTTTTAAATGTTCATTATGTTTTTATAACCAACATCAAAATAAAAAATATTTTAATGCCATACATTGAATTAATATATGTATGATGGATCTTTTGTGACTTTTAAAAAAAATAAATTATAATTTAATATTCATTATTATTTAATCAAAAATGTGATTTTTAACTAAAATATAATATTTATCAATATTACTAAAAATGATGTTTTTCACAAAAATCTCAAAAAATCACACAAATATAATTTCGAAATTTTAAATTAAAAATTTAATTTTTATTTCAAATTTAATTTGTAAATTTTTCTAAAATTAATTTGAATATTTTTCACATAATTGCAAGAAAAGATGTTCATTTGAGAAAATAGTATTTTTAAACATATAAAGAATTTACCAATATTACATGTTTTATTATAAATTTATTTACCTACATAAAACCATTATATGTAATTTTTAAAATTTATTTATATCTATTCATATTAATATGTTTAATATCTAGGTTATAACTATCTTATTTAAATAATTATAACAATAAAATAATGTTTCATAGAAACATGGAATTGCATGTAACCCATACCAACTATATATTGCATGTAGAGGAAGATAGTATAACTCTTATGAAAAGTGTCTAAAACTAAATTTAGTTCATGAAAAAGTTAACTATATTCAATGTTGACTGGAATGAAAAATAACAAAAATGTTATTTTTTTTAAAAAAAATTTCCCAAAAACTCAGGGGTGTTATATTATACCCGCTTCAAAATGGATTTCACGATAAAAATTAGGCTAGGTTATCAATGGATTAATAATTTTATATTTATTTTATATAACCTAAATTATAAAATGAAAACTAAAAATTCCTTTATGAAAGGAAAGTTGGAACCATACCGGTCACCCAAAGTATCACATAACAGGGTTTTCACATAGGATAACAAAGGTGGGAATGGATTAATGGACATTGAAGAAAAGAGTAAATAATCATACCGATTGATAAATATCATTTATCATTATAAAGCTGGTGATCTAGAGAAATTTTACCAACACAAATCCATAATGTGTGTAAGCAAAAAATAGGCAATTGATATCATAAAAATGATGACAATCGAAAAATTATTATTTCAAGACCCATTTCCTAAGGATGAATAATTTTTTTCCATAAGAAGATATAGTCACCTATTTCCATTCCCATTCATATGTAAAATTTCACCCTTTGGTCTTATCCTGACCAATTTACACATCACCACTTTCTCCAAAAATTAAGGTGAATTTTTCATTCATGAAAAACTAATATATCATAAGATCCATGATAATACATCACATGTACATTTAGATACCATAAAAAAATGTGGTTTGAGAAAGTTATCTAATATGTATAAATCCGCATTTGGTGAGATAATCCTTTAATCTCTCAAAAGTCATCTGATGTTTTACTTATACATTCCATAAATGGTTATAATTATAACCCGTATTAAATCTAAAACACTAAAACATTATTATTAATGTCATGAAATTAGCATAACATAGATCCCCCATATATCAAAAAGTTTCGTTAGTTTCCACATTCCAAACATGTGAATACCCTCATTATATATTGTCTTGAAACATTGTAATAACCTGAATTACCATAAATCGTCCTGGAAAACATACATTCTTCCTTATTCCAACTATTTATGGATATATTACTTAAATCTAAGAAGTTGTAAACATCATAAATTATGACATAGTAATTTTTTCAAAAAATAATTAATTAGTTATAAGGTCATTGATACTATCTAATTTACTTTATCCAAAACAATCATATCCTTGTCCAAGATAAACACAATTTTCTCTGTATCTAGAACAAATTAAGTGTTACATTCCCTTAATCCAAATATCACATCTCAATTAAATAATTTTTCTATGTCTTCAGAGCCATTAAATATATCCTTAGGGATACAATATACTAAAAATAGTTATATATTTTCAGATTTATATAACCGAATATTTGAATTCCAAAACATAAATACATTATTTATAAAATATTAGTCATAAACTATTTATCAGGCTCTGTTAACATATTCTTTAAAACCCATTTCCTATGATATAAAATATCAATCTTTTCTTATGGTTATTCAATATCAATATAATAATTATTCTTAAGATTAATGTAAATAATTCTAGAAGAAAATATCATACCTTCCACATGTTGTTTGAAGTCACTTCATCTTTAGAAATAAAATCAATTCTTGTGGACCATAAAGAATCATTTCATGATATTTCCAATCGATTTTCATAATTCCCATACATTACATGTCAAAAAAATTTAATGTGTAACATCCCATGTATTTATAGAATAATACTTTTTTATTTCTATTAATATTTATAAATAAGATTTTAATTTTACAATAAAGAATACACTATTTAGATATTGTACTTGACATGAAACAATTAGTTTCTCCAAAATCATACGTTACACATAACATTGAGTTATACTAAAAAATAATACAATAATAATATTATTATTTTAAATGGTAGTTAATGCATAGATGTTTAATTGGAGGGAATTAATAGAACCAAAAAATATTTTATTTTACATGTTTTTAAATGTTTTTACATTTGTCCCATAAATTTTAGAGGCTTAAAACGATAATGATTCAAATTTTGATCATGAAATACTCTAATATTTTTTAAATGTAGTTTTACGGCCTTTTGATGGGGAAGCCTTTTTAAATCTATTTTTGACAATTTTATATTTTATATTTGACAAAAAAAATATTATATACAATCAAAACATGAAATTATACTTTGGTTGATTTTGTTTATTTTTCTAATTAGATTCGTATTTTAAAGAATAGTGAAAAATACAACATTTTAATTAAAAACTACATTTTTATCTATTTTATATATTTATAGTTATGTTATACTTTTAATTGCTTTTAAAGTTTAATTGGATTATGTTTTTATTATTTAATCTAGTATTGGTTATTTTATGCAATTTCATATTGACATGGGACATAAACACATGTCATCCTTTTGATAGCTTTTACCTCTTAAAAATTAGTTTTCTAATTTTGAAAACCTAAATTAATTTTAAATTAATTTCAATAAATTTTGTGATTCGAATTTGGAAAAGTGTATTCCATATTTTTAATTATATGGCCCATATTATATAAATAGGTACCTTTTATTTTTGGACATTATGAATAGTAATTTTAGTAATTATTATTTTTACCATAGTTAAAGTATAAATAAGTTTAATAAGGTTAAAAAAATAATATTATAATAATGTATAACATCCCTAAAACATGTCCTAAATTGGATTATATTTTGTTGACCATGAGAATACATAGGCGATATTTTTTGAATTTGTAAGCCACTTGGCAGTGAAAATGATATTTTATTATTTTTAATTTAATTAAAAGTGAAATATAACAAACATGCATCTTTTAATAAAAAATTTTAATATAAAATTTTATAATTTATATCTAAGACTATGAATAGTAAATATAAAGATAAAAATCTTTCCAAAATAATTTTATTATATATATAATTTTTATACATTAAATAAATAAATTTATTTTTGACACAGTAATGATATGGTGATTACCTTATTAATGAAAGATTCAAATAAATTATATTATAAATATTAAAATAAAAATAATTTGAACATTTTTATTCCACATATGAATTTTATGGACGATTATGATATTTTATCATTGATTTAATTCCTTTCTTTCGAAGGAATATTGTTTTTATGAATTTAAAAAAACCAATTACTAAATAGTGTCAAAATTGACATAAATGAGTTATAAAATGAAATACTATATTATTAAAATATATAATAATACTAAAAATCAAATAATCCTCCAAATGAATTATATAATGTTAAAAATATCATTAAAGATCCATTTTTTGTTCTTATGTAATTTTATTATAACTATAGTAACCATATATTATCAACATAGAAGAAGACATTGTAAGAGTAAATGATTTTAACATAGGGTTAAAGAAAAAAGATAAGGTTAATTTGGTGACCAATTTTTTTTAAAACCTATTGGTTGAGATTATTTAGACCAATAAACATATTATTTAAGAAATATATCACTTCTGATCTATTAAAATTAAAAAAAATTATAATAAAAAAATTATTTCAAGAATGTCTTAAAGTTCCCGCCTCCCTCATATAAAAGGCCACCACCTCTACCCACGTACTCAACCCTCTCAATCCCCTTGTCTCATCCAAAATATTTTAAATGAATCTCCCAAAATCCCTCCTAACCTCATAGAAGCCTTAACTTGAGAAAAGGCAATTTAATAAATCCTTTTGGCTCAAATCAAAAGAAGTTACCTGATGTAGAAGTAATGTTTTCTATCAAGTTTCATTCCTTTATTTACTTATCCACTCTCTATGAACTTATTATTCATTGATTAAATAAAAACCCCGGTATCCTTAAAATATAATATGATGTTTTTATGAGAATTATTATAACTACACTTACGCACAACTTCATCTAATTGATACGAACATACTATTTTTATGTACGGTGAAGTACTGCCTCACGAAACGATGATTGTTTAATTTTATACTACCACCTCTCATGGTGGCCATTATGACGGAACCATATTTATATATGATATATATCATATTTATATCGTCTCTATGATTATGTAATCCTTATTTACAACATACCATTATGATTTCAATGATGTGTAAATACGATAATTTCGTCTCAGAAAGTGTGGACTATCACCCCTCAAAGTGAGATGACTCATTCATGTTATACATGGTAAAGTATAAAGGATGGATTTATTAAAACTATGAGACATACCTGAAATAAATATAATTCTAGTATTATAAGGAAAACATATATCATTTTATTACTATCCTTTTAATATGAAAATGAAATGATAGTGGCGTTCATGTGTAGGTACGGCCTACCGTCTCTATGAACAGTGAATTTCATTTCTTATCACCAAATATTATGTAAATTACAAATACACATATACTTGATAAAAATTATATTTAGATCATGAATAATATTCTTAATATGATGGACTCTAACCACATGGACAATTTACAACAAAATGAGTTTGTTTATGACTCAAGTACTGAATATCGACAAAACAACTTATATGAACATAAATAATAATGTAATTTTTTATAACATTATAATAACTAACATAAAATGAATAAAAAACATGAAAAAGGTTCTAAATAAATTATAAATTAACCTATTTTTATTATTTAAAAATATAAAGAATGAAAAATACTAGTCAGACTCAAGGTAAGGGACTTCATCTCAATCAATTTTCATTGAGGTATATTTTGTTGTCATAGACCACCTTATTTTATAATATGTCTAATAAAACCCATTGACTTTTAATTTCAAAAATTTGGAATCGTTTTTCTATGAATAATTTACTTAACTAAAAAAAGAATGTTTTTAACATATATGGCGATAATTACTTGTCTTTCGTTGTAACTGTTATTTGATATTTGGCTTCTTTATAAGCCATAATGTTTATTAAAAGGAAAAGAAATACCTTATTCTCTTTTTTGCGTGTTATGGTACTAGAAATGGTTTTTAATGTTAATTTACTATTTAAATATCGTTAAATTATCTCTTTTTATTGTAAATATTATTTTATGAGTTAAATGATGATAATTTTAGTCGTTTGTGTTTTATGATTACATAATGGTACTTGGAAATTTCAAAGGAGGTTACATTATAAACAAAAGATGAGTGGTTTCATGATAAACCATTGATGGGTGGATCTATCTTAAACTGTGGATGCCTATTTACATTATATCATCCAATGCATTGGGTATTGAAGTAAGCTATATGGCTATTCCTTTTAGTGATATGTGTGGAATTCGATCATATGGTTAGTCCATCTAAGTATGTTTATGTCCCAAGTTACCAATACATGTTATATGCTTCATTATATGAGATTATTGTAACCTTTTTGTTAAAAAATGGTTATGAAATGAGATTATATTCAGTGAATTATTTTTACCACTTCCTAAATGTGAAAAGTGTTACATTATGATAATGTATTCATGGTTTTCATGTTCTCCCAGGACTAATAGTTCTCTTTCATTATGAATCCCTTACTTATATTTTTATGCTTATCCCAAGTTTTTTAATGATTCTAAGATGAGTTAAATAAGAATAGAGTCAAGGATGGGATGAAGGAAAAGTTATGTTGTCTAAACATGAATCAAAACGTGTTTCTTTTAAATAGTTTTTTTGTTTTATGAAAAAAATGGATATGGAGTAGAAGTGTCTACCTGTAATATTTAATTTGGTATGTATGACTTATGAACTAATTCTCTAAAACTCTAAACCTGAAAATATATTCAAAGTGATTTAAAGTCAATTGTTGACTTCTCTCATTATTAAGTATTGTTTATGAATTGGGCCTTATAGTTGGTATCACTGGTTAGTTGAGATAAATTTATGGGTTAGAATATTGTTAATAGAATATCCAAAAAAGATGTTTAATTTATGGTCAAAATGATATATCATTTGAATATTTACATGTTTCTTCATCTATGATATGTTTTCTTAAAATGGTTTTCCACAGAGGAAATAGTAAACATGTACTGGGAAGGCATACAAAGGAAAATAACCTTCCAAATCAACATCCTAAGATGGATGGAATTGGAACTGAATAGTTTGTTGTAGTGATGGATCAATTGACTTATGTGATCAATGGTGTTGGTTTCCATGAATGAGATCTACCATACCAACTATATAGGAAGAAGTCGATTATAGATCATTTCCTGAGGCAATATCCCGCATCAATCAGAGGATCATCTGATCCTATAAAATCTAAATAGATGATTAATGGTCAAGAAAATATTTTTGATGTAATGGGGTTTAAAAAAAAGTAAAAGTATATCCTTTATATTTATCTGTTTTAAGGTGAATTAAATAAGTTGTGGTTATTGATTAATAATATCAGAGGAAGTGAAGAGATTGATGTCATGTAATTAGATGAATTTAATAATATCTTCCTTGAGAAAGATTTTCCAAAGGCAGTGTGACTTATGATGGATAAGAAATTCATGGAATTGAGACATAATGAGGAAGATTATGAGCTTTCATATGAAGAAAAACTCACTGGTTTATCAAGGTATGTCACAAATTTCATCTAGGTTACTAATATTTGGATAAATCTGTTTTTACTCAGGATTGAAGCTAAAATATAAAAGGGTTTTAACTTTCCTTGAGTTCAAATTCTATCAGAAACTTTTCTGATGTGCTGATAAGTTAGAAATAGAGTTTTATGATGATCATGTGTTCCATGAGAGAAAATAAACAAAGTGATCTTGTTTTTAGGAAATGGGTAATAATTTATCAATGAATATTGGATGTAAGAAAACGAAATTTGCATATTGTGAAAAGTGTGGTAAAAATCATCCTATAGAATGTCACTCCATGTATGGGATGTTAATTTGATGTGGTAAGACTGGCCATATTTCTCATAACTATAAGGAAGATGATCAGGTAGGCAATGAAAACCCACAGTAAGATATTTTAGTTTCAAAAATATAGGAAATTATTAAAATGTGTGTCAAAAGTTGATTATCAAGGGTGGAAACCAGCAAGATCAGAAGTAGAAGGGAATGTAAAAATCATTTTTTACTACTAAGGTTCGTGATGGGTCGTCAAATGAAGTGGTGAAAAGCATGTTACATATATTTTTTCAAATTTTTCCAGTACTCTATTTGACTTTGGATCTTCACATTATTTCATTTTCAAGAGCATTACTAGAAAATTGGAAATATTACCTCATGAATGTGATATATAACTTTCTATAAATAATCCAGGTGGATGTATTAAAGCAACATTATTTATATAAATCTTCCTATTATCATTAGTGGGATGGTCTTTCTTGAAACTCTTGTTGAACTTACTGTAATATAATTTTATATTATTTTTCGAATGGATTGGATTTCATTTTATCATGGAAAAAATAGATTTAAAACTAAGAATGTTTTTTTTCAATAATTTCATACCATTGATAACATACTAGGAGGCTGAAATATTGAATAAAGATGGAATTTAAAGTTAAGTGGATCATGTTGTTGAAAATAAAGAAACAGTTTTAATTAGTTACATTCTAGTAGTGCATGAATTCATAGATGTTTTTCCTGATCAATTTCTTGGTATTGTTCCCAATTGGGAGGTCGAATTTACTATTGATTTATTACCTAACACTAAGACTATTTCTAAACTCCCTTATCGAATGGATCAATTAGAAATGGTGGAATTCAAATATAATTTTCAATAATTAATTGATAAAGGTTAATTTTGACCAGGCATTTCACCATGGGGTTCTCTAGTTTTATTTGTGAAAAATGAAATATGGTTCTCTGAGGAAATGTATTGATTACAAATCCTTGAATAACATTACTTATAAGCAAAACTATATGTTGCCTCATATTGATGATTTGTTTGATCAACTCCATTGAATATAGTATTTTTCGATGATTGATTTGTATTCTGGGTACCATCAGCTGATGTTGAAGGAGGATGGATTCCAAAGACATCCTTCCAAACGAGATATTGGAATTATGAGTTTTTAGTTATGCCCATGTGATATCTAATACACCTGGTGTATTTATGAATCTCATGAATTGGATCTTTAGTTAGCTTTTGGATCAGTTTTGGTTGTTTTATAGATTATATCTTCGTATATTCAAAAAGTTTGGAGGAACATGAATGTCACTTAAGGACAATTTTTCAATCCTTAAAATGAAGTAAACTATATTTAATGTTTTGTAAGAGTGATTTTTTGTTGCAAAAAATTTTGTTTGATTGTCATATTGTTTATAAATATGGAATAACTATTGACCCTTCTAAAACAAAAGTTATTGAAGAGTGCCCATGACCTCCCAATATCACAGAGATTTAATGTTTTCTTTGATTTGAGTGTTTTTACTGAAGGTTTGATGAAAACCTTTATCATTTATCTATCCCACTAACTAAGATTACACATAAGTTATTTATTTTTATTTGGAAAAAATAATGTGATAATTGTTTTTAGGAACTGAAAAGAAGATTGGAAAATGCCCCAATTTTGGCCTTTCCTTCAAACAATAGTGAATTCGTTATCTAGAGTGATGCATCATTGAAAGGAAATTGTGGTGTCCTAATGAAGAATGATTAGGTAATTTCATATTATTCACTTCGGTTGAAACCTCATGAGTTAAATTACCATACAATTGACATGGAATTATCTATTGTTGTTTTTGAATTAAAAATTTTAAGACATCATTTGTATGGAATAAAGTGTGCAATATATACTTATCACAAAAGTTTTAAGTATATAGTCACCTAGAAATAATTAAACATGATATAGAAGAGATGGATGGAATTAATCAAGGATTATTATGGAATGATTCATTACCATCTAGGAAATTCAAATAAGGTGGATAACGCTTTGAGTAGAATGAGTATTGATACATTAACCATGCTACATTTGGAACGAGATCCTTTGGTTTCTGATATGATGAATTTTGGATTGGATGTTGTTGGTATAGGTAAATACTCTATATTATATCATGTGGCAGTGATATCATCAATATTATATAGAATTATGAAAATGTAAAGAAAGTTAGTGAGTTGTAGAAAGTGGTAGAATTGGTTCAGAAGGGTATGTTACCTGAATTTAACACTGATAAATACTATGATTTGAGGATATCATAGAGATTAAGGGATCCTTGTGATTCAAAATTGAAGAAAGAGTTGTTATGTGAATCATATATCTCATTGTTTTCAATTCATCTGAGTAGTACTATGATTTAAAGAGATATTCAGGAGTATTACTGGTGGGATGGAATGAAAAGAGGTATTACTGATTTTAATGTGATGTTTTGGAATTTTCAACAGGTTAAAGAAGAATGGAAGTCTCCAAAAGAGATTATTCAAACATTTCCAGTGCCGAAGTGGAAGTGGGAAGATATATCCAAGGATTTCATTGTGATATTTACAAAAAAAATCTTGAGGTAACAATGCAATATGGTTTACTATTGATCGATTGAATAAATATTTTCATTTTCTTTCTATTTGATATACTCTGTCTCTATATCAACTTTCTCAAAAGAATATTAAATGTATAGTCAGTTTATAAGGAGTTACTCTCTGAATTGTATCTGATCATGATACTAGGTTAATATCTAACTTTTTATAAGTCCTTCAGAATTCCTTGGGAAATGAATTTAATTTCAGTACATCTTTTCATCCTCAATAAGATGTACAGTCAGAGTGAAATATTTAGACCTTGGGGGATAGTATATGTGCTTGTTTAATAGATTACCATTGAACATGGGATCAACATGTTTCTTTGGTTGATTTTTCATATAAAATAGTTTTCATTCAATTACACATATGGCACTATTTGAATTATTATTTGAAAAGAAGTGTTGAAATCCTTCTTGTTAGGACAATGTAGGTTAAAGGAAGTTGATTCGACTAGAATTGGTGGTAGAGATGGCATAAAAATTTAGTTGATTTAGAGTTAACTGAGGACAGCTCAGAGAAGGAAGAAACGTTATACGGATAAATTGAGGAAGGATATTTCTTTTGAGGTAGGTGATCATGCCTTTCTCGGTGTTTCCCTAGGGAAAAGTGTTATGAGTTTTGTAAATAAAGGAAAGTTGAGTCTGCTGTTCATTGGACCCTATGAAATCCTAGATAAAGTTGACTTAGTTGAATACAGGGTGGATATACCTCCATTTTTATCCTATGAACACAATGTATTTCATGTTTCAATGTTAAGGATGTGTATGCTGAATCCATATCATGTTTTGTGTCCAGAGGTATTTTAGTTGAAATAGAATGATTATTTTGAGAAACAACCAGTCCATATGCTTTATCGTAAAGAGAAAGTGATATGTAATAAGGTGATTAATTAGGTTATGTTTTTTTGAAAACACATATGGTTGAAGAGGAAATGTGGGAATCTGAATATGGTATGGGGGAGAAATACCCTCACTTATTTAAGTAAATAAATTTACAGGGATGAAATTTCTAAAAGTGCTGAATGATGTAACATC
This sequence comes from Viscum album, assembly GCA_963277665.1. Taxonomy (NCBI): domain Eukaryota; kingdom Viridiplantae; phylum Streptophyta; class Magnoliopsida; order Santalales; family Viscaceae; genus Viscum; species Viscum album. The sequence continues at coordinate 1,518,631,904 of OY728141.1, read as the reverse complement.
CAAGGTATATATAGAAAAATAAATTTTAATATCGATTAATATTTATGAATAACATATTAATTTGACATTAAAGATTCATCTGTTTCTGATATTGTACTTGACATGAAACAATGGGTTTCCCTGAAATCTTATGTTGCACACAACTTTGAGTTATACTAAAAAATATTACAACAATATTATTATTATTTTAAATTATAGTTAAATCCTTGACCTTTTATTGGTAGGAATGAACAGAACTATAAAAAGTATTATTATACATTTCTTTTAATTTTTTTACATTTATCCAATAAATTTGAGAGGCTTACAATGAGAATGAATCCAATTTTGAGCATGAAATACTCTAATTTTTTTAAAGGTCGTTTTACCACCTTTTGATGGTGAACCATTAGTCAATATTGTTTTTGACACCTTTGTATATTATATTTGACAAATTAAACTTCTTATTTAGAAGCATAAAATTAAAATTTACTACGGTTGAAAATTTTCTATTTTTCTAATGAAATTCATATTTTAATGAATTGTGAAAAATACTTCATTTTAATTAAAAACATCATTGTCATATAATTTATTTATATAGTTATTTTATCCTTTTAATAAATTTTAAAGTGTAATTGGATTATTTTTTATAATTTAATCAAATTATTTTCATTGGAATTAATTTCACAATGAAATTGGATATTAACAGAAGTTAATATTTTAATAGATTTTTTTCTTAAAACTGCCTTTTCTGGTTTTGACAATGGGAATTAATTTTAACAAAAAAATTTCAATTCTGTTTTTTGACATTGGAAATTTAGATTCCATATTTGAAATCATAAGGTCCAAATTATTTAAATTATTACCATTAGTTTTGGACAATATGAATAGTACTTCAATAATTATTTTTATTTACAATGGTTAATTAGTTAATTAGGTAAATAAGTATAAAAATTAATATTATAATAATATAAAACTACCCTAAAACGTGTCTTAATCCTATTTTATGATATATTTCGAACCATGAGCATACTTAAGGAAAATATTTTTCATTTTGGAGGCACTTGGATGTGAAAATGACATTTTATAATTTTTTATTTAATGAAAAGGAAAATATAACAAAAACATGTATCTTTTAATAAAAAAAGATTAATATAGGGTTATATAACTGATATCTATGTCTATAAATATCAAATAAAAAGATAAAATGATTTACTACATAATGATTATTTATTTTTTATTTTTAGACATTATATAAATAAATATAGTTATGACACAATGATGATGTAGTTATGACATTATTAATGGATGATTCAAATAAATGATATTATAAATATTAAAATAAATATAATTCCAACATTTTTATGCCATAAAATAATTTTATGGATGATTATGAAATTTTATCTTTTATTAAATGCATTTTTTTTGAAGTAATAAGTTTTTTATGACTTTATAAAAAATTAATTTCTAAATAGTGTCAAAATTGACATAAATGAGTTTTGAAAATAAATACTATTTTATTAAATGATATAATTATTCTAAAAATATATGAATCATACTAATGTCATATATAATGTTAAAAATTTCACTAATGACCCACTTGTGGTTCTCGTAGGATATTATTGTAACTATAGAAATTATATATTATCAAAATACAAGAACACATTGTAAGTGTTAATGTTTTTAACTACCTGTTATAGATAAAAGTTAAGGTTAATTTTGTGCCCTAAACTTATCTGAAGCCTGTTTTATTATAGTATTTAGAATCATAATCTTATTATAATCTAAATATATCACTATGTAACAATTATAATTCATAAATAATTTTCTAATAAAATAATATCACAAGACATTCCTAAGGTTTTCATCCTCCCTCTTATAAAAGGCTGCCACCTCTGCCTACATACACACACATCTCATGCCCCCTGGATCATCCAAAGTCTATTCAAATAACCTCCCAACATCCAAAATTTTCTCCTTGAATCCTTACTATGGGCAGAATCCAATTCTAGATAGCCTTTTGGATCAAATCAAATGAAGTTACCCGATTTGAAGGTATCATCTTATCTCCATTTCCTTTCCTTTATTTTCATTCTCCACTCCATGTGCTCTCTTTATTATTTGATTACATAAAAAATTATACTCACTATACTACGATGATTTTATGATATGTATTCTAACAATATTTACAGACACCTCAGTATAATAGATATGAACATACTGTTTCTGTGTACAACTAACTACGACCTCATGAAATGATGACTATTTAATTTTATCCTACCACCTCTTATAGTGGACATTATGATAGACTTATATCTATATATTATTTATATTATATTTATATTTTCTATAATATTTGGTAATATTTATTTACAATATACCTTTATGCTTTCCATGATGTATAAATATGATAATTTCATTTAAGGAAGTGTGGACTACCGCCCTCTCAAAGTGATATGCCCCATTCATGCTATGCATGGAAACATATAAAGGATTGTTTTATTTTACCTATGATACATAAATGATATAGATATTACCCTATTATAAAAATTTACATTTATATCATTTGATTATTATTCTATTAATATAGAAATGAAATGAAAGTAGCGTCAATGTGTAAGTACGACCTACTGTCTCCATGAACGGTGCATTTCAATTATTATATCCAAATATTATGGAAATTACAATTACATATTCACAGAATATATATGATATTTAAATAATTAATAATATTTTCATGATGATGGACTCTGACCACATGGAAAATTTACATCAAAACGAATTCATTTTCCACAAATGTACTGCATATCGAAAAAATGACCGAGAGATTTTAAATAATTACGTAATTTTTTATAACCTGATAATAAGTAATATAAAATGAATCATAAACATGAGAAAGGTTCTAATACAATCATAAATTAACCTATTTTTATTATTCTAGATTATAATGAATGAATGAGACAAGTTAGACCTAGGGTAAGGAAATTTATCTATGTCTCCATTCATTGATTCCTATTTTGATGTTTTACACCAGCTTCTTTTATACAGTGTATTATAAATCCCTTTAAATTTTAATTTCATTAAAATGGAAATTCTTTTCTACAACGTATTTACTAAACAAAAAAATTGTTTTTAACCTATGTGGATGTAATGAATTCTTTTCCCCTATAACAGTTATTTGGTATTTGGCTTCCTCTATAAGGCTTAATGTTTTTTAAAAGCAAAAGAAATCCCCTATTCCCTTTTTGGGTTGTTATGGAATTGAAAATGGTTTTGAAAGTGAATTTACTCTTTAAATATTTTGAAATGATCCCTTGTGATTTAAAATGTAAATTTTGAGTAAAATATAGATTATTGCAATAAATTATGTTTTATGATTATATAATTGTACTTGTACATTTGACACGTGGTTACGTGATAAACCAAAGACGAGTGGTTATGTGATAATCCAAATATGAATGGTTCTGTGATAAACCATGGATGGGTGGTTACGTTATAACCTCTCATGCATTGGGTATGGAAGTCGGTCATATGGATATTCCATTTAGTTATATGTGTGGATCTCAACCGTATGGTTATTCCATTTATGTATGGTTATGTCCCAAGTTACCTTTATATGTTTTATGTTTATTTCTATAGGATTTATGGTAATGTTATGGTTAAAAAAACTGTTAGCAATAAGATTTTATTCAGTGAAGTATACTTAATACTTAAAAAAGGTTAAAAGTATGAAATTTTGATAAATTATTCTTCGTTTTCATGTTTTACCAAGAATAAATTTTTTCCTTTTTTATCCCTTAATAAGGTTTTTATCCTCATCCCATGTTTTGAAATTTCTTCACAGGACTTAAAGAAGAAAATAGTCAATGAGAGGATCGGGGAAAATTCATTCAATTTTAAAAATGAAATGAACCATGTTTCTTTTTAAATAGTTTTTTTTTGTTTTGTTAAAAAAATGTTATGGAGTAGATGTGTCTACTTGTAATAATTATGTTTATATGTATGAGTTATAAAATTATTCTTTAAGTCTCTAAACATGAAAAGATCCTAAAAGTGAATTAATGTTAATTGTTGACTTATCCCATGATTATGTAATGTTTAATGATTAGTCCCTATAAAATATTATCCTATTTTATTCTAGTTACGTTCATTGACTAAAACTAGAAAGAATAGTGTGAAAAACTTTTATCATAGATTCAATAAACATAATCATAAAAATTAATTACTTATAGGATGTCAAAATCATGAAACCCTCCTTAATATACGACATCCCATGTTTATTCAATGTTATTTGATGAAAAATTATTTTTAAATCATCCATGATGGTTCATGAATTTTTTTTCAATTCCCAATGCATATCCCCCTGGAGTGTCAAACCATTTTTGCATAAAGGCCTGTTGTCATGTACCCGGTTATGACGAGTCAGGCCCGATGCACCTTGTCAGATTAGTTACACCTAGGTACATGTATTCCATAGTTGTATCCAATTATTGAATATAGAGAATGACATATTTCTTGGAAACTTGATCCTTTTCCAAAAATCCATGACATTTTACATTAATTTTCCTCATCCTTAAACTTATCCTTAGAGACATTCCAATACATGTCCTTACAAATATTAATAGGTACCTTGCTAAAGATTTTCCTTACTAGATTCTAAAGGATGAAAAAACATTTTCTTTAATACCAACTATAACAACCTTTTCTTAATGTACGTAGACAATAAAACATTTTTGTGGAATAATTTAAACATTAAAAAAAAATATTCCCGAAAACTTTATTAGTTTATTTCCATTCAAAATTCTCTTTAGGAATCATACATTAAATCCATTCTTCATAAACTGTGGAATGAAACATAAAAGAGGGGTGATCTCTAATGATTAGTATGTTTATAAAAAGGAAATATATATTTATAACATGATCATAAGGGTATGATAACATGATCATAACATTACAATATCAGACCCTATATATCCATGATTATAAACATGAAACATGGAATAAAGGTTTGAAGTTCAATAGACATGAATCATAAGAAAACTGGGAACTTCATACATGATAGAATAAATTATGAATAATACATGGAATTATTGAATATACATAAATCTATTACATCATGAACATATATGTATAGAAACAAGTTTACACATTAAGTTAAGGACATAAAATAAGGACCTCTCATAAACTTATATACATGAAACCAGGTCCACACATAATGTTATGATCATTTAACCAGGTTTATGCATATGATTGTGAAATTTTAATTAGGTTCACATATAATCTTATGAACATTCAAACAAGTCCATAAATAACATTTTGGACATGTAATTAGGTTTATAAGTAAAATTCTGAACACATAATAAGGTTCACTCAAAACATTTTGAACATGTAATTAAGATCACTCATATATTTAATACTCATGAGCCACCAATAGTTACATAATTAATTTTGGGGTGATATAGGTCCAACTATTCACATAATAAAATCATAAATACATGTGAAACATCATAAAAAACACTCAACATATCATGATATATGAAAATAGATGGGGTTTTATAACCATCATATCATAACCCATGAAATGAAATGGGTATCATTAACATTTCATCACATCCTAAATTATGTAGAATATATAGGTTCACTAATAATTTAAATAAACATTACCTATGAAAATAAATGTGTCCCAAAATCATATAACTCATTGAAAAAAAGACTGTCATAATAATAATTCCATTAAAACCCATTCAAGGAAGAATATAATTATAACCACTTTATAATTTAACGATAAATTAATGACTAACAACAAAAAATTTCATCTTAGTTGGGAAAAAAATATGGAATGATCTTTTAAAAAAATGAGTAAATTTTCCTTTCTCTTTTAAAAAAAATGTTTCTCAAAACATAAAGCCTTTTAAAAACCAATTTCCTTGAAATTTTATAAAATAATATTGAAATTTTTTGGAAACCATTTCCTTTGAAATAAATTTGAAGTATTATAAATTAATCTTCAAAATAATTGAAATAATTTCATTTAACAAAAACCTTTTGAATAAATATTAAGGGGTATTCAAATTCAATTAAAATTTATTTTAAATTTAAAACGTTTTTGAAAACCTTTTTTTATTGAAAACCAAATTAAAACAATAACTTTCCAAAATATTATGAAAACAATTTGTTTTTTATAAAAATAACATTTTATTCTTGTAATGTAACCTTCAATGGAACGACGACTGGTAAATCTACACTTTTTGAACATTCATTTTGAAACATAAAATGTTTTGAAAATTGGCTCGGTCGGAAAAATAAATGAAAATGAATTTTTAAAAACTATTTTTGTTTAAAGAGGTAAAAAATTATTAAAAATTAATTTTAATTATTATAGGATAAAAATTGAATAACTTTTTTAATATATGCTTTTGAAGGAACACTGATTTCCAACCGAAGAGAGAAGTAATGTCAATATTTATTAAAAACAATTTATTCATCATCCTATGTAAAAAATAGTGTAAAATGGTACCATTATGTGGATATAACATGAATAAAAAAATTATGAGAACCCATGAGAGTCTTGAGATATGAAACATATGATTTCATCAATGGGAGCATAATCATAAACAATCTCAATAAATAGTTATATTGTAGCTATAAATTGTTAAAAATTTGGTAACATTAAATCATAATAATATGGATATAATAATAGTAAATAAATCCTAAAAAATAATGGAAAATTTTATATTCATGATATATCATTTTAAATGTAGTATACACACCTCATGGAAAAATATAGGTGCCTAACATGGAATGTGTCCCAAAGAATGAAATTTGAAACAAATTACATTACTGATTTGGTAAGTATAAAAACATAAACCTCGTGATAAGAAGATAATAAAATTGATATTTAAATTCCAATAAATTTATGTAAAATAATCATATAATTCATTCATTGGAAGTATATATATTACACAATATAAATGAGCTCTATATATGTCATGTATCTCAAGGAAAAAAAAGGAGAGAAGAAATTCTCTTACCTTATGTATTGACTCTCTTACTACTTGTAAGAACATCATTTATAACATATTTATGGTAATTAGAAATATTTTAAAAAACCGTATTATTTTATCTATTAAAATATATGATTTTATTATGACTTTATATTACTATCTTATAAAATATTCCATGCTTTGGGTAATATCAACTTTGTTCTTCATCCATGTTTTGACTTATTATTCTTGACCGTCTTACTTATATCATGATCTACTCACTTCCAGAATTCAAAACATTATATTAATATCATATAAATTCCATATATATGTATTTATATTAATATATAATATAAATAAATATGAAATGGAATACCCCCCTCATGGAGATTGTAGGCCCTATGTAGAGACCCGAATCTTGATGTACATGGACATTACATTACTTTTGCGGAATACTTAGTACATAAAAAAAACACACACACACAGATCGTAATAGTTTAGTGTCTTTGGAAACTTGGAATATAATCTTCTAATTGTGGTGAATGATCTTCAAAATATACCATAAAGATCTTCCTTTTATTACATAAAACCGTTCTTTGTATCCCGTGGAAAAGAAAACATAAAAGGGTGAGCTCAAATTCTCAGTAAGGGAAAACAAAAGAAATATCAATCACATCATTTTCATAAGAACATAACATTTTGGAAATCTTAACCTGCAAAAGAGAACATAATTTCATAACATGGGATAAATCATAGTAGTGAAATGAAATCCCAATAATCATAACTTAAAACATGAAACTTTGTGGCATACACACATAATCATAGTGAATAATATCTTATTAGTCAAGACTCATTGCCAAGACTATCTTAGTGGACAAAGTCCATTTCTGAACCGAGTCACCCTCGTTTCAGTCCGGTTTCACTGAACCGGTATAACCTACCGTTCCAGCCATGTCTATCTCATGAGATAGAAAATATTTAACCAATGCATTGGAGGGATATATAGGTCCTACCCATCTCATAATGATACCATTCTTATGTGTGCCACAAAATCACAAACCATACATCATAGCAAAACCCATTTAATACAAATGGGAATCTTAATCATCATGACATCATAAAACAATTCATATAAGATAAAGGAATTAATAAAAATAATTCCATCACAACATAATAAAATCAATGTAATAATAGGGATAAAAATAGAACCCTTTATTATCTTTGATGGAAAATAATTTAGATAAAACACTTGAACTCCATTCTTGAGGAAGATATCCTTTCTTCTTCAAAAACACTTTTCCTTTCTTAACATGTCATACAACATTAAACTAAAATAAGTTGATTAAAAATAAACTTGAAAACTTGTAAAGGATTCCTCTTGGAAATAATGTTTTAAAAATCCATTCATGTCGTATAAGTTAAAAAAACATTCTTCTCGTACTTTTGTCGGAAAAGTCAAAAAGTACCTCGTACGAAAAACGACAAAAGATTCCTTTCATATCATCTACTAAAAACTCACCGAAGGGTAAAATTGGATTTAAAAAATTGTAGGTGGATGGAAATAATATTACATATTCAGGATACATGGATGTGGATGATAAAATACACCCCAGTAAATACTAAAGTATAAACAATCTCGGAAAAAATTGAGATTATGATATTTCCCTTACCTTAGGTCTGATTTGCTTCGTATGTGTCCGAACCTCCTGTATAATGATTTAAATAATACTATTGACTTATTAAAGAATCATAATAATTTTTATGATATCATATATGGTTCACTTAAGGCTTTATATTACCCGTTCTTTTGTAAATTCCATGTTAAAGAGCGTTTTGGGTAAAATCGTTTCATTTGTCGTCTGTGTTTTGACTTGTAATTAATTATATGATTACTTAGATCATGATTACTTAATTCCAGAATATAAAACATGATTTATATATAATATATATTCAGAATATACATATATATAATAGATCATTAAATGGAAATAAATACACCGTTCATGGAGACGGTAGACCGTTCGTACGCATGAACGCTATTTTCTTTTCCTTATTGAGTTGAATGGCATTAAGTAGATGACATAAATATATATACACATAAATCAAGTATCATTATTATGTCATATATTTCATTATTACTTATTATATATACTTTATAATCATTCATGAATGGTTAACGTGGAGAATAAATCTCATCGCGTCGTGGAGACGGTAGTCCGTATGTACGCACAAGCGATGATATCATTCTCATGATCGTGGAATTGTATTGGAGTGTATGTATACTATTTCAGAATCAATATCACTTTAAAATAATCATATATAGTTATTATTTACATCATTATACCAATCCAAGTAAGGTGGTGGTGGAAAATAGATTTCACCACGTCGTGGAGACGGTATTCCGTACGTACGCACGCGCAGTGATTTCGTTTTCTGTAGGATGGATAGATGGTGAAATAGGGTTGTTTCATACTTATAATAACATATCAGTATATTAGTGATATTTATGTTATTACTTCATAACTAAACAAGCTAAGAATAAGAAGTGGAAGAATAAATAAAGTTGAAAGAATCGGTAACGGAAATTACCTCTTCTTTGAAGCGCCTCCTTGAGATCTCCCTTTAGGGCACTAAAATTGGTCTCTGAGGAAGACCACAACCTCTAGGATATTTCTTGGGAAGTGGAGAAGAGAATGTTTCAGGGTTTGGCCGAGCTTGAAGGCTCAAAGTTGTGTGAGGAAGAGAGGGAGGAGGTGCCCTTTTATAAGGGAGGAGAGGGGCACCTTTGGAATAACTAAAACTATTATTTTATTATAAAGTAAAATTCGGTTTTAAATAGCTCCAAATTGATTTTTTTAGAATCTAAGGTGGGTATGGGTCGAAATACTCTCATCCAATAGAATTTAGACAAGTTTAGGTTCCTATATTAACCTTATCTTTTAGTTTTAACTCTTAGTAAATTAGATTGACATTTACCATGTCACTTTGTATTTTTATATTATATAGTTAATAAACTTAACATATACATCCAGGAGACCCTCAAGTTGCGTTTTATTAATATATATAACCTTATCTAAGTCATTTGGCAGAACCTTAGATTTTTAGGAATAAAATAACAATTAATAATATAATATTTGTTTTAAAAACTATTTTATGTCAATTTAGACACTATTCAATAGTTGATTTTTTTGAAACACATAACAGAATGATTACTTGGAAAAAAGTTAATTACATTAATCCTAACATGTCCTATTAACCTAGAAAAATAGTTTAATTCATAAAAGTCTCAAATTTTACTTATTTAGGTATTTATAATATCAATTATTCTAATTTTTCACTATTATGGTAATTACTACATCATCATTGTGTCATATATAAATTAAATTATTTAAAGTCTAAAAATTGCAAATAAAATATAATTATGTAGGAAATCTTTTTAGATTTCTAATGTTTTTTTATTGTAGAATTTATCTTATGTATAACCTTATATTAAAAATTATTTACTTATTAAACTTTGATTTTAACTATTTTAACCCTTCTTTAAATAAATTAATAATAAATGTCCTAATCTAATCCATGTGAGCCTAAATGGTCATATTTTATTCCTAAGTTTGTTTTTGGTCGAATTAAACTTGTACAATAGAATTAGGACATGTTTTAAGGTAATAATAATATCATTTTTACCCTTAATTACCCAATTTACTTTTAACCATGGTAAAAAACAGTAAAAAGTTACTATTCACCAAAAAATTATTTTCATCTCATTGAACCACATTTTACTTACTGACATCAACCGTGTCTCTCGGATTTTTTGAAATTCCACTCACAGAAGCAGTAAAATTATGTTTTATGAAAAATTCTTTTTTTTAACTACCACTTAGTGGTTTCACTATTCATCAAAAAATGAAAGTTTCCAGAAAAATACCAAAACATAGGCCTAAACTATATTTGATATTATGAACTCAAAAATGATGTCTATTTTACCAAATTCAAAACATATCAGTTACATTAACTAATTTAAAAAATTAATTCCCATCGTCAAAACAAATGGCATGTTTTTAAGAGATAATAACTATCAAAAGACTGATACTTGTTTATAACTGGTTTAAATGTGAAATTACATCCAATGACCAACATTGTATTAAATTGTAAAAATATATTCTAAATATACTTTAAAACCACTCAAATTAATAATTTATCACTATTAATTATTTTGATTAAAAAGGTTGTTTTTAATTAAAATTTAGTAATTTTCACTATTCATCAGAATATGAAAGTTATATGTAAAGTACCAAAATTTCACCTTAGGATAAATTCGATACTCTGAATCCAAAAATGAAGTCCATTTTGAGAGCTAAAATTTCTGAAATTTTAAAAGGCGGTTATTACTATTCATAACAGCTAGTTTTAATAATATTTTAATAGCATATCGTTGTTTAGTGAAAATCGGTATTGCGTACTACACACGCTATCGAGGAAGGTCACGATTGCGTGTAATGCAAGGCAAGTAAAGGATGCATGTTGAGCATGCTCCTTTTGGTGTAGCGTACAACACAAGACATTAATGAAATTAAAAAGAATATTTTTTTATAAAATCTCGGGCTGTTACATTCTACCCCCCTTAAAATGAATTTCGCCCTTGAAATTCATCGGGGTTATAAATGGTTTACTACTCGAATGTTTCTTCAATAGAAACCCACATCGTAAAAAGGAATACCAAAACATGGCTTTAAAAACTAAAGTATGAAATGTAATGATTACCCAAATAAACTAATCACTGGGTTTCTACATAGGTGAAAATATGGATATGGAAGAGAAATCTAACCATCATGTTCTGATGGAGAGTGGTAGAGAACATGGCTATGGAAAAGCCAGCAATCACAAATCCATAAATTTGTGACAATCTAAGGTACCATCTGATTCATCAGATATAAGAGCACTAGGAAAACATTTTTGTTTTTCAAGATCATTTCCCTAAAGTTGATGAAATTGGAATTAGAAGAAATACTTTCGTGATTTTGGTATAGTCTCTCCGTTTGTCATTCTTTGGACAATTTCCACTTCATCTCACAAATAAATGAAGTTGAATTTGTCATTCGTGATGAGTTAGAATATCATGTGATAGAATTATGGGTCATTCCATCGGTCTCAAACAAAAGGTTAGAAAAGTTATCAAAAAATACATAAGTCCATCTATAGTGAGAATAAACATATATGGTTCCTAAAATGGGCTTATACTTCATATATCATACTACTTAATATAAAAAACTAGTTTCTACTAAACATGGACTTCCTGTAGGCCAGTGGTAGACGATAAAGGCCTGTCGCACTTCGGTTGTGGGTTCGATTCCCACAGCCTTGTCCGACGTGATGGGCTGTCACCCGTCCTGTAGGTTGTCCTTTTTCTAAAACTACATTACTATAACATCACATAAATAATATCAATAAAAGTTCTATCCTTAAACAATACTAGCTTATGTTTAACATAATACATTCCAATCATTAGGCTTATCTAAAATAATTCGGTCCAAGCTCATAGTATAAAGAAAATGATCACGTGAATGCCATCATTTATCCCCCATATATCATAAGATATATCTTGTTGTTCAAATTACAAACATGTGAATACCTTAATAATGTATTCTCTTGAAGAATGAATATCCATTGAACCTTAGTGAAAACATGAATGAAGTTAAAAGTTAACACTTTCCACATACAAAAATCCTCAAAATTCTATATCCTCAAACCATGATATCACTTAGTCCTTATATCAATCATGAGCTCATGAATACTGTCAAACATTTCATTTTCTCCTTATCCCTTCAATATGCGCATATCATCTGCTTTCCAAAAATATCTCAATAATCTTTCATGGTTACTGGTACCATTAATCATACACTTTCAAAACTTAAGGAAAGACGACCGTGTAACAATCCTTAGATGTCTCTTTATTCAATAGTACCATGAGATTACGTATACAACATTACACATGATAAACATGTAATCATTCCACTACATTCTTAAACCATTGACCGAGCTTCAACAATTCTTTCATCTCACATATCATTTATAGTCTCCTCATCATCATCCACATAAATACTACCCATACAACCATACTGATTCTCTTCATGAGACTTTCACTTAGGGCATTAGTTTTCATAATTCCCGTATATTCCACATTTAAAACATTTAACTGTTTTTGATGTCGTAGCAATACCATTATCCTCATCCTTGGTGTTAACAGAACCATTTCCTTTGCACTTACTAGCTTTGTGTCCTTCTTTTCCACACCCAAAGCATCTTCCAGTTCCTTTGAAACATTCTCCTTGATTCCTCTTCCCACATGATTTACATAGGGGAAATTGAACTTTCTTTCCTCTATAATCATCATGAAACTCCATCTTTCTCTTATTAGCCGAGTCCGGAAACTTACCAAATTTTACTTTATTGATCATATTATGAGATTTATGATTCAGCATAATAATGATGTTTGGACTTCAAAATCCCATTTCATTTGGTTGCTCATGAAGAATATCATTCCATTGTCCATCATATCCTCCATTATCGTGAATCATCTTTTATTCCAGCCATTTTCTAAAACCCAAAAAGAATAGTGTGAGAGGAAAAAATCATAATAAAGGGGAGTAACATCAAAATATAACATCTTTGGTTTAATCTAATATCATTACCATAGTTTTAGGACTATATCCTATACGTATACTTATCCATAGGGACATCCCTATACATACCTTAGAAATATCTCTAGGGATCTCACTAACGTTTTCGCATCCTAGTTTCTAAAGTTTGAATAAACTTTTCCTCTGATACCAACTGTAGAGACCCGAAGCTTGACGTACATGGACATTACATTACTTTTGCCAAATACTTAGTACATAACAAAAACACACACACAAGGATCGTAATAGTTTAGTGTCTTTGGAAACTTGGAATATAATCTTCTAATCGTGGTGAAAGATCTTCAACATCTCCTATAAAGATTTTCCTTTTTTTACCTAAAACCGTTCTTTATATCCTGGGGAAAAGAAAACATAAAAGGGTGAGCTCAAATGCTCAGTAAGGGTAAACAAAAGAAATATCAATCACATCATTTTCATAAGAACATAACATTTTGGAAATCATAACCTGTAAAAGAGAGCATAATTTCATAACATGGGATAAATCATAGTAGTGAAATGAAATCCCAATAATCATAACTAAAAACATGAAACATTGTGGCATAAAAACATAATCATAGAGAATCATATCTTATTAGTCAAGACTCATTTCCAAGACTATCTTAGTGGAAAAAGTCCATTTCTGAACCGAGTCACCCTCGTTTCAGTCCTATTTCACTAAACCGGTATAACCTACCGTTCCATCCATGTCTATCTCATGAGATATAAAATCTTTACCCAATGCATTGGAGGGAGATATAGTTCCCACCCATCTCATAATGATACCATTCTTATGTGTGCCACAAAATAATTAACAATACATCATAGCAAAACCCATGTAATACAAATGGGAATCTTAATCATCATGACATCATAAAACAATTCATATAAGATAATGGAATTCATCAACATAATTCCATCAAAACATAATCAAATCAATGTAATTATAGGGATAAAAACAGAACCCATTATTATCTTAGATGGAAAATAATTTTTATAAAACACTTGAACTCCATTCTTGAGGAAAATATCCTTTCTTCTTTAAAAACTTTTCCTTTCATAACATGTCATACAACTTTAAACTAAAAGAAGTTGATTAAAAATAAACATGAAGACTTTTAAAGTATGCCACTTGGAAATAATGTTTTAAAAATACATTCATGTCTTATATGTTAAAAAAACATTCTTCTCGTACTTTTGTCGGAAATGTCAAAAAGTACCTCGTACGAAAAACGACAAAAGATTCCTTTCATATCATTTACTAAAAACTCACCGAAGGGTAAAATTGGATTTAAACAATTTTAGGTGGATGGAAATAATATTACATATTCAGGAATCATGGATGTGGATGATAAAATACACCCCAGTAAATATTAAAGTATAAACAATCTCGGATAAAAATGAGATTGTGATATTTCCCTTACCTTATGTCCGATTTAATTCGTATGTGTCTGAACCTCCTGTATAATGATTTAAATAATGTTATTTACTTATTACAGAATCATAATTATTTTCATGATATCATATATGGTTCACTTATGGCTTTATATTACCCGTTCTTTTGTAAATTCCATGTTAAAGGGCGTTTTGGGTTAAATCGTTTCATTTGTCATCCGTGTTTTGACTTGTAATTATTCATATGTTTACTTAGATCATGATTACTTAATTACAGAATATAAAACATGATTTATATATATTATATATTCATAATATACATATATATAATAGATCATTAAATGGAAAGAAATTCACTGTTCATGGAGACGGTAGACCGTTCGTACGCATGAATGCTGTTTTCTTTTCCTTATTGAGTTGAATGGAATTAAGTAGATGACATAAATATATATACACATAAATCCAGTATCATTATTATGTCATATATTTCATTATTACTTATTATATATACTTTATAATCATTCATGAATGGTTAACGTGGAGAATGAATCTCATCGCGTCGTGGAGACGGTAGTCCGTACGTACGCACGGGCGATGATATCGTTCTCATGATCGTGGAATTGTATTGGAGTGTATGTATACTATTTCAGAATCAATATCACTTTAAAATAATCATATATAGTTATTATTCACATCATTATACCCATCCAATTACGGTGGTGGTGGAAAATAGATTTCCCCACGGCGTGGAGACGGTATTCTGTATGAACGCACGCGCGGTGATTTCATTTTCCGTAGGATGGATAGATGGTGAAATAGGGTTGTTTCATACTTATAATAACATATCAGTATATGAGTGATACTTATGTTATTACTTCATAATGAAACAACCTAAGAAGAATAAGTGGAAGAAGAAATAAAGTTGAAAGAATCGATAACGGAAATTACCTCTTCTTTGAAGCGCCTCTTTGAGATCTCCCTTTAGGGCAATAAAATTGGTCTTTGAGGAAGACCAGAACCTCTAGAATATTTCTAGGGAAGTGTAGAAGAGAATTTGGAAGGGGTTGGCCGTGCTTGAAGGCTCAATGTTGTGTGAGGAAGAGAGAGAGGAGGTCCCCTTTTATAAGGGAGGAGAGGGGCATCTTTGGAATAACTAAAACTATTATTTTATTATAAAGTCAAATTCGGTTTTAAATAGTTCAAAATTGATTTATTTTTAAGCTAAGGTGGGGATGGGTCGAAATACTCTCATAAAATAAAATTTAGACAAGTTTAGGTTCCTATATTAACCTTATCTTTTAGTTTTAACTCTTAGTTAATTAGATTGACATTTACCATGTCACTTTGTATTTTTATATTATATAGTTAATAAACATACCATATAGATCAAAGAGACCCTAAAGTTGTGTTTTATCAATATATATAACCTTATATAAGTAATTTGGCCGAACCTTAGATTTTTAAGAATAAAATAACAATTAATAATATAATATTTGTTTTAAAAACTATTTTATGTCAATTTAGACACTATTCAATAGTTGATTTTTTTGAAACTCATAACAGAATGATTACTTCAACCAAAGTTACTTAAATTAATCCTAACATGTCATATTAACCTAGAAAATTTAGTTTAATTCATAAAAAGTCTCAAATTGTACTTATTTAGATATTTATAATATGAATTATTCTAATTTTTCACTATTATGGTAATTACTACATCATCATTGTGTCATAAATAAATTAAATTATTTAAAGTCTAAAAATTAAAAATAAAATATCATTATGTAGGAAATATTTTTATATTTCTAATTAATATTTATAGTAGAATTTATCTTATTTATAAACTTATATTACAAATGATTTAGTTATTAAACATTGATTTTAACTATTTAAACCCTTCTTTAAATAAATTAATAATAAATGTCCTAATCTAATCCATGTGGGCCTAAATGATCATATTTTATTCCTAAGGTTGTTTTTGGTCTAATTACCCTTGTCCAATAGAATTAGGACATGTGTTAGGGTAATAATAATATCATTCTTACCCTTAATTACCCTATTTACTTTTAACCATGGTAAAAAAAGTAAAAAGTTACTATTCACCAAAAAATTATTTTCATCTCATTGAACCACAATTTACATATTGAAATCTATTGTGTCTCTCAGATTTTTGAAATTCCACTCACAGAAGCGGTAAAATTATGTTTTATAAAAATTCATTTTTTTACTACAACTTAGTGATTTCACTATTCATTAAAAAATGAAAGTTTCCAGAAAAATACCAAAAATTAGGCCTAAAATATATTTGATATTATGAACTCAAAAATGATGTCTATTTTACCAAATTCAAATCATATCAGTTACATTAACTAATTTAAAAAATTAATTCCCGTCGTCAAAACAAATGGCGTGTTTTTAAGAGATAATAACTATCAAAAGATTGATACTTGTTTATAACTGGTTTAAATGTGAAATTACATACAATGACCATCAATTTTATTAAATTGTAAAAATATATTCTAAATATATTTTAAAACCACTAAAATTAATAATTTATCACTATTAATTATTTCGATTAAAAAGGTTGTTTTTAATTAAAATTTAATAATTTTCAATATTTATCAAAATATGAAAGTTATCCGTAAAGTACCAAAATTTATCCTTAGGCTAAATTCGATACTCCGAATCCAAAATTGAAGTCCATTTTGAGAGATAAAATTTCTAAAATTTTAAAAGGTGGTTATTCCTATTCATAATGGCTAGTTTTAATAATATTTTAATAGCATATCGTTGTTTAGTGAAAACTCGGTATTGCGTACTACACACGCTATTGAGGAAGGCCGCGATTGCGTGTAATGAAAGGAAAGTAAAGGATGTGTGTTGAGCAAGCTCCTTTTGGTGTATCGTACAACACAAGACATTAATGAAATTAAAAAGAATATTTTTTTATAAAATCTCAGGCTGTTAGACCCTACATACACATGAATGTTGTTTCTTCTTTTTTATCGTATTGAACGAACATAAGTTAAAGATATATATTTATATATTTATATAATATTATTAATTTATAATTATTATGTTATAAATATAATAGATTTGTACTAAACCCATCCTTAATATTTTCCATGTAGCATTTGAATGAATCACATTGCTTTAAGGGCGCAGTAGTCTACACATCCACAAACGATGCATTCATATTTACAAAATCTTGAAAGTATTCTGGAAAGTGTCATAAAATAATTAAATATTGATAAATAAATATGTATTATTATATATATATCATGTAAAAAAATATTCTTCATCTAAATGACCATCCATGAAAGGTCGTAAAAGAAAAATGAATAACATCATTTCTTGAGGCGGGAGTTCTCTATACACAAGAACAGAAACTTCATTACCCATTTGATGGAAGTGTGTGTAATTTTATGTTGAAAAATAAATATAAAAAAATATATGTATATTTATGATTTTTTCTATATAATCAGGTAATAAGTATATTTTATTTTTTGGAGAAAATTAGAGAACGGAGCTTGAGGAAGGATGGTACCTCTTTATTGGGTTACTATTTTTGGTTTTCACCAAAGGGGTTCCTTGGATGGTTTCTACAAAATGACGGGTTTATGGAGGAAGTGAGAGTTTTTCGGAAGTTAATTGGGAGTATATTTTTAATACCTATGTGGTTAGAGAGGTGTGAGTAAGTGGGAGGATATGAGACCCTTTTTAGTCGAGGAGGTGTGACACTCTTATAAATACCAAAAGCTATGTAATTAATGGAGACATCTCTTACCTAATGTGACCCCATAATGGAAAAATATTGGACTAAAAGTGATTCATGGTCGAAAAAAAAATCTACACCACAAGAAAATAAGTGTGTTTTAATAATTTTGGTCCTTAACATCTAAGTTTCCCCAATTTTATCATTTTGGTTTTTATTAAAGTATCTTGTATTCTAACATTCGTAATTTACCCATTAAGACTAAATTAAATAGATATTTATTATAAAAAATATAACCACTTAATAATTATTAGTATATCTAATTAAAATAATAATAATAACTTTTATGTTGAAAATTTATTTTAAATCAAACACATGTAACACGCAAAAACACAACTTTAACTAGGACCATGCTAACAATGTCTTTACTCTATATGGGTCAATATTTTAAAAATAAAATATCAATTTATCCACTAATGGAATATATATTATATTTATTAACACTTAAAAATAACTTGGCATAATGTAGGATTTTAATTAATTTGGAATCATTATTAAAATTTCATTTACTGTTAAATAACATTAATGTCAATTTTGACATTTTTTATTTAATTTTAATTTAATAAATATAAAAAAATATTGGAAAACAAATATATTGTCTTGATAGATTTATCACATGATATATTAATCTATAAAAATATGTAATTACAACAATTCAACAAATTTACTTAAATTTTAATATTTATATTATAATTTATTTCAGTAAACTATTACACAAATAATTAGTATGTTTGAGTTTCTTAAGTATTATAAAGTAACTAAATAATAAATAAAAATTATTGATATGTAATTATGAAAAAAATAAATAATTTTATTTCAAAATTTTTTTAATATAAAAAAATATGATGTTTTTACATACCTCAATGTTTTATAATTGCTAAAGGCAATGAAAGATCCCCTTGGGTCTTTTTCATTTCTTAACAAATGAAATACGAAATATTTATTGATTAGTATCCCAATAACAAATTAAACTTGAAAACCTAGGGTTTTTAGTAGATATATTGGTATAAAATTTCTTTTTTATAAGTTACTAGGTAATTTTGGCCCTTAATATAAAGGATTAATCCATAATTAAGCTTAATTTTACCTTAATCATTATGATTCATTTTAATCACATTCACTAATACATTTGGTCAAAAACCAATATTATCTTATTTTAATTTAAATAAAAAACATATTAAAACCATGAATATAAGTTTTTCCAAAATCTATATCAATTCAATGGCGAGATTATGTTTATTGCTAATCTCACAGACATGGGGAGGAAGTAGGTTTTTAAATAAAAATACTCAAATGTTCAATTACGTTTTATAAAAAATTTCAATATAAAAAAAATATTAAAAATAACTTTATTGTATTATTATATGTATTATTTATCTATTGTGACATTAAAAACCAAATGAAAATGTAATTTAGTATCAATAGTTATTTAAACAAAAAAAAACGATTTTAATTAAAATACATTATGTTTCACTATTCATATGAAAATGAAGTTTCTCAAAAATGCATCAAAAATTATCCCTAAGATAATTTAGACACTATAAATTGAAAAGTTAATTTCATTTTATCAAATAATTTTTCTAAATGTGTGTAAAATTAATTTTTTTTTTTTTCATATAAGGACATCAAAATGAGTTTATTTGTGAAAATAGTATTTTCAAACAAATAAAATCTTTTCTAATAATACATGTTTTATTTTCAATGTGATATTATTATATAAAAGCATTAAAAATAATATTTAAAATTATTAATTTCAATTCATATTATTATGTTTAATTCCTAGGTTACGACTATCTATTTTTAATAGTTATAACAATAAAATGATGTTTTTAGAAACTCGGTATTGTGTGTAACGTAGGCCAAGTCTGTGATGCATGTTGATCAAAGCAATATTAGTATTTCATGTTTTTTTATGAAAACCAAACATAGTATATTAAGAAAAATAATCCATATTTAGTGTTTCATGAAATGAAAAATGTCAAAAATATTAAATTAATTTGAAAAAATATATATTTCCCAAAAACTAATGGTGTTACACCTCACTAATAAATGTCCCACCCCTATGCACTCATACTCAAAACATAAATCCCATTTCATAGAGAATTCCTTACAAAATAACATCCCAAAAAATCATTTTTTCGTATTGGCCTTATTTTGGTTAAAAATTCAACTATGGAAGGCTTTTGCTGAAAACCTAAGGAGGCTTCCTGGGGAAGGTGTAACATTCTTCAATGAGCATTTTTATTTTATTTATTTATCCAACTAATTCACATATAATTAATTAAATTATATAATAACCTCATTATATTAAATATAATTATATTTTCTGTTTATGTTACAGACCTACAACCATCTCCACTTCCATCAAATGGGTTATAAAATCAAGATTCTTATCTACGGTGGACTACCACCTTGCAAAACGATTTCAAACATTCTTAGATTGCCACCTCTCATGGATGGGTAAGATGATTGATCTAAATTATATATAAGATATATATAATATACCTATGGAGTAATTTTATCATATATTCCTTTTTTTAATTTCCATTCCCTAGGGGATACGATAATGTTGCTCATGTGTACGGTGGACTGCCACCTCGTGATGTGATGTGCTTCCTCTTTCAATATCTCTGTACATGGAAGGTAATATGGATAACTTTAATTAATATAATTGATATAAATAAAATATATATTATATTAATTCCATATTTATCATTATAATAGGTTAATATATCAGTTTATATCTTACACTGAAAAATGATAACATTGTTTGTGTATATGTAGACTACCACCTTCACTAAGCAATGTCAATATCTTTTTATATCCAAAACACATGGATGATATATATAAGTATATTTAAATAAGTACTATGGTATATATTATATTATAAACATTATTTAATGTTATAATATGACTTATATACTTTCCATTATGATCATAAAAAATAGAAACGTTACTCATGGATATGTATAGCCTACCGTCTCAACGATTGAAGCATAATACATTTTTCATAACCATATCTCACGAATGGTTGTAGAAGAATAATTTATATATAAATATGATAATTATTCCTGGATTACTATTCGATATATGTTCAAATAATGACCTTTTTGATCATAGTAAATGGAACAATTCTATTTTCGACACATATGGAAAATATCAATCGAACATCTGATGTGAAATTAATAGATTAAGTAATCATATATAAAATGGTAATAAGAAAAATAAAATGAATAATAAGCATGGAAAATGTAAATAATAAATTAAATAATTAATATATTTTTATTATTCAACAATATAAATAATGCATGTTACGATTCAGAATCAAAGTAAGTGTTTCTCATTACACTTATAGTTTTGTGAGACGTACGCCATATTGACCACTAATTTATTTTCTATGGTGTATGCAATGATTTTTTTTATTAAATAATTAATTTATGGTATTCTTGGTATATAAGGATATATTTAAATTTATTTATTTAATTATCATAATTATACAAAATCAAAAAATTGGTATGGGATTATTTTAGAATATCAACATCATTCGGGATTATTTTTCTTTAAGTACACCTTGGGAGAATTATTTCATATTTTTTTGTCATAAACACAATATATTTTTATCATATTTTTAATAATGAATATTTTCAAGTAATAATATCATTTTCCCTCTTTAGAACATAGACTTTTAAGAAAATGTTATTAATAAAATCAATCAGTATTTATCTCTTTAGTCGAAAATCTTGTAATATCGAAACCTATGATTCCTAAAAATGTTTGCAAAAATGTTTTCTAAATTTTAAAAATGATTTATCAGTAGAATTTTTAATAATTCAAAATTTTCATAAAATTTTTCAAAAGGAATATTCATGTATTTTTTAAAATAAATCCCTATTGTTTTTTACAGAATATATGAAAGGAATATTTATTTTAACTTGTATAGTATGAACCAAATTTTCCCCCATCATGGACAATCAATATTTTATTACTTATGATTCATATTTTAAGAGTTAATATTCAATGAAATGTATTTTTATAATGTTTTATGAACTTCTTATTTGAAATTTTTATTTACAAAATGAAATGGTTATTTTCCTCAAAAAACAATTTTATGAATGTCTTCATGGTATTTCCATTAATCAATGTCATAAAACCTATATTTTACTTATGATCCACTAAGGATATGTTGTATTGGTACATTCTTATTATTTATCTAGATGTCCTATTATCAGTTTGATGGAGGATGTAAATTTTTAATAACATTCTCCATTTTACTCAGGATGGTTCGTGATAATGATTATGGATTGAGGTAAGTGTTAACATTATTTATGCTAGTTTTCAATACAAATACTCAAGTTTATTACCTTTTAATCCTTTAATACTAATAATTATTTAGACTTAGTGAGTGATGTTAGGGTACTGATATAGCGCCTTGATGTATTAGTAAGTCTCATGTTAGAAAAATGATTTGTTTTTGTAACACCCCGGGTAAATAAAGAGTATGACATTTTCAAATTTATCCATATTTGTGAATAAAATATTAATAGAACTTTAAAGGGGACGTTATGCTCGATGGCGTACCCAACACGCAACAACGTGTTTCTTGGGAATCTTACGGTGCACTCTAATAATAAAATAATATAATTTTAAATAGTAGTTAACGCCTAACTGTTGTAATGGCGATAATGAACAAAACTAACTACAAAACGATTATATATGTTTGTCAAATATTTTTACTTTTTACAATAAATGTTAGAGGATTAAAAATGCGAATGAATCCAATTTTAAGGGTAATCATTCTAATATTCTTTAAAAGGTCGATTAACCGCCTTTTGATGGAGAACCTCTTTTAAATCCACTCTTTGGCAATTTTATGTGTTATATATGACAAAATAAAATTCTTCTTTATAATTGAGACATCAAAATTTACTTTGTGTAAATTAATGGTATTTTTCCGAAAAAGTTCAATTTTTAATGAATAGTGAAAAATGTTGAATTTTAATTCAAAACCTATTTTTAATCAAATTTATTTATATGATTAGATTATATTTTGAATTGATTTTAATGTGAAATTAGAATATATTATTACCATTTAATCCAATATTGGTCATTGGAATTAATTTAACTTTGAAATCAGATTTAAACTAGTGTCAATCTTTTGATACATTTTGTTTCATAAAAACACGCAACTTGTTTTGACAGCGGGCATTAATTATTAAATTAATTAATGCAACTTATATGTTTTGAATTTTTCAAAATAGACATCATTTTTGAATTTGGAATATCAAATATATCTTAGGGTGAATTTTTGGTAATTTTCTGAAAAACTTCAATTTTTGATGAATAGTGAAACCACTAAGTGGTACTTATAAAAACTGATTTTCCGTTTAAATGAAATTTTTCCATATTTGTGTTTTGAATTTAAAAAATCTTACATACATGATTGTCATTAAGAATTAAAATGTGGTTCAATGGGATTAAAATAATTTCTTGGTGAATAGTAACTTATTAAGTTTTTAATCGCGATTAGAGGTAATTAGTGTAGTTTAAGATAAGAATAATGTTTTAATAAAATGATATGACCTATAAACATATCCTACCCTCATTGTATGTGTTATGTAAGACCAATACAATCCATTGGTCAACTTGGGGACCCCATGGATCCACTTGGGTTGGAAAATGACATAAATACCTTTTTATTTAATGTTAATGTAAAAATGACACAAACATGAAATGTTTTACTAAAACAATTTTTACATGGGGTTATACAAGTCCGATTTTTGACTATAAATAGTAATTGGAAAGATAAAAAGATTCCCTACATCATAGTAGTTTTGTTTATAATTTTTAGACATTAAATAAATTAAATTATTCATGACATCATGATGATGCAGCGATGACCTCATTATTTAACGATTTAAATAAAATGGAAAGATAATGTAAAATCTAAGCCCTACACATGTACAAAACCTATTGTATGTGTGGATTTCTAACACTTATCACCTCATACTCGAGAAAAATCAATGTGGGACAATTAAAATCCGAAACTCATTCTAAAATAAAGTAACATTTCCTTACTTTCCAAGAGTGCCCCTCCTCTCCTCTTATAAAAGGCCCCCACCTCTACCTCCTTACCCACAATTACAAAGCCTTTGGCTTGGCCAAACCCTTCCCATTTTGTCTCTAAACATCCCTCTATAACTCCTTGAAGCCTCAATTTGGACAGAAGTCTTCCCAAGGAAGCCTTTGAGCTCAAACAAAAGGGAGTTACCCGATTTTAAGGTAATGTCTTCACTTCTGTCCTTTGGTTTTATTTTGATTCTCCAACCCCCTAAACCCTTTTTATTCATTTCATTATAACAACTCCAGTATCTTAAATATTCTCGAATGTTGTTATAATAATGATTCGAGATACACTTACACACACCTTCGTCTAATGGTTAAAGAACATACTGTTTCTGTGGTTGGTGATTTTCTGCCTCACGAAACGATGATTGTTCAATATTTTTTTAACACCTTTAAAGGTGGCCATTATGATGTAACTGTATTTTATATATGATATATATGGTATTTATTTTTAATATATTATTCTTTATTTTATATTTAAACCATACCTTTATTCTTTTCATGTTGTGTAAATGCGATAATTTCATATGAGGAAGTGTGGACAACCACCCCCTCAAGTGATGTGACTCATACATGCAATACATGGAATGTATAAAGAAAGAAATTAATGAAAATATGAGACCTATATAAAATATATATTATACTGGAATTATAATATATATATATATCATTTATTTTTAATTCCATTAATATGACAAAGAAAAAATGAAAGTAGCGTTCATGCGTACGTACGGCCTACCGTCTCCATGAACGGTGCTTTTCGTTTTTTATCTCCAAATGATATGGAATAGTATAAAATGAATATATACTGGATATATATTATATTTTAATCATTAATACTGTTCTGGAAATTATTTACTTATAACTACATGGACAATCTTTTTTTCAAACAAGTTCATTTTTGACTCATATACCAAACATCGACAAATATGTCTTATATGAAATCATATTATTAACCAATTATTATAACACTAAAATATGTGATATGAACTGAATAATAATATTTATATGCGGTCCTTAAGGAATTATAAATTTACCAAAGTTTTCTATTCAGGAATATAAGGAAATGAACAAGACAAGTTGGACTTGAGGTAAGGGATCCTACTCCTCTCTTTCTTTTTTAAGTACACTCTTTTATGTCATTCCTTTTAAGCTCATATTTCTTTTGATTGGGATGTTATTTTATATTAATCTTACTGTAATTTTAATGTTCATATGATGAGATACCCTATTATCTCTCATCAATCCATTTTGGATGTTTTGAGTGGCACCGTTAGGCTGCCGAATTTTCGTAAGAGATCTAACCTCTCTCTTTCTTTTTAAGTACTCTCATTTAAGTCACTTCTTTTAAGCTCCTATTTGTTATTATGGGGGATGTTATTTTATATTACTCATACTGTAAATTTTATTTTAATATGATTCGAGACCCTATTTGATCTCATCAATCCATTTTTTGATGTTTTAAGTGGCGTTGTTAGGCTGCCGAGTTTTCGTAAGGGATTTTTCATCTCACTTTTAGTCCCGTGAGATTTATGATACATTTTCCACCATTTACTTTGAGTGGTGTATGTAATTCACATTATTATACTCTTTTTTTAATATAATTTCATTTATGGGTATTTACATATTCATTGTATGACCCTACTTCAATGGGGTGTACGTTTCAAAAGTAACCCAAGTCGGTAAGGGAACCTTTCACCCTCCTCTTTTTAAAATACTTCTTTTGTTATGTATTTTAATTCACATAATATCATGTTGGTACATGTTCTTATATATCCTTATTGATGTAAATTTTATGTCCAATTGATGAGATACCCTTTTTATCTCTCATCAACTCATTTTCTGAATTTTGAAGTGACGCAGTTGGGTTGTCGAATTTTACCAAGGGAACTTTTTAACCCAATTTCGATTTCTTTGGGTTCAACATTTAGTTCTTGAGTATGTCATACATTGAATATGTGTGAATGGCCTTTTATTGTTTTATACATAATATCCACTTATATTGGGTGTATTTATATTTTTCACACATAATTTTGAGATTGTTTTATCCTTAATTTAAGGATACCTTCTTTATAAGGGATTTCATCACATTTTACATTTCAATTGAGACTTCATTGTTTTTATGCACCAATTCACTCTTATATGGTGTATATACTGTCCTTTGGAAAATTATATCATGAATCCATTTATTATTATGATATTATAAAGTTTTGATTAAATGTTATTCCTCAATTATTGTATTCAAGTGTCTCTAATTTTGGTAAAAAACTTTTAACAAAAATATTGCTTTAAATGTTTTAATGATTTGTTCTTATTAATATCCATGTTTTCAAAATGGTTTTAAGGATTTATTTATATAGATATTAATGGTTTAAAATGTTAAAAGCTTCAAGGTGTTATGCGACACATTGATTCAAAAATCTATTTATTAAATGTTTTAAATGGTTTTGAAAATGGTTTTTTTTGAATGGATTCATTATATCCTAAAATGTTAAATTGTGATTGAAATGTTGAAATGTTATGATTCCTTTAGGAATGTTTTTTTGATACGTTTATGTTATGTTTATTGGGCATTGTTATGAAAACGGGTGGTTCCATGAAAAACTAAGGGCGGGTGAGCCCGATGTAGCTCTCTAATGTATTGGGTAACATGAAGGAGTGAAACGTTAAGGTTGCTCCGAAGATATTTAGGGAATATACTGTGGTGGGTATTCCAAATGTAACCAAGAGGGTTACTCCCTGCGTAAGAATGTTATGAATGCCTCACGTTACCTTTTATATCTTATGATTTCTATGATTTATTCATGATTTTATGAGGTATGTTAAAGTGCTTATATTTTTTGAGTAAAGTATGATTTCAATTATTCTTATGTGTACATGTACTCATGTTTCCTTTCCATATATTTTTATATCCCTTACTGAGATTTTTATGCTCATCCCAAGTTTTTGAATTGTTTTTCACAGGTCAAGGGAAAGGTACATGATATGATGATAGTGTCAAGGAAGTGTCAAGAAAGAATCCATGTTTTATTTTAAATATCTTTCCGTTGATGGGAAAAAATGAATACTATCTTTTATGTAACCACTTTGTTTAAATGTGGAATCTAATGCAAGTTTATGATATAATTCTCTAAAACTCTAAACCTGAAAAGATCCTCAATGTGTAATATTGTATTAACTCAATATTATGTAAGGTTTAAGGCTGGGGCCTTATAGTTGGTATCAGAGGTCGGTTTAGATAACCCTAGAGGTTAGGGTATTCTGTAAGCATAAGTGACAGTACCATAATGGATAGGATTTCATAAAGAGTCCTAGTTTTAGAAAAAGTAAATGAGTAAGTATATCTTAGTGTTTACCTTCCTCATTAGTACATGATGGTTTTGTTGATATACTCACACAGACATTTCTGTTTTTTGTGAATGGATGGATCTAGCAGGCACCAAAGAGACAACAAGTTTGAAGGAAACTGTGGTGGTTCTCTGATTAGTATACTAGATAAAATGGGGAATTCAATGAGGAAACTAGTGGTTATTCTAAACCAACTATCAAGGAGTCATGATCAACCACTTGAACCTTGGTATGTTCTATAATGCATCATGTACGAGATGACCAATCGATGTGGAAGTTCAGGTAATAATTATAAAGGTAACCATTAGAGTTTATATGATCCTTACTTTTGAGGTAATTATGGGTGTTTATATGTTATGATGGAAAATGAAAGGCATGAGATAAACTTGAGTTTAAAATATGTTATTATTTTTTTTTTGATTTTATCTCATTTTGGGGAATGTTTTAAGAATTATATTGTTTTGGAAAAAGTACAACACGCAGACCATGTGACAACCCGTCACGTTGGACAAAGCTACGGGAATCAAACCCACAACCAAAGTGCGACTGGTATTTATCACCTACCACTGGACTACGTGAAGTCCCTGGTTAGTTTGACTATTTCTTTTTAGTTAGATGATTTTATGAATTAAGCGTATTTTGATTTTGGGTTATCTATGGAAATTTATTAACCTATCATGGAGGATATGTGATTAGGTTAATTACTTTTCAACACGAGACATTAAGGGCAACTGATGTTGTTTGGAGATAAATGTTACAATTTAACATCGAAGACTATGTGACTAAATCCTTCAAATATTTCGGTTTCAATATTAGTTTGGTTTACTTTGAAGAATTTTATGGACAAATTGTTTATCAAATGGTCCTCATTTAACTTTGGGTTTTGTTGGAAAATTTTTGGAGATTAAGAATAGATTTTCTTTTTATAAAGGGTTATCCTTTTCTTTATTATCTGATCTTGTACTAACCTTTTTGGTTTTGGTTTTGGTTAAAGTCTAAAGACATGGGAAGTATATAGTTCTCTTTTGTGGATTAGGTGATTCTCTAGAAGTTGATTATAGTACTCTTAATGTGAAAATGTCTTCCTAAATAGTCATCTTTTAGAGAAAATATGAGTTTGTGTAAGAAATCTAATAAAAGTTGAAAGTCAACATGATAATTGATTATGTTTCCTTATGAATTAATTCCTCAATAAAAAGTAACTTAAAACAAAAATGTTCTGTATTAACTTTTCCTACTGGGGAATTGAATACTGTTTAACCCATCACAAGTTTGTGATTTTCTTGTGGTTAACTTTCTCCTAAACATGTTTTCATCACTCTCCATCAGAACATGACCCTATGTTTTCTCCTCCATGTCCATGGTTTCCTACATGGAATCCTAGTATGGGTTAACTCAGGTGACCTCTGTACTTATCTTCCTTTATTTTAAAGTGATTGTTTTTCCGACTCTTGTTCCGATGTGGGACTTTCAAGGATGTTTCCAAGCTCAATTTTAAAATTGCGAGGACGCAATTCCCAAAAGGGGGGAAGTATGTCACACCCTAGGAAAATAAAGATTATGACATTTTCACATTTGTCCATATTTTTTAATAAAATATTAATATAACTTTAAAGGGGACGCTATGCTCGATGGCGTACCCAACACGCAACAACGAGTTTCCTGGGAATCTTACGTTCCACTCTAATAATAAAATTATATTATTTTAAATAGTAGTTAACGCCTAGGCATTGTAATGGCGGGAATGAATATAACTAACTAAAAAACTATTATATATGTTTTTCAAATATTTTTACTTTTTACAATAAATGTTAGAGGATTAAAAATTCGAATGAATCCAATTTTAAGCGTAAACATTCTAATATTCTTTAAAGGGTCGATTAACCACCTTTTGATGGAGAAACTCTTTTAAATACACTTGTTGACAATTTTATGTGTTATATTTGACAAATAAAAAGTCTTCTTTAGAATAGGGACATCAAAATTTACTTTGTGTAAATTTTTGGTATTTTTCTGAAAAGATAAATTTTTAATGAATAATGAAAAATGTTGTATTTTAATTCAAAACCTCTTTTTAATCAAATTGATTTATATGATTAGATTATATTTTTAATTGGTTTTAAAGTGAAATTAGAATATATTTTTACCATTTAATCCAATAGTGGTCATTGGAATTAATTTCACTTTGAAATCGGATTTAAACTAGTGTCAATCTTTTGATACATTTTGTTTCATAAAACATGCTATTTGTTTTGACAGCGAGAATTAATTATTAAATTAATAAATGAAACTTATATGGTTTGAATTTTTTAATATAGACATCATTTTATAATTTGTAATATCAAATATAGCTTAGGGTGAATTTTTGGTAATTTTCTGAAAAACATCAATTTTTGAAGAATAGTGAAACCACTAAGTGGTACTTATAAAAATTGATTTTCCGTTTAATTGATATTTTGCCATATTTGTGTTTTGAATTTCAAAAATATGACAAACATGGTTGTAATTAATATGTAAAATGTGGTTCAATGGGATTAAAATAATTTTTTGGTGAATAGTAACTTATTAAGTTTTTAATCGCGATTAGAGGTAATTAGTGTAGTTTAAGGTAAGAATAATGTTTTAATAAAATGAAATGACCTAAAACATGTCCTACCCTCATTGGATGTGTCAAGGCCGACCAAAAAAATCCATGGGTCAACATGGGGACCCCATGGAGCCACTTTGGTTGGAAAATGACATAAATACCTTTTTATTTAATGTTAAAGTAAAAATGACACAAACATGAGATGTTTTACTAAAACAATTTTTGCATGGGGTTATACAAGTCAGATATTTGACTATAAATAGTAATTGGAATGATAAAATGATTTTCTACATCATAGTAGTTTTTTATAATTTTTAGACATTATCTAAATTAAATTATTTATGACATCATGATGATGCAGCGATGACCTCATTATTTAACGATTTAAATAAAATCGAAAGATAATGTAAAATATAAGAACTAAACAAGTCCAAAACCTATTTTATGGGTGGATTTAGAACCCTTATCCCCTTATCCTCGATAAAAATCAATGTGGGACCATTAAAATCCGAAACTCATTCTAAAATAAAGTAACATTTCCTTACTTTCCAAGAGTGCCCCTCCTCTCCTCTTATAAAAGGCCCCCTCCTCTACCTCCTTACCCACACTTCCAAAGCCTTTGACTCGTACAAACCCTGCCCATTTTGTCTCTCCACATCCCTCTCTGACTCCTTGAAGCCTCACTTTGGGCAGAAGTCTTCCCAAGGAAGCCTTTGAGCTCAAACCAAAGGGAGTTACCCGATTTTAAGGTAATGTCTTCACTTCTGTCCTTTTGTTTTATTTTGATTCTCCAACCCCCTAAACCCTTTTTATTAATTTCTTTTGTAACAACTACAGTATCTTAAATATACTAGGATGTTTTCATAATAAGTATTTGAGCTACACTTACACACACCTTCGTCTAATGGTTAAAGAACATACTGTTTCTATGGTTGGCGATTTTATACCTCACGAAACGATGATTGTTAAATATTCTTTTAACCCCTTTAAAGGTGGCCATTATGATGTCACTGTATTTTATATATGATATATATGGTATTTATGTTTACTATATTCTTATTTATTTTATATTTAAACCATACCTTTATTCTTTTCATGTTGTGTAAATGCGATAATTTCATATGAGGAAGTGTGGACTACCGCCCCCTCAAGTGATGTGACTCGTACATGCAATACATGGAATGTATAAAGAAAGAAATTAAATAAAATATGTGACCTATATAACATATATATTATACTGTAATTATAATATATATATATATATCATTTATTTTTAATTCCATTAACATGACAAAGAAAAAAATGAAAGTAGCGTTCATGCGTACGTACGGCCTACCGTCTCCATGAACGGTGCTTTTTGTTTTTTTATCTCCAAATGATATGGAATAGTATAAAATTAATATTTACTGGATATATATTATATTTTAATCATTAATACAATTATGGAAATTATTTACTTATAACTACATGGACAATCTTTTTTTCAAACAAATTCATTTTTGACTCATGTACCAAACATCGACAAAAACGTATAATATAAACTCATATTATTAACCAAATATTATAACATTAAAATATGTGATATGAACTGAATAATAATCTTTATAGGAGTTCCTTAATGAATTATAAATTTACCAATGTTTACTATTCAGGAATATAAAGAAAAGAACAAGACAAGTTGGACTTGAGGTAATGGATCCTACTCCTCTCTTTCTTTTTAAGTACACTATTTTATGCCATTTCTTTTAAGCTCATATTTCTTGTGATTGGGATGTTATTTTATATTAATCATACTATAATTTTTATGTTAATATTATGAGAGACCCTATTCTCTATCATCAATACATTTTGGATGTTTTGAGTGGCGTCGTTAGGCTGCCGAATTTTCGTAAGAGATCTAACATCTCTCTTTCTTTTTTAGTACTTTACTTTATGTCACTACTTTTAAGCTCCTATTTGTTATGATGAGGGATGTTATTTTATATTCCTCTTACTTTACATTTTATTGTAATATTATGAGAGACCCTATTTGATCTCATCAATCCATTTTTGGAAGTTTTAAGTTGTGCCGTTAGGCTGCCGTGTTTTCGTAAGGGATTTTCATCTCACTTTTAGTCCCGTGAGATTTATGCTAAATTTGACACCATTTCCTTTGAGTGGTGTATGTAATTACCATTATTATACTCTTAGTGTAATATAATTTCATTTATTGGTATTTATATATTCATTTTATGACCCTTCTTCAATGGGGTGTACGTTTCGAAAGTAACCCAAGTCGGTAAGGGAACCTTTCACCATCCTCTTTTTAAAAAACTTCTTTTGTTATGTATTTACATTCACATACTATTATGTTGGGACATGTTCTTATATATCCTTATTGATGTAAATTTTATGTCCAATTTATGAGATACCCTTTTTATCTCTCATCAACTCATTTTCTGAATTTTGAAGTGACGCTGTTGGGTTGTCGAATTTTACCAAGGGAACTTTTTAACCCATTTTCGATTTCTTTGGGTTCAACATGTAGTTCTTGAGTATGTCATAATTTGAATATGTGTTAATGAAATTTTATTGTTTTACACTTAATTTCCACTTATATTGGGTGTATTTATATTTGTCACACATAATTTTGAGATTGATTTATCCTTAATTTAAGGATACCTTCTTTATAAGGGATTTCATCACATTTTACATTTCTATTGAGTATTCATTGTTGTTATGCACCCATTCACTCTTATATGGTGTATATAATTTCCTTTGGAATATTATATCAAGAATCCATTAATTATAATGATATTATAAAGTTCTGATTAAATGTTATTCCTCAATTATTGTATTCAAGTGTCTCTAATTTTGGTAAAAACCTTTTAACCAAAATATCGCTTTAAATGTTTTAATGATTTGTTCTTATTAATATCCATGTTTTCAAAATGGTTTTAAGTATTTATTTATATGGATATTAATGGTTTAAAATGTTAAAAGCTTCAAGGTTTTATGAGACACTTTGATTCAAAAATCTCTTTATTAAATGTTTTAAATGGTTTTGAAAATGGTTTTTTTGAATGGATTCATTATATCCTAAAATCTTAAATAGTGATTGAAATGTGGAAATTTTATGTTTCCTTTAGGCATGTTTTTTTGTGAAAAGTTTATGTTATGGTTCATGGGCATTGTTATGAAAACGGGTGGTTCCGTGATAAACTAAGGGCGGGTGAGCCAGATATAGCTCTCCAATGCATTGGGTAACGTGAAGGAGTGAAACGTTAAGGTTTCTCCGAAGAGATTTAGGAAATATACTGGGGTGGGTATTCCAAACGTAACCAGGAGGGTTACTCCCTATGTAAGAATGTTATGAATGTCTCAAGTTACCTTTTTTGTCTTATGATTTCTATGATTTATTCATGATTTTATGAGGTATATTAAAGTGCTTATGTTTTTTGAGTAAAGTATGATTTCATTGATTCTTATGTGTACATGTACTCATGTTTCCTTTCCATATATTATTATATTCCTTACTAAGATTTTTATTCTCATCCCAAGTTTTTGAAATGTTTTTCATAGGTCAAGGGAAAGGTACATGATATGATGATAGTGTCAAGGAAGTTTCAATAAATAATCCATGTTTTATTTTAAATAAGTTTTCATTGATGGGAAAAAATGAATACTATCTTTTATGTAACAACTTTGTTTAAATGTGGAATGTAATGAAAGTTTATGATCTAATTCTCTAAAACTCTAAAACTGAAAAGATCCTCAATGTGTAATCTTTAATTAACTCAAGACTAAGTAAGGTTTAAGGCTGGGGCCTTATAGTTTTTAGTTGAGGTCTTATCCATTTATATTTATTTCTTGGAACAACGAATTGATGATATTAGGTATCATAGAAAAATGCCTCAATAGTATGTTTTAGATGTCCACAATTTTTCATTTCATCAATTTGAATTCAGTTATTGATTTTACATATGATTATTCGATTAGTTATAAAACCAATGGTAATATTTCATGCTCTTGTATTTATTTATATAGAAGTATTTGACCATTATTTGTTCCTTCCATATTAATCTGATGTTATTTATTAAATGACATGTGTTTTAGTTATTTAACTTTCCATATTGATTAATCATTATTTATTCATATATTCTACTATACATTTACCCTTAGTGATAATCCGATATTGTGCATTTATTATGTTTTATATTTCCCAAGATAACAAGAAGTGTTTTTTGATTGATATGCATGGATATTATATTAGGTATAATGGCGTTCACAATGAAAATTATTTGTTAATTTTATTTTTTAAAATGTAATGTGAATTTCACTAACGAATCTGATTTACCAATACTAATATACTATTAAGTATTTTGGTATGTTTTTCCTTATATTCCATAATATATTTAATCAAGTAGACACCATGTCTAGGCTACTAGGGTTATTGTCTCTATGCATATAATTTTAAGCTCAATTTTTTTTACTGCTTTTATTATAATATCAACCTTTGGATTTTTTTAATCAACCAATACTCACAAATGACTATGATATTCTACAAAAAGATCAATGGATCACCATACAATTATTCTAATACTATATTCGTGAACTCGGTCTAGTAATCAAAATCATTAAATAAATAATATCATTTTTCCATAACACAGTAGACTCTCTGTTGCAACCTTAACACCAACATCACAACCATCAATCTAAAATTCATTATCACATCAAAAAAACACATGAATGATTCCAATGACCACATACAATAATATATCAAAATAAGTCACCAAATTCTAAAACCACAACATACCCTTTTTAATAACTATATACCAATATATAATCCCTCTGAAGATATAATACAATAAAAGGTAACACATATCAATGGAGACTCCCACAACATTATATAAACCTTGAAAAACATTATGAATAAATACCCAATAGAATGATTTATACTAAAAAATTTACCCCACATTGAATACAATATACAAATTCAAGTTGGGAGAGGATATAATTACACTATACCATTTCCCATATAATGATTCTTGTTAAAAAACTAACAACAACATTATATTCTTAAATTCCACCTCTAATAGTGGCTTGGTGAGAAAATATTCAATCTACTAATTTATATGAAAAAATTCTAACATTAACTCATTATTCTCAAATTTATCTTTGATGAAGTTATATTTAATATCAATGATCATGGATCTTGAATGATGAACTATTTTATTTAAAATAATAATATTACATAGATTACCACATCCCAATAGTAGTAGTATCATCACTTCATATTTTAAATTTTATGATCGACTCTTCTATAAATACATCCTCAAACATGAAAAAATAGCCATATCATCGATGTTGTTTTTCTCCCAAACCATATGGGGTAAACACCCCCTTCTAGAAAGGAATTATACCCTATAAAATTATTCTGATTCCCATAGGATTTTCATATTTATCTTTGCACTAATAGATGATTATAGGTTCATTTGGAATGTTTGACATGATTTTTCTTACTTGGAAGTTTATGTCATAATATTCTAGAAAAATATAATCCTTTACTAAGATAACATGAAATTCATTCAAAGGGAGAATATCAACACATTAGGAAAGAATAATCCCACAATATTCTATAAGAGGGGAAACATAGACTTATGATGTGATCATAGTAGCATAAGGGGTTTAAACTTCAAATTTAGCATCTACTCATTTCCGTTAAATCTTCATTCAATTCGAAAAATCATTAGATATTAATTAATTGGTGTATCTATAGTCAAATAATATATTATCATTTCTATATTTGGTGGTTAGTGCACCTTTAACCACATTATTATCAAACCCCTAGTCAGGAACACTGATCACATGGGATTTCACTTTTTCCCTTAGCTTGAGAGGATGTTTTTGTCGATCCTTAACATTAACACTTTGATTTGGGAACTCGTTATAAAAATTATAATTCTATTAAAACATGAATCACAAATGCGTGAGAGGTAGATTATTTGTAGTGTTCTATCTATTTACATCATTAGATAACATTTTCCCACTACTTTGGTAGTCAAATAATTGATGACCATCCTTTCCACACATAAAAACTTTTCTAGTATCCTTTCTCTAGAATTAAATACACACATTGATCATAATGTAAATATTAATTCCTTTTATACATGGTTCTTCGATTAACCTTTGAAATACATCTTTCTCTTCCTATCAAACCTATTATATTGATGAATTACTCCAACCTCCATTTCTCCATTCAGGGAACATCAAACAATTTTTAACAGATAATGAAGTACCTTATAACTAAAACCCTTCCAAGTCTTGTATTTAGGCCACTTCAAAACATACCAACCTTAATATCTTTTTGGATGATAATTCAATATGTGTGAATTAAATGTCTTGTGAAATCATACTCATAGGAACTATCAAATTTATCATCCATTAAACATAACTCAAGAAAATATTTATCTATTTTTGTAAAAATATCATAAGGAAATATCTTATAAAAAGTATATTCTTTAACTCATCTAAATATTTTGAGTTAGTTTCATATTTATGTTTCTTATTCTTTCTAAAATTCCACCACTACTCTTCTTCACGTTCTGAATGAAAAATAACCATAATGATTTATTAATGGACCAAATATTGGTAAATGGAAAATATATTTTCCACAATAGTGATCCATTTCCTATCGACAAGTGGAATATAAGTCCCACTAAAAGAAGGTGGTTGTTTCCTCATGAAGGACTCAAAATAATATTATTACATTTTTTATTATTTGTAATTCCAGCATGATTTGTGTCCTGAGAATGTTTTATGAGCATAGAAGGAATATTTTTCATTCCATATTTCATCATATTAGGTTTCTTAGGAGGAAAATAATTTTATTGTATATCACATTTAGCATTAACACATATCCTTTGGTTACTGTCTATTAACTAAAACCAAATAGCATAGTAAGAGAAAAACTAACCACATTGGTAAAAATACATAATCAAAAGGAATTACCTATAAGATTCAAATCTATAATACCTTTAGATTATCCTAGGAAAGAAATGATCACAATTTTTTAGGAATCCATTATATGTTTTGTGATGAAAATTTAGATTATCAATAGCATATCCCATGAGAGTGTCAAATTAAATTCATAGTAAGGCCAATTTTTACACACTTGTTCTTAATTGAGTCTATATCAATATAGTGATTTTGGAGTTGTTACCCCTTGTTCAATATATATCAAAACCTCATCCACTTAAAGTATTTAGAAATTGTGGTATTTCTAGATAAACCACATATTATACTCTTTTCCATAAATTATGATGTTCACATATACTTCAGTTCATCCTAAGTGTTCATAATAGTGTTTTCTCAACAACGTTTCCAGTGGTTTATTAAACCTTTACCCCGATACCATCTATAGAGACCCGATAATAACATATATAGTCATTAATTTTTTTTGGAATGTTCAATACAATGCACAAACACACACCCAATGACTGTATTAGTTTAGTGACATTGGAGACATGGAAACATAAACCCTAGCCCACAAGTGAAGTACATAATCTCCCACTAGTATCTCTATGACTAGAACCCTTCTCAGAAACACCATACATAATAAATATCATCATAACCTTGGTAAATAAAACATAATAAATGTTGATATCAAATTCTCAATAAATGTAAAAATGGGAGATACGTAAGAAAAATCATGGGCATAAGGGTATGTGGAAATGGTTATAACATTAGAAGACTATACCTTATATATCGAAGATCCTAATCTTGAGTCATGACAAAATTATTGCCAATCATAAGACATAAATCATAAGGGAATAAAAAATAATAATTTTTGTGATCATAATATATGTATAAGTCCTTGATTTTTTGAAAACACATTAAAATTTAAAATTATTTCCATGGTAGTCAATGCTCACTACGAAGGCTATCCTAGTGGAGTGGGTTCAGTCCCTAAATGATATTAGTAGCCATTGTTCACTCCCAAACCCATATTATCCAATAATTTCATTTACAAATATAAATTCACTCCCTATTACATTCATGAATACCTCATGGAATATAAATGTTTATGTAATAAATTGTAGGGAAAAATAGGTCCCACCCCACACATATTTAAATCATACATATATGTTCGATAAGATCATAAAAATTCATAAACAATCATTATATCTTAACCTATGTAAAATATAATGTTTTCATAGTCAATTAATAACCTATGTAATGAAGCGCGGTCTATAAAAATGTGTCCCATTGAATTGAAATGGGTTTCATAAGAATATAACCTGTGGTATAGAAATAGTTTTCATAAACATCATTACATCAAAATATAAACCATTACAAAAAA
Organism: Viscum album; assembly: GCA_963277665.1. Taxonomy (NCBI): domain Eukaryota; kingdom Viridiplantae; phylum Streptophyta; class Magnoliopsida; order Santalales; family Viscaceae; genus Viscum; species Viscum album. The sequence continues at coordinate 1,518,592,702 of OY728141.1, read as the reverse complement.
TAATATGAATGTAACCCTTGTATCATATCACCATTAATGGATGAGTAACACCAAATAACACCATATAACAGGGAAAATAATTTGCAAAGATCAATTAAGACATTTCTTGTTGAAAATATCCTACCCACTATGAAAATGATTTTAACGCAATAAGTTTTTTTTAAAATTGTTTTTCTCTAAAACCCAAAAAAATGATGTTACATAACATTAAGAAAAAATTAATATAAAAACCAAAATTTTAAACATGATAATGAAACATCAAATTAATTTTTATCATGATGATAGTTGAAACGGTATAAGATGGAAATGTTAAAAAAAACATTCCATCTATATAATAAAATGTTGAGACAAATACCTTAATTTGAAGAACAAAAAGGATTCATTTGAAAACATTATTATTAAAAAAATAAAAAATGTTTAAAAAGTTAAATAATATATTTTTTTTAAAATAATGAAAATAATGAAAATATTTTTAGAAAACATGGTTTTGAAAGAAAATAGATTTATGATCAAATAGGGAAATATGGCTAGACATTTGAAAAAACATTTTCGTAATTATATAAATATAAAAGAGTGGAAAATAAATTTTAAAATTACATTAATATATTACTAATAACCATAGGAGAATAATATGAATGATATATATTGACATATTTATCATAATATTTCATCAATGGAAGCATAATCATAAAACACTCAATAAATGATGATATTGTTGTAGTAAACTATTGCCACTTTTGTAACATTGAATTATAATACCCAAGAAGGAAAGACATAAAATAAAAATTATAATATCATGAAAATGAAAAAAATCATGATATTACTTGTCAAAGGGGATGTATATACATGTCATGAAATAATATAGGTTCATAACATAACATACGCCTCAATGAAGTAAAATTAATACAAAAATTAGCATACCTATTTTGTTACATGTTAAACACAAGTCTCATTATATAGAGATCATAAAATGGATATTTAAATCCAAATATTTATATTTATACGAATAAATAAATTTATCCATGGGAATTATACACACCACATGTAATAAATAGGTGGTGAACATTGCTTTTGTCTCACAAAAAATAAAAGTGAGGGGAAATCCCGTACCATATGTATTGAATTACATTTTACTTATTATATCCTCATATATAATAAATATAAATTTATAAATATATTATAGAACCATATTCAACTATTTTATACCACAAATTATTTTCTTATGACCTTCTATTACAAGTATATTGACAATTACATGGAAGTGTTAGGTTTTGGGAAATATCCGCTTTGTTTTTCATATATGTTATGATTTTTTATATTATTCCCCTATTATATTAATAATTATTTCATAAATTATATAATGATAAAAATGATATAAATATCATACATATTTATTATTTATTTATTTATAATAATATAGAATAGATAAAAATATTAATTGAAATACATTGTTCGTGGAGATGGTAACCCGTACATACACATGAATGTTATTTCCATTTTCTTATTGGATTGAATAAAACAAAATTATATGAGATGTTATAATTATCAAATAATTTTAATTTAATATATATTTCATATTTTTATGAAACCAATACTTATTATATTCTAGGTAAATCTCGAACAAATCACATCACTTTGTGAGGTGGTAATTAATCGTACACATGAAAGACGTTATTATAATCCTAAAAAATGGATAGAATAAAGGTATGTGTGATATAAACCTTAAATAATAATAATAACATAATAAATATCTCAAATATGAACTATAGAAACCATTTCAATCATTATTTCCAACATAGAAAGGTTTTAATGGAAAAATGAAAGAGATCGGTTTGTGAGGTTGTGGTTCGTCAAATAGATGACCAATGATTATGTAACCCATCTGATGGAAGTGTGTGTGGTCGTATGTCATAACCTTAACATAATAAAATATCATTTATTTTAAGATAATAAGTATATTATATGATATTTATATAAAAATAATTAAGGATCATTAATGAAGATATAATACAAAAATTTATTTTGATGAGTGCTACCTCTTCTTTGGGTATGGCCTTTTGGTTTGCACCAACAGACATCCTTGGTGGAATTATACACAAATTGAGGCCTCTAGGACTAATTAATGGTATATTATAATTATTTTTGATGTTATTGGAATAACCAATTGGTTTTGATCTTGTGAAAAAATAAAGGGAGGTGGTGGCCTTTTATAACTGGGGAGATGATAAACTTAGAATTTTGGAAATGAAAGTTAGGTGTACCAATGTATCAACCTAATAAATGGTTCAATAATTAAAATCATTAGAACCAATAAATTTTAATTGTCGAAAAATGGCCATCAAATTTGTGTTTTACATGTTTTTATGACATTTTTTCACATAAGATTACAGATTAGTCCCTTGGTAAACTCATTTTTCTCTTAATTATCATGGTTAATTTTAATTGTTTTCACTAATTAATTTGGTGAAAAATTAGGTTGTACATATCATAAATTATAAATTATTATAATTGAAAATATGGGATAAATTATTATAAATTCAATTCACATAATTGGCACAAATTAATTATAAATTAATCTTGTAGACAAGACGGGACAATAAGTTTTTAAAGTGGATGTGTTCAAAAGATTGGTTTTTTGCCAATTACAATTTGAAATTGATTAAAATGACCTAAATTAGATTAATGGATTTATAATTTAACTAGTAATAATTTAATTATAATTTAAAATATTATTTATCAATGTAAATAAATTATATGAATAAGGAATTTTCAATTAGAATATAGTATTTTCACTATTCATCCGAATATGAAATATTTCAAGAAATCCTCAAAATTCAGCATAAGATAATTTTTAAAATATTAATTAAAAAATTAATATTATTTTATAAAACACTATGTCTAAAATTATCAATCAAAAATTTTATTATTATCTACATAATGAAAAAAATGCAGTTCTCTTGAGAAAATTTTATTTTCAAAACATATAGTCATTACATATAAATATATATTTCATTAAAAATAAGTTTTTTATATAAACGAATTATAAATCATATTTAATGTATTTATTACTATTTTCCTTACATATTTTACCTACTATGTTATAATTCTCTTGTTTAAATAATAATTATTATAATATGATGTTTCATAGAAACTCAATATTTGATGCAACAATAGTTAAACTCAATGTTGTGTGGAGTGAAAGATAAAAATTGTGTGGTGTATAACACTAGAAAAACATGGTGTATCACGAAATTAAATCTATATGAAGAGTTAAATTATTAAAAAAATGTCCATAAAATATCATGGGGATATAGTGGGTATATACTCCTTGTTGTGTATGGAATCACACGGGATACAAATTTTCCACTATAATATCCAACACAATTTACTTGTGGCATGGGAAATAATCATCCTTAACATAAATTTTTTACAATGTGATTATATTTAAGTATCTATATATGGAAATTCTACAATGTTTGGCCCCTAGACTATAATATAATTGTTTATACTAAGAACACTAGTTATTAAAGTTTCCTTTTAAATTTCTTTGTAGATGAAAATTTTATTACCTCTAACAGTCAATATAATTTATATTCACATTGAACAAAAATAATTCAATAAATTTAATTATAGAATCCTCAAATTAGGAAAAATTAGAACTCATAACTTTAACAGGTTGTTACTCGACATCTCTTCCAATTCTCAACATTCCTCGAAACCTATTCTTATGATTTTCTCAAATCATCAACTAGACTAAATCAACCATGAAATATCAACTCAAATAAATACAATATTTTTCTCTCATAAACTCTTATCTAATTCGTAATATTTCTCTAAATGAGATTAAACATTTTATAAGATCAATATCCTCTAAAATTTAGTGATAAATGCATGATACAAATTTATATTTCTCACTCAACATTTCCTTTGTTTTACTAATTTTAGAAATACCAAAATAAAATGAGTCATGTTAATTCAATATATTTTCTTCATATTTAATTTATAAGTCTCTTAAAATATATCTCAAATATCTACTACATTTAAAAAAATTAAATTAGAGCATATAATAATCACTAAAATTGGATTTACAATGGTTTTTAATGATATTCAAACCTCCATACGGTGAAAAACAATCTTCATGACTTTGTAATTAAAATTCATAAAACAGAACTTTATAACATAAAATTATTATAGATATACTTCTTAACTCAAAAAATTTACATATCATCTTTCAATATTGATATTTTAAAACATACATTTTTAATTCAAACATTCTACATCTCAACTTTGTGACATAAACATTGTAAATCTTGGTTATATAAAACAATCATCGTATAGATCAAATTTACAACTTTAACATTATACAGTTCAAATTTATAACATTAACTTTATATAGATAAACTTTATACATTTCATTTATGAAATAAATTTCTACTTTTATCCATCCATATTAAGGTTCTATGTTTCTTTATCTGGTAGAACATTATAGTTTTCTCAATTTGGGACAAAATTGTACATTTCTCCACCTAGTATAACATTTCAAGTTTCTCCCCCATGTAAAAATTTACATATTTCTTATTATATTAGATTTAAGAATTTATTTTAGATAACCTCAAAAGATTTATCTAACAGTTATTACTTTATATGATCATTCTTTACAGCTTCTCCATATTGTATCTTGAACCATGAGAACATTTAATAATCATTATTTTTTTTACTTTGAGAGCTAGTTAGTAATAAAATAATTACCATTGGAAAATCCATATGAAAAATCATTGGAAACTCATTATGATCTTCCATAGGAAACACCTTAGAAAACTCCGCATTTAAAATTATATGAAACTTAATAGGAAACATATTAAACTTACTTATTGTCTTTTATATAATCTATTGAAAAAAATAACTATACTCCCATAATCATCATAAAAAACATCAATATAGTTCATATTCCATCATTTAGTCTCAATATCAAAAAAATATAATAAAAATAATTAGATCGTGGTAATTAATATTAATATAAAATTCCCATTATGTTTTATAGAGTTTCCCCTAGAAATATTGAGGTTTTTCATTGTACTTGTTCTGTCTAGCAAGTTTCCTCTAAATATAGTCCCAATGGTTCTTACTGAACATTCTCAAATACAAAAAATAATTAATTAAATTCAAAAAGGGTATATTTTATTTATATTGAATTATTGACATAGAATACAAAGTTTCTAAATGGATATAACATCTTATTATACTTTGAATACTAGATTGAAACATACATTAAATTTGAAAACATATGACACAGTATAAAAACATTGTCAAGACATTATTATCCCTCTCATCATGCCTTTAATAATTACTCATAATTATCTTCTAGGTTTCATGGGAAAGGGAAAATAAATATGGGTGATATTAGATTCTCATTTATGTTACAAACTGACCCTAGAAGCCGAGATTCGGTGCATTACTTATTACATAAGCATGATTAAAAGGAATTAAAAACACAAGCCATTAATAAACTAAGAATAAAACTACAACCATATATTTTTATCATAGTGAAAACCTCGTAGATAGTAATGAATTAAAATAAATAAAGTGAATGATTTTTAATTGTATGTCATTTATTTGGAACACGATACCACTATACCATTATAACATGTTAAGTATGTTGGTAGATAACCATCTAATTCTGTTTTGGAAACAAACTCGAACAGTTTTCCAACAACTGATTTTTCTCATGAGAACTATCAATGAATTGATGGGATATATAGGGTCCCAAACATAAATTCAAGTCCAACTCCATATTTATACATATATTAAATACATTTATAATATTCCTTTTCAATATTCATATTGAGTAGATGGTATAGATTCATCGATATTTCCATAGTTAAAACAATAACTGAAAAAAACATCAAATGTAAAAGTGTATACGACTTAAGATAATAATCATATTCATGAAACTAGAATATTAAGATATCATATATTTACATTTTAAAATAATAAATGACCTCAGAGGGGTAGTAGGTAGGCCACATTAGAATGATTAGGTTCACAATAGTAAGTAAACTGCAATGAAATGGAAACTGAAAAATTTCCCTTCCAATATTGTAATCAAACGAGTTAATAATCATCAAGTCAATAACTGAATGGAATTAAATATAAATATAATCAGGATATTATATATATAATGGTATTAAATATACACCAGATACACTTAATAAGTGGTGACCAATGGAAATATCATGAAAATAATTGTGAGATGAGAAACCCCTTACCTTATGCCCAAATTAGTTCTTGATTGATCTTAATGAACCGAATAGTCAAATTTATCTCCATTAATTAATAATTCCAGGACATAATCTAAATTTAATTTATTTATTATGACATTATTAGGTTCATTCATGTATTTTTTATTGGTTTAATTGGAACAATTTTATTGGTTTGTAAGCATTTTCTTCCTTGGTTTTCTTGATCGGTTTACTTGTATTCATGAATAGAAGTTCATTTGAAATGTTTCTAAACATCTAGAATCATTAATATATATTATTATTGAATTATAAAGTTATAAATTTTCTTTTAATTTTTTTGGGTTATATATCATTAGGATGACTCATTAGTAAAAATTTAATGATAAACACTTGTATTAACATAGTGGGTTTCTGTATAATGAATTTATTTTGTATTATTATTTCATATTATTAGTGTGTAAGGATTATTTAACATTTAATAAGGTAAAATAAATATATTATATTTTGGTTCAACCATTAATAAGGTGTCATTACTAGTACCAAATATAGTAATAAAAATTGAAATCTCATCGTCCTTGAATGTGTTAAATTAACACATCTCAGACGGGTTGTTCGTTTTTTGTGTAAGAGGAGGGGGAAAAGAGAGATGGTGATGAAATTTTCCATTAGCATGGTAAAATTACAATTTATGTAAGGTACTGTAATTATCATATAATTTGGATGCGGGGAGGTGAGGAGAGAGAAAAAAATAATGGAACATCAAAATGATGTGGAAAGAAATTGGATGGGATGTTCACCTCTTGAGTACTCCTCCTGGAAAATATTTATAAGGCATTTGTTTTTTTTGGTGAGACCATGAGGTCTTGGACATGGGGGAGGGAATTGAAATTTTATTTGGTTTAACATAGGTAAGGCTAAAATTTTGAGTGGTGTGAGAAGAAGAGGGGGTGAACGGTGGTGTATAGAGTGGTGGGGATGAGGGTTTTCTTAATATTTGAATCATTAGTTTATAAATTTACCATAATATAATAAATAGTTAAGATTATAAGACCTAGAATAGTTATATGTTATTTTGAGATCAAGTTTTTGTTCTTAAATCACTCATGATATTAGGAATAGTGGATTTAAATTATAATGTATTTATACAGTAAATTAATTTATTTTACTATTAAAAAAATCAAGTATTTCAAAAAAATATCCAAAATTCACCCTATCCATTTTTTGACATGTAGAATTGAAAAATTAACTCTATTATTAAATAATAATTTTATAAATATGGGAAATTTATTTTTTAATTAAAATCACCATTTAATCAAAAAATAAAAACACATAAACTATTCATCATTATTTTTAAGGTGCCTAAATTTTATTTACACTTCCATGGGTAAGGTTACTATTAATAAGGGTAACATTACTATTAATAGGGTAATTTACTATTCATAATGTTATGTTACTATTCTTAAGGTTATGTTACTATTCATAGAAAATTAACTTGATTTTATCAGACTCCAAAAATCCCCCCAATCGCACCCATGTATATCCATTTTGTGAAATTCAAAACACATAAGTGGAAAATTTATTTTTAGTGGCTAGTTTATTACTATATCCTATAATAACAATGTGTTATATCACAGAGAAATATTTTTTCATGAAATATAGCTTATTTAATGAATTGAATGTATTTAAGAGAAACATACCATAAAATGTTTAGGGTGTTATATTCTTCCAACTTAAGAAATTTCTTACTCAAAATTAATTCCCTTAAAAATATATGGGTGGTTATTCATCATAACATCCTTAGGTTACCACATTGCTTCCTCCATTTTAGGGGTTATCTATAGAACCTTACCAGATGAGTTGTATGATTTATCAATACATTCTCTCTGGTGTCAAAAATCTCGATAGGCTCTACACAGTAAGAAAAATTAAGTTCTAGATCTATTTCATCATTGGTGAGTACATGTGTGGGGTTTGGAATTTATTCCATTAATAATGAAACATGGAAGACATTATGAACATTGGAGAAAGGTGGTGTCATTTCTATGTTGTAAGCTAGAGATCTGATTCATTCTATAAATTAAATATCTTGATGTACCTGGGACTCAGTTTCCCTTTCTTACTGAACACGAAGACACCCTTCCATGGAGATACTTTTAGAAAGACATGATCTGGTACATGAAATTCCAAATCCTTTCTCTGGTTGTTAGCACACCTCATTTCCCAACTTTGGGCTCCTTTAATATAGTCTTGAATATTCGCTACCTTTGAAGTTGTATCTTTAATATGTTATTGGGCTATACGTTTACTCTTATCAACTTCATCATAATATGTTGGAGTTCAAAACCTCTTAACATATATTACTTAATATGGAGATATTTGAATGATAGAATGGAAACTATTTTTTTTGAAAATTCAAAAAAAATGTATGTATTGATCCCTTATACCTTGAAATTCAAGAGCGCATGATCTAAATATGTCGTCTAGTGATTGAATAGTTCTTTTAGACAGTCCATTGATTTGGTGGTGATAAGAAGTAATAATATGAAGCTGAGTATCCAAATCCATCTAGATACATTTCCATAATTTTGATGTAAATATGGGACCTCCATCAGAAACAATATATATAGGTGCACCATGATGTCTTAAAACTTCATTAATATAAATTATTTCTAGGATCTCAAATGGTAAATCCTCTTTTATAGTAAGGAAATGTCCTGATTGTGTGATATGATAAAAAATTACCAATATTGCATCATTCCTTCTAAGTGTATTCGGATGTTCTCTGACAAAATCCATCATAATTCTCTCCTACTTCCACGTAAGAATATGTAGATTCTTCATGACCCTCTGTGGTGTTATCTCTTGTACATCACTTGTTAAAAAACTAGAAACCTTCAAACAAAGGGAGAAATTTCTCACTTCATATTATCCTACCAAAAATGATACTTTAGATCTTTATAAATCTTAGTGCTGCCATGGTGTATAGAGAAATTTGATATAGGAGCATAATCTAAAAGTTCCCTTTTTAATCTTAGTTGTTGATAGAAAACATTAACTCTTCCCAAGTTGTAGAACTCCATCCTCATACATGAAATCTGCCAATCTTCCATCCTTAATAGCACTAATTTTCCATTGTATATTTTCATCACCAGATTGAGATATTTTTATCTTCTATAGTAAATATGGTATAGTAATCATTTGAAAGAGGAAATATATTTCCACTTCCTTAACAATGATCATATCAGTATTTATTAGAACCATAAATATAGGACCCATATCAATCTTCATTTGGGTTATAAGTCAATGATCATTCATGCTTAATGTTTCTACCACCTTAGTTTCCTTTATTAGTTGGTATTTTATTAAAAAACCATAATCTTTTAGTGACTCGAGACATCTCTTTTGCCTCATGTTTAGTTATTTCATTGTAAATATTTATTTCAAACTCATGTGATTCATTTATATATCTCATATTTTCACCGTAGAGATAATATATCCGTATTTTGAGAGAAATGATTGTGGATTCTAACTCATGATCATGAGTTGTGTAATTTTTCTCATGATTATTCAACTACCTTGATGCATAAGCAATAAATTTATTACTTTTTATATGGACTCAACCTAGTCAATTCTATTATGAATCACCGTATATCACAAATCTATAATTTCTATATGGGAGAGTCATAATTGGAGAACTTTCCAACCTTCTCTTCAATTATTCAATTAAATATATACATTCAATCATCCATAAAAACATAACCACTTTACATGTGAGATTGGTTAGTGGGTTAGCCAATCAGGAAAAATTCTAAATGAAACATCGATAGTAACCTACTAAGACAATACAACTATGTACCACAGTTATGTTGGTTGTTGTGGTCCATTCTTGTATTTCCCTTGTCTTCATCGGATCAAATAAGATTCCTTCCATATATACAATATGGAAATGAAAAGAAACTATATGAATCCAAATTTCACACTTGCTAAACTTCCCATATAATTCAATTCTTCTAAGATATTTCAGAATAATCTTCATGTGATTATGATGTTCTTCATAGATTTTGGAGTATACTAGGATATCATCGAAAAATAGTAGAATAAAGTAATCAAGATATTCCTTGAAAACACTATTCAATAGATACATGAAAACATATGGTGTATTATTCCGTCCAAAATGAAATATTGTAAACTTTTAATGCCCATACCTGGTTTGGATTACTATATTTGGAATATCATCCGTCCCCACACACAAATGATGATGTCTAGATTATAGGTCAATCTTATAAACATATTGGTCTCCATTAAGTTGAAAAAATAAATCTTCAATTCATGGAAGAGGATACTTTTTGTTCATATTAATAACATTAATTTTCCAATGATCAATGCATTTTCTAATGGATGAATTTATCTTCTTGACAAAGAGTATTAGGGGATCCCCATTTAGAAACACTAGGATAAATAAATCCTTTTTCACTAAATTCCTCTAGTTTTTTCTTCAGCCCCACTAATTACACAGTATCCATTCTATTGGGAGTCTTTTACATAGGTCTTTCACCAGGAATTAAATCAATAGAATACTCAACATCCCGCTCTGGAGGATATCCAGGTAAAACCTTTCGAAATACATCAATTTATTATTTCCCAACATGTACATATTCTATTTGAAGATGTATTTCCTCACACATAGATATTGTCCTCTCTTACTCTTAATGAATTGAATTCAGTAGAGCTACTGGGGGTGGATGTAGATAAGAATTAGATGGAGAGGTTTGTACTCTAAAGGTAACGGATTCTACACCAATATAAAAAATTGTAACTTCCTTATTCTTGAAATAGATTTTCACATCGTAATTTGACATCCAATTCATATCGAGAATTATATTAAATTCAATAATCAATATAATGATACAGTTAGAAACTAATGAACATTTATGTGTCATGAGGGGGATGGATCGACACATCATTATTTCAATTATACATCCCCTAGGAGTTCTGACTGACCATAACTTTATTAAATCAAATTGGACATGTCTAATTTTCATGGAAAACTGGGAAGATATAAATGAATGAGATGATCCGGAATAAAATAACGCATTGGCTAAGTTTGAGGAAATAATTAATGTACCTGCCAACACATCAATACGAAACATCAACCTCTACAGTTTTAATCAAATATTCTTTCCCTTTCTCTCGTGGCCTCGTATGAGGAAATTTTTCTTGTCATTTAGGACACTTATTTGAATAGTGCTCCATCTATTAACAATTGTATCATTGAACATAATTTACTTGTCTCTTCCCCTTGCATTCACTAGATAGATGACCCTTTTATCCACACATATAGAAAACTCATATTCCTTTTAAGAATTTCCCTTTTTGATTTATTCCACAGTTCATGCATGATTGAAATTCCTTCATTGCCTTCTTCTTCCTTGGAACATCAGCTTTTCCATGCTTATTTAAATGCCTATTGTTATCATGATTTCCCATGAAAAAATTGGATCTATAAAATTACTTCTCTATTTTGATGGAACATAATACAATTTCATCATATAATGAAAATTTTTACGAAGTCATTACCCTTCAAACTCTTGGCTTAAGTCATTCGAAGAAATAATCAATCTTGTCTTTCAAATCATGTACATAATCTATAGAATACCTATATAATATTGTGATGGTAGTTTCAAACTCCATAACATTATATTTTTCACTTTACTTTAGGATAATGAATTTACTCTTCATTTCAGTTCATTGTTCATGATGGAAATATTTGTAGAATAATATTTCCTTATGAGTCCCCCATTCAATATCATATATTTATCCTTCCTATATTGTATTCTAGATCAAGAACCACTATTTATCAGCATCACCATTGACTATATATACTACCAGTACTACCCATTCATTTTCCTTGCATCTTAATTCCAGAAATATCTTTTCAATGGACATGATACACTACTTGGCTACCACCAGATTAGTAATCCCACTAAAAGATGTGGGTTTATTCCTTATAAAAAGATCTAGTATAAGTGTAGCATGGTCATTAGTCACAGCTTGAGTAAGTTATTGAAAAATAATCATGATTTGATCTACTCCAACATTGACTATGTTGACTTACTCAGTATGTTAATCCCTACATTGTCTGTAGATATTGATTCCACTTCTTCCATTAGGCCTTATCACTAAACAATGTAATACACTAAATTATATCATACTTCATAATATCTAAATAGAAAAACACTTAATATAATATAAAAATTTACGCACAACTAATCTAATAATCATAAACATTGTTTATATTTTCTTCAAAATACATCATAATTGTTTGTAATGAAAATTTAAATTATCCTAATCATCTCCCCCGAGAGTGTTAGAATAGGTGCGCAGTAAGGCCCGTTGTGGTGTACCGAAATACCCTGGGTCATTACTCAAACTTTTTGTTAGTGTTTTAACTCATAGTTACATACAAGATAGAACCATGTCTACTTGTAGTATCTAGAAAGGGACATGTTTTCTAGGAAGTTCCACACAATCTGTACTTTACCAAAATTCCAGGATGTTCTTCTCTGATTATCCTCAATGTATATATTAGGGTTATGTCCTCTACAAAATGTATCCTAAATCAATTTTCCAACGGTTCTTCTATACTTCCTTTAATAAAAACTATAATAACACAACCCTAGAATCTCATAGCCAGTGCATTACCTATTATATTTTCATGATTAGAAGTATTTAAAAACACCATCTATTAATAATCTATGAATGAAACTGCATAGGTAGATTTTTTCATAGTCAGATCCTAATAGATAATAATAAATAAAAATTATTACAAAGAATTATTATTAATTGGACTTCATTTATCTGGAATATGGCACCACTATACCATCGAAACAGTTTATGTCTGTGGGTATATACTCGTCTGATTTTGTTTTGGAAACATACTCAAAGGTTTTGTGGACAACTGATTTGTCTGATGAGACCAGTCGATGTATCAAGGGTCTATAGAGGTCCCCGAAGATCACCAAAATTCCATGGAACTCTATATAAATAGATTTAATACAAGTAAAATATGACTTCTCAATATCTGTATACAGTAGAGGAAACCGATTCATCAATATTTTCATAGTTAAAACTACATCCCAAATAAACATTGTATGTAATAGTGTATATGGAATAAGAAAATAATCATATCCATGAATCAAGAATATATATATATATAATTTTCAATTTTAAATGAATACTCATCTCAAAGGGGTAGTAGGTACACCACATAAGAATGATTAGGTGCACAATACCATGTAAATCACAATGAGATGGAAACTGAATCAAATTCCCTTACAATATTGTGATCAATCAAGTTAATAATCATCAAGTGAATCACTGAATACCATGAATATAAATAGAATCAATATATTATATATCAAATGGAATTAAATATACACCACATACAAGAAATAAGTAGAAAATAAATAATATATCACAGAAATAAAATTTAGATGAGAAACACCTAACCTTATACCGGAATGTGTTATCGATTGATCTTAATGACCTGAATAATAAAATTTATCTTAATTATTTAATAATTATGGGACCTTATATACATGTAATTGGTTTATTATAACCTTATTAGTTGCATTAATGTATTTTTATATGGGTTTAAGAGGTTTAATTTTATTGTTTTGGAAGCATTTTCTTCCATTGTTTTCCTGATCAGTTTACTTGTATTCCTAAATGGAAGTTTGATTGAAATATTATTAATCATCCAGAATTATTAATATATATTATTAGTGAAATTACAGAGTTATAAATGATATTATAATTATTTTGGGTTATATACCATGAGGATGACATATTAGTTAAAAGATAATGATAAACACTTGGATTAACTTGACAGTTTTGTGAATAATGAACTTTTTTTGTACTAATATTTTTTATTATGAATTTGTATGGATGTATAATACATGTATTATGTTTTGTTTCAACCATCAAATAGGTTTCATGACCAGTCATTTAGATATTGATAGAAATTGAAAACTTGTCGTTCTTGAATGTGATAAATTAACACATCTTGGATGGTATTTTCATTTTTAATGTAAGATTAGGGGAAAAAGAGAGACGATGATGAAATATTCCATTAGAATAATAAATTTATAATTCATGAAAGGTACTGAAATTATCATATAATATTAATTTTGGGAGTTGAGTAGATAACAACAAAATAATGGAACAATTAAAAGAAGTTGAAAGAAATAGGAAAAGAGGTTCACCACTTGAGTACTCCTCCTTGAGAATCTCTTTAAGGCCTTTGTTTTTGGCCTATTGGTGAGACCTTTAGGTCTTAGATTTGGGGAGATGGATTGGGATGTGTATTTTTTATAACTCAATAAAGTCTAAAGGCTTGAGTGGTGTGGGGGGATGAGGGGTGAGGGGTGGTTTATATAGTGGATGGGAGGAGGGTTTTCTGAATATTTTAATCGTTGGTTTATTATTTTACCCTAAAACAAGAAATAGTGATGATTCCTTGACCAAGAATACTAAAAAATGCATTTTAGTTCTATATTTGGTGCTTAAATAACTTGTGATGTTAGGAATAGTGTATTTAAATTATAAGGTATATATACGGTAAATTAGTGTATTTTACTATTCACCAAAAATTATTGTATTTCATAAAAATATCAAAAATTCCCCCTAACCATTTTTTAGGGCGTTGAATTCAAAAATGAACTCCATTTTTAAAAAATAATTTTATAAATATGGGGAATTTAATTTTTACTTAAAATCACCATTTAATTGAAAAATACTAACAGTTAAAAATATACATCATCATCTTTAAGGTGCCTAAATTTTATTTACACTTTCATGGGTAAGGTTACTATTCATTAGGGTCATATTAGTATTCATAAGGGTATGTTACTATTTATAAGGGTATGTTATTATTCAAAAGGGTAACTTACTATTCATGAAAAATTAACTTGATTTTATCAGATTGAAAATATCACCCCAATCGCACCCGTGTATGTCTGTTTTTCGAAATTCAAAACATAGAAGTTCAAATTCTATGTTTAGTGGTTAGGTTGTGACTATCTCATATAATAATCAAGTGTTGTATCACAAAGACATAGTTCTTCATTCAATATTTTCTCTCCAATGAATTGTAATTATTTAAGGGAAACATACCATAATATTTTTGCGCTGTTATAATTTGGGAGTATCATAAATGGAATCTTTCATAAGATAAATTCAAAAAAATGATATATAAAGTGTAGATAAAAAAACATAAAGACTCCATCAACTAAAAACTGAGGTAATGTTAGGTTCATGACAATAATTAAAACATGGATAATAATAATAATTGATCATAGATTGATGTAATGTATAATTTTGAGCATTAAAAAAAGTTATCAATGCCTTTTTCTATGAAACTATAATCATACGAGGAGTGGTGTAAACCAAAATCCAATATGTTAAATATCATGAGGCTTTTTATGCATTGAGTGGTTATATAATTATGGGCCCATACTATAACCAAATTAAGTCTAATGAATTCACCATAAGAGTCAATAAGATATCTCTACCATTCCCTATGGATCCCATGGATGAATAAAAACATAGATCACTATATAATTAAAAAATTTGGAAAAAATAATTCCCCACTAAATAATATAATGCAGTTTTCTATGATAACATCTCTTATTATACATAGAAGTTGTGGGGTACCATAAATGTAGCATGAATTAAATTTATCAAAGAAATACTGGGGTGAGTGAACTTTTAATGTGATAGGTTATGTGTTGAATATATTGATTGGGATAAATAGATTTCAATAGAATGATACTATGAAAATGGTTGGAAAATCCAATATCATTCCATATAAAGTTAGCATGAATATTCGATATCATATCCTTTATGAGTGTCTATCCATGTGTGTATTCTTATTCTGATATGTAATGTATCAATGTGATGATTGAGTCAAATCTCAAAAACCCCTTTTATGGGGATTAACCCTAGGAATATTTGTCTCACAACCATATCCACTAGATATTATCTATATAGTGATATATTTATTATTAAACTATACACACTTTTACATTACTAATTCTTAGGATAATGTTTCAGTAACGGAAAAGATTGAGTTTTAAAATGGTTTTAGTAAGTCTTGAATAAAAATAATATCAAGAGGGGATAAGAATGTGTATTTTTTAATCCATTTAAATTTATTTGAAATATAGTTAAAATTATTCTATGTTAATATATGTACCACACAAATGGATATAAATAGGGATTATAGCATTATTCCTAATGAATGAAAATTGAGATGGAAAACCCCACTTTTGGATTGGGTATAAATTAAATAAAAAGATTATGAAAGGGAGGGATTAATATTAGTCTTAATATACCTGGAATAAAATATGTTTAATGATATAAATTCTCAAATAGTTCTTAAATACACAACATAAATGAAATTTGGTTCATAATACAAATCATGTCTCTGAGAGGGGAATTTGAGATGGAAAATATATACCTCCCATTTTGAATTCCATTAATGTACATTATCCTCCTTTATAAAAAACACAGATATAATAAAAAATTAATTAATAAACTTACTAATGTCCAATTTAAATTATACTCTTCATATATAGTTCATTCTCTCTACAAATTCTTGTATGCTTACTTATTTTCCCACATCAACTGTCTAACCGTTTATACAAGTTTCATACAAGTTGTATTGTTCTATTTTATTATCCAAAAGCTCACAATTTCTAGATAATATATGGTTCTAGAATCGATAAAATTTATTGATTTCTAATTCTAATATCCTAGTCAATTATTTTTTATTTATTTTACATGAAATTCGATACAATGTTGGCTTATTTCGAAAATTTTAACGACTGAAGATGACCGTTAAATAATAAGATAGAAAATTAATTTAATAATTATAGTACCATGATATAAAAATTATATACCAATTTATATCATATTTTATTAATTAAATTCTTATATTCTTTCAATACATAAATTCAAACGTTGTTCAAGTATGTTGTCAAACCGACCTAAACATGAAAATACCATGATTAATGAATGATTATGGGGTGGTTTAGTTGTAATATCTTTATACAAGAAGCATAATGAAATTTTTATTTTTATATTAGTATGATATATAATAAAATAAAGGATATATAATAATCATTAATCAATATCAGAATATTATATAAAATGAACAAAAAAATTTCCACTTAATTGGTTTCTTTAAATGATTGAAATAATGATGATTTTTTATTGATCGTATTTTTAATACATTATAAATTTTATAATAAAATACATATAATTCTTTCATATAAATCATATTTATATAATAAATATATTCTCATGACCATCCATGTAATGAGGTGATGAAATGAAAAATAGAAATGAATTGTCAAATAGATGCAGTGTTCCACACGTACGCACAGAGGATGATTTTATTTTCCATAGAATGAGAAAATAGACTAATATAATTTATAGTTTTATAATATAAAATATTTCAAAAATATCATACATATATATTATATTCAAGATTATTTCCATTAATGTAATGTTTTAAAGGAAAACAAAATATGATGCTTTGTCGAGGCTGTTGTCCACACACACAAATGAGTGTCTTTTCCCCTTTCTTAAGGGAAAATAGGAAAATGTGGTAAGTTTTTATTCTAAAAAATAAGTAAATTAATAATAATCTAAATTAATAAATTATCATATATTATTCATTAAAATATATTTTAAATGGATTGATAAAAGAAAATATGTTAGCCAAAAAATTTGATCTGACAATGAGAACTTGGGTTTCTCTTGGATGATTGCTTAGAAAAGATGGGGTTACACTAATCTCTTGACAACTGCATATTATAAGTGTCAAATAGGATTTTGATGTAAGAAATTTTGTAATATATACATGAGGAAACCGAGTTTTTACAGTGGTATTGAATGGGATGTAAGAGGCCCCTTTTATAAGTGGTGAGATTAATTTTTTTTAATATATCAAATCAATATAAAGGGATCACATTTTGAACCAATATTATAGCACAAAAATATAAAATAAATGATTATTGGATGATATAGTTTTGATAATATCTCAACCACTCTATTATAAACATTTTATAACATGTTTTAATCCCTTCACGATCCGTGTTATTATGTTTTCCATTTAATATTTTACTACGGTAACTTATTTTTTACTAAGTTAACTTAATATATATACCTAAAAATAATGTGGTACTTATTTGATAATTTGGACAAAAATATTATTAATTGTAAATATTTTTTTGATATAAAATATTATATGTGTTAAAAATTAATTCTCATATGATAAATGTATAATATATAAAAAAATTTTGAGAAAAATATTACATGAGTTCTGAAATACGAATCCTATGTGTTTAAAACACAATAAGTATTTTAAAACATATAATTCCAATTATAAAATCCATATTTTTCCAATAATATGGTTTTATAGATTTATAAATCCTTTTTATGTAATTATAATGGCATAGAAATTGTAGTATTAGTTGAAACAATATATTTCACTATTTATCTAAAAACAATTTTTTTAATCTAAATAATTAGTATAAGATGATACCATTTCGAAAAAATAAAAAATTATTTTTATTTATTTATTGAAAAAAATTATAATATTTTTTCGTTGATATTTTAAATCTGTACATGAATAAGGGATCTTCAGAGTGTTTATTCCATGACAGTTTATGATATGGTCTTTACATGAAATTGTAGGGTCTCAGTTATTACATTTTGATTAAAGTAAGATGAATATCAAATTATTGGATAGGAAATTTCAGTTTTTACTTGTTTTCAATAGAAGGATGTAGTGAAATTTAGATTGATTTTCTCTTTAGTTTCTAAATACACAATGATCCAGATGGATCTTGGAAATTTTTTAGAAGAATGGTTGAATATTGAATGGGTAGAAGTGAAAATCAATAGTTTTATAGGGTAAATTAAATGAATAAATGTAAATAGAGAAACCTAAATGATTCAATGAATCCAAATATCAACCTGGTGTAAATGTAAAAATATATTTTATATGGACTGAAGAATGTCCCCAATTAGTGGAACTAGAATTTCACTGCCTTTATGGAAGAATAAAAGTGTATCTGAATTAATTTGAACCATTTATAGCACCATAAGTTTTTTGGTTATGGTATTAGATAGTAGATTTATGTAAAATCTACGAAAATAGAACTAAGAAGTGGTGATGTGGATACTTAAACATATCCATGATTCAGAAGCATTAAACATATGTTTCCAAATGGATGATCCATTACAAGGGTTTTCTATGTAGACAATATAGGTGATGTGGACACATAGATAAATAATAGCATGTTTTTGTTAACATATAGAGGATATATTGTTATTTGGATTTCAATACTTGAATTATTCATTAATCTATCGACCGTAAAAACTTATTACATTCCTTCAAGAAAAGAAAAGAAGGAGATGAAATGATTAAAGGATGATCTGAAAAGGATGAAAGGGAAATACAAATGTTTTTCTTAATTTCAATGTGGGATCCATATTATATATAATAAAATGTTCAACTCAAGATAAAACATTTAGTTGAATTATCTCTTTAACATGATGATTTTGGAAGAAAGGATTTTGGAGTTAAGGAAGATATAATGTAGTTACAATCTGGAATATATTTTAGCTACAGTTATGGCTCATGAATTGTTTTGGTAGATTTATGCCCTAATTGTACAAGGGTAAGTGAGAAATATGCATAATCATTGAAATATGGTGTAGAAGTAAATAAAATAAAATATAAGTTACTTATGTGATCTGAATGACTTGGTGGTTAAACCAATAAAACAATACTCAAGTGATATATTTTGTTATTGTTTTGAAAAATGGTTTTTTATAAGTAATTATATATTATAGATGGTATTATTCAGAAATTATGTTAATGTAACTAAATGTAGAAAAGGGAGTGTAACTAGGTATCCCATAAACTAATGTGGAAGTAGAAGCTGGATTAGGTGGCTTAACCTAAAGACCCTAGATGCAAATGAAGTACATAAGGTGTTTAGAACTTATATAAGATTAACTCAATTACAATTATGTAACAGTAATAAGAGTTCTAAAAAATATATTTATTAACAATTATATAGATACTTAATAATATATTTTATTATTCACTGTATTTATTTTTTAATGTGATGGATCTCAAGAGGTGGATTTGACCAAATATTGGGTCATCCTTACAGATCATAAGCGGTAGAGATTGCATACATATAATGGTTAGTGGTGGAATTATACCATCTGATGGAACTATTATATAAATAGTAATTGGGAATTAGTTTTTATTATTTTAATTTTTATAATCATAGTATTTTTATATAAATAAAGACAATAATTTTTCTCTCTAGAATTGGATTAAGATCTAAACCACATACTCCTGGGTATTTGTTTTATGCTGTGAGTGTGAGTTCTTTTGCGATTCTACATTTATATTTTTTGTAAGGAATACATAATAATAAGGTGATATAGTATGAAATTTTTTATCCTGGTTCTCTCATATGATCATTGAAATCAATTGAATCCAATTCCAGATCATTCTACCACATTTTGTTATTAAGGTTCCCGAAGGGGTTTCTAGAATTTGAAATTTATGAGAAAATTGATTCAATTGTTCCCAAAATTCTTTCTCAAAATAAGTTATTTTTATCTTTTAAATAATTACTATATTCGATGATTATTTTTAGAACCTTTTTATGTTATCTTTCTGAAGTTGTATTATATTATTGGGCCTTACTAATAACAAATAGGATGGTACATTTCTTAGTGTTATGATTTTTATTTCACATAATCCTTGTTATTTTAAATTATTAACCCTATCTTGAATCATTATATATATATTCATTAAAATAATATTGGAACTCGTTGGTGTTAGTTTTCATAACATAGGGGTTTTTGGTAAAATAACGTCTACACTATGACACAAGAGGGGATGAATTGAGTTCTTTAAATTTACTTCACTAAAAATGACCCTGTTAAAAAGTATGAATGACTTAGATCGCAACAATACAGTGGAAATAAAGTAAGTAATAAAAATATAAAACACAAGAAGTTTATAGTGTTTTGGGGAAAGAATATATCCTAGTCCACTGCACAAAGTCTCAACTTCTATATATTTTTTATTTAACTATAAATATACCCATCTATAAGGAATTAATAACTATGTGAAAGAAATAAACACTTGACACAAAAGAAATATATTTTACTATGATCTTTTAAAGTATTTAGAAAACACCATCCTTCAACACTTAGTATAAGGAGTTCTCGCATTCAATGATAACAGATAATAATATGAATTTACACAATGAATCACACATTGGAATTATTCAACTAGCATTAGTTGATGACATGTTAAGAGAAGATGATTATGTTATAAGAGAGGATTTTATGTTTCTTCAATTGTCAAATATTTTCTTCTATGAAACAAAAACTATAGAAAAATCACCTTGTATTTTATTGCACATTTTTTATGAAACAAGTAGCATCTCCTGTCAATAAACACATGTCTTTCATGTAGTGGTAAACACTTTTATTTATATTTCCTCATTTTAAATTGAACTTAAGTACACATGATAATCCCAATGGATGAACAGATAATCCTCTCAAAAATATAAGGCGACATGATCATAATTAGCATGTGTCCTTGTTTTCCAAATGTGGAATAAACTATTATTACTTGCATGGAAGGATGCGTATTTATCAAATTTGTCAATTATTTATAAAATGGTTATTTTTCAAAATAAATTATTCATTATTTATAAAAATAAATTTCTACTGCACATAAAGGAATAAGTTGACTTATAGAAAATTCATACCAAGGGTAAGGCGTATAATCCTTACAATCCTCAATAATGTAAATTTATCATCGTAAGATATCATCATCTCAATAAGATAAAATATTGGAGTTACTAATCATGTTAGACAATTTTATCATATAGATCTATAAGATAACTTTTTTAGATCTTGAACTTCTTCATCACATAATATAAACATTCTATAATTATGATTTTTAGGAAATCTCTCTCCTAAAAAACATTGTAAAATGAACATTATCTTTTTTATGATAGATGAGTTCTATGGTTTTCTATTATTTCTGTATAATAATTCAATTATGAAGATCATTTTTGAGAAAAATTAATTTACTAAATTTTCATAAAATTGATCTTATGATTTTTATAGATGACTCATATACTCTTTAGTTAAATTTATCTACTTTGTAAGATAATGTAATTATGTAGTAAGATAATAGTTAATTCTATAGTTATATAAAATAAACTATTTGGGATCGGGATATAATTCTTGTGAAAGTATGAAGATCAATTCTTAAGAAAATATTTTATGTGTAAGATAATCTTGACATTTAAGATAAATTCATTTAATAGAATCTAAAATTCTATAATCCATATAAATTTTCTATTTATTCTTATAGGGTAAATGATATTAGCAGATTATCCATATAATATAAATTTAAATCAGCATATAAAAATTTTTTATTGTCTTTATTCATCTAACATCTCATACCTATTAAGAATGGTTAGAAATAAAATCAAGAAACTTTTATGATTAACATTCATTAAATAAAAAATGAATTTTATATTCATAAAAACATATAAGGCAATGAGATATGTTGGAATAACAAAAGTTTATCCAAAAAATGGGTAAACAAAGGTTCTAAGAGTTACTGTTATTGGGTGTTGTGTTGTGTTTTGGATATTATAATTGATTTATTGATAGGTTTTAATGGTATAAATTCTGTGGTAATATTAATTTTTATTAATATATCATTGTATTTCAGGTTCTATAGGATTGATAAGGGTTTGGAAGGTGTAATTAAAATAATTCTATATCATATATTTAAAATTCTATGATTCAAAGGGATCGATTGATCTATATTCAAAAGGTTTTTCCACAATTTGTTAAATTTTAAGGGGTATTCATTAATAATATTCACTAAATGTGTAACGTAGCTAAATATATGATAATATTGTTTCAAATTTTATAATATTGATATGTGTATAATTTTACTGACATATCTACTTCTTCCACATTGATTATCATATTATCTGGTCTTGTGACACATCATTTAATAGTGAAATAGTGATGAAGTGATAATTTTAGATTTCAATATTAAATTATATAAATGGGTTATACATTATGAATTTTATGACATGTGAAAGTGAGAGGGTCAATAAAAATGTATATTGACAAGATTTTCTTTGTTTTATAATGCAACACTATAAGTGGACATGTTTCATACATCATTGGGAATTGTAGATCATACTAATCCAATAAAAAGGTTTCGGTGATTACAAAATTCATTAGATACAAATAGAGGCATGTATTTATATTAGTTATTTAAAGAACTTTACCACGCTCACAGGTAAAATATTAATGATTTTGAATATTGGTATATGCTTTTTATTCAATTTATTGTATATATAATTTAACACTAAAGGATATATCTGTTTTGAATTTTTTTTCTCCACTATTATATAGTATAAGTGATTCCAATAAAACTGATTGATTGTATGATAGACACATTCATATATAAAATAATGCATTTTTATATTTAGAATTTTTGAAATATATGATGAATGGGTCATCATGAACAATAATATAATAATTCTACTGCATATATTAGGTTATTCATGCAAATGTTTAGTGAATCATTGTTCCTAAAAGTATTTTTAAAATTTTATTTCAATGATAGGGAGGGCTTTATTATATATTGATTTCTATTTATAAAATCATATCTTTATAACATTTTACCGAAACAAAGCCTTATAAAATTATAATGTATTTTCTAATTTTCAATTTGTGTCTAGTGGGACAGTGTTGTGGGGTAATATTTCCCTAGGCCAGTGATATAGAAATATTTTATATCATGAATAGTGTCTCCAAAATAATAATTATTACAGGTCTAGTATTTATTATATCATACAATATTTTAGTATTATATTGTGATACATGTTAAAATTTAAATATATATTATATATATTAAATTATTTATAAACCATATAAAAATTTGTTTTGGTAGAAATTATTATTATATAAATTTGATATATATCTTAATAAATATTTTATTAGTTAATATATTAATTTAATATCATATATAAATATAAATTCATATAAATATTTCATATTATGGATATGATTAATTTTTTTAATTTAATGTGTTTAAATTACTTCTAATATAATTTATTCCATACATCTTAGGAGTTACATTATAAGTGTGATATAAGATATAGTTTTTTTTTCAATCAAGAATATTATGATTTTTTTCCATGATCCCAATAATAAAACCACAATATTATTATTCAATTTACGTGTTATTATTATACTGTAATTGATATCCCTCTTGAGTATGGATCTATGGATATTGGGACTCTATGCCAGCCTACACTAGTCAATAGACATTAGTTCATTCATAAGGTGATTAGTTGGGTAAATGTTATACCATGAGTACTCTTGAGTAATAATTTTAGATTTATAAGTTTGTAAACCATTACATTAAATGATTTCATGTAGCTTATATGTGATATTCTTTTTTATATGTGAAAAAATAAATAAATTTTATATTTTAATATAACACAAATCATTTATATTATGATGAGTTTCAAATTAATATTTTTGGATCAAAAACTTTTTTTCAAAAAACATAATATAAAAGATTAAATAATAAGAAACATGAATATATATATATATATATGGATTATGTGAGATGCATAAGATAATGGCGAGACTTTGAAACCCTTTTAATATATCATGTGTCAGATTCCATCAAAATTGAACACATGTTAAGGCCTCAATCATCTAAAAGGGAATGTAATTCCTAAACTGGGTACCCATGTATTATCCTTCATGAATAATTTTGGATATGGGAAAACTAAATTGGATTTCGTATCTACTTACTATTATAATCTCTCATTCACACTTGGTTGGGTGAACATGATAGGATCAGGTTTCTATATGAATCAAATTATGATAATTCATCTAATGAATTCAGAATGAAATTTTTTGGGAAAACACCTCAAGGATTCTCCTTGGTATTTTTGGCAGATTATTCTTGTTTACAAAGACAGATGATAGTTTTTTAGTATGGTTGGAGTTAGAAAATCCCATGTGTTTAATGTGACGCAATTTCCTAGTGTTTTCCCAAATTTTCACCCTCAAAATTGGAATTTTTTATAGAGAATGAAGTATTTATGAATTCAATTTTTGTTGATCTACAATGAATCTGATGGAGTTCATGGACCATATTTTACAAGGTTCAAAGCACATAGTTTTTGGGAAAAAATACATGGACTTAATAGAATGCATAGAATCAACGCTATGAGGAGTTCAAAGGAGGTATGTGGAACCATGAATGATGTATGTTGTTTTTCATTTCAAGGTAGCTCCTTAGGGGAACCTCATAACATGACTTTCATACATAATGATGCACTATGTGACCTGAAAAGGGTTTTCATTTGAGGATGAAGGTGGTCGTTCCATGTGAAGTCCATATTTGAAGTTGTACATAGTTATGGGCGATCTAGATGTAAGTGTTTGATAATTATGATTATTGAGTTTTGTGGGATTTATTTTCCTAAATAAATGACCCAAATTACGTCAACAGTGTTAGAACCCGGTGTTTCACTCATGTATGAATCCTTTAATTTTTAGTATAAATCATTATTTTCGACCTAATATTGATTCCCAATGAGTTAGTAAAGGTTCTGAGGGTGTTCAAGGTTTGTTCAGAGCTCAAAACCCATATTTTTTTAGGTAAAAAGGCCCACTGCATAGTTTAGAGTAAACTTTGTAGGAATTCTGCATGGTTTGGAATATCGTGTGGATTGTGTTTTTTCGGACAGAGCCACCTCACACGGTTGTCACACAGCTGTGCGGCCGAACCATGTGAACATCCCATTTTCCCAGGTACATGTGTATGCCTTGGGCGTGGCTTGATAAAACCGTGCGGTGGATGTTATTTCAGGTAGAACTTTATCGCATGATTCGCGCACTATTTAACAAACGAGGAGGACAAACCAAGCATAATATAAAATTTTAGGTAAAATGTCCAAAATTCACTTAATGAACTATTTACCCCCTTCCTCCCTAATCTGAGAACAAGTAGGATTAATCCCTTTCCCTCCAAATTTGGAGAATTTAGAAGGAGAATGTTAGGGATCAAGAGACCTCCTTCATTCAACATCTGATCGAGCTTCCGTTCATCATGTTGGATGCACAACAGTAATTACTAGATCCCTCTTTAGTTGTTCTTCTTCTCTCTTTCACTTGACCTAGATATCGTCATCTGAGATTTTTTCACATTTTCTTAGATCTAATTGGATTATAGATAAGTCGAGGGCCAATACTAGAGTTGGAGAGTCATACAACCCTAAGATGGGTGGCCTATTACTCATCCCTAAAGTTCATTGATTATGAAATATTCATGTGGGGCCCACCGATTTCATCAGACATTGTTTCTTAAATTTACATTCCATGATTATACATGTTAGAATTGAATATTTATGATCTTTCCAAATATGTGATTGGTTGTTTGCAGTTTCAAAAAAAACACAATCCACCCATGTTGAAGGTTGTTCTATAATTGGGTTTTCTGTGTTTTGACATGTTTGAGACACCGTTTAGTTGTGCCTTTCATTGACATTAGTAATGTTGATCCTTTTATAATAAATGTCTTTTAATTAATGAGAATTTCATAATATCATGTACCATGTACGTTCACCACATGAAATAAGTAAGGTAGGTGCTTCAAATTGATTAATAAATGCAAATGTGAAATAGAAAGTATAATGAGTATATAACGTGGACCTAACAATTATATTGAATAAAGGTTAAATGTCTATAGAACCCCTTTCCATATTGATGGAATGTAGTAGAGTGAGACTCTATAATTGAATATTCCTTAATGGTTAATTAAGACTTGATTAAATGGTTGTAACACTACATGACATATCCACACTAATGGAATTAAAGAATTGAACCTAAGGAATGATTACATGATTACAAAATCAAATAGTAATGTACTAACTCGAGATCGACTTGTATTCTAATAAGATAATACCATGGGTCTTGGTAACCCCATTCTGATTCGAGGATACAGTCTTCATAGGTTGATACCCACAGAGACTCTGTTTCTTGTCTATTCCTCATATTCTTAGTATACTACCATAGGGTGCTTTACATTATTACATGATACCTCAGATACACTCCTTGGATCCGGCATTGACTAGTAAGTTCCATGGTGAAATCCCATAGGGCCCTGTTAATGATTTTACCTATTTTACCATGGTTGATCAACATGGGCTCAGTAGGCACCTTATTGTGGAATTATTTGTATTATAATCTAATCCCATAGCTACACCCATATACTATTGAGTTAGCATTTCGTGAGTTCTATGTTACATTTTTTATTACCCTGGAACTCCCCCAATAGATATCTTTGTCAGGTTGCCCTGTTTTGTCTTGGGACATTCACCACTTATACTATCATGAGGTGATGTCAGTGTTATATATGCCTCATGTGATATATTTAAATTTAATGGTAATTACATAATAAAATGAACTAGTTACATTTTTTACACAGCAACTGAGGGATGAAGTAGGTACTGGGTATTTAGTTATAGTGTACTTCATAGATTACTATATATATGTATGCCAACACACTATTATATTCCTTTACATGGGATAGAGGTTATAGAAACTGTTGGTGGTGGCCCACTGAGATTTATCACACACCCTCTCTAGGAACCATTTGGTATCTGGAGAAGATTACATTGATGTAGGTGTTGACTAATAGAAGCATATAGCTTCGAACACTTTATTGATTGCTGATAGGATGGAGCTAGATAGTAGATGATTGAGTTGGATCTTATGATTCTTGGAGTAGTATTTGTTTTCTTTTAATTTGTGGAACATGTTGTGATTATTTTCATGTATCCATGTTTTCATGTTTCCTAGTGTCACGTCATTACATCATCATTGTTATAGTTGATACAATATTTGTTTTTCTTGTTTATCTATTTCATCCGTTCAATTACTCTATTTAATTACAGTTATTCCATTATTCACTATTCATTTATATTAATTATAATGTTATACAATCTGCTAATGGGGCATAGTCTTCCCACGAACACACCTTAGGCCCTCGCTGCTAGCAGGGATCCTCTAGCATTAGGGGAGATGTGCTTGAGGCCATGTTGTGCATTGGGCTCGGAGAGCCCGTTAAGTGGCACCTAGGTCCAGGACATCACAATGTGGTATCAGATCTGATTTTATTTCATTCTTTACTATTTGGAGACAATAAATTATAGAATATTAATACTTGAGACATGGTCATAAGTCATGCTAGGGAATCATAAACCGATTTTTGGGGTAAAAACCAAGTTTCATAAATTATAATTTTTATTCATCATTTTCCTATAAAATTTGATATTATTTCACATTTGGGTGATTCATATGTTGTATAGTGTTTTTTATTGTTACATTATTTGATAATTTATTTCATCCTCTTTCTGATGATAAGAGGGCAAGGAGTATTGTTACATGCATCATTATAGGCACCTAGACTACACATGTCATGCATACTACAATGCCATAAAGGTGAATTTCACTACATTTCAATGTTTGATATGCTTGTGATTGTTGAGTAATTTTGTGATAGATTACTTGTACTTGTATTATTCTTGGTTTAAATTGAGTGATTTCATGTCCCAATTCATGAGGTGTATGGGCCCACATGGGTTGGGATGAGTAATTTACCGATTCGAGCCATTATTCTATAAGTGTGTGGGTGATGTTACTTATGAAAGGTGTATGTGCACTAATTCATTGGAAATGGATATCCATTATAAAGTGAATCATGGATTCTAAAATGAATTAGTTTCACATAATTATATCTCTTTATCATTTATATGAAAGGTAAAATAGGGAACCTGTAAATTAACTACAAAATGTCATGAAACTTATACTTGATCACTTACCAATACATTATCGTCTAAGAGGGTAGTTTAGGGAGTATGACTTGGGTATAGAGTTTTAAAATATTATTTTATTCTAGTGATGATATTTTCTTTTTTAAATGATTGTTATGAGGCATGTTCTTGGAATTTTTAGACTAATGCTGCCATGATGTCCTTGTCTTGTTCGCCAGGAAGGTGGTGACGATCATGCTTCAGACATGGTGGGCCCTAAGCTACAAGTCTTACCTCCATGAGTGACACTTGAGACACCGCCTGTAGTACCTAATTAAAGTATTAATTCCCAAGTCTAGGATAGTTTCCTACTTCTTATGTAGTCCATGTATGGTACTCCATGGGTTGCACCTACGATGGCTGATCTGACCTGTGAATTCCTAAAGGAGCATCCTCCTACTTTTTGAGGATAAGGAAGCTATTGGGATGTTCAGTCTTGTATATAGGCCATGTTTACTATCTTTTATCATTTATAAATTCCTCTATAGTAGAGGGTCATGATTTCCACATACATGCTTCGGGATTCGAGTAAGCATTGGTGGGATGTGGTTACCTAGGACAATCGTCATCGGGTCATGTTATGGGTTGATTTCAAGACTTCCTTCTATGATAATTTCTTTCCTCAGGCACTAAGAGATGAAAGATCCAGAGTTTTCATGCGTCTCGAGAAGGGTTTTATGTATGTTATGTAATATTCAGTATGTTTCACTAATTTACATCGCTTTACACTGCTTCTATCCGGTGATTAGATTTCGTGTGATAGAAGCTTTGAGTATGGGCTCTAGCACGCCACCTGAACATAGGTGAATGACTTTTTCCTTCCTACCTTTTCTTAAAAAGTTTATCAGGCCCTTATCAATGAGTGTAACTTGAGGGAAAACTTGAGTACTAGGTTTAATGTATTAGTTTCACGGTAGTCCAATAGTTTTATCTAGTGGAAGGATATATTCCCTTCAGGTTTCTCATCTGGGAAGTGACAACTTGAGTATCAAGTTTTTATAGCTTTGTGGTGTGTCATCAGTGTGGAAGTATTTGGAATAAAAATCACCAATATGACAGAGACCCTATGGATTGTCATTCTTGCGACCTTATGGGTCATCTTCAGCATTTCTGTATTACCATTCCACCATATTCAAGTGTAAAATGATCAGCATCCACTCCACATAAAATAGGGAGTTCTTTTTCTCCACGTCAGGAGGGTAGATGGAAGAGCACTGACAGGTCTGTCTGAGGAGGATTTCATGTCCCTAGTAGTCCATCCACTGATCCCCAACTGTGCTAGTATGGAAATCCTGATTGTGGTAGTCCATCTATTTCATAGGGCCATGGATCAAGTTAGTTGCATGCTTTCCAGTCGATCACCGAGGATCAGGCTGCAGAACAATCTATAATATGAGGTACTATTCTAGTAACATCCAATATTATCTCTGATTTGTTTGATACAGGTGCTTCAAACCCATTTATTTAGGTATCTATCATGTAAGGTCTCAGACCAGAGAAAAAGTATGACTATGGTGTAATGAACCTAGCTAGACCATTGGGAATACAGATAGAGGGAATACGCCAGTGCAAGAACAGTCCCCTTAAGGTAGGAAGTTACCCTTTCTTGTAGAATCTCTTTTTTCATGAGATGAAGGGATTATATTTTATTATTGGGATGGAAATGTTAGACCACTATCATGCCTTTGTAGACTACTATTACTGCAGAGCCTCTTTTACATCACTAGAAGGTAGAATTTATCTTTTTAAAGGAGAGTGGGATGTCCAGGATGGGACAGTCAAAACGAAGCATCATGGTCTTGGTGATGTGACCCCCAAGATTAAAAATCATTTCATGGAGGGTCTGGGATTTCTTCAAACTTATTTCCATTCATTAGTTGATCATTTCAGGGGATTCTTTCCTAATAACTTCTCTTGATTACCTTTTAAGAGATAGGTAGAGTATACAATTGAGCTTGTTCCAGGAGTAGAATCAGTGTCCATTCCTCCATACCGGATGGAACCTACTGTGCTTCAGGAGCTCAATCGATAGATAGGGTACGTAGAGGTCAAACTCTGTGTACACCCTAGTACATCCTCTTGGGGTTCTCCCATTATTTTCACCAAGAATATGGATGTATCCTTATGTATATTCATTGATTACATAAGGTTGAACCAGACCATGGTCAAGAATTAGTATCCACTTCCTATAATAAATGATCTCTTATTCCATCTCTGAATAGAAATGGTTATCTCTAAGATTGACCAAAAATCATGTTATCGTCATGTGAGAGTCAGAACATCAGACATACCTGATAAAGCATACGTAGTAGGTCTATTCTATATGAGTATCTTTTTATACGATTCGGTCTTACTTACTCACCTTATTTTTTCATGTAATTGATGAATAAGGCTTACCACCCCTATTTGAACACTTTTGTTGTGGTCTTTTCTTATGAAACCTGGGTATATTCTCACAATCATAATGACCATGCCCAACTTCTTGAGATCTTTCGAAGTACACTGAAATAGAATCAACATTATTCCATGTTTGATAAGTGTGAAATATAGATCAACATGTTCCACTTCATGGGTCATATTATCTTATAATCATGAGTATCTA
The DNA here is from genome assembly GCA_963277665.1 of Viscum album. Taxonomy (NCBI): domain Eukaryota; kingdom Viridiplantae; phylum Streptophyta; class Magnoliopsida; order Santalales; family Viscaceae; genus Viscum; species Viscum album. Next base: position 1,518,560,816 of record OY728141.1, on the reverse strand, counting down.
TTGACCATGAAATGTTTAGTGAAGTTGTTTCTTGGGAGGTTCCCAAGAATGTGTTTGATATCAATAGTTTATTAGTTCTCACTGGATATTACAGGCATTTCATTCCAGACATCTCACATCTTGCTTCACCTTTTATTGGACTTACAAAGAATGGTGTTAAGTTCATGTGGTTTGAAGCATGCGAGAAAGCCATTCAGGAATAGAAAGGGAGGCTATTATCGGCACCGATAATGATTCTTCTAGAACCAGATAATGGATACATCAACATCTACGATGTATCAGGAATTGGAATAGGGTTTGCGTTAATGTAGTAAGAAAACTTCATTGAGTACATATCTTAGTAGTTGAGGCCTCAGAAGAAAAATTACCTAATGTATAACCTTGAGCAAGAAGAAGTTGCCTATGCCTTACGTTTCTGGAGACACTATCTCTTTGGTGGGTTATTTATGCTATATAAAGATCACAAGAGCCTCACGTATATCCTTTCTCAGTATGACTTCAACCTCATACACTGGAGTTGGGTCGAATACATACAATAATTTGATTTTGAGCTTACCTATATGCATGGAAAGGGACATGTGTTCGCTAATGAACTAATTCAGAAAACTCAAACATAGGTCATATAAGAAGCTAGTGATGAATGGAAGTTAATGGCCATATTTTAAGATCATCATCTAGAGTTTCATGAAAATCACGAGCAGTCTTGAATATTAAAATTAACAGTTACCTCTTCCCTCCTTGATGAGGTGAAGAGTAGGTTTTTTTTCAAATACACAAGCTTTGGTTTTCCATGAGAATATATCAAGAGATAAGCCACCTCCTGATTGGTTCATCGATAGAGACAACGTCCAGCGTCTATGTGGATGTATCTCGGTTCCTACAGATATGAGAGAGGTGTTGATGAACTCAGGCTTCTCAGTGGGATTTTTATCTGGGAATCTCGAAGATGTATCCAGATATGTGACGCTAGTATTGGTGGCCTAGAATGAAATGTCATATTTCAGGATTCAACACTAGGTGTTCCACTTTTCAGCAGGTAATGGACAAGCACTAGAAAGCTACAGGTTTTTTATAACTACCTCCAGTCTCAGAATTGAGATGGGAAGATGTTTCAATGGATTTCGTAGTCAGCCTTCCTAGTTCGCTGAGGGGTAGGGATGCTATCTGGGTAGTCATTCACCGACTAATGAAATTATCCCACTTCATTCTTATACATGATACATTATCATTTTATTAGATTGGAAGACTGTATGTATGTGAGATTATATGACTAAATGAGGTTCCACATACTATCATTTTAGATAGGGACGCTCGTTTCACATCATGGTTCTGACAAGGATTGAAGAAATATACGGGGACTAAGGTGATACTAAGTATAGCTTTTCACCCTCATACTAATGGAAAATCAGAATAGACATAACATGTTCTAGAGGATATTCTATTAGAATGTGTCCTTGATTTCAGTGGTTTATGGTAGAATTATACCCCTCTTGTCGAGTTCTTTTATAATAATTTTTTTTCAAGAAACGATTCAGATGGATCCTTCTGAGGCCTTATATAGTAGACCATTCTGTTCACCCTTGTGCATTCTAGAGGTAGGTAAGGTAGCCCTACTATGTCATCATCTTTTTTAGTTGACTTCATATCATGTTCAACTGATTAAGATGTGTATTACTACCGCTCAGTCTACACAAAAATCTTATGCAAATCATTTTTGAAGACCCCTAGAGTTTGAGGTTGGGGACTATATTTTCCTTCAGTTATCACCCATGCTATGGAATATAAGGTTAAAGAAGCGAGGAAATTTTCCACCTCATTACGACGAGCCATTTCTTATTATAGAGAGATCTGGGATGGTATCCTATTGGTTTCTACTACCTCAGAGGTACCATGCCTTGCACGACATCATTCATGTCCCACAACTTCTCCAATATCATAATAAATCATCTCATACCATTGATCATGAGGAAGTTGAGTTGGATGCTGATGAAACCTTTGGGGAATATCTAGTATGCATAATTAATCGATGCATGAAGGCTCTCCAAGGCATGTATGCCCCTCTCATAGAGATGCTATGGAGGCACATCCAAGTACATGACAAGGCATGGGAGAAGGAAGCTGATGTATGTTCCCAATGGCTAGAGTTGTTCTCAAATAGTGTCTCTTTACCATTGGAAAGAGAACTCGGAGGGAGAGTTCGATTAAAGAGGGAAGACTATAAGAACTCTTTTTTTCAATCAGGTATGGATCCTTTAATATTCTGTCTAAAAATTACTTTTGACCTAATATTGATTACTAATGATTTAGTAAAGGTTATGAGGGTTTCCAGGGCTTGTTCGGAGTCTGGAACCAATCTTTTGGGGGGAAACAGGATTAGCACATAGTTTACCTCACACGGTTGGCGCTAGGTCGTGTGTCCTAACCATGAAAAAGTCACTTTTTAACAGCTAACCAAGCATGGATTGTGCATGGTTTGGTCTTACTATATAAAGGATGTTATTTCAGGTAGAACCATCTCATGCGGTTTGCTGACAGTTTGAAAAATCGTACAGACAAACATTTTATAGGCTAATACTATGGGTAAAATGTCCAAACATCCATTAATGATCTATTTAAGCCCCTCTTCCACCCTAATATGAGAACCATAGGGATTAATCCCTTTTCCAATCAATTTGGATCATTAAGAAGTCCAACACTAGTGATCAAGATATCTCTTTTGTCCAGCATCTGATCGGTATTTTTTTCATCGCGTTGGATGTGCAACGGTAAGTACTCAAGTCATATTTAGCTGTTATTCTTTTCTCTTATTCTTGAACTAGATGTCGTAATGTGATATTTTAAACTTTTCAGAGATCTACTCTAATCCCAGACAATTCAAGGACCAATACCGTATGAGTAGAGTCATACAACCCTAAGGTGCGGGGCCTATAACACATCCCTACTGTTCTTTGATTTTAGAAAATTTCTGTGGGGACCTTGATTTCATCGGAAATTATTTCATAAATATACATTCCATGACACTACTTATTAGAATCATATGGTAATTATCTTTACAAATATGTGATTGAATGTTAGTGTTTATACCCAAAACTCAATCTACCAATGTCGAAGGTTATTTAATAATTGGGTTTTTAGTGTTTCAGCGTGTTTGATACACTGTTTGAGTGTGCCTTTGCTTCACCTTCCTAAATGTGATCCTTCTTATAAGAAATGACTTGTTTTTAATGAGAATTTAATAATGGAATGTACCATGTATTCTCAACACTTTACCTTCCTAAGGTAACTGCTTCAAATTTATTATTAAATGTGAAATGTGAAATGGAATGTGTACAAAGTATATAAAATAGCCATATAAATGATATTGAATAAAGGTTACGTGTCTCTAGCACCCCTTTACATATTTATGGAAGGTAACATATTGAACCCCTCTAATTAAATATTCCATAATGGTTAATTAAGACTCGATTAAATATTTTCAATGCTACATGTCATAGCCACACTAATGGAAGACAAGGCTCTAACCTAAGAAATGATTACATGATTTAAATATCAAATAGGAATTGACTAAATCAATCTCACCTTGGATTCTAAGAGGAGAATACATTGGGTCTAAAGAACCCCATGATGATTGAAGGACGTTGTTTTCTTAGGTTGTTACCCACTTAGACTCTGGTTCCTTTCTATTACTTGGATGCCCGATATACTACCATAGGACCATTCACATTATTACATGATACCTTGAATACAATTCTTGGATCACACATTGAATAGTAGGTTCCTGGGTGAAATCCCATAGGGACATATCCTTGCCTTGCCGCGTTTTACCTTGGTAGAGCACCTTTGACTTGGTCGACACCATATTGTGGAATGCCTTGGATTACGCTCTTTGGATTACACTCTTACCAATTATCTAGACTCTTATACTTTTGATTTATCATTCCATGAGATCTAGGTTGACATGGTTGATACCCTGGAACTACCTCAATAGATATCTTTTCCAGGTTTCCTTGTTACATATTGGGACCTTCACTTCTTATATTATCTTGAGGTGATGTCAGTACTAGCTATCGCTCATGGGACCTATTAACATTAAATGGTAATTAATTAATAAAATTAATTGGATACATGTTCAGACATAATATGAGGGATAAATTAGGTAATGGGTATTTAGTTATATTGTACTACTTTATTTACATTAAATATGTATGATTGCGCACTGCTATATGCCATTACATAGGCGGGAGGTTATAGAAACCTCTGAGGGTGGACCACATATATTTATCTAACACCCTCCCCAGGTGCCTTTTGATAACTAGAGTAGATTACATGACTACATGTGTTGATAAATGGAAGCATACAACTTCTAACACTTGATTGCTTGCTAATAGGATGGACCATGATAGCAGATGACCAAGTTGGGTCTCAGGATTCATGGAGTAGTCATTGTTTTCATTTAATTTGTGGAACATGATATTCCTATTTTCATGTATCATTCTTTTCATGTTTTCTAGTGACATGTCATTACATCGTCATTTTTTCAACTGATACAGTTATTGTTATTCTCGTTTATCTATTTCATCAGTTTTCATCCAATAATTAATTAAATTGATTATGTTATTCACAATTCATTTAGATTACTTCCACTATGATATACTCTTATAATGATATAATTGTCTCCCCATGAACATAAAATAGTTCCTCGCTTATAGTAAGCATCCTATGGCATTTGGGGGGAAGTACTTGAGGCCATGTAACCCATAGGGAATGGGGAACCCATTCAGTGGAACCCAGGTTAGGGACTTCACAATTGGGTAGAGATAATTTCATTTAATAAAATCTTCTATAGGAGAATTTCGGTATGTCAAAAGTGCACATGAGGGATGGTTCCATGAATGAGAAAGACGTTTTTGAGGAATAAATTCTATGATTGAGGTAGTTTTCGAATAGAGTTTTTGAAGATAGTTCATAGAAGAGGTTTTGGGGGCTCTGAAGCTCACAAAGAAGAAGTGTCTGTGAAGTATATGTGGTATGTGATGTATCAGTGGTTCATTAGGAGCTATCCATCTACATAGCAGAGGAGTTCCATAAAAAAATTGTTTTCCATGAAGCACTCACGCCACATAATTTATGGAAGTTCACAATGGATTCAATACATTTCGTGGATGGGGAAAAGAAGTTTGTGAAGGGAATAAAAATAGTTCACGAAATAAATTTATGTGCACTAATAGTACACTAAAAAGTGGATTTCATCAACTGGGTTAAAACATGACTTCATGAAAAACTAATATATGTGCAAAATGATAATGAGGTGATTCATAAAAATAAGTGATTCTTTTAAAGGAGAATTGAGCACAATTTAGTTGAGAGAGCATTAAACATTCATATTGTGATTTGATACAAAGTAGTAAGGACTATGAGTCTTGTAAAAACATTGTTAAGTTAATTAGACTGGTCATATATGTTATCTATCATGAAATGTATATTAGATATGAGACTTAGTGGAATTGTAATATTAGTAAATTTTCATTGTATGCTTCTTGGATGAAGCCCATTTCATGTGAACCATGTAAATTTACAATGTACCCATCATTATTTCTTTTCTATTCATACATGGATACATGGATGTGAGAGAAGATTTTTTTTGTTTAATGATGAAACAATATTTGAAGGGGAAAATGTTTTAATCTTTCATGCCCGGATTCACCCCCCAGGGTATTTAACCTGGTCGAGAAAACAAAACATTTCCATCTAACTAACATCAGTTTATATGAGATATACTGGATATGATTGTATACCTAATAGATAAATGTTAAGATAAATGGATAAAGAAATTTATATTTATAATAACATTGATCTTGTCCTACTAATATACTTATTGTATGTGAAAATCATTTTAATGTGTGTACAATTACTCAAATCAATTATTGAATTGATTAAAACATTATACTGACCAAAAATGTATTTTATTATAGATTATGTGTTGAAAAATCAACATCACTTAGATATCTATCATAGGTTTGACTTATTCTATAATGTATTGGTATACTAGTTTCAAATGTGTTCTCAAGTAGAATAATTCTTAGCATCGGGATATGAATTTTATAGAAATAATTTTCAATGAATCTAAATAATGGTAGTTTGATACATTATTTTCATTACACATAGGTGTTAATGTATATACACTGATAAATATGAGATAATTGATTAAGGGGTAACCATATATATGTGTTCAAAATGAGTTAATTGTTGTTATATTGGATGTTGGAACATATGATCTAAATTTTCCCCATAGATTAATCTTAAAATTGGAAAACATTAACTCTAATCTAGTCATAAATAGAAATTTTATTTTTATATCATATTTATAAATGAATATTTTTCATTCATGATTAAGAATAACCGTTCTCAATATACATGAATGAATTTTTAAATTATATTTTAAATATGTTGAATGGTTTCTTTATCTCATAAATAGATAATATAATCAACAATATTGTATATACGAAGAACTAGGTAGTTTATTTTGACACTTATCTTTGCAATTTTTACCTTTGGGATAAAAATGTGAAATTAACTCATAATAATCATAGAAATAGGTTTTTGTAATCATTCTAGTAGGAGTCGTTTGATAAAAAAACTTTTTTGACGAGGAAATTTTTTTGAACATCTTTTTAATTGAAAATGTGAATGTTTTAGCAGTATATTGACCTAATACATAGTGATGTATGTGAACCCATGAGTATATATGAATGTTGTGGGAATATATACATTATAACATCATTATATATGGTTTTATATTTCTTTAGAGACATAATTCTGAATACATTAAAATTTTCATTGAGATAAAAAATGATGTATATAATCAACTAAAAATGTATTATGATTCTTTAGTAAGACCTGAGTGGGGAATATTTGAGCCATAATTTTTTTATAATTTTTATGATTGTGGAATAGATTCACTACTCACACCTTCTATCACAAAACATTTAAATTAAATTTCTCAAAAAATGACTCCAGTCCTTTTATACATTTTTTGATTGATGATGATTCAGGATTATCTTAGTATATTGTTTTTTGTATATATTCTAAAAACAATTACATTCCTAAAAAATTGAAATTCATAAAAGATATTAATTTATACACTCAATATGATAAGTTTTGAGACGTATCCTAACTTGTTCTTTATGAGGGTATGTGGTTCTAAAGAATAATTTCAATGTATGGTTACATATAAATGTACCCCTAAATCAATTTTTTTTTGTTTTCCCAATGATATTAATGAATATTATTTATATAACCCAATTGAACACAAAGTATATGTATCTTATACAAGTGATTTCCTTGAGAAGGAATATACCACTCAGGGAGAAAGTGAGATAAAATGGATCTTGGTGAAATTAAATATTAATATACTATTGTTTCTGATGTTGTGAATTATTAGATTCTTATAGAGATTATTGAAATTAGTCTTATTTTGGTTACATAAGAACCTCAAAGGTCTTGTGTAATTTGTCAATATCCTAGGAGATGTTGATTTATTATATAAAATGATTATGAGCATTGGTATACACATTAAAAAAACATCACTTACAGAATTTTGATCAAGAATTTTATCTTTGATAAAAAAATTGTAATACCCTGAGAATTTAAAATAAGACTAGGTTGAATAGTGTATATGACACACAACACCGATCTTAATCAAACCATGAAATATTATTATTTATTTATGATAGTTATAACATACCCATTAAATTGTAAATTATGAATAGAAGTAAATTAGTTATGAAATATATATAACACTCAAAATCAATAAAAATTTATTGATAAATTCTTATTAAATAAGCACATAATTTTTAGTAAGATCATTTTATTATTCAAAAAAAATTCAACAGAAATGTTATATTTTTATTTTTTTTAATGAATATTATAATTAATTTTTTTCATTTTTATAAATTTTAATTGTAGAAAAGTATTTCATTATTAAAAATCATCATATAAAAACTATCACATATTTATATTTCGATATTTTCTGAAAAGATTGATTTTTTGTGAATAGTGTAAGTAATATTAATTGTTATCAAAACTGTATTTTCATATCATGAATTTGAAAAGCACCATTTTTTATCTTCTTTAAAAGTAATATTATTCCATTTATATTATTAATATTCCAATTAATTTCTTTTTAGTAATTGAAATCTTTATTTTTGTATAAAAACATTTATTCTTAAGAACAAATATTTCTGGAAAACTATTTTTTTGCATGCTTTGAGAGTTCCATTTTTAATTAAATTTTTAGAATCTTATGAGTTAAATTTGATAAAATTGATTCAATATTTGGAATTATTATAATTTATATTTTTTACATATGTCCATTTTATTTTATTTTGTCATCAATATTTTTAATGATAAATTATTTTTATTACAATAAAGGATAAATCATGTCAATTAAGATTCGAACTAATTTGATAGGGGTTTAAAATATACCTACAAATTTTTTACCCAATTTTATTAATATAGTTAGTACATAATCAAATAATTTTATATTTTATGTCTTCTTATATCCTTTTTCTTTGATAATTTCCTTTATAATATTTTAAGCAAAGAATAATAAAAAATGTCAACCACTTACTTTTAAATCTTTCTTATATTTTCACACATGGATTAAAAAATTGTTAGAAAATATTAAAAGTTTTATAATAATAATTAAATTAATTTTATACATTCATTTTATTTATTATCTTTACTAATTATATATTTAATTTAAATTCTTACACAATGCTAACACAAATCTTACCCAAGAAGTGAAAAAATCAATGTAAATAATTTTAAAAATATTTAAAGTGACATATTTCATATGAATTTTGATTATAAATTAATTTAATAATTAGTTATAAAGTATCATATATGTTAAAATGAATTATATTATAATTATATTTTAATCTTGATGTCTGTGAATGAAAATTAAATGTATAGTTTGGAAAATTATATTAATGATATTTTATAAAGAAATATATTATATTAAATGATTCCAAATTTCTAAAAAAACATATCAATGACCAAGTAAATGGGATATTGAATGAATAATATGATTTTCAATTTTGGTTAACTTTTACTTTTATAACATATTTTCTGACACCTAAATATTAAAAAACATTGATATCATGGTATTCATCAAAAGGGATAGCTGGGGGTTCAATAAAAATATATAAGGGTGAAAACATCACCTAAACATGTATAGATTTTTTGGGATAAGACTTAGTAAACATATAGTAATACTAACTGCTAAATATTCTAATTTATTTTAATTTCCATTTAAAATTAATTTATTTTTAATTAATATTTTAAAAAACCTATAAGTTTCCCTCCCCTCACTTATACAAGTAAACCCTATATTTTATCCTCTCCACACATCATGTTTCATTTGATTAATCCAATACATAACCAAATAACTTCCTATTATCCCTACCCATTTCCTAGAGGTATTATTTTTGGAATAATACTAAAGATATAGAGATTAATGAGTATAAAAAAGAGCTGATCGGAATAAGTTGTATAGCATCTAACCGAACATTTTAGTTTTATTTATAGTCTTCCTTGGTAAAAAACTATAATAAAAATTATGAAATAATAAAATAATTATATATAATATATGGAGATTTTATTAATCTTATGTATTAACTTTAATCTTTATTATTCTTCGTGTAATTGGAAATGAAACCATCAATCTTTTGTAAGAAAAACTACCGCCTCATGAACCGATGCAATTTTTTTTTCCATTAACACCTCTAATGGATAGTTATGGAGATGGATTTATATAATATATGTGATATTTTTGAAATAATCATAATTTGGGAAAAATAACATACCATTTATTTTATTAATATTATATCTAATGAATAACGATATCATAGGTGTACTACCACCTACACAATGCGATTTCATTCATTTTTCAACACCAACTCAGATGGATGGAATATATAAGTTTATTTTTACACCTTTTTTACCTCATGCTCATTGAATAATTGAAACAATATTCATGTGTATGTACAACCTACCATATCCATGATTGTAACATAATTCATTTTTCATACACATATTACATAGTTGGTTCTAAAAGTGTACTTAATTCATAAAATGATAATTATATCATGATTATTATTTAATATATTATGAAATAATGACTATTTTTTCCATGTTAAATAAACTAAATTCATTTTGTATTTATGAACCAAATATAGTAAAAATATCCAATATGGACCTAAGAAATTATGTAATTAAATATGTTTTTGAAATATATTAAATATATTGATTAATTTTAAGAGATTAAAACTATAATGGTTCTTAAAAAAGTAACTAAATGAAAAATATTATTAATAATAAAATAAATAATGTATGTGAAATTTCAAACTCAAGTTAAGGGACACTACTTTAAAAACACAGTTTTAATATTTTAAATAAATATTTTATAAATATTTTTATTCCATTTCCATTTTCATAAAATTAATTTGTGGATGTATCTATCTGTAAATAAATAAATTATAATGTACATTTTATGTTCCCTTTTAATTTCATTCAATATTTGTAAAATAAAATCTTTTTGTTTATTTAATATGAAATTTTTTTAGTTTCTCACAATAGGTTACCGAATTTTTTTTAAAATATAAGATGTTAATGGATTTTATAGACATCATACCCATTATTTAATGGAATTATTCATTTATAAGTTTCCATGATTTATTCAAATAAAACCCCTCCTATATTTGTTTCTATGTGGTTTATTTTTTAAAAATATATTTTAAATTGATGGAATATATCAATATTCAAAAAAAATTCTTCTCGGTTCCAAATAATATTTTTAGTATTATGATGATGGAAGTGAAAATTTTACGTGTTATATTGATTTTATAGTTCTTTTCAATTTTTTATAATGATTTGTGGTTTAGATAGAGGTCATAATGATGGATAAGACTGATATAGATCTCCAAATCATTTGTTTAATGTATAGAATATAATTACATGGTCTTTAGTAGCCTAGAGACATTTCCTTACTTAATTTCATTGGTAATATGAATAAGAGATCGCATCCCAAAGGACCAAATAATTTATTAGATTTGTAAAAACATGCAAAAACATAATTTTCACATGACAAATTATAATTGGAAAACAACATAACAACTCCATTGGAAACACACTTAAACACCTATATTATACCTATAATCCATTGATAATATACATATTCACATCCTAGGGAAAAATAAAACATATTAAAGGGGTGATCTCATATACTCAATAAGGTTAAGAAATATTGAGGAAGATATCAAAAACATTGACAATAAGTCATCAAGATTAACTATAAACCCATTACATTGAAAAATAATCTTGGGAATAATATGACGGGAATAAAAGCTAATTGAATAGTGATATATAAATAAAAAATGATAATGAAACAAAACCATGGATATTACAAAATTTTAATAATCATATGGATTATTGATTACTAATTTCATAACAATGGGATGTATAATGATGGGAATATGAACATACCATCAAGGCCTCATTCAAGACATCTTAAAATAAATGGTTAAGGCCTCAATAAAACCAATATATTAAAATGAATGGTCAAGGACTCAAAAAATTCCATATATGGTTTATCTCTTGAGACATCTTTATAATTAGAGGGGCTCTAGAGGTCCTTGACCATAACTTAATAAGTCCAAATAATTCCTCATATGAATGGGGTAAAACATAAACTACATATCAATATGAAATGTAAATAACTTTCCCTAATTCGTAGACATAATCACTACTTATTTTGAGTAATATGGTGAACAGTATCAATATAGAACATCCACAATAAAAAATATCCAATACCATTTAATAACATATTTTAGATGATAAAATAATTTATCAATCCAAATTAGTTATAATATTTAATATAGAGTGTTTAAATAAATTAATTTACTCTAATAAAATCATCAAGGAATTCTTGATATAATAACCTTTTACATTTCAATGAAGTGTTATTTTGGAAAAATAAATTTTATTTGTCATAAAATTAAATTGACAACATTTATATACTATAAATAAAATGTAATGGAAATAAAATTATTTTTGAGGAAAAAATAATGTCGAACAAGTAAAAATTGTTTGTAAGCAACTGTATAAATTGTCCACTTCAACGCTTTTTAAGTGAAAATATAAAAGGGACATTAAAAATGAAAAAGTAATAATTGTCTGTATAAAACCAATAATGAACAAATAAGTATATTCATGCTAATTTTTTTTATTTTAGAATAATAATGCTCCTTTATAAAATATTATGGATGTTACTGGAAAATTGGTAATAAATTGGGAAGTTCCCTTTAATCGGGCTTTCATATCATGATGAATCGAGAAGGGAACCTTATAAATCATATAATTCCCCATAAAATAACCAATAATTGGGGATTATACATATATTCGGAATATAAAAACATAATTTATAATGACAAAATAATAATTATTAGTATTTACATTAGTTAAATAGAGAGAAAGCATATCCCAAAGGAAAAAATGGGGGGTTCAAGAAAAAAAATTATCCCTTGTAATCAATCGAATGTATGCCCTATAAAATTAATAAGTATAAAATGATGAATTTAACCCAATTAATATAAAAATATTTATTATATGATACATAAAATGAATTTATACATACACTACACATACGAAATATTGGTGGATATGGTATGAATCATAGAAATTGAAGTTAGGATAGAAACCCCATACCTTATGTCCAAAAGTGCTCTGCAATTGTACATAATATGCTAGATAATGAAATTATATTAATTAAAAATATACTTTATAACCCAAAAAAATTAATGGATTTATTATAGTCTTATTATGTTCATTTATATCATTTTGACATGTTATAAGATTCAATTTTTTTATTCAGGATGGATCATTTCCTTGGAGTCCATGATTCGAAAACATCTATAAATATATGATATATCATGTAAAATAGAAATAGATATTTAAAATTTAAACTATATGTTATTAATAAAATTATAATATATTTTTTGGTCTTGCATATCATTTTTTGGATATTATTATGATTCATTAGATAAGGAATTAGTGATAACCATTTATATTATAATGGCGTCTTTTGATCATCACAGACTCTTTTCATGTTATGAATTTATATTACATATATGTAATTATTATAGAAAATTAAATAAGTGGTATTAGATGTATTTAGGTATTTTTTACCATAAAAATATTTTATGATCAACTTTGAAGGAGTAATTAGAAAATGAAATCTCATCATCTACGAATTTGGTAAACCAACACCTTATAGACGATGTTTTCTTTTTTAGAATAAGAAAGGGTATAGATGAGAATTGACGGTCGACACACCATCAACATAATAATATTATAGTAAATAAATGATAATATAGTTATTATGTAACTTGGATAAGGTAGTTGAACTATGGATGAGAAAATAAAATAAATTTAATACAGAGAGAGAGAGATAAGGTTTCCCCCCATAGAGCGTCACCTCCTTGAGAACCTCCTTAAGGGCCTTTAGAAATGGTATTTTGGAGAGAAACGTAAGACCAAACCGGGGGGATTGGTTTGGGAGGGTAAATTGGTAAAATATAATAATTATTCAATTTTTTTTATATATGATAAGAAGGGGTGGAGAGAGGTGGTATTTATAGTGGAGGAGAGCGGCATTTTTTGATTATTTTAGTTATTAGTTAGTTATTTTGGCAGAAGACTATAAATTTAAACGATAATTTGAATAAATATAGTAAATAGTACATATGAGTTATAAATAATGGTCCCAACATATTATATGCATAATCCATGACTAATTAATTCATTTATTTACTTATAATGTTAAAAACTGTAAATTATCATATTTCACTATTCACCGAAAATCAACTATTTTAGAAAAAAATTCATCGTAATGATTTTTTCATGTATAGAATACAAAAATAGACTAAATTTTATGAAAATATTTTTGGTAATTAAGATATATTTACTGTTTAATTAAAATAATCATTTAGTCAAAAATAGAGATTTTAAAATTATAATCAATTTTATGACACTTTGAAAATTTAATTATGTTTTCATAAAATTATATTTTAATATTTAGAAAAAAAAATTAATTTATCAGTCTATCAAATGATAATAATTATTTCTTAAAATTATATTTTTTATAAAATTGAAAATAAATATTTTTGTTTCACAAAATTATCAATACTTAATTTATTATTTTGAATACATTTATTTTCTTAATCAATTATATAATTACTCCCTATTTTAATTTATAAGCTACCAAATTTTTATTTATAATTTCATTGGGGAGTTTACTATTCTATTTTCTATATTAATGTTTATAAGGGTTATATTACTATTAAAATAGTCTTACTTATTAGTATATTACTTTTTTAAAGTCGATATTGCGCGAATCACAAACAATCGAAGATGTAATTTTTAAAAGATACAGACCAGAAAATAATGGGGTGATACCTTCTCCCCTCCTTCAAGAAAACCTATTCCTTAAAATTTCTAGAACATGTCCTCCTAAAAATATTTGGGCTATTCTTCATCATAATTTTCTCTAGATCCCATGTCACCTCTTGAATTTTAGGATTTTTCCAAAGTATGTTTACTATTGATGTAATCTGATTCCTCAACACTTGTTCTTTAGTGTCCAGAATCTAGATAGGATCTTCACACTAAAATAAATTAGGTTCTAATTATATTCCTTTAGCAATTACTACATGCATTGGGTGTGAAATGTACTTCCTTTATAAAGAGATGTGGAAGACATTGTGTACTTTACAGAGGTTTGGTAGAATCACCAAATTATAAGCCATATTTTCCATTCCCTTTATGATTTCAAAAGATCTATTGTACCTAGGGGTCAGTTACCCTTTGTTTCCAAATAATATAACACCCCTCCATAGAGATACCTTCAATAAAACATGATATCCCACTTGAAACTCCAAATAATTCCTGTGATTATCATCATGTCTATTTTTCTTACTTTGTGTTACTGTGATAAGTGTTTGAATAGTATTTACCATTACTATTTTCCCCCCTAAATTTTTAGTCCCACAAGCTTCCTTTAACATACTTCATCCCAACAAGTTGGTGTATGAAATCTATTTCCATATAACACTTCATATGGTACCATTCGAATAAATAAATGGAAACTATTATTGTAGGGAAACTATACCAAATGTAAATACTGATCCACATACCTTGAAATTCAATTGACCATGATCGCAACATGTATTATAATATTTGGACTGTCCTCTTATACTTTCCATTACTTTGAGGGTGATAAGTTGTCCTCAAATTAAGTTCAATATATAAATCCTTACGAAACCTTTTTACGAATTTTGATGTAAATCATGGTTCACAATAAGAAAAAATTGAAATATTTTATCCCTGATTTTAGAAAACATCATTAATATAGATTCATTCAAGTCACTCTTGTTTAAATCCTTCCCTATAGTGAGGAGATGTTCAGATGTTGATCATTATTTTTGGATACGTTGGTAATCTAGTGAAAAAATACATTGTGATTCCATCCCATTTATTTGTAGGAATATGAAGATGTTTTATTAATCATATAGTTTATTTTCATTCAACCTTCTCTTATTGATAGACTAATTATCTTTATACATAATAATAAATGTCTCACTTCAAATTATCCCACCAAAAATTTCCATAAAATATATTTACATCTTAGTGCTACCAAGGTTTATAGAGAAATTCAAGATATGAGAATCATCAAATAATTCCATTTCTATACCAAGTAAAGAGGTAACATAAAGCCTATTCAAAATTTAAAATTTTTATCTTCATATAGAAATTCCCCAAATTTCACATCACTCACATATTTAATTTCCTTTGAATATTCTAACCATCAATCTAAAAAATTTTAATCCTTTCCTAAAAACGTTTTTTGCAAACCATTTAGAAAAGTATCGATATTTCATCACCCATGAAAATTTTCATATCCCTCTTTCTTATTATCGATGAGTAAAGGGGATCCCTATATAGAAACACTATATAAAAAATCCCTTTTTACTCAAATCGTCTAGTTGTTTCTTCTTCTCCACTAATTCCACAATCACCATTCTATTGGGACTCTTTAATATCGACCTTGCTTCACTGATTAAATCCATATAAAACTCGTCTTCCTAATATTGAGGATGTTTATTTAAATCCTAGGGAAATACATCAATGAATTTGTATAAAATAGGTACACCCTAAATTTTATTATTATTTTTCTCACACATAGATGATTTTTTCTCTTCCCCACAAAGAATTTCATTTAGAAGAGTTACTACAGATGGATCCAAATATTACTCAGATGATGAAGTCTCCCCTCTAAAGATAATAATTTCTATATCTTCATCGTGTATCATAATTCCATTCTCATTGAATTTTTATTCTGTATGTTTTGAAATTTAGTATATACCATAGATAATATCAAAATAAAAAATATTAATGATGATAAAATTAACAATTAGAACATGTTTTTTTGTGTCATAATAGTAACATATTGATACATCATTGTTATAATATAGATTCCACTATGATTTTTTACTATCAATTCCCTTGTTAATTTGAAATGGAAATATCAATTTTTTATGAAATATAAGAAGATATAAAAAAATTATGATGATCCACAATCTAATAAATATTTGGATATATTTGAGGAGATAATTAAAGTACATTTCAATACATCATTAGGAACTTCGACCTCAATCATTGTGACTGTATAAGTATGATCTTCTTCCCATTTCCTTTTTAGGGGAAAATTTCATTTACACTTCGGATAATCATTTTCATAGTGTCACATCTCCCTATAATTATATCATTGAACATTTTTATCTTCTTTAATTCCATTTAATTCAGGAAAATGATGGAATTTCTCACCACACATGAAGAAAAATCATTTTCATTTTATGTATGAACCATGGTATTTCATTACAAAACTATAACACATTAGAAAATTCCCCTTTTTATTCTTTCATTTATTCATTACATTCTCTACCAACCTCATATTCCATTATTTTACCTTAAAGTCATTAGACATAATGAATTGTTTCTCTATCTTGATACAACATGAAATTATATGTTCGTATGATGAGAATATTTTTAAGACAGGTACTCTTCAGATGAATGGTATAAACCCATAAAACAGTCAATAAATAATTCTCTTTGGATCACATACATAATCCTAGCATGCCTTTTTAACATGGTAAATTTGGCTTCATAATTTAAAATGTTTTCATCCTCTTTTTGTCTGAGACTCATGAATTGTCTCTCTATATCCGCTCATTGATCTAGAGGAAAATTATTTTCCATGAATATGGCCTTAAAATCCTTCCATTAAATATTTATAATTTCTTACTCATCCTGTAGTTTTTGGGTCAATTACCATAATTGATCAGAATCTCCTTAGAGATGATAAAATTCAATTATAATATTATCATATTCATTACTTTCAACAGCGAGAATTGCTTACTCTAAGAACTTATCCATTTCATAGCTACAAATGGATTTGGATTCCCATTTAATAATGGGTGTTGTTTCCACATGACAACATCTAACATTTTTATACCACATTATGTATTAGGCTGCTCAATGAGAGTAGGGTTGTTATATATAACCTGAGTCATTTGTCCCAGAATAGTTATATTTTTCTCATCTTTGGTTGCAACTCCCACTCCAACATCATTATCATGCATGTTATGGTAATACATACAAGCAATTAATGAATTTTTTTTGTTTCTATCCCTTCTAATATGCACCATTTATAAATAATGGCATAAAATAAATTTGATTATGAACCATAATTCTTAATTTATATCTTGAAAACACTTAACATAAATTGTAAATTTATGCACATCTATTCCCTTAATCATATACATGGTTTTATCGGGGACATGTTTTCTTTTAAATACTTTATAATGGTTTATAAAACGTTGTGAATTATCCTAAGAATATACCTTGGTTGTTTCAAACAAGGGGCATAGTAGGGGCCATTGTTGTGTACTAGGTTACACTGAGTCTGGTCGGACTCACCTTGTCAGAGTTGTTACCCCTAGGTACATTTGTTTCAGAACCACATCCACTTGTAGTATCCAAATATAGATGTATTTATAGAAATACCCACATAATAACCTCCTTAACAATACTTTAGGATGTTCTTATATACCTATCCTAATATTATATCACTTATTTATGTTCCTTAATATATTTTTTTCCTAAATATAGTTTCGAAGGATTCTACTAAACATGATATGATACCAAGTATAATGACCCTGACCCCAGAAGTTAGGATTTCGTGCCTTACGTATTTAAAGTGGTACTATGAACAAGATATTTCATCCCAAAGGACTGAATAGGTTAGAATATTAGAAAAAAATATGTTAAATAATAACTTCTAAATGAAAAAAATACAGAAACTACATTGGAAACACACATTAAATCCAAGATTATCCATACAAGTCATTCATAATATAAGTCTTCACATATTGAAGAAAATAAAACATAAGAAAAGTCTGAGATTATATGATCAATAAGAATAATAAATATACTTGAATTTTATCAATAAAATAAACAATAATGAAAAATTATTAAATAAAAACATAGGTCATTAAAATAAAATATTGAGCATAATATGGTTGGAATAAAAGCATATTAAATAATTCCATATAAATAATCATATGATAATGAATCATAACCATGAATAGTATACATATTGAATAACCACATGGATTATAAATTACTAATATAATAATGTTGGGATGCATAATGACGGACTTCTAAACATACTGTTGAGTCCTCGACTAATATATCTGAATATAAAAAGGCAAGGCCTTAGAAAAATCCTTATCTAAAAATTATTGGTCAAGGCCTTGAC
Organism: Viscum album; assembly: GCA_963277665.1. Taxonomy (NCBI): domain Eukaryota; kingdom Viridiplantae; phylum Streptophyta; class Magnoliopsida; order Santalales; family Viscaceae; genus Viscum; species Viscum album. The sequence continues at coordinate 1,518,541,882 of OY728141.1, read as the reverse complement.
CATTGCTATATCTGGTTTGTCTGATTAGACCACCCAATGTATCTAGGAGATATAGAGCTTCTTTACCATCAAATAATATGTTCGAATCATTCACTATGTGATTGGAGTGAAACATAAATAACATATACATATAGAATGTAAATATCCTCATTTATAAAATATAATCCTAAATAAGTTTGAGTAATATGATGATTCATATTAAGATAGCACATACATAATCAAAATAATCACAAACTATTTCATAAAATATATTAGATTAAATCATAAAATATATATCCTAATTAATCTCAAGAATATGTAGAGGGTGTTGAAATAAATAAAAATACTCTTGTAAAATAATCGAGGAATTCTTGATAGAAATACCCTTTTATATTTCAAGTAAGATTTATTTTGGAAAAATTTTTGGTATTTTCCCTGAAATCATATTTTAAACTTATGTATCCTAGAAATAAAACTGAATGATAATATAATAATGTTTGATGCCTAAATTATGTCCAAAATTTAGAAAGTGTTTTTTTAGGAACATTAGAAATAGTCCACTTGAGTCCGGTTTAAGGTAAAATATAAGAGTGTTTAAAATAGAAAAATAATAATTCATTTTTAGGAAACCATATATTAACAAAGATAGTTTTTTCATGATAAATGGAATTATTTAAAAAATGGTGTATTATAATTGTTTATGGGTGGTACATGAAAATTTGTATGAAAATGGGATGATCCCCTTAATAGGCCTTGCTTATTTTTAGGAATTGAGAAGGTAACCATATAAAACATGTAATTTCCCATAAAATAAGAATAGTTGAGATAAATACATATATTTAGAACATACACAGATAATTTAGGAGTATTACATAAGAATAGTTAATAATTTCATTGGGGTAATGAGAGAGAATTCATATCCAAAAGGAATAATGGTGGTTCTGGAAGAAAAAATTACCCCTGTTTTCAATCGAATTGAGTATCCCATAAAATTAATAATAATAATATAATGAATTTAATAACATGAAGTCAAGTAGAATAATTATATGATACACAAAAGGGTAGTTTACATAAACTGTATACAAGAAATAGTGGTGAATACTGCTTATCTTATAGAAATGTAAATAAGATGAGAATACACCTACCATATGTATGAATGTGTTCTAGATATATACTTAATGTCCTATATAATGTAATTATATTAATTTATAATTTCACTAATAACCTCTTAAACATTTATTATATTTATTATATTTCTACGAAGTTCTTTTATATCCTTTTTATGAGTTTTAGAATTCAGTTTCTTCATTTGAGAGTGTTTTTTCCATGTTTTTAAGGATTGGTTCACTTGTATGCATGTAAGAAAGATCATATAGAAGGTAAATAGTTAACCAAATTTTAAATTACATGTTAATAATGAAAATAAAAGAGATATAATGGTCTTATATATAATTGTTTCCAAATATGAGTATGATTCAATAAATTAGGCTTTCCTGATAACCATTTAGATTATTTTGGCACTTTTTCGATCGTTATGAACTAGTTTTGTCTTATAAATTAATATTATGCCTATATTCTAGTTACATAACATTAAATAACTTTTATTTCATATATAAAGTTATTTTTTAATCATAAATGTTTTTATGACCATACATGAATGAATAATTGAAAATCAAAATCTCATCATCCATGAAAGCAGTAATTTGGCACCTTAGAGAAGATGTTTTCATTTTTAGAATAATAAGTGTAAGAGAGTATAATTAATGGTTGATAAACCATTAAGATAATAAAAATAATTTATATAAAATATAATGGAGTTATTATGTTATTTTGTATAGGTGAGGTGAGTGAAGAATTATAAAATAAGTGAAATTGAAAGAGAGAGAGAGAGAAGGCTTTACCTCTTGAGTGTCTCCTCCTTGAGAACCTCCTTAAGGGGCATAAAAATAGACATTCGGTGTGAAAAAAAAACCAAAGAATTGGGGAGAGGTTTAGGATATTAAATTCTATGAATATAATACTAATTCAAGTCCTTGGAGGTGTGAGTAGAAGGGGTGGTATTTATAGTGTATGAGAGTGTTGTTTGCGATTATTTTATTCATTAGTTTGTTATTTTTGGATTAAGAATATTAATAGTTTTGATTCATGTGACTAGATATTTAACATAGTTAATTTAGTTCAAAAAAGTTGTTCTGACATCATTTAGACATCATTTATGACTCAATAATTCATTTATTTACTTATAATACAAAATACCATAAATTATTGTATTTCACTATTCACAAACAATTCAACTATTTTAGGATAACCCAAAAATTCACCCAGGGAATTTTTTGATATGTATACATAAATATGGAATTAATTTTATGAAAATAATTTTCTAAATATGATAAATATAATTTATAATTAATATAGTCTATATCGATTTTAAAATTATAACTAATTTTATGACACATTAAAAAAAATTCTGGATTCAAAAAATTATCTTGTAATAAAAATACAAAAAAAAATTTAATTTATGAATATATTCTTAGGAAATATATGTTCCTTGAAATTATTATTTAAATTATAAAATTTTAAATAAACTATTAGTTTTCACAAAATTATCAGCACATAGTTTATTCTTTTCAAAACACTTATTTACTTATTCCATGATATGATTATACCATATTTTCATTTATAAAATACCCAATTCCTTTTATACCTTCATATTTGAGGTTACAATTCTATAAGCCAGACTACTATTTCCTAAGGGTCAAATTAATATTCCAACTATCAAATTTAATATTTTATTAAGGTTTTAAACTCAGTGTTAGGTGAATAATAAACTATCGAATATGTTAAATTATAAAATATACAAACTATAAAATATTGGGGGTTCTATATAAACATAATAAGTTATAGTTTTTTCATAGGATATTATTTTAATTTACCAGGTAAGATATAATATTTATAATAGTGGTTATAAGGGTGATATGAAAATGTTTTACAAAGTTACCTATACGACATTTCTCTTATTTCTAATGAGTTTCAATATAAATATTTTATTTAATAAGGTAAGATAATGATACTTTTTATTTAAATTAATTAGAATTACCTATTTCACTAAAAATATATTATTTAAGAAAATGTTTTTCAATGATAATTTTGTTTTATTAGAAGCCCTGATGGTTATTATTTTTTCCTTTATGTTTTCTTAAAGAGTTTTTTATGAAAAAAAAATTGTATAAAATATAATTTTATGTTTAATTTAATGATTATTTAATCTCAATTATAATTATGTTACAGTAAAAACTCTATTTTATGATCATATGGTTTTAAACTTGGATAACATGTTTCTAGTAATATTTTTATTCATCCTTGCCTGAGGTTTTTTTCTCATCTCGAATTTTCAAATGATTTTTCCAGGGGCATAATGACTAGTAGAAAAATTAATAAATTTATGTTTCTGGATATGGAAGTGAAATTTAATGAAGAAATAATGTCTTATAAGGAACATGATTTGTGTAAAAAATGTAAATTTAATGGAAATTATCACAATGAATGTGTTTTTCCTAATTTTATAAAAGTATTATATTAATAGGTATTTGGGTATGTAAGTGATCCAATATTTTATATTGATGCTATGTAATTTTGATGGATAAAATTAGGTCAAATTTAATGGTATCAAAGACAAAAATATAAGGGTAATGTTCTTAACACTAGATATAGCACTATAGGTTTAGAGTTGTTATTTTTGGTAAAAGGGTAGAGTTTTCATAACATAGTAGATTAATATTTTCTCATGTCAAGTTATATTAATAGTTTTGGATACAATCAGAGGTTTATAATTTTAATGTTGATCAAAAGTTAAAAGGAATTAATGCCCATTTTGAGTTTTTAAGTGTTGTGATTATAAGGCGATTAAGATTATTTTTAGAGAGCTTTATGATAATACAAATCATTAGTTTAGTATTGTTTTATTGTAAATGTTATTTGAGTAATAATTATTTTATATTATATGGATATAATTTTAAAATTATTGATAACCTTTATGGTTTAGACGATCTCTGATGTTGAAGAAATTATGGTTGACTGTGATAAAAGGGTAATTAAAATTTTGGAACATATGGTTTATCATATAGTTAACCACATGAATGAATTTTTAATTTTTGATTAAGTGATTAATTTGATTTTTGAATAAACTTATTACTTTTTGAACATTATATAATTATGGTATATGGATATAATTTTTCTTTCGATGGGTTTTTACTTGAGGAATAAAAGTTAAAATTTATTTTAGAAGTATATATTATTTCATTTTGAATTTATGGTAAGATAGGTTGTTTATATAAAAACTATTATATTTTTTACACTATAGGTTTATGGAACATACTTTTATTTTTATTTAACTTTATTAGGGAATAATATTGTTTAGATATACATGTAATTTTTTCAAGGAAGATTATATGATTTAATATTTCAAATTTTTGTATTTTAAACATTATTTAGAATATTTTATATAATTTCAAGGATATTTATTTATCTATAGAATTATGATTCAATTTGGTTTATTTTATCGATATTTTGGAGATTGATTTATAAATATTTATCAATATTGGATGTTATATTTTCTTGTGCTGTCCTTTTTGGATTTCATTGATGTCTAAATATAGGATGAAAAAATATTATCATTTTCGGATTTTTTCATATATTAGATGTTTATTTTACTGCTTTAGAAAAGAAAAATTCTTATTCAATATTCATAAATTGGACTTATAGAAGAGACTAATTTGTAAAATGATTAAAATAAAACAATGAGAGTAAAGTGTGCCTATGGAGTAAAAAGAAACCAAGTAATAATATATTCTTGTGTTTTCTATCATGATAGTAAAATAATCCCTTCAACTATAGGGAAATGATACTAAAATAAAAAAAATTTACTTTTATGATCATTTGTGAAGAATTATTTATCTTCTTTATACACTACTAATTTATGGTTTATTTTCCATTAAATTTCTCATTAACATTCAATTTATTGTGATCAATGTTTTATATCTTTTTCCATAATTATTCAGATTTGTTTTTTCATTCATGGACATATGTTCAATTCCCACTAATATTATTCAATTTTTTTATAAAAGTTCCTTCTTATTCCACATATCTGTCATATTTTTCATTCCCACTTATAAAAAGGATGTTTTATTAACTTTTTTAAAATGTGGGTTTTCAAAAAAATTATTTTGATATGTCCAAATAATGAGTATCTAACTCAATTAAAAATTGTAAGCACACAATTTATTAAATGTGGTAATTTAAAAATCTAATATTTTTAAAATAATACTATGTTCGATATCTTATATGATAGACATCAACAAGATTAAACAATTCATGAAATATTATTAATTAAATATGAATGTTATAACGTAATCATTGAATTTGAGGATTATAATATAAGTAAAGAAATTATGGAGTATATAAATAAATTTCCTAGTAAATATAAAATTATTTCTAATTTTTTTTAAAATATGCACTCAATTTTAGTAAATTCATTTCAATCTTTAAGAAAATATTTTTTTAGAATTTTTTTATTTCTTTTTGTGAACAAATATTATGATTAATTTATGTAACATTTATACATATTATTTTCATAAATGTGGTTGTTTTTTGAAATAATAACATCAAAATTATCTTAGGAGGGTGTTATAAGGTTTTTCAAAAAGAATAATTTTATATTTAATAATAATGAAATTCTAATTTTTATTGAAAACAACCAATTTGTTCAAGAATTTACAAAATTTCATTTTGTTTCAAAATAATATCATATTAAAATTAGTTTATTTATTATATAAAAATATAATTAAATTCATTTGAATAAATTTTGTGCTTTATTTTTCAACAAAAAAACATGTATACATAAGTTGCCATTTTTCTAGAAAACAACTTTTCATCATGTTTTGTGGGATTAATTTTAAATTATGTTCTTCAATTTTTATAGATTTAATTTGTAGAAATAGATTCTTTATTTTTAACCATAATAATATATATTTGATAAATATTTCCCGTTTATTTTCTTTATTATGGATTGTAACTAAGGAAAATATTTATTACCATAGTAAAGGGTAAATCAGGTTAATTAAGGTAAAATCTAGTGTGATAGGGATTTAAAATCTACAAAATCAGGAATTAACAAAAATTTATGATTTTAGTAAGTAAATACTCATAATAATTTCTAACTTACGTTCAATTGGATCAGTTTTTATTTGATAATTCCCAATATAATTTTTAATGTTAAGAAATATACACAATTTAACTCTCTAACTTTTTAAATTTGTCATATATATTTGTATATGGATAATTTTTTTTTGGGTTTATATTAAAAGTTACTTTTTAATATAAATAATTTATTTGTATTTTTTTAATTTATCTCTAATTTATAGAAATTATATAATTACATTACACAGTTATACAACACTACCAAAATGTATGTGAAAGAAATGGAAAAAATCAATGTAAATAATTCCACAAAACCTTTCATGTAATCTATATCAGATGAATTATAATTCCAAAAAAAATTAAAATTTTAAAAATTAATTTATAATATTAAAATTTTTATAAGATAAATAAATTGTCATCTTTATGACTTTATAGTCATTTTAAATTAATTGTCCCAAAAAAATATAATAATGATATTTTATAATAAGAAATTTCTTGTTAAATAATTTAAATCATGAAAAGTAATATTATTGGAAAATTATTTGATATTTGTTCAATAATATCAACTATATTCAATTTATGGGTCAATTCATATTTTATATTTACTTTATTGATCCCTAAAGAGTAAAAACCTGGATATCACCGAAATCATTAAAAGGGTTAACGAGAGTTAAAATAAAGAGATAAGGGTGAAAAACCCATAACATTGTCCTAATTTTATTATATGATACTATTTCAACTCATCAGTATCATTTATTCTAAATATATAAATTTGGTTAATCTTTTCATTGAAATTCAATTTATATTAATTTAATTATTTAATAATTCCAAGACTATCCCTCCCATCACATATAAAAGGATACCCTCTCTCTTCTCCTCTCCACACTTCAAGATCCTTTTGGACTAGCTAATAAATTCCAAAATAACTTCATAAAATACCTCTTCATACACTGTATATATTATTTTAGGAATAATTCCAACCATATAGGGCATATTGTATAATGAAATTAAGGTTAGCTGAATAATAGGCATAGCTTTTAATGGAATAGTTTAATGTTATTTCTTCATAAACATCCTTAAAAAATATTCAAACCATTATGATATAATATCATAAGTATATAATATTGAATGATAATTTATTTTATTTATTTATTAACTTCAATATATCTTCTTCATCATCAAATGTAAAATGAAATAATCATTTGTTTGTATGATAGAATATCATCTCACAAACCAATGTAATATGTTTTCCATCACTGCCTCTCACAGATGGTTATAATGATTGATCTAAAGTATATATATTATATTAATTATATAATTTTAATTCTATAATGATAATATATCATCTATTATTTATAATTCCACATATTGAAAAAAATTGTTCATGCATAGGTGTGAATTACCACTACTATGAAGTAATGTCATTTTCTTCATCACAAACTCATATAGATAGTATATATAAGAGTATTTATAGAGGTAATATTATACTTGTTATATTATAATAATTATGGAATGTTCGAATGGTAAATACCTTCATTCACTTGTTTTTGTTGAATAATTGAAATATTTCTCATGTGTAGGTACAACATATCATCTCCATTATTGTAACGTAATGAATATTACATGACTATATTACATAGTTTGTTATAAAAGTACTATTAATGTATATAAAGGATAATTATTTCATTATTATCACTCTAAATATGATGTAATAATTACCTATTTCACAATGGTCACCATTCCACAATCATTTTGATGTTATAAACCGATCTTCCTCAAAACATCTGATGTGATATTAACTGATTAAGTAATTAAATATATCAATGAAATAAATGAAATCTATTGTTTAAGAATAAGTGATTAATCATAGAAAAGTTAATTAAAAAATTAAATAATTGATAAAAATATATTATATATGAGATAAATAAAATTCATGCCATGTTAAACTCATGGTAAGGAAGAATTTATCTTCAAATCCCATTTTAGATATTTTAATGATTTATTTTCTAAATATTTTTCTTCATTTAAAATATTCATAAAATTATTTTAGGGATGTATTTATATATAAGTATATGAATAATAATGTACATTTTATATCTCTTTTTTACTTTATTTTAACGGTTTTCAAAATGAATGTTTTTTACATATTTTATATGTAACTTTTTTACTTTCTTTTAGAGGCTAAGTGAAATTTTATATTTTAAAATATACCATTTCAATTGATTTTCAACCACTATAACCATTATTTTATTTTTTGGATTCCTTTATAAGATTCAATTTTTTATTTGAAAAACCCTCCTATCTATTAAACATTGTATTTTAATTTCAGAATGATTATTTTTAACTAATAGAATATTTCAATATAAAATGATGATAATTTTATGGGATCAATAGTATATTTTAATTTGTATGATTAATGCAATAAAATATTTCATTTTTTATGATTATATTATAGCATCTTTTAATTTTTTATGATGAATTGTGAGCCTAAAAAAATATCATAATAATTGGTAATCCAAATATATATCCCCAATGTGTTGGGTAAAAGGGGTGGAGTTAAATTTTTTATAAGATTCTCCTATGTGTTTGGTGGAATTTACCATGTAGGTTTTTACATTTATAATAGTTAATGTAAGATTTATTTTAAAATAATTTCATATGTTACCTATATGAATTTTCTAGGAAATCTAATGAGTTTCCATGGAAATATTTTCATTTTACATGGTTGCCAACAAATATTATGATTTATAGAAATAATTATTCTCTTTTGGGTAAAAAAGTATATTGTTAAGAAAATAATTTTCAAGGTTTCTCAAAATTAATAAAAAACGTTCATTATTGTGATTTTTTAATTTATTTTTTCTATTAAATTGTGTTCTTAAAAACATTGGTCGGTAAATTTGATTTCATGTGTAAATGAATAATTATTTAAATTTAATTTTTACTATGTTAAATAGATGATAATATTTCATGATCTTATGTTTTTGAAATAGACTAATGGGTTTATTTATTAATTTTTGTTTTCCCTTACATAGCTTCATTTTTTTCATATCACATATTCAAGGGATTAGGGATTAATATAAAAGGTAATAATGCTAGAGTTCTAGATTTGGATGTTACCTTGAATGAAGAAAACACAAAATTATAATGATATTATTTTAGGAAAAAATGGATATTTGTTCGATGTTTACACATACAATAGAATTTTCTATAATAATATAAAACTCTAAAATTAAATGCTTATTGGGTATATATTTGAACCAATATTTCATTTTTATGTTATATGTTTTGGTGGCCAAAATTAGGTCACATTTAGCGGTATCAATGAAAGATAAGTAAACATTATTATTTTTGAACCAAATCCGAGAGTACGAGTTTATAGTTGTTATATTTATGATCCATATTATCTGATATATAATCTATATACACTAACCAATATTGGAAATTGGTCGATTCACTATAGCTAGTGAGACCCATATGGTTCAAGTAGGATTTCAATAAAAATGTTAACATAAGTGGTATATTTCTTGACTATAAATATCACTTGGATAAAAATAGGTATTAAAATTTTACATTTTTTACTATGATGATAGATTTTAAAAAATTACAATTTTAAAGTATGTTCAATATTACATACCATAAAAACTCATTATAATTGTGAAATATAAAAAATAGATATCAAAACATCTTTTCTTAACAAAAATTTAGTTTAATATGTGTATATTGTAAATCCATATGTTTTTGATGGTATTGATGGTGAAACTAAGGTTTCAATTCTTTAATGATCAATTTATTTATTAATGAAAAATTCTCTGAGTTTGAACATTAGGTTTGATAATGTAATCAAGATTTTGTTTTCATCGAGAACATGGATGAGTATTATGTATAAAATGTGTATTGGTGGAATTGTTGTGAAATTTATGGTGTTTTATCGGTATAAAATACTACACATTGCTAATGATATCCCAATTTCTCATTTTTTAGGATATGGAAGGTGAAATTAATCACAATAAAATATTTGGGAAAAGAAATCTACCTACTACATTTAAAGATTTATAAATATTGATCAAATGTTCTGAGTCAAAACACATATATTTATAAATTGAAAAATAGGTTTATCTTGGAGACCACTATGAATGTTTATTTTACATTTTAATAAGGAGTATTTTCTTCTAATGGATTCATTTCCATCTAATGAGTGAGAAATGAGATACATAGATATGAATCATGATTCATTGGTAATATGTTCCATCATACATGTCATGTCATGTGTGTTGGATTATTTCTCATATAATTTGATCATTAATAGATGATATCAATATAATATTTATGAATTTCACTAGAATATAATAAAAAAACATATTTATGTACTTTAAAATAACAAAGGTTTTGTTCTCGTCCTTTATGAAACTGTCTCAAACCCATACACCTAGATCTGGTGCTCAAAACTAATTCTTTTTATACTGACATTGATTACAAAAAAAATTAACTGAATATAACCATTAATAATTAAAATATAAATAAAATCATTTTTTCACTTTTAAAACTAAAACCATTTTGGTTTATAGTTTTATGGATTTCAGAAAATCCATTACATAACAAAACACATGTCTTTCTAACCAAAAGTAAAGTTATAAGAAAAAATTATTATTTCAAATAAATTCTTCAAAAAAAAACACAAAATTCTCTACATAAGATACCCTACAAGTAATATCTTACATAATAACCTTATTTATAGCATTGGGAAATAGAAACATGGGGAGATTCTTACACACTTAATAAGGGTAAAGGTATTAATTATCAGTCAATGATCATAAGTGAACATAAGTGTAACATCTAGAGTAATTATTGAATAATAATATTACAAATTTATTTTAATTTATGAAATCTATAGTAATATTACTATAAAGGGGGCTCAATGTCTGATATCATAACTGGCACGCAATAATGGGTTTCTCTGAAATTTTATGTTGCACACAAGACTGAGTTATACAAATAATTAATATATTATTAATATTATTATTTTAATTTGTAGTTATTTCTTATTGATTAGAATTAAGGTAATGAGTGATATAATATAAATTGTGTAAATAGGGTTTACACATGTTTATATTATAATACATTGGATTGAAAATTAATTTGAAAAGAAAATAATTTTTTTTTTCATGAAAAAATTATTTGAGAGAGAATAATTACATTTATAAAATTTTAAAATCAATATTTTTGGATTATAATAATGAAATATAAATTCAATATGATCTTTAAAATTAATATTATATATTTTCTATACCTGATTTAAGAAGAAATTTAATTTTATGAATAAAAGGAGTATTTAAAAAAAGTCATTTTTATCGCCTTTTCATGGAGAACCCATTTTAAAGCTAGTTTTTTTCACATTAATAAATTTTATTTGAAAAAATAAACTTCTTATTTGTAAGAGGGGTATAAAAATATACTTTGGGTTATTTTTGGGTAAATTTCATATTTTAATGAATGTCAAAGAATACTGCATTTTAATTCAACACTGTTATTTCAACCAATTTAATTATATAGTTAGGGAAAAAAATTTATCAGTTTTACTATGTAATTATAGTAATTTTTATTTGTTAATACAGTTTAGTTCATTAGAATTAATATCCAGTTGAAATTTTATATAAAAATTTGTGAACAATTGAACATTTTTATTTCAAAAACCTGTTTTCTCGATTTGTCAATGGGATTGACATTAAATTATTTTTTCCACTTTTTTGATTTTAATTTTAAAAAATGTAAATATATGGTTTTAATTAGTATGAAAATTTTTATCTAATAAGATCAAAATAATTTTTTGTAAATAGTAACATTAGTATTTTATTTACCACAGTTAAGGGAAACTCAGGTAACTAAAGGTAACAATAATAGTAAAATATTTTAAAACTACAATAACACGTGTCCTAATTTAATTAGATCTTTTATTTTAAACCAATAGGATCCTTTAGTAAAAATTTCATCCTTTTTATGCCACTTGGGTTTCAATATGACATTTATAAAATTTTATTTTAGGTAAAGACAAAGATGTAATAAACATGTCTCTTATTTCTAAAACAATTTTAATATGGGGAAATATAATAGATATCTTAGATCATAAATTGTCCTTCGTAATATAAATCAATTAACTACATTATAGTAATTTAATTATAATTTTTATTGATTAAATGAATAAATTAAACAATGACCCAATAATGATGGAATAATTTATTTATTAAAAGAACAATCAAATAAATGATATTAATAATATTAATAAATATAATTTGAAATATTGTATGCCACACACGAACTAGATGGATTATTTTGACATGTTAGGGATTATTTAATGTATTTTTTTAAGTAATGAAGTTTTTATGATATTTCTAAAAAGACTATTAATGAATAGTGTCCAACGTGACACTTATGATAATTTAAAATGATTTATATTTTATTAAATGATATAAAATTAAAAAAACAATAATTGAAGAATTATTTTTGATGAGGCATATAATATCATCAATGATTAATTTTTTGGTCGTTTTTTATAGTATGGAAATTATTTTAACCTTCAAAGTGTAAATTACTTTATAAAAAGATAAGAATTAAAAAGGTTAAATTTGGGTTAGAAAAATATGGTTTAAAATAAAACCTTTAAATGATAAATAAATTATTGGTTGGGATGATTTCAAAATATACTCATATTATCTTCTATCTAAAAAATTTCAATTCATTCTGAGTAATATAAATAGCCTATATTAATTTTAAATTTTATGTGTTTCCATAGGTTCGCCTCCCCTCTTCTAAAAAAATTGACGCATTACACTCTATAAATCAATCCTCAATAACCATTTTTTCATCCAATATTTACCCAAACACCTTCCTAAAATACCTCCCAATAGTCTTCAAGCCTTATTTTTTCCTGATCAAAAACCTTAGAGGTGTTAATGTGTTAAAAAAGAGATCATCTGAAGTAAAGGTAATGTTTTTATTTAAGTGTTTATTTTCTATGTGTTCTTCCACATCCCTAAAATTATATTTATACATGATGAAATAATAAATCTAGTATCCTCAAAATAATTATATGTTATTATGTTAATATCATCACCTAAATTCATCTCCACTTTCATTCAATTGGAATGCAATTAATCGTTTGTGCGTACATGTGAACTATCTCCTCCACAAACATATCTAATTTGTTTTCCATAAACATCTCTCATTAATGTTTATAATACTAGAAATAAAATTTATATGTTATATTCCTGAAATTTCAATAATTAAAAGATAATAATATATCAATTATGTTCTTACTTTCAATGCCCATACAAATGATAATATTGTTCATGCGTACATGTGAACTATCACCTCCATGAAGCGATGTGAATCATTTTTATTCATTACATCACTCGTAAGATATATATATATATATAATTATATTTAAATGACTCATATTATATTAATTATTTTGTTATAATTATGTAAAAAGAAAATAAATTTTAACAATTTTCCATAAAGATCAATGAAAAATGGAAAATGTTACTCATGCGATTGTACAAACAACTGTCTCCGTGATTATAATGTCGTTCATATTTCATAACCATATATGATTAATCGTTTTAAATTTATAATTTGTTTATTCAAATGATAATAATTTCAGGAATATTATTCTGGAGATTATGGAATTTGGACCATATAAACTATTGACATCATGCCATTTCATTTTCGACTCAAGTACCAAATACTGAAAAAACATCCAACATGACCCCAAATAATTAAGTAATTATTATAACATGGTAATTAGTGATATAAAAGGAATAGTAAACATTATAAGTTTATAATAAAATTATAAATAAACATAATTTTATTATTCATGAAGAACAAGGAATATATGTGACAAATCGAAATCAATGTAAGGTACTTCATCTTAAATTCCATTCATTGAGGCATATCTTGATAATATTCCCCTAAATTCATTTATAATGAGTATATACAGCCTATTTGGCATTTATAATCCATATTTTTACTATATTGATTATATTTGTTGCTCTGGTGATTTTATTAATTAATTTTGATTAAAATTTAAATGTTCAAAGTGGTGTGGGACACCATGAACATTTACCAATTTAATTATCAAATATTTTTCCTCATGATATTAATTTAGATATTTATTAAATTGATATAAATATATTTCAAAGGAAATTTATATATTTTATTAATTTAATTAAATGGTTTTCAAAAGGAATATATTTATGTGTTTTATATGAAACATTTTTACAAACGAAAAAAGGAATTATCTTTTTGACGTATACGATGAAAAGAACTTCTTCACCACTATGTCTAGTATATGATATTTGGATTCTTCAACAAGGCTTAATTTTTTTAAAATAAAATGCAATCAATTATTCTATTTTAAGGGTAATTTGTTTGGGAAAATTGTTTTTAAAATTTAATGATCATTTCAATATCATTAAATGATTTTTATGGATTGAAAATGAAAATTTTGGGAGAAATGTTTATAATTGAAATATTTTATGTTTTATGATTGTATAATGTTACTTTGAAATTTTATGGTTAGTTACTTGATAAACAAAATATTGGTTCTTCATAGATAATCAAAAGATGGTTGGTTACCTTATAACCTCCAATTCATTGGGTTTGGAAGTTTTCCATATGGATATTCAATTTATAAGAGTGACATGAATGGAAGTCGACTGAATAGATATTCCATTTATCTATGATTATGTGCCATGTTTACTTTATATTTTATATGTGATTTATATTGGTTTTATAGTATTATTTATTTACAAAAAGGAAAATCAAGGAGCTTATATTTAGTTAAGGGTATTTACTAATACTTTATGGTCAAAAGTATTAATTTATAAAAAAGTATTCATTATATACATGTCCCTTACTAAATTTTAATTCTATCCCAATATTTAAAAAATCATTGGATTTAATGGATAATAGACAATTATGAGATAAATGGGAAAAATTAATGATTAACCATGAAACAAAACCAATTTCCATTTTAAATATTTTTTGTTTTGTGAGAAAAATAGATAGTGATTAGAGTTATCTAATTTCTAATATTTGAGTTGTTTCGTATGATATATGATCTAATTCTTTAAATATATGTACTTGAAAATATCCTAAATGTTAATAAATGTAAATTCTTTACTTAACTCGAGATTATGTAATGTTTAAGGATGGGGCCTTAAATTTGGTATCAAAGGAGTGTTTTAGATAACTTTTGAGGTTAAGATGTTCTCTGAGTGTAGGTTAAAGATCACGAATAACCAAGAGGTTTATTATCATGTGGAAAATTTTGGAGGATTATTGTAATTTTGTTGGATTGGATAAAAACCTATGCAACTGAAATATAAGTATGTTGATGGATTAAAGTATTATAAAAATATTATGTTTTCTTTACCCTATAAAGTATTCTTCTTTCAATAATTCATTTTATTTTTAAGTGATTTTTTAAGATGGAAGGAAAGAGATATTGAAAAATATTCTTATCCCTCCCCGATAATTTAATCATAACTATTATCACAAGAGACTATTCAAATGATTTTGACAGCTTCTTGAGTACTCAGTCACCTATAAACAATTGTTTGAGGTATCCAACACCTACTCATTTATAAAACAATTTTCTGGGTCATGATATATTTATCATATTATTTCAATATATATTCTCAACAAACTCTATAAAAAGATGAAATATCAGAAGTGGTGTGAAAGTTTACTTTATGAATGTAGGACAACATGCTGAAAGGGAAAAGGGACATCAATAATATCCTGAAATTTGGATTCAATGTATGATTTGTCTTCTTATTTATGATGTATGAAACATTATCTGATTGATATTTATGAATCATAAAAATATAATCCATATATTTGATTTTTATGAATGAGTTATTAAGAGATAATGTGGTAATGCATAGTCAATGGATTATAAAGAGTGTTCAAATATTAATATGTCTAAATATAAAGGATTTAATAGTTATTATATACTTAAGAATGTGGAAAATTCTAAAATTATTAAAACTCTTTTGATGATGGGGGTAATTTTGATGACTTTTCAGTTGTGCGATATGTAACCCTGATGTTTTTATGTCAGAAATTCATTTATGAAATAGTTTTATTTTATGGAAATAATTATAATATAATGGTTATCATTTACGATTCATATGACTTTTTTTAGGTAAATAAGGGTTATTACATTTTGGGATGAAAAATGAAATGTATTATATAAGCATTGAAGTTAAAACATTTTATAGTTAATTTTTAAGAAATTATCATATTTTGAAAATTTTATAAGAATGATATAGTTTTAGAAAAAGAAAACCCACAGGATAGGTTACAACCCACCACGTATAGGAAGGTTGTGGGTATCGAACCCACAATTGAAGGGTGACAATGCTTCATCTCCTACCACTGGCCTATATGAAGTCCCTGGTTAGTATGAAATTTTCGTTTTTAGTTAATAGAGTTGATGAAATAAGAATATGTTGATTTTTTTTAATTTATGTTTTATAAAATGAATATCCTTGGTATTGGAAAATGATTTGGTGATTAAGTGACAAATGTTATTTTGGAAGATGTTCACAATTTCAAGATATATGATAAATGTAAATAAAATAATATTGTATATTATTTGAGTAATAATGGTTGAAATTATTTTGTACGAATAAATGATGGAATTATGGTGATTAGAGTTATTTATGAAAAAAAATTCATATCTTTAAGATTAATAGGACAATTACATTTTCTAAGACAAAAGAGTAATTGAATTAATTTTAGATAAATTTTAAATTATATCTTATAAGGCTATGTGATAAAATCATTATATGTTTTGGGGTTAAATCATAGTTTGGTTTATTTTTATGAAATCTATGATAGTGATTTTTTATATTTTCTATGTTGAAATTTTGGTATCATTGCTGAATTTTGGAGATTAATATAGTTTTTTATCGTATAAAGGTTTATTCATTTTAGAGAATTGTATTTTCTACCCTAAACATTTTTTTAATGTTTAATTACATTATTAATATATAGTTAATCTTTTTTGGGTTATTTGATTCTCTAGAAGATTATTCAAATCTGAAATAATCATCTTAAATACTCATCATTTGGAGAAAAGGATGAGTTTGTGGTGGAATTTAATTAAAGGAAGAAACAATAGTTCTCAAGTAATTATATATCATTATGTTCTTATTATAGTAGTAAAATAATTCAAAAACACAATTAAAAGGATAATAAAAAAAATTATATCAATTTACATTTCTTACCATGAAATCGAAGATAATTTAACTAGTCACAAATTTATGGTTTTGTGATTGTTAACTTTCTCCTGACCACTTTTTCTATCACTCTCCATCTTAACTTTATGGTTATTTTTTCTCCCATATCCATGTTTTCCTACATGTAATCCAATTATGTGTAATCTCATGTGACATTTTTACTTCACATTCATTATTTTATGGTAGAGGTTTTATTGACTTCTTTTCCAAAGTTGTATTTCAAAGAAGTAATTATGAAAAGTGAAACCTTAGTTACTCAGCCCAAATTTAAAATTATGAGGATGAAATTTCGAAAAGGAGAGAAGGATGTAATATCCCAGATAATTATAGAATAATAATATTACATATTTTTTAATATTTATGATTTATATTGTAACTTTAAATTAAACGGGACGCAATTTTTGATATCGTATATGATACACAATAATGGGTTTCTCTAAAATCTTTTGTTGCACACAATATTGAGTTATATCAAAATAATAATAAATTATTGTTATTATTGTTTTATGTTGCAGTTATATCATCTTCATTAGAATGATGGGAATAAATGATATTAACTAAATTATGAAAAGAGGGTTTACACATCTTTATAAAATTATTCATTTTTTAGAAAATTAATTAGAAATAAAGATAAAAACATTCTTTTATGAAAAAACCATTTAAGTAGTAATAATTTTGTTTATAAAATATTAAGATCATACTTTTTCATTTATATTAATGAAATATAAATTCAATATAATTTTTAAAATTCATCATATATGTTTTCAAGACACGATATATAAAGAAATTAAAATTTTATGCCTAAAAGAGAATTGTTTAAGGCATTTTTAATACCTTTTCAGGGTGAAACCATTTAAAATATAATTTTTTTTCACTTTTGAAAATTATATTTGAAAAATAAAACTTCTTATTTTTAATAGGGATATAAAATTTTTCATTGGGTGAATTTTTGGATTTGTTCTGAAAATTTCAAATTTTAATGATTAGTGAAAAAAGATGCATTTTAATTCAAAAGATTTTTCATCTAATTTATTTATACAGTAAGGATATAATTTAAAATGGTTTCAAAATTTAATCATAGTATTTTTTTATCATTTAATTCAATTTAGGACATTTTAAACAATTTTTCATAGAAATTTGATATAAAAACAATCTGATCTTTTCAACGTTTTACTTCAAAAACTCGTTTTCTTCATCCGTCAATGGGATTAACTTCAAATTTAATATTGACATATATGAATTTTAATTAAAAAAATATACATACATATCTTTAATAATTATGAAAAAATTTATCTAATAGTATCAAAATAATTTTTGGTGAATAAAAAAATTAGTAGTTTATTTGCTATAGTTAAGGGTAAATTGGGTAATTAAATGTAAAAATATTATTTAAATATTTTATAATTAACCTAAAAATTGTCCTAATTTCATTGGATGAGTTGTAGTCAGCTAATAAAATCCGTGGGCTGAAATTTTGGTCTTTTTAATCAACTTGGGTGTGAATATGACATTTACAGCATTTTATTTAAATTAAAGAAAATGATGTCATAACGATGTATCTTATTACTAAAAAATCTTAATATGGGGATATATAAGAGATATATTCTACCATAAATTTTACTTATAAATATATAAATATTAACTACATCATTTTAATTAATTTATAATATTTATGATATAAATTATTGAATTAAATAGTGATTCAATGATGATGTAGTAATTGATTTATTGAAAGAAGAATCAAATAAATGATATGAATAACATTAAAATAAATATAATTTGAAGTTTTGGATTACATACATGAATTTTATGGATTATTTTAACATGATTCGGATGATTTAATGTAGTTTTTTTTGAAAGAATAATGTTTTTATGAAATTTATAAATTTATAATTAGTGAATAGTGTCAAAATAGACAATTATTAGATTATAAAATAAATTATCTTTTATTAAATGAAATAACTTTTTTAACAATCCAATACTCAAAAAATTATTTTTTATATGGAATATAATATCATCAATGACTTCTTTAGGGGTCTTTTAGCATGTTATGGTAATTATTGTAACCTTCAATGTGTTAATTAATTTATTAAATTGTAATATTAAAAAAGTTAAAAAAGGGTTAAAAAGATAATTCTTAATATAAAACCAACACTTGAAAAAAAAAATTGGTAAAGAGTATTTATAACCATCCTCATATTATCATATTGCTATCATAATTTGGATTCATTTGGAGTAAAAAAATTATTTTATATTAATTTAATATTTTAAGGTTTTCTAAGGGTGACCCTACCCTCTTCTATAAAAAGATACTCATTCCTATTTATAACCCACTATTATAATACCATGTAGATTAGAAAAACACTATCCAAACCCCTTACTATAATACCTCGCAAAATTATTGATTCCTTATTTTAGGAAGAACACCATCCTTAGTGTTTTTAAGGTGTTAAGAATGGTGATCGTCAGAATGAAAGGTGGTGTTTTTTTAGGGGTGTCTCTTTTATGTCTTCTTCCCCTTCCTTCAAATTTTATTTGTCTAGGATGAAATAATAACTCCAGTATCCTCAATATAATGAAATATTAGTATGTTAACATCATCACCTATACTCATCTCCGCTTCTATTAAATGGGAAAGGAATTATTTATTTGTACGTACATGTGAACTATCATCTCCACAAACCGATCTATTTAATTTTCCATGACCATCTCTCATGACTAGTTATAATTATGGAATTAATGTTAATATGTTATATTAATGACATATTACTCAATATAAGAAAATAATTTTTCGATTACATTATTACATTTCATTACCATAAAAATGATAACATCGTTCGTGCATACATGTGAACTATCACCTCCATGAATCGATGCAACTTGTTTTTATTCATTACGTCACTTTTAAGATATATATATATATATATGAGTATAATTAAATGGTTAATATGATATTAATAATTCTATAATAATTATTTAAAGTTGAAATAATACTTACCTTCCTTTGATAACGATCAATGAAAAATATAAAACATTACTCATGTGTATGTATGACCTACCATCTCCATGATTATAAAATTGTTCATTTTTCATAACCATACTTAATGGTTTGATTTATTAGTATAATTTATGTACAAAAGTGATTATAATTTCAAGATTATTATTCTGTAGATGATGGACTTATTACCACATGGAAAATTGATAACATACCCTGTTCATTTTTGACTTAAGTACCAAATATCCACAAAACATCCGACATGAACTAAAATAATTAAATAATATTTATAAAATGTAAATTAATGATATAAAAATATTAATAAACAAAAAATGGTTCTGAATAAAGTATAAATTAAGTAGTGTTTATTATTTTGTTAGAATAAGGAACAGACATGATTAATCAAACTCATGGTAAGGGACTTCATCTCAATCTCCTTTCATTGAGGAATTACTTGATAATATGAACCATTATTCTTTTATAAGGTGTATATAAATCCACTATGACATTTCATATCAATATTTTCCTATACTACTATAATTTATTGTTTTGGTAAATGTATTAATTCCTGGAGAATAAGATTTACATTTTCAAATTAGTATAGGACACCTGAATGTTTAAGGATTTAATTATCAAATATTTTTCTTAATGATTTTAAATTTTATATTTATTATATTGATATAAATGGATTCAGAAAGAAATTTATATATATCTTGAGATTAATTCTGTAGTTTTCAAAAGGAATATTTTTACATGAAATATATGGAACACTTTGAAAAACAACAAAATTAATGTTCTTTTTAACGTATACTATGATAAAAACTTATCATTCAACATGACCATTATTTGATATTTTTCTTCCAACAACACCGTTAAATTTTTTAAAAGAAAAAGGAATAACTTATTCTCTTTTATGTATAATTTGGTACTGAAAATGGAATGATTATTTCAATATCATTAAATGATTTCTTTTGATTGAAAATGAAATTTTATGGGTGAAATCACAATATTTTATGAATTAGGATGGTATAATGGTACATGGAAATTTGATAGGTGATTTCATGATAAACCAATTATGGGTGGTTTCATAACAAACCAAGGATTGATAGTTACATTATAACATCCAATACATTGGGTTTGGAAGTTGGCTGTATTGATATTTAATTTGTAGGAGTGACATGTACAGATATTGACCGAATGGTTATTCTATTTACTTATGATTATGTCCCACAATACTTTTATATGTTATATGTGATTTATATGGGGTTTTTAGGGCCATGTAGAGGATGATGGTGATTTTTTTGAAGTGTTTTCTTTTTTTTTTCCAAGGAATGTTTTTAAATAAATGAATTCAACCCAATTTGTATATGGAGAAAATCGTATCAACCATTTATTAAAAAATTATCAGACTAATTCATTATGAATAATTGGACTGAAATTTTCCATCATAATGAGAAGAATTTATCTGGAAAAAAATGTTCTGATCGGATTTTCCATAGATCTAGAATAGAATAAGATCGTAATGGTGAATTGAACATTATCTGTAATAAGAGAATTGGTCACGTGGATAATGTAAATTGCTAGAAGAAAAAGTTCCTCAGATTCACTATGGATGTAGTGTGAAAAACGTTATCATAATAAAATTTGCATGAATATGTATAATTAAATATGATTATGCTATGTTTATTTGTATTTCATATATCATAATATAATTGGAGAACGTATGATGAAATCTTTATTAAAGATATGGGAATTGGAAATGATTCAGACCGATTATTTTCAGAGAATTAAAAGGAAGTTTAAGATCACAATTATGATAATCAGATTTGGGATTAATAGTAAGGAAATTGGATGTTGGAGGATTGGAATGTTTTAATAAATTAATTTTTATGGCAAGAATAAGAGAATTTGATCATCCATCATATTCCTAATAAAAATGTCATACCAAGGATGATCATACTCATGATCGATAAGAAAAAGAGCGTATCTTGTATAATCATATTCAAAATGATCGTATTGAAGTTAATTGTAATAAAAAAATATTTTACTTCAGCTGATCATTAAAAATATGAAATTAATAAAGGGTTATGATACTTTACAATTGAATTCAAATAATGTTGAAACTATTCTTAAATTAAATTTAAGACACTAAGGAAGTCATGATACAAGCACAGGGTTGTGAATGAAGGTAGTTTATGAAGATTATCCTTAGTTTATTATCAAATTCCTTTGTCAGGTTGGTCATGAGTTGAATGGAATTTTTTACCATTCAAGTGAATTTTTATTTGAGTCATGTGGATTATATAAAGTATATGATGTGTATTTTAATTGGTTCAAGTTCCACTATATCATACATAAATTGTTTTATATTTCCAATTGGGTCAAGAGAAGAAGTGGAGAAGTAAAAGTGGGTTGAAATGGATATTTATTAATAGGGTGATCTTGGAATTCAAATGAATGATTTTATTCAGAAATTATAGAGGCGCCCATTTCTACATTCATTTATATATTCAATTGAAATAGATAATTTAGTTGAAAAAAATAGATTCAGAAAAATGGACTCATTAATTGATATCAGACTGGAAATTGAAATGAAATTTTAAAGAGAAATTCAATATTTTTGAAGAATAAAAAATCTTTGAGAATAGTTGATGAAGTCAAAATACACACCATTACTTTTGAGGAAATTGAGATTGGGGTGAATATGAATATGTAGGAAATTTTTTTTGGATTCCCACCAAAAGGCACTAAAGGGTCACCTATAAAAGAAAAAAAAAGTAAATTGTATTTTTATGATGAATGATGTAACATTCATGAGAGGGAAACATAGATTTTTTAATAAGGACATATCTATTTCTATTGAATAGTAAAACTTGAAAATACTTGTGTTCATTTGGATGTGTGGTTGAATTCTTTTTATCAAGCAATTGAATATTTAATAGTAGGTTAAGGTTGTTTCACAGAAAATGAATGAAAAATTATCACTAATTCACCCCCCTCTTAGTGATATACTTTCATTGAGTGTTCACTTTCAAATTGTATCAGACGGTAGGTTCCCTTGACTTATTATTTGATAATGTATATTTTGAATTGTGTGAATATTAAATGTATTCTGGTTTTCAATGGAAATAATTATAATATCTCCAAAGATACAATGTTTCCTTATAATATGTCTGTTAGAAATAATGTTGTTGAAGTTAAAATATATGGGTTTCCTTCTATTGATTTTAATAATCCTCTTACATCTGTTGATAAGAAGAATTAAGAGAATTATGGAAGGGCCAAGAATTTTATATTATCATCACTGTATGAAAGTGAATTCTTAAGAGTGAAATTTTTTTCCCTAACCAATGGTATATGGGAAATGTTTAAAAACATATACAAAGTCAATAAATAAGTGAAGAAGTCAATGTTACAATTTTGAATATTGAAATACGAATATTTGATGATGGGTGAGAATCAATCTATTGGGACTTCATTACAATGGTAAATAACACTTTTAGTATTATCATATCTATTTGTGAAAATTTAGATGATTCTATAATTATTGAAAATATAATGAGAATCCCTCCAAACATGTTTGATGAAAAAATTTCTTCATTGGAAGTCTAAGATCCGAAAATAATATCTCTTGATGATTTTCATAGAATTATCATCGCATATGAAGTGAGAATGGATAATTATTTGAAAATAAAAAACAAAAGCTAATAGAGAAATGGAATCCAATGATACTAAAAAAGAAAATTCAAGGAAGAATCTTTTTTATGACAAAGCTGATGATGATAACTCTAAATATAAGGTATGTACAAATCATGATAATATTTTATCCTTGTTTTCTGAAAAAAAAAATTACAAGAGGCCAATATATAAAAGGAGATATGTTTCTGATTTATTGAATAAAAAACTATTATTACCGAGTATGGTGTAAGAGAATCAATTGTGGCATAAAATGTTGGGAAACATGGTCATAAAAACATGAGTAATTTATCTAAAAGGGATAGTGTCTAATAATTTTATAATTTCCTAATAAGAAGTGATTGGTGTTTCACAATTTGAAAGAAAGAAAAGATTGTGAATTTTTGTGCATAAGAAAGTTGAGATTTTCTAAAAACATCCCCTGGAGTTGATTCATTCTGATATTTGTGGGCTGATGAAAAAACAAACAAAAATTATATAAAATTTCTTCATCACTTTCATTGATGATTTTATTTGTATTACGTGTGTTATATGTATGAATAATAATTCAGATTCTTTGAAATTGTTTAAATGTTTCTGAAAGAATATAGAAAACTAATGTGAGTATTCAGTATAGAAGTTGAGAATATATAATAGTGGTGAATACCAAAGTGAAAAATTATTATGTTATCCTTAGAAGCATAGAATTAATCATGAGTATAGTTCCCCATATAGTCCTAAGAAAAGTGGTTGCTGAAAGAAAGAATAGATGTCTGGTGGAAATAGGAATAATTATATTAATTGAACATGGTCATTCTCAATACTGTTGGAGGCAAAACAAGACTACTATTTTTTATATTCATAATTGTTGTATCTACAGGACTTAGTCATACCTGAATCCATGTGAATTGGTTTATGAAAAAAACTCCATGTTTGAAACACATATGTATTTTTGGGATTCCATGTATTAGAATGAAGAAAGGTGGAAACTATGGAAGGTTTTAGCATAAAGTGGAAAAGGAATCATTATTGTATATTCTCTAAAAGGAAGAGAATATAGATGCTTCAACAATGATTCAAAACAAATTTTTGTTTCTATTTATGTCAAATTAATTGAAACAGGTGAGAAAGAAAAACATATTTAAACAGATGAGAAGGTTGACCAAGATTGTTTTGAAAATAGTTCTAATAAGGATACAAACAATTGTATTCCTACTCAAGAAGAAAAAACGTACTCAAAATTTCCAGTGATGGGGAAGATATTTGAAAATCTAATCCATGGATAAGGAAGCAAGTTGAATCTCAGAATATAATTGATGATCAATATAAGGTATCGTCCTCAAGCATTACATATTATAGTTATTTCAACTAGATTTTAATTATTAACATTCCCATAGTTATTTTTGGTTTATAGTTTTATAAATTTAATACATAACTCATACATATCATCCCACAATCATAAAAAAAATTACCATTAAAATAGTGTCCATATCGTCTATAAAGTAAAATTTTAAACACAAAACAACCATATGTTTTCTTTGAAAAATATTATTAACATTTAAATTGACTTCCTTATTTCAATTACACATCCTTCTAACCTCTGAAAATCATTTAAAAAGATGGGATGATCCCAAAAATATTAGTAAGGGATATAAAAATATTTAAAGGAACCATTAGCCCATGAATAAATTTAAACGTATGAAATTATTTTCAAAAAGACATACTTGACACCCATATATACTCAGTTAGTAAAACATGAGATTTACAAGAGATTTGAAACAAACATAAGGAACATAAATTGAACCCTAAAGGTATCTTGGGTCATTAATTTCATAATAATGTAACCCTATTGAATAACTTATGATTTCTAACTCTCACAGCTACCTTACAATGTAACCTGCACAACTACCTTATTTTATAACTATCGTAGTTACACTTGGAGTAACCATATGGATGACCTCCAAATTACACATAACCAATAAAAATGAAAGAGATATAGTTCCCACCCTTCATGACAAACAATTAACAATAACTATAACATAATCATACAGCATGAATAATTTCATAAAAACATTCCATTTGGATTTTTTTTAAAAGAATTTTAAAAGGGGATATAAAAATTAAAGCCCTTTATAAAAATCATATAATTGATGTAAGATATAATAGAGAGGATGGAATATAAATATACACTATAAATACACAGAATTAAACATAATTTAATCATAATTCATCACAAACAAAATGTTAGTAACATATTATTAATGAAATAGAATGTCAACCCAATGAATGGAAATTGGGTTAAGAATTCCTTTACCTCGGGTTTTTATTACTTAAAACATGGTTAAAACTCTGGTATAATAATTAAAATAGTGTTATTAATATCTTAAAGAGACATATTGATGTTTATAAAAGCTTATATGATCATTTCATAACATCAGTTGACCCTTTAATTACAGGTATTTTGTTCCTTTCATTGTTTCAGGTGCATTCTTTACATGATTTCCATGGACGATTTTGTATTTGATTTCCTTATCACATAGAAATGAAATTACAGAAGTGGAATGAAATTGTATACATATTTTTACATAATATTAAATGATTCTATAAATCATTTGTTTTATATTGTATCTGTAAGAATCATTAGATAATCGTTTAGTGGTATTCATTTAGATCATTTTGGCAGTTCTTCGACAATCGTCAACTAGTTTCATTGTATAACATAATATTATTTATATTTGTTTAATATATAACTTGAAAAGTGATATATAATATAATTTTCAATATTTTTCAACCATTTAAATGGTTTTATAACCATATTTTAAGGATGTATTGAAAATTGAAAACATATTGTCCATGATTTTGGTAAATTGGAACATCATAAACAATGATTTTATTTTTTGAATAAGAGGAAGAGTAGAGGAATACTAATGGTGAATTTTTTCAATAAACATGATAAAATAATGAATATATAAGATTATAGAGCTTTAATACCTCTTGGATAAAGGTAGGGGAAGGGAGTATATGGAAAGAAAAGGAAATGAAAAGAAAACATAGGAAAATGAAAGAGGATTCTTACCTCTTGATCTCTTCTCCTTAAGGTCCTCCTTAGGGCATTTGGTTTTGGCCTTTTGGTGAGAAAAGTATGTATTGGACATCGGGAAGATCCTTGGGGAGTGGATTGGGTAGAACATAGAAAATTCACAATTCTTTAGAGGTGTCAGAGGAACATGGTGTGATGATAGTATTTATAGTGGAGAAGAGGAGGGATTTTCCATTATTTTGATCATTAGTTTAATATATTGGCAATAGACTATGAATAGTCTTGATTCATGTGACCCAAAACAGTATTAAGTTAATTTGAGTTCTAAAATATGTTCATTTACATCATCCATGTCTTAATAATGATGCAGAAATTGTTTTATTTATCATATTTCGTAATTATCGAATTTCACTATTCACAAAAAAGTCACAAAAAATGAACCCAACCATTTTTTGATGTGTACAATTAAAAAATGAACTCAATTTTTTGAAAATAATTTTCTACATATAATTAATTTATTTTCTAAATAAAATCATATTTATTCCAAATATAACACTTCTAAAACTATAACTTTCATTATATCAAAATGAAAAATTAATCCAGATAGCATTATCTTATAACCTCAAGAAAATGAAATAATAATATGAGTTAGTATTTATAGGGGACATATTACTATTCATATTACCATTTATAAGGGTATGTTAGTATTCACCAAAAAATAAATTCGTTCTATCTGACTCCAAATAACATACTCATCACAACCATAGATGTGAGTTTTTCGAAATTAAAATCATAAAAGTGGAAAAATTATGTTTAACAGCTAGTTTGTAAATATATCGTTAAAAAAGTCTCATTATTTAGAGAATAAAATTTTCATGTATTTCAATTTATTTTTAAAATCATGGGCTATTACATTCTCCCCACCTTCTATAAATTACATCCTTTCAATTTTATATATTTATTAAACAAATAAGGGTACCTGTCCCACATAGAATTTCATATACCCATTATTATTATTTAACCATGTGGTTTCTCCACAAAACCTTTACCTTGTGGATTATTTTATTCCACAATAATTATTCTCTCTGATCAAGAATCTGAACATGTTTCTCTTTGTATAAAAGGTTCTCTTTGAGCTGAACTTCATTTGGGATCAAAACCTGAGATGAATCTGGAACATACATTCTCAACATCAAAACATGTAAACATTCTGTACCTAGTATAAAATTGGAGGAAAAACTACTCAATAGGGAACTAGTCAAACATTATTTAAGATATCGTAACTTACAATGAACTATTGTCTCACATTCCCTTTCCTACCAAACCACATAATTCTTTTTCATTGTATTATTCTTAGAAAAACGTGATCCCCTACCTCGAAAGAAAAGTCTCTCCTCCTATTATCTGCATAACATTTCTTCCTTCTCTGAGTTTTCCTCATGTATTGTCGGATCATATTGACTTTCTCATCCACTTCCTATACTAATTCAAGTCCCATCAAAATTATTTTTCCAACATCATACCAAAATACTAGATTTCAACATTTCTTCCCATATAATTCTTCAAAATGTGCCATCTATATACTGGAATGGACACTATTATTATAAAAAAGTTCGACTAAATAAATATGATGATCCAAACATCCCTAGTAATATATTGAACAAGCTCAATGCATATCATCCAAAGTATGAATTGTTTGTTCTGACTACCCATCTAATTGAGGATGAAAAGTTGTACTGAAATTTATTTCTATTCACAATGACTTCTAAAGGAATTTCCAAAAGATACAAGTGAAGCTAGGATAATGATCAGAAAAAATGGAATGTTGAAATACATGTAACCTGAAAAAATATTTGGAGTACAATCAACAAAGCTGATCCAAATACATAGTATCTCGAATATGAATTAAATGAGTATATTTTTTCAATCGATCAATAATAACCCAGATTGAATTGTTACCTAGAGAAGTATTTTCTAGTCCCCCAACAAAGTCCATGGATATATTTTCCAATTTCCACTCTGGCGCTGGTAGTGGCTGAAGCATCCCCTTTGGTAACTGTCTCTCTACATTAACCTATTGACATGCCAATCATTTCACGATAAAATTTTCAACATCTCTCTTCCTTCCATCCCACTAGTAATACTCTTCTATGTCTCTTTACATCTTTGTTCTACAAGGATAAACTGAAAACCGAGAACTATGAGCTTCACACAACAACTAGTTCTTGACCTCAGAATCACAAGGAACACACAGTCTTCATTCTAATCTCAAAACATAATATTTATCAGTGATAAATTCTATAATCATGCCCATTTTAACCAATTATAACTTTTTTTGTTTCACCCTGTATGCCTTCAACAATTTCTTAATTATTTCTAAAAAATATGACTGCAATAAAACCAGAAACAAAACAACTGAATTTCATACACCAACGATTTCCAAACTAGAATTCATCGAATCATTCATTAAGGGGTCATTTTTCAAACATAACATGGGTAATGATGCATGATGTTAACAACTCAAGGAATCCTCCTTTTTTTGAATTTCATGGATGGTAATTGATCATGCAATCATAATACTTTATTAACTCAAGCCATCTTTCCTCCCTCATCATTAGTACCTTCTAAGTGAATATATACTTTATACTTTTATAGTTGATATATATATCACATTTGGCTTTGTATAAATGATTCCTTCAATTTTTCAAATAAAAAACCATAGCTAATAATTTCAAATCATATGTGGGGTTATTTTATTCTTTAGGTCTTAGTTGTCTTGAAGCATAAGAAATTACCTTATCATTTTGCCTCAAAACACAACCAAGTCCCTTCAATGAAGAATCACTATAGATGAAAAACATACAATTGTTTGAAGGTAAGGAAAAAACAAGATAATTCACCAATTTATTCTTCAGTTCCAGAAAAAATTCACATTCATTTTTCTAGTAAAATTTAACTCCTTTTTGTGTTAACTTAGTTAGCGGGCTAGATAACCGGGCAATGTTTTTAACATGCCATCAGTAATAACCTGCTAGTCTATAAAAACTACACATATTTGTAAAATTTGTAGGTCTTGGCCATTTGTGTTCCACTTTATTTTAGCAGGATCAACTATTATTCCATCTTTATTTATAATATACCAAGGATAAGAAATCATTTGCAACCAAAAATAACTGTTTTTAAATTTTCCATATATCTTCTTTACCTTTATGGATTTCAAATCAAACAATATATGTTTTTTTGATCTTATTTACATTTATAAAATAACAGAATGTAATCAATAAAAAAACTAAAAACATATCCAAAAAACATGAAATATTCTATTCATAAGATCCATGAATACATCAGGTGCATTAGTTAACCAAAACGACATATCCAAAATTCATAATTCCTATATAGAGTGTGGAATGTTGTCATTAGGATGTCTTCTTCCATTACATTCAACAAATGGTACCCCGAACTCAGGTCAACCTTCAAAAAATACTGTACTTCGTAGATATGATCAAAAAAGTCATTGATATGAGGAAAAAGTGTTCTTGTTTTTAACAGTGAAGTTATTCAAGGCTCTATAAAAAATGAAAAATCCCATGGAACCATCATTATTTTTATCGATAAATAAAAGTAAACCATGGTGAAGTACTAGGAATAATGAAGCCTTTATCAAGAAACTCCTGCAACTAATTTTTTAATTCAAGAATTTCCAATTGGGTCATTCAATAAAGGGGTTTTGAAATTGGATTAGAAAAAAGAGGAAATTCAATTGTGAATTCAACTTCCTGATCCGGTATAACACTGTGTGACTCCTTAAGAAAAAACATCATGATATTAATTTACCATTTTCAAATTATTAATTTGAATAGTTCCATTGTTTTTAACAATATAAAAAAGCCAAAATTCATTTCCATCTTTCAATAGTTTCTCAGCTTCCTCATATTTTATCAATTTTATGGGTTCATTCTTGTATACAAACTGAAATTCTTTCTGATAAACAACTTATTTATCTCTACAGGAAATCAATGCATGATAAACAGAATGCCAATCCATACACAGAATAACATAAAACTCTACTAATGAAAAAACAATAATGTTTGTAGGTATTTTAATTCCATAGATAAAAATATGAAGACCCATAAAATTAATTTTGGTTGTAACATATGTTCTGGTCTCATTTTTTTTATATATCAAATTTACTAGAAAATTTATTAGAAATAAATTAATGTGTTGACCCTGTATCAAACAAGACTTTAGAAAAATCATAGAAAAATGTACCAAATACTAGTTTATTAGATGTCCCAACATCTAATGACGTGGTAGCAAAGGATCTCTATGAACTTTTCTACTTATCGTATGGGTGATTCCAATCATTCAAATCATTCTTTGGGGAGGAATTTTCTTAATTACCCATCTCACCACATTTGAAACACATTATGGCTTCCTTATTAGGATTAATCTTATGAACATTTTCATTACAATCTCGGGCCATATGTCCAAACTTACCACATCGAAAAAACATTCCATTTTTGTAAGGTATTCCCCAATGTTCTTTTTACCAATATTTTCACTAACTAGAAACTAAACATTCTTACCATCAGATTTCATTGATTTATTATTACCCATCGCTTAACATTTATACCTCTTCTATTATTTTTTCTCAATGTATATGTGATCATTAGAGAACTCCATTTCCACTCTCTTATCACATTAGACAAGTTTCTCATAACTTATGAACTCTTTAGAATCCAATGACCTTCGACATATTGGGTTTAATCATAAGTAAGAACGATTGATTTTCTATGAATATCCTGAATAATATTTGGAGTGTTCCATGCCAGTCGGGTGACGTTTTATTCATACATGGCCACTAAATATTCTTCATTTCCCATCAATTCAATGAATTTCTTCCCCATCCTAAGTTGAACCACCATAGGAATATATTTTTCATGGATAATACTTTTAAATTCATCCCAATATAAGGTATCAATCTCGTCTCTGTCCTGGATATTCGTGACCATTAACCACTTATGATAACCTCACCAATAAAATGATAAATTTAAAGACTTAACTATTTATTATCTAAAAATATCATAACATAAAATATATTTTTAAGGGATTTAACCCATCCTTTAGTCACTACTCAATTAGAAGATCCACTGAAAGCATGAGGGTGTTACCTCATAAAATGTTTCACTATCATCTTGTTCCTTTATGGTGGCTTTCATTGTTTTGTGGAATCGATGGCACCACATCTTATTTTCTGTGTAATCTGAGCCATTACCATCACAAAATACTTAATTCTAATTCCTATCATTCTCGATTGTGAATTTGAAAAAATATCATCCTCTCAGTTCCTTCCAACATTAGTTTCCCTATTTCTTCAACGGAAAACCATTCTGAAGAGACATATATTAGATGAAGCATCATGGTAATCTTAATGTTCCATATTATTTCAACATAAACATAAGGTAAAAAAATATTTATGGTATTCTGTCAAAATCATACTAACTCTTAAGTTTAACTAGACTATGCCTTGATACCAACTATTATGTATCGTCCATAAACATTACATATTCTAGTTATTTAAAATAGAATTCACTTTTTTAAATTCAAAGAGATATTTTTTGTTTAGAGTTTCAGAATTTGAGTAAATAACTAAAACATGTCAACCCACAAGAATTAAAAGTGGTTACTATTAATATAGTAACCATTTAATCAAAACCATAAAATTTTAAACACAAAACAACAGCATGATTACATTGAAATATCTTCAAAACATTTAACTTAACATTCTTATTTCTATATAGAATACTTATAACATGTCAAAATCATTTAAAAACATGTTATGAGCACAATAATAGTAGTAAGGGATGTAAAAAATAATGAAATAATACATCATTACATGAATACTTGTAAATGTATGAAATCATTTTCAAAAAATCGTACTTGACACACATATATAATTACATTGTGAAAAAGAGATTTCCATGATAATTACACATAACATAATGAACATAAATAGAACCATAAACTTATATTAGGGAATTAATCAGATAATATTGTAACCATATTGACAAACTTATGATTTTTAACCCTCAAAACTACTTTAAAATGTAACCCTCACGACTACCTTGTTGTGTAACCATCATAGTTACGCTAGGAATAACCATATGGATGAACTCTAACATACACATAAAAACTACATTGGAGGGTTATATAGGTCCCACCCTTCATGAAACATAATTCCCAAGAACCAGAAAATAATCATACAACATGAATAATTTCATAAAAAAAATTCTTTTGAATTTTGTAAATCATAATATTAAAAGTGGATTTTAAAAGAAAATCCCATTAAAAATATCATGTAATTGAAGTGAGACTTAATAGAGTATAAGTAATACATATATAAACTAAAAATACACATAATTAATCATAATACAAAAAAAATAATGAAACAGACAATTTTTATACCATATAATTAATGGAGTAGAATGTTAACAAAATGAATGGGAATTGGGTTAAAAATTCACTTACCACGGTTTTTTCTAACTTCATACATTTTTAAACCTGCTATATAATTACAAAGAGAGTGTTATTAATATATTTCAGAAATGTATTAATGTTTATAATTCCGTATATGATCATTTCATAACATCATTGCACCCTTAAATTATTGGTATTTTGTTCCTTTCTTTGTTTTTGGTGGATTCCTTACATGATTTCCATGGTCGGTTTTGTATTTGATTTCCTTATAATATGGAAATAAAATTACTGAATTTGAATGAAATGGTATTCATATGTTTCCCAAATATTAAATTATTCTATAAATTATTTTGGTTATATGGTATGAGGATTAATCATTAGATAAATCTTTAGATAAATCTTTAGTGATATTTGTTCATATCATTTCGGCGGTTCGTTGAAAATCACGAACTAGATTCATTATATAACATAATATTTTGAATATATTTTAACTCTATACCATGAAAATGGATATATAATAAACTTTAAAATATATTAAAACCATTAAAATGGTTTTATAACTTGTTTTGAAGGATGTGAGGGAAATTGAAAACACGTCGTCCACGATTTTGGTAAATCAGCATATCACTGGTGATATTTTTATTTCTAGTATAAGAGGAAGACGATAGGAAGACTGATGATTTATTTTTTACATAAACATGATAAAATCTAGAATATATATGATTATGAAGATTTAATACCTCTTTGATATGGTGAGGGTAAGGGATTATATGAAATGAAAAGTAATTGAAAACAAAACATAAAAAATGAAAGGGGGTTCTTCCCTTATGATCTCTTATACTTGAGATCCTCATTAAGGCCTTCAGTTTTAGAATTATTTTGAGCCCAGATGGTCATTCCTGTTGGGAAGATCCTTGGGAATTGAATTTAGAGATATTTAGACTACTCACAAATTTTAAGGGGTGTTAGAGGAATAGGTCGTTGAGTGGTATCTATAGTGTAGTAGAGGAGGGGTTTTACATTATTTTAATCATTAGTTTAATATTTTTTTCAAAACTATGAATATTCTTGATTCATGTAATAACAAATAGTAATAAGTGAATGTGAGTTCAAAATGATTGTCATTTACATCATCCAGGACCCATGCATGATGGAAAAATTCATTCATTTATCATATTTTTTAATAATCGAATTTCACTATTCACCAAAAAATAATTTATTTTAGAAAAATCAAAAAAAAAAATCACCCCAACAATTTTTTTTTGTGTAGAATTCAAAAATTAACTCCATTTATGCAAAATATTTTTCTAAATATTATTTATTTAATTTTAAAATAAAATTATCTTTTATTCTAAAAATAATATCTTTAAAACTATAACTGGCTTTACATCACCTTAAAAAATTAATCAATATATCTCTATCTTACAACCTTAAGAAAAGAAATATTAATAGGTTTTACTATTCATAAGTTTTATATTATTATTTATATTAATATTCATAATGGTATGTTATTATTCATTAAAAATATCAATTTGGTTCTATCAGACTCCAAATAACATACTAATCACAAACGTAGATGTCCATTTTTATGAAATTGAAATCATAGAAGGGGAAATTAAGTTTAATGGATAGTTTAAAACTACCTCCATAAAAAGGTGTCATTATTTTGAGAATCCACATTTCTTTCATTACAATTTATTTTCAAAACCTTGGGGTGTTACACGAAATATCATAAGGTTCAAACAAGAAAAACAAAAAATGCTATTTCATATACTTCTTTGTATTCAAAAGCGGATCATATTGATGAAAATGAATCTTTTAAGAATCTATAATGGGTTAATTCCATGAATGAAGAATTGGATCATCTTTAAAAAAATGATACATGGGGACTAGTACCTAATCCATAAAATAAAAGCATTATCGGCAAAAAGTTGTTTTTCTAGAACAAGATCAATGAAGAAGGTTAACTGATAAGAAAAAAAGAAATAATGGTGTAAAAAATGGTATTCAAAAATTAAAGATATCAATTTTGATGATACATTTTTTCTTGTGAAATGACTTGAACCAATATGAATCTATATTTTTATTTCTACACAATGAGGATATATGATCTTTCAAATGTATGTTAAATCCACATTCCTCAAATGTTATCTTGAACTGGAAGTATACATTGAAAAACTTTGTGGATTTGTTATTGGGAAATATTAATGTTATGTGGGAATATTGAAAAGTGGATTTGTATGACTTAATACATGATGAAAGGGATGGTATTCTAAATTGGATACATGATTAAAGAATATAAATTTCAATAAAGGAAGAGTGGATAGAAATATCTACATCAGAGAAAGTTAAGAGTATTCCCTCATTATGGTTGTTTATGTCTATGACATTATCAATGTGGGAATGATGAATAATGTTGTAAAATATTTTTGGAATAGTTGAAAAAGTTATTTGAAATGTCTATGTTGGGGGTAATAAAATACATAAATGGCATTCAAATCATTTAAAAGGATAAATAAATATTTATTTTTAAGAAATGTATCCTAAGGAACCTCTCAAGAGGTTTTGAATAGAAAACTCAAAACTTGTTTCCACAATAGTATTCATGGTAATAAAGTTTTCTAATAATGGAGGCAAAAAATAAGTTGATCAGAACGAATTTAATAAGTTTATTGGAATCTTATTTGATTTTAAATCCTCAAGACCCAACATTTTTTATGTTATTACCTTATATGTCGGATTTCATAGTGCTCTAAAAGATTCACATTTACTTGATGGAAAATGAATTCTAAAATACATCAATGTCAATCGGGAATTAAGAATAGTTTATAGAATCTCAGATAGTATTTAGTTATTTGTGTATAAATATGGTGATTGGGAAGGAAATTTGGATAATAGATGATCCAAATGTTATGGTGAATTCTTCATAGGATTGAATTGTGTTAGTTGGAATTCAATGAAAAAAATTCGTTAACTCTCAGTTGGATGAAGCTAAGTATGTTGTTTCCACTGAAACTACTACTCAACTTTTATGGATGAAAAATCAATTAGAATATTTACTTGTTGAAGCAAAGTTACTATTTCTCTTAGGTTGTGATAATCAGAGTACAATCAATATCACGAGGAATCATGTTCAACAATGTCATTCAAAAAATATTGATATCAAATACCATTTCATCAAAGAGAATGCATAGAAGAATGAATTAAATATGGTGTATGTTCTAACATGAAAAAAGTTGTTTTCATATTAATAAAACGGTTATCGAATGAATCATTATCTAGATTGAGTATGAACATGTGTGTCCAAATTCAATCTCCTCATGTTTGAGGTGTTTCTCTCTATCCCCTTTCTCATATTACCTTTGGATTGTGTGGTTAAGGGGGAGAATGAATTGTTTCATAAATAAATTCAATTAATGCATCAAAAAAGAGGGATTTTTGGGTATGCTGTAATTCAGAATTTTTTTGTGAGTAAAACATTCTAACTGCTTTTTGGTTATAGGACAAAATTGTTTTATATTATAGGGAGGGTGATGAAAAGTAGAGGTTGAAGAATATCTAATTATAGAACAAATAAAATAGTTTTAGGATCACTGCTTACGGAAAGAATGGTTTTTTAGTAAATGATTCTTGTTTCCTACAATGAGATATCTAAAAAAGGATTATAATTATTCCTAATTGATCCATTTTCGGAGGATAAAAAGTTAATTGGTTTATAAAACCTGATTGAAAATAAAATAAAAATGGGGATATTTTTAGGACATAGATGATGAAGAAGGTGATTTTTTTTAATTATTTTATTTCATTATCAAGGAATGTTTCTGAAGAAATGAAATCAGCTCACTTTTTATTTAGTGAAAATCATATTGACCATGGTTTTCACAAGAATCAAACTCAGTATTTCAAAATAATAATACTCCCTTTTTCCATATTAATGAAAATAGGTTGTGTTGAATAAAATCTTTTGATTGGACTTTCCTTGGGTCCGAAATGGAAGAATATCATAATGAGGAATTTACCATTATATGGAATAAGATAGTCAGTCATGTAGAGAATTTTTCTTTCTAGAAGTAAATGGAAATCAGATTCACTCGTGATCTAGTGTTAAATAAGTGATTATAATTGGAGTCTACATGACTATGATAAATTAAATGTGATAATGATTTTCTAATTTTTATTTAATAAATCATAAGTTAATTATAGTAATTATAATGAAATATTGGTGAATTAAAGGGGAAGTGAAAAATATTCAGGCTGATTGTTTTTAGATGATAAAAAAATGAAGCTAAATATTATACTCATAAAAATCAGGTTCAGGTTGAGAAGGAATAAAATAGGTTTCTAGAGGAATGGATAGTTTCAATAATTTAAATTATAAGTCAGGAACTATTATATTTGATCATGAATTGTATTCGTAAGATAGATTTCATACCTAGGATGATTGTACTCATGATTAGGAGGTAAAAGAGTGTACCTAGTATGATCATATTCAGAATGATCGTATCGAGGATAATTATTTTCAGAAATGATCATACATGGGATAAAAAAACTAAATAAGATAAAATGAATATAATTTTACGTTATTTTCCAATTGATGTATGAATATTATTAATCTATTCTAAAATTAATTTAAAGTAATTATGTAATTCATGAAAAGAGCATGTGGTTGTTAATTAAGTTATTTTTTGAAGATGAGCCCTAATTTATTTTCAAATGGCTTCATCAAGTAGGTCAAGAGTTGAATAACATTGTTTAATTTTCAATTGAATTGCCAAGGGATTCAAGAAAATTAAATAAATGAGATGATGTGTATTTAAATTGGTTCAAGAGAAAATATATCAAAGTATAATTGTTTTATATTTCCAACTAGTTCTTGAGAATAACTGAATAAGTAAAAGTGGTTGAAAGTGGAGATTGAGGAATGAATTGTAAAAGGGGGGATCATGGAATCCAATTGAAATATGTTTTTCATGATTTTGAGAGTTATCTATTTCATCATACATTTATATATTCAATTCAAATAGAAAATTACATCGATGAAATAATATTTAGAAAATC
The DNA here is from genome assembly GCA_963277665.1 of Viscum album. NCBI lineage: Eukaryota > Viridiplantae > Streptophyta > Magnoliopsida > Santalales > Viscaceae > Viscum > Viscum album. Next base: position 1,518,503,157 of record OY728141.1, on the reverse strand, counting down.
AGACTAACAAATTAAAATAGGATTGGAAATTGAAAATAAAGTCTGATGAATGAGTGAATATTGTATAAGAATCAATACCCTCCAAGATTAGTTGACTAATTCAAAATACACTCAAATTTTTAGGGGAAATTGATATTAGGGTTAATTTGATTAAGTGAGAAATATTTTGGATTCGCACCACATCCAGTCAAGGGTCACCTATAAAAGGATAAAAGTAAATTATACTATTTTGATGACTTGTGTATTGTTTTTGAGAGATAAGCTATTAGTTTTTTTATGAGAAAATAGTTTTTGTATTAATAATTTTTGAAATAATTTTGATGCACTAAAGAGGAAGGGAATATAACAGATCATACCGTTATATTCAGATGAGCATAATACTTAGTATTTATCATCCTCAATTGATTACCATACTCTTTTTCTTAATTGTATTCAAATAATCATCGTATTTGGATGAATTAATTAGACTCATATTTCTGTAGTGGATTATTCAAAATGGAGTAAGAATAATTTTTGAATTGTCTCAATCATACATAGACAGTGTTATATCATTTCATATCGATAAATCATATTGGGATGAATTCGACTCAGAAGAATTTGGCTAAGAGTATCATACTGAGAAGAGTCGTTTTAGGGAAAATCATACTCTGAGGAATCGGGCTGGGAAATAGAGAGTGGGAAAATAAGAATTCTTTTTCCTTAACAAAGTACAAGATGTTCTTACCATCTTCTATGTATGAAATTGAAGAAGTTTTTTCAATTAAATAAATTTGTGGGATTGAAATGACGTATAGGTAACATTATTTGTTACCTAAATTTTATATTCCCACATTTGTGTTAGGAGAGTGAAAAAGCACTATTATATTTGTTTACAAAGTGATACATGTGTCTTAGGGTATATTCTACTCATTTTAATTCAAAGACTGATTTTTGGTGGATTGTCTGGTATTGTATTTCATCCAAACCATACAAAGGATATAGTTATTCATATTAAATAGTGAACCTTGTAAATACATGTCTTCCTTTATATGTGTGGTTGAATTTTTTCCTATAGGGAATTGAATCTTTTACATGAGGCAATGGTTTTTTCAAAAAAAAATGTAAAATAAAAAGTATCACTAATTCACCCATCCCCCTCTTAGAGAAACAATTGATTGACTGGTCACTTTCAGTTTTATGTTATTCTTTTGATAAAAAAAAGAAAATCAATGATATTATATTTAGTGAAGTGTATTTACTACTTCTTTAAGGTGAAAATTATAGCATTATGATAAAACTATTCATGATTTACATGTACCGTACAAATACTTTTGTGATCATACCATGTTTTAAAATGGTTTCCACTAGATTCAATGGATAATAGAGACAAGGATGGGATCAATGGAAAAAATTAATAATAAACATGAAATGAAACACTTTCTCTTTTGACATATTTTTTATTTTTAAAAAAAAACTGGATAGTGATTAGAAGTGTCTAGTTTATAAGAAATGAGTTTTTATGTATAAGATATTGACTAATTCTCTAATTCATTATAATTGAAAAGATCCTCAGTCTGAACAAATTTAAATTCTTCACTTAACTCAAGATTATGTATTGTTTAGGGCCATGGCCTTATAATAAGATAATCATATGGTTATTAAAAAATATAAAATATCATTTGTATGATATATGGGACTCATACCCAATAAAACTTATATCCCCAACCCTGGGTCATGTAATTAATCTTTGGAATTACATAAGACATCACTCATAATAAAATCATCAACCATGATCCATTACATAATAACATATACATAAGAATATAGCATAAAACTATATAATATATATAATTATATGAAATCATGTGTTAATGATATCCACCATAACATTCATTACATAGTAGGATTAGGCTAACTACTCATATGTCGTCCTAAGCTTGGGATAACAGCTCTTGTACCCTTTTAACATTGGATAATTGCACATGTACCCTTTTTATCTCATGAGATATAAAACATTACCCAATGATTTATAGGGACATAGTGGACCCACCTTTAACATAAATACAAACTATTTATATTTATACCAAAATAACATGAATAAATTCTTTTTTTCGAATATTAATTAATCCAAGAATTTGAAAAGGTTTAACTGCGGATTTCTTTAAAATATTATAATAAATATTGGTAAGGAAGGTGGATGTAATCCTTATAGAATATCATTAATAAATAATAATAATCATTAAAGGATGTTAACTTGGTTGAAAAATAATTTTATGAAAAAATTATAAATATTACATGAAAAGAAGAAGAAATATCCATTCATTTTGGTAGCCATTAATATTGAAAAAATTAATGAATAGTAAAACTAATATTTTCATTAAAACCCCACAAAAATAAAGATGGAAATTTTTATAATGAATAATATTCAGGACTATGAAATATTCTGGTGAAGTGTAAAATGTCTAAGAAATATTTATCTCTAAATTTTTAAGAAAAATCAAAGGTGACCCATAAATAAAATTTTAATAACATTACTTTTAAAACCATTTTAAATAAATTCAACGATATGTGAAAATGAACATAAAAATCCCTTGAAATTTAAAAAATAAAAATTTTAATAGTATAAATAATATTTATATATAAGATAATTGTTTGGGTAAAATACTTCAATACATTTAATGTAATGGTTTTAAATAAAAACCATTAAGGATTTTTAAAATTATAATCAACATAAAAAATTAATGAAATTAAAAAAACATAAAATACGATGATTATACAATGATTCTTTATATAAAATTTCAATGATTAAGTATATATTCAATACAAATTAATACATGTGAATAATTAAATACATGGATCATGGTAGAAAATTTGAAACAATAGATCCTTATAAATTTTATGATATTTAAATGAAAACCTCCTGTAAGAGAAAACCTAAGATGGATTGTAAATAAATTTTATTTTCATGAAAATATGATAAAACACATCCATAAGAATTATATTCACCACATAAAAGAAAAAATTAATTAATATGTTGATAATATCAATAAATAGAAATTGAGATGAAAACCCCTTACATGATCATAACTTGTGAAATATGAATCAACCAATAAAGTGATTATGTGAAACTAATTTAAATCAACATTAAACAAGAAGAAAACCCTCATTAAAATCAAGGGTAATTAAAAAATAATTTAGGAAAAAAATTAAATGTTTAATTAATATAACCCAATGAAAGGATATTGAGTTTAAAATATTCTATTCTAGAACTACCACTTGGTCAGACACATTGTAACCTCATCTTATTTTTCAAATCTTCCTTTCAATTGAACTTAATGCCTTTAGAAGAGAGGTTAATGATCATAATATGGTCCTGGTAGAGTGTTATGGTATGTATGGGGAATTATGTTTGGTAAAATTTTTAGATGAAAATGAACTAATATGTGTCTTTAGAAAAGATAGATTATGTCTCATTTTATAGTAAAAAATACATGGCATTTTCACAAAAATTCAATCATTAATGGTTAAGATTGTCATTTTAAAGTACCATGTGGCTCATAAATGGACCAATTATGTTATTTAATACAATATATCATATATTTTATAAAATATAAGATTATTTTTATATCTAAACAAATTAATACAATATTATTTGGCTTGAAATACCATTTAAATTAATTTTCCATATTATCCACATTGGTTTCATTCAATGATATTTAAATATACATGGAATTAAAATTTACTAATTCAAAGTACATATTACCTTCCATTTTTATCCCAAAATTTATTTAAAAAACTAGTTCGTCCAAATATTATTACATTTATTATTTTTAAAACCATTTACTTGTATTATTATAAAGCTTTCACAAGTGTTGCGTTGATGTTGTGAGGAGTTTTAGTTAATTATATTATTAATTAAAAGAAAAAATAAATTACTAATCCAAATATAACTCCAAAACCATCATTATAATTTTTCTATTAATTATATATTTATTTTTATTCCTATCATTATCCAAGAAGAATATTTTAAATATTACGTTAGAGAGATTGACATTTTTAAAAATACTCTAAACATAAAATAAAATAATTTTCCTTATCAAAACAAATTTGAACCAATGTATACATCATGATAAGATAACACTCGGGGATTTTGAGAGTGACCTCATCCCCTAATTTGAACATATTTGTTTTTGAAATATTATTAACATTACCCTTTAAAAAATAGGTTTACAGATTATAGTCATTACAATGATTAATAACATTTATTTTAGTAATTTAATTTTAATGAATAAATGTAAAATGGACACTCTTAAATAAAATGAATACGATTATTAAAAATAGATAATAAATTTAACATGATAATTTCTAGATTTGATAAAAATTACTATTAATATATGTACGCAAAATGAAATGAAAACATGTTTTTAGAAAAGTTACTTTTGAGCATAAAAAATTAACCAAAAAACAAAAAAATAATTAATCCACAAGAAATTTATTGTTTTATGATATAAAAATGGGATTACTGTGACTTTAAAACAAATCATAAACCTAATTTAACACTTGAAAAACTTAGTTAATGAAAATAAAAAAATAGATCATTTATTGAAATAAAACATCATATAGGTTCTAAAATTTCAACAAAGGTTTATAAATTCATCAAAATATTTTTAAATATTGTATTTTAATCCTTAAACACTTATTTCTACTATAAATGTTTTAACAAACTGTTAATTTATTCTTATATCATGATGATACCCTAAAAGTGATAGTATTTATAAAACCTTCATTTTTTACTCACCCATAAATCAACAGTTTCAGAGAAATAACAAATAATCACCCTAAAATAATTTTTGAATTATTATTTCAAAAATGAGGATTATTTCATCATATTAAAATTCTAAAATTAGTTAATTTAACTTTTAATGAAAAATAAAATATATAACGATGAAACACATTTATAGAAAAATACTTATTTTAAACATTAAGAGTTCATATTATTATTTCATTTCAATATTTAAATTTTTTAGTATTAATTTATTAATTTGTACCATTAAATATTATATATTATCATTAAAATATTTTAAAAGTGGTCGATAAAAGAAAAAACCCTTAAAATAAATATTTCTTTGAAAAAAATCCTTTAATTCATATTAATTATTTATCTGCTAAATGTAAGTATTCTTAATTGATTAATAACTTTTCATTAACATGAGGTTGTTTCTGTCTTATGATTTTCTTTATAATGATAATCTAATATTTCTGAGATCATTTTAGTTTTATTTTTATTTTTGAAATAATTTATTTGGAACTATTTTTTAAAGGAAAATATATACTAAAATCATAGGTCATTGCATTCTAATACCCTAAATAAATTACAACATTGGAATTTTAATTATCACATAATAATGACAATAGATAAAGATATCCCTAAGATAGTCAAGACTAAAGATGAGTTATCAACACCACCATCTTTTTTGAGACTATGAAACTAATATGTTCCCCTTATAATGGTAGTAATTTACAATAGGAGCCCATAATCATCCTTTCACCAATAAATGATCATTCGTTGATTTGGGATCTGAAAAATGTCATTCCTAACTCAACTACAGATATGGGTTCTATGTAGAGTGATCTAATCCATTTCTAAAATCACAAAAAAATTTATTATGGATGTTATAATAATATTTATAAAAAACCCATTCTTACAAACTTATATATAAATTGGTTTATCGCCAAGGGATATATTCATCATACCAATCAGAAAATTGACTAACAATTAGTTCTATAATCATTGGTGTCATGAATTGATTACCATTACAAAAATTTAATGCCATTAAGCAGTGGATGTAACCATAATTAAATATATCATTTATAGTTAATGATTGGATTATGTGTGTTCCTTACACCATGTTTTGTCATGAACCACTTCAAAAATTGTGAATTCATAAATCTAACCCTTGTCCCTATGTATAGGGTGTTTTTAACATTGATTTCAATCATTAACCCTTAGTTGGTACACATACAAGTGTATTTTCCATGAAAATTAAAATAATATAATTTGAGTGTGGGCATATATTTCTAATGGATATGTGGGAATAGATCCATGTTCTTTAGATGAAGATGAGTTCCCTTTGCCCCATCATCATTGTAAAGATCAACTGATGCTATCAAAATTAATATTTTTTTAGATAGTTTCAAAATTAATCATCTTTATTGTGGATGGATTATATATAAATAAGGGATATGTGGTTTCGAATATGAACCAATGTTTATTTCACCTTATCCATTTATAATAGAGGGTGATTTAGTATGCTGACTTGTTTGTTGGAAAAATCAAGATCTATTTTCAACAATTAACAATCTATAGATAATTTTTCATGAATATCCCTCTAAAATACATCTTGAAAGTGTATTCATGTTTGGAAATTAATTTTTTGATTATTTTATGGTAAATTGGTGGATAATTGAAGCATCAATTATAACCACTTTGGACTAGATATAGAACTCTCAAGATTGGTAACGTTTACAAGTAAATATTTCATGAATGGCCATCAAGAGACCATATTATTATTGCATATAATCTTCACTCCCTTTTACATTGATATATTATTGATTATTGAAGGATCAATTTATATACCGAAGGATATATTCTAAAATTTTTGGGTAATTAATTATTCCTTCTTAAATAGACAAAAAAATATGATGAATTGGAGTTCCTTCCTTCGATATGCCTAGGAATTGATTCCATTGGAGGATTCCTTAATGTGTGTGGTTTTAGAATTATATTTATGACATGGAATTATCTTGATACTCCCTTATAAACCTCTTATTAATGAACTAAAACCAAGGATAGACATCCATGATGTTTGAGTTGTTGTATATGGTTTTGAAATTTGGTTCATTATTTGATCTTTGTAAATCATTGGAGTTCTCTGTGAAAAAACCTTTTGTTAGGGTGTTCTTTATAATGTTGGGATCTTGCATACACTTTTTTATATGGTATAATTCTTTTTTATTTTAGTTTTTCTAAAAAGAGTATGGTTGGTTTCATGTGTAACTGTGTTTATCCTATTAGACCCATTATGGTTCTTGATTCCATGAGTTTTCTAGAGTTTCTTTTTAAAAGGTTTGAGGTTGATTAAATTTTTTTATATGATGCTACCATGCTCTAATGAAAATAGTATATGTTTTTTATTTTTATCCCATTTTGTGTATTACCCTTACTTTGCAGGTTTATATCCTATTATACATGACTCAAGAACAACATGGTACTATTACCCATTATATGAGAGTGTTAATCACATGCAGTGATGATGATCATTGACCCCTATATAAAGTAGGAGTATCATAGATGTGCAGTCTAATCCAATCTTATGATACTAAGGAACATTCCATAACTAGACTCCTTTAAGACACCAATTATCATAATCCTATTTATTCTTTAAGTGTACTGATATACATGTCACTATCCTTATTTGGTAAATTTTGATGACCCATGACCATCATTCCACCATAGATCCAAAGAAAGTATATTCTAGGGTTTCTGGAATCCAAGTTAGCACATGACCACTTTGTACGTGATTGTATGTTTGTTCTTCCTTCTTTATCATTTATCATTATAAGGGAATAAACCTTTTTTTACATGTGGACACTTTTTATGGATTAATTGGTGGTTTCCAAGTGTATTTTTTTACTTCATTCTATACAGGAATTTCAGTGCACATCAAGAATAAATGTATTTGGACCCCAGGAATATAAAGGGGATATTGGAAGGCTATTGCAATGATTATCTTGGATCTAGGAGTAGTATCAGTATTTTATCTAAGGATGCTTATATTTTTTTATTTACCTAATTTAATTTATACTTGGGTTTTTGTTTCCACATAAGGATCCATGTTCACCAATTTTTATAACTGTTATGTAATTTACATATTTTCCTCATGTTTACTCTGATTGTTATATTTTATTATATTTTATTATATTATTTTTTGAGTAAGGAAGTGATACTATGACAGTATCCTCCAAACCAATGGACCTATAGACTCACTAATATTCAATGGTCTCTTTTATATGGGAGTCACAAATGAGGTTATGTGAATCACTAGATCAAACCCTAAGGTTCATCTTGAGGTTTATACACCCAATTTTAAATATGTTTTTCCCATTTTCCCTTTAATTATTACTTTTTCCATTTAAGATTTGTCCTTGGTGACTATTTTTTACCTAGTGTGACTTAATATTTATTCATAAAAATAAATTGGTCCTTATTAGATAATTGGGACCTACTAATTATATATATGAAAATATTTTTTTTCATATTTAATTTATATACATCTTAAAATTTAATTTTAGTATCATTATCAAATAATATATTAAAACAAATTTTGAAAAAAAATTACATCCATTTAAAAATATCCATCATAGGTCTGTAGTCTATAATAATAATTTAAAGTGTATAATTTCATTTATAGAATAATTGTTTTATATAAAAAGGGTTTCAAGCATTTTTATGCAATTCCTATATTTTAATAATGCAATAAGAATCAAAATGTTATAAAAAATGCCATATTTCACAATTCACCTAATAGCCAATTATTTTTTAGGAAAACCCCAAGAGTTCATTTGATGCGAATATATTTATGATGAATTCAAAAATTAAGTTTATTTTATACAATTAAATTCAAACATTTAAAAAATGTACTTTTAAATATGCTCAAGAATAAAGTCTCTTTAGTGTATGCATTTGTGATAGTGTATGATATGGTATTTACCAACTATAGTAGGGTCTTGGGTATTATATAATCCCCCTTAAATAATTTCATCCTAGAAATTGGTTTATATATCAGCTATTGATGAAATTTGGATGCCCATTCCTCATAAATTCTTAAGGCTCCACTATTTCCTCTTTGTGTTTGTCATTTATCCAAAGGAATTTCATTAGAAGAGTTGTTCAGTTCTATAATACATTCCCTCTAGTGTTAAAAATCAGGATAGGATCATCATTATAACACAAATTAGTCTCCTAAAATATTTCCCTATATGTGAGTACATGAATTGGATCTATCATGTATTCCTATACAAATTAAACATAGAAGACATCATGTGCTTTATAAATGTTGGTTGGCATAACCAATCAGTAAGATACAACTCCAATTCTATCATGTGTCACAAGAGGTGCAATATACATAATGCTTAATTTCCCCAATTTATCAAATATTACAACTCTCTTTCAGGGTGAATCCTTAAAGTATAAAATACCCATATATAGATTCTGATTATTTCCTTAAATTATCAGTATAACACTTTATCATATTGTGGGACGCTTTAATATTATCCTAAATATTCCATATGTCAACAATCATCTCTTCTAAAATATTTGGGAAAACTATATTTATTTCTCAAACATCATACCAAGAAATTGTAGTATGAAACATAATCCCATATGATGATTTATACAGTCCCATTTGGATACCCAAATACAAGATATAATTGTATTAAAATTACACCAAATACAGATACTAATCAAATATATATTATAAGTTAAGAGAACATGATCTCACTATTTTTAAAAATGTATAGAAAGTACTTTCATATTGGACTTCTGTTTTGGGAAGATAATTTCTTCTTAAATATGTCCTAATGTCAAGATACAATTATAAATTCTTCTAGAGTTCTGATGTAAACTTAGTTTCACAGTTAGATATGATTAATATAGGTTCCTCATGAAGCCTTATAATTTCATTAATATATATCCAGTCAAGATGATTAAGGTGTATAACTTATCTTATCATTATGAATTTATAATAATTAATAATATGATCAATGATAAACAAAAAATAATTGTCTATCCCTGGTGTTATTGAGAGTCTAGTGACCAATTCCATTGCAACATTATCCAATTTCCATATAGGTATAGTATGAGGTCTCATGAATCCACTAGGATGTTGTCTTTTACACTTTACATACTAGCATTCTATGAATCCAAACACATGGTCCTCAATTTATTACTTAATACCTGCCAAAAATAAATATTATCTTAAATAAATATTCATATTTATTCTAAAAGGGTGTATAAGGAAATATGATCTACATAATTCATGTATGAATTCCCTCTTAAACATGGGTATGTATGGAACACATAACCTCCTTCCAAACATTGAAACAACATATCTATAGTGGAATTCAATCAATTTATCATAATTACCTAATTTAATCTTAATTTTTATGTCCTCATCATCTGACTAGTACCTCTCTATATTTTAATGTAAGATTAGTATAACTATTGCTTTGAACAGTAATGCATTCTCCCCTTTACAAACTATCGCTAAATCCATATCTTTAAAATTTATCAGTATATGGGATTTTTATTAATCCTCAACATTGTTGGGACTCCATTTTCCTTCATACTCAATGTATCACCCACCTGATTTTCCTCCCCATTGTGGTATTGTATCGAGAAATTTTAGTCCTTGAGTATTTCCAATGATCCTTTTTTCAATATATTGAAAACCTTATAAGAGAAGATATACTTAAAAATCTTGTGTTCTATATATATTTCACATCATTAACTATAGTGGTTATGTCTCTATATTTTCGAAGTAATTATTTTGGATGCCATCCCAAGATCATGATCTGGATAGTTTTTTTGTGGATTTTTAATTACCATTCTTCATAATCAATCACTCTCTCATTTTTAATAACAACATGACCAATTCCATTCTTCGATGTGTCATTATATATTAAAAATCCTCCTCACCTGATGATAATGTTAACATTGGTCCATCAATCAGTCTCATTTTCATCTCTTTAAAACATTAATCTCATTCCCTCAACCATGTGGATTTAACTCCTTTACTTGTTAACCTGGTTGATGAGTTGTAAAATAAAGAAAATTTCCAAAAAACCCATAAATGGTAACCTATTTGACCCAGGAAACATTAGATATTGGTTATATTTGTTGGTGTATACCATTATATGACCACATTTTTATTGGACGGTTCGATATATATTCCATACTTAGAGAAAATATGGCCAAAAAAGTAAACATCCTTGATCCAAATTTTTCAGTTAAAATATTTCTTACATAATTATGCTTTTCAATGTTCTATAAAATTATTTGTAGATGGCCTCATTCCCTCCATAGCTCACATATTATATATATATATATATATATGTAATCCATGAATACCACCAAAAGATATCAAGATAATCCTTCAATACTCTATTCATCATATAAATAAATACATAATTTTCATTAGTAAATCAAAAAGTTATTTCTATAAACTGATAAAGTCGATACCTTGTCAAAATGTAATCTTTTGTATATCATCACATATAACCCTTATTTGGAGACAATCTGCGAAAAGAACAATATTTTTAAATTATTTTTCTTCTTGATGTTGATCAAATAAGTAATTAATTAATGGTAAAGGACACTTCTTATATATTGTAATGTCATTGATATAATTATAATCGATGCATAATTTCATAGATGCATATTTTTTTTCAAATAAAAAAGAGACTCACCATGGTGAAACATTTTGTCCTGTAAATAATTTAACACATAACTACTTTGGTTTTTTCTTCAACTCCACTATCTCAACATGTGTAATTATATTGGTAGTTTTAGATATATGTTATTCATTTGAAATTATTTTATTGGAGAACTCAACTTTTAGGTCTTGTGGATAACTATGTAATTCTTCCTGAGAAAAAATCAATGGATTTCTGTATGATGGGTACATCCACTATTCTTAGGGTATATTCCATATTCATATATTTTCCTTGATCTTACTATATTCAAATAATAAAATCAAGGATACTAGGGGAGGCTCGGTAAATTGTTTTGTTGATGAGGTTTCCCTTCTAAATATAAGATATTCCACCTAAATTTTGTGAATCACAATATCCTTCTATTGGATATAAATTTTTTTATTATAATTTTAAATCCAATTCATACCAATGACCATATCAAAGATAAAAAAAGGTAAAATAACAAATTTCTCAATTGCGGTTCATCTGTGCCTCATAATTATAATTTCATGTCATATTTTTTTCATTAATATTTTCTCTAAGTTTTGTACTTGATAACTCCCTTACTAGGGTTCCTCTAAAATATTTAATGTTTATAGAAATCAAGGAAGATATAAAAGGGTATAATGATTTATAATCATATAAAACATTACATAAACTTGAGGATAAGATCAATGTACCTTTCTCTATGTTATTAAGAAATTAAACATTGGTTTTGGTAATCATATAATCTTGTACATTCTACCGTGGCCTTTTCTGAGGTAAATTCTTTTTATGTTTGAATACTTGATAAATTAATTTCCCTTCTACTTATAATTAATGTGTTGAACATAAAAAATATAATACTTCACTTTTCATCATCAAGCATAATAAACCTTTTATCCATACTTATGAAAAACTCTTTTCCCCTTACTGAATCCTCATGGTGTTTATTCCCTTATTTATTGAAAAGGAACATCTAGGATCAGTGAGGAACTACTATGTGGGGGGTTGAATTAGTGATTAAATATATTTTTTAGTTTACATGTTGAAATAACCCTTCTAAACAATTATAATGAATCTTGATTGTTTTCTAACCCACACAGTGTGAACACGGATCATCTTTTCAGGTATGTTTTTCCTTTTCTGGTATTTTTTTCAAAAAAATGGAAAATTCTAGAAATTTTTTATGTACACATTGTGTAATTTATGAGTACATGTTTTGTACTGCTTTTCCGTAGGAGTCAACGTGATGGCCATGTCGTGGCCACACACACAGCAGTGTGAAGGTGACATAGAGGACACTTAAAGCGGAGTACAGAAAAGGCGAGTACATGTCGTGTAATTCAAACGTACATGCTATGTATTTTTTTTCATTAAATGCACTGGGGTCGCGTCTAATCGCCAGAAATCCCTTATTTTAGGTCTCATTCAACCGATATCTTCGTATGACTGTGGATCTTCGAAGAACCCCAGAGTGTGCATCCGTCCTCCGAATTGAACACTGTCAGTTGTGTTGGAATCGCATCGGTGACCAGTACAGGGCTGTGGGAACCTGGTGTAGTAGACTATAAGTAGAATTGACTAAGTGATCATCCTCATATAATCTTTAAGACATTAGGATATAAGGGCGTATACTGAGTGAGCTTTCTCAGATATCCTAGGATTACTTTAGACTATACGGGGATAGAATGAGTGAGCTTCCTCATAGAGTCTTTGACTACTTTAGACTATAAGGGGAAAAACCATGTGAGCTTTCTCAAAGAGTCTTTGTTTTACTTTAATTACCTGGAATTACTAGACTATGAGGGGAATTGACCGAGTGAGCTTCCTCAGAGAGTCTTTGAACGACCTAGGAAATAAGGCAAATTTCCTGAGTGAGCTTCCTCAGATAGTATTTGAGCATGGGGCTATAAGGGGAATTGACCATGTGATCTTCCTCAGAGAGTCCTTTACTACCTTAGACTATAAGGGGGATTGACGGTGAGAGCAGCCATAGAGAGTATTTATGAATTATTATAACTGAACCAGAGTGATTATCCAGAGTGTACTACCCAGAGGGTTGCTTGACCTTATTAGGTAGTACCAAAGGTGATGGTTGGGAGTACTTCCTAGATTGTTACCAGTTGTGTTAGCTGTTTCTTGATTTTGAAAAATGGATTATTTACTGCTAAGTACTTTCCTGTTTACTATTTTCTACACTTTTACCGGCCATATATTCACCGATTGTTAGGAATAGATCTTCAGGTTTTTTCCTACTGGAATTTAGTCTCACACCCTATTTGGGTCATGATTTTGGGCTCAAACAGCTTATATTGTTGTAGGTATAGATAATGGCAATCACCATTCTACTTAAGGAACTTGACAGGATGTGGAGCTGGAGAGCATGGGACCAAGGTTAGGCTTGTGATGCTGAGGATCTATTTATTTGATCTTTTGTACTTTTGTTTAGTACTGTTTGTATTGAGAATTGTGAATTGTTTGAATATTTTATTAGACATATGTATCATGCATCATTTTACATATATGTGCTCCAGTTGTTTATTATTTCAATCTTCCTAGGTTTACATTTGTATGGATTATTTCTGCTTTCGCTATTGCTTTTTCTTTTCTTCTGCAATGTACTATGCCAATGAGGGCATAGTTTCCCCACTATCACACCCAATGCCCTCGATTCCAGTAAGCAGGCTCTAGCGTTCAGGGAAATGCACTTGAGGCCATGTGACTAACCTGGTACGGGGTGGCTCTAGGTGGATTTCGGAACCGTGACATTACAAAGTGGTAACAGAGTCGGTTCTTTTCCCTTGACTTACTGGTTGGTGCCTATAGTTAGGGATAGGATTGAATAGGTACATGGTAATAAGATGTGCCTCAGAGTAGCTAACCCGTGTACAGGGAAAAGAAAATCTACATTGTTATAGAAATTTTATGATTTTTACATTTTACAATTGATTTGATTTTCACTGTTGGGTGACTCACATGTATTGTGCTGTTATCATTGATATTATTGAGGTTCTATTTCTGTTTCAACGAGATGAGATGACGGTATGCCATCTCATACATCATAAAGGCACTTGTTAGAAATCACATGTCATGCATTCATTCCATGCCATTAGGGTGAATTAGCGATTTCTTGTTGTTGTGATAGTTGTCGTGATAGATATGCATGCTGTTGTGATAGATGAATTGATAAAATACCTGTTGTTTGATAAGGTATTGTTTGCGTAAGGTTTTGTTTGGAATAAATGCCAAATATTTGTTCCTGAGGTGTTATGGGCCCTCATGGAGCAGAACATGGTGGATCATTACCATGTATTTTCTATTTCTAACATGTATAAGATTCGAAGATTTGATTCCATGGGATTATGGGCCCTCACAAATAGTAATTTGGAACTTGAGGGATCGTTTCAGTTTTTTTTGTCCTCCAGAGTAGTTTCTGAGGCTTACTGTTCGAAAAACCCAGAATACATGTCGTGTAGTTTTGACTACACACCTTGTGTTCTCCTATTTGGGAATATATAGTTTTTCCTAATTACATGTTGTGTACATTATGTACACACTATGTAGTCTCTAACTGTGTTATACGTCGTGTGGGTAGAGACACAGGATAGGGAGTACCTTATGGAAACACATCGTGTACCCGCTTTAGAAAGTCGTGTAGTCTGACCTAGGTACCCGATCGTGTCATGAACAAAACGGGTCAATGTTATCCTTCCTCGTACATGCGGTGCCCGTCTGAAACACATCGTGTAGTGTTAGCCATGTGACAGGCCGTTTCACTAACAACACATTCCATGTGAAGCTTGTCTAGTACACGCAATGAGTAGGTTGATCATGATGTGTAGTCTTATCATAGGAGAGCCATGTGTCTTAGCCATGTAGAAGGACTCGGGCAGGGAAAGAGGATTCAAGAACATGGCGTGTGTTAGGAAAACACACCATGTGTCGGGGTGTTACAAAACTAGTGGTGGAAGGAGTACACGCCCATGCGAATGCCTTAAGGGAACACGCCGTGTAGGGGAAATACACGCCGTGTAGTCTTGTTTTGCTTAACTTGAATTCTTTCTTTCTCATTCTTCCTTATTGTGCTTCTAGTTTTAAGTCCTCAATAATATTGATCTAAGGTGTGTGCTTGACCTTGTGGAGTCACGCCACCGAGACATCCTCTTGTTGTACGCCAGTTCCTAGATAGTGATCAGACACCAGATATGGATGATCAGGGACTCCCAAGAGATCCTCCCATTATGCCAGCCATGGAAATAGCCATTATACTCGACACAGGTGCTGATGAAAAATTCAAAGAAGGCTTTTTGAGGATGATGTTGACTTTTCAGGGAGAACCATCTCCTACCCCATTGATGGAAGAATTTACGCTGGTATTTCAGAAACAACATCCTCCTACTTTATCAGGGGATAGAGGACCCCAGGCAGCAGAGTCATGGCTAGAATCCATGCTGACGATTTTTCAGAATTTGGAGATACCTCCAGAGAAGAGGTTTAATCTCGCAACCTACATTCTTCAAGACTCTGCCAAGAGGTGGTGGGAAGTGATCTAACAGGAGGGACACTAGTATAGTATGGATTGGGATGACTTTCAGTGCGTCTTTTATGATTACTTTTATCTGGAGACCTTGAGGGTAGATCGGGCGTAGGAGTTCATGACTTTAGAGCAGGGTACTCTCACTGTTATGGAGTATTCATCTCGCTTCACAGAGCTGCTGCATTTCACACCTATTACAGGAGGTGATGAGTTGTTCCTTGCATAGAAGTTTGAGGATGGTCTGAGGCATGACATTTGATCATAGGTGAACATCTTCAGGTTGACTTCCATATCCTCTTTCGTTAACCAGGCGCTTATCACAGAGTGCAATATGATGGATTCTGGAGTAGTGAGCCAAGGCGGTTCGATATCTAGAGTTAGTATTCCTCCTACTAATACCAGGAAGCTCTAAAAGGAGTTTGTACGAGGATATCATAGTAGGTGGGATGCATCTTATGGTATCCAAGTGGTGTGATACCAGTTCGGAAAGGGCAAGCATAGAAGGTCACGTTGCCCGAGAGACCTAGTGGAGTTTCAATCTTGCAGCAAGATGGGTCATCTTCAACAATTATGTTAGATCTTATCACTAGAAGTTGGCGAGAGGGGTTCTTCTATGACTCTGCGTTCAGGATAAGCACCGCCAGTTTCTCCTTAGTCTAGAAACTGGAGTTATTTCGGCTGTTCAGGCTGAGGTGGAGGTCGCGGCCGTAGTGGTCAATCGCCAGGATATCAGTGATAGTAGGGTGGATCAGCTCAGAGTGGTTAGGCAGGGTCTTAGGGCCATGGAATAGGCCAGAATGTTGCATTGGAGCTAACCCAGCAGGAGGAGGACCCTAGACCCTCTAAAGTTTGAGGTGCGGTCCTAGTTGCTTTATTTTTCCCATCATCTCTTTTCGATAAAGGGGCTTCACATAAGTTTATATGTTTTGTTGTTGTGGAGATCCTTGGGCTCTGTATCTTTTCCTCTGCTGATATCTTGACTATATACACACCGTTGTGGACTAGGATGGCTAGGGTACGCTAGTGCATGGAGTGCCCTCTATAGGTTGGTGGGTGTCACTTTTTATGGGACCTTTATGTCCTAGAGATTACAGGATATGATTTCATTCTCCAGGTGGACTGGTTGGTTCCTATACAGGAATTCATCGACTGTTATCGCCGCAGGGTGAGTTTCATATCACCAGAGGGTGGATCTTTTCTTTACAAGGGTGAGTGGGATATCAATGGGAGCAGAGTGGGAACAGGGCATCATGGGTTAGAAGGAGGTACATCCTAGATTGACAGTCTATATCTGGATGACTAGGGGACTTCATAGTTAGACATTCCTCCAGTGGTGGATTATTTTAGGGATGTCTTTCTAGAATACTTTTTAGTTTTTCTTCAAGATCTTAAGGTATACTTCTCGATTGAGATCATGCTTGGAGCGGCACCAGTGTCCATTCCTTCTTATAGGATAGCTACACAAAAGTTACAGGAACTCAAGAAGAAGTTGGAGGAGTAGCAGATAAAGGGTTTTATCTGACACAGTATGTCTCTTTGGGGTTCGCCTATCCTTTTTGCGAAGAAGGAAGATGGTACTATCAGGATTTGTGTGGATTATTGGAAGTTGAACCAGTTGACAGTTAATAACTGATAACCCTTGTTGAGTATTGATGATCTCTTTGATTAGAATTGAGGAGCCATATTGTTCTTGAAGAGTGGCTTGAGGTCCAGTTATAATCAATTGCACGTTATACCATCTGATATACCTTTTATAGCCTTCCGGAGTAGGTATGGACTATATGAGTATATGGTTATGTCTTTCTGTCTCACGAACACGCCTACAGTTTTCATGGCACTGATGAACCGAGTGTTTCATTCATACTTGGATTCCTTCATGGTGGTTTTCATGGATGTTATCTTGGTGTACGCTCAGACTCAACATGGCCATGCCACGCATCTTGATATCATTCTGAGTACACTACGAGAGCATCAGTTATATGCTAAGCTCTCACAATTCCACTTTTGGATAGATCAGATTTACTTCTTGGGTCACATTATCTCAGAGACGGGAGTATCAGTAGACCTAGAGAAATTTAGGGCAGTAGTTTCCTTGTAGAATCCATAGAATGTCTTTGAGGTGTGGAGTTTTCTAGGTATGGCTAGATACTACAGACGCTTCATTCATGACTTTTCACGCTTAGCAGCACCGCTAATGGGTTTGACTAAAAAGGGTGAGAATTTCTTGTGGTCAGATTCATGTGAGTCAGCCTTTCAAGAGCTGAAAGGGATCTTGACATCAGCATCGATACTAGTCTTACCAGAGTTTAGTAGTAGCTATATTGTTTACTACGATGCATCGGTTATCGGGCTAGGAGCTCTGCTTATACAGGGAGATGGAGTCGTTGCGTATGGGTCTTGGCAGTTGAGGCCACATGAGAGAACATCCTGATGCATGACCTGGAGTTGGAAGCTGTTGTTCATTACTTACATTGATGGAGACATTATCTTATGGTAGATCATTTAGTTGTTTTCACCGACCAAAAGAGTCTCAAGTACATCTTCAGTCATCATGATTTGAATTTGAGATAGTAGAGGTGGGTTGAGTACCTATAGTCCTTCGATTTCAATCTTGCCTATACGCCTGGGAATTGAAAAACTGTGGCTAATGCGTTGAGCATGAGGACTCAGATACAAGAAGTTCAGGAGGCTAGAAGTGAGTGGAAGCTTATGGTTCTGTTCTCTCATATGCATTTGGAGGTGCACGACAAACATGGGAAAATGTTTTTTTCTTCTGTATCTTTTACCTCTATTCATCTTGATCGAGTTTGAGTGAGATAGCTATCATATTCTGAAGGCCTAGTCCTATGAGGGAGCGTGTCATGAGAGGACCCTATACCCAGATAGACCATAAGTGAGTATGAGATCTTTCGTTTCCACGGGCGTGTATGGGTGCCAGCAGATATATGCGAGGATCTGATTTGGGATTTTCATTCCCTAGTTTGGGAAGTTCATCCTGGTGTCACCAAGATGTATCATGATCTATAGTAGTAGTATTGGGGGCTAGGTATGAAGAAATATGTTGCTGATTTTTTCATGAGTTGTTGCACCTTTCAGATGGTGAAAGCAGAACATCAGCGGCCAGCAGAACATCTATAGAAATTACCCATTCCTGAGTGGAAGTGGAATGATGCGTGATAGATTTTGTGACTGGTTAGTAAAGCTCGCCTCAAGGGAATTATGCAGTATGGGTTGTCATTGATAGAATCACAAAGTTTGATCACTTCTTTCTGGTCAAGGGGACCTTCAGTGCTGAAGAGCTTGGACGGTTGTACATTCAGGAGAGTGTACGTCTGCATGGAGTTCCACAGTCCATTGTTTCAGATAGGGATGCATGTTTTATATCTCGGGTCTGGAAGGGGCTTCAGAAGGTTTTTGGTATCCATGTACTTTTGAGTTATAGCATACCATCCCTAGATAGATGGCTAGTCCAAGCGTACGATTATGGTGCTTGAGGACATGCTTGGAGTACGCATTCGGGATTTTTGAGGTTCTTAGGAGAAACATATACCTCTTGTAGAGTTTTCCAACAACAATAGTTTTCATGAAACTATTCAGATAGAACCTTATGAGTCTTTGTATGGTAGGAAATTCCGATCACCCTTATGTTAGCTACAGGCAGGAGAGGCAGATTTTTTGGGACCTCATCTTGTTCAGGAGACCACAGAGCAGATAGAGTTGATTCGGAAGAGGATGGCTACTGAACAGTCTCGTCAGAAGTCTTATGCTGATAATCAGAAATGACCTCTGGAGTTTGGGGTTGGGGATCAGGTTTTCATGTGTGTCGCATGGAGGTTGGGTAATAAAAGGATTAGGAGACAGGGTTATCCTCTTCCAAAGTACATCGGGCCGTTTGAAGTGTTGGAGAGAGTTGGGACAATTTCCTATCGGTTGCAATTACCTCCGTGGTACCGGGCTATGCATGACATCTTCCACATTTCACAGCTTTGAAGTCACATTTTAGACCAGTCTCATGCTTTTCAACCTGAGGAGGTTGATCTCGAAAAGGATGCATCGTTCGAGGTGAATCCTATCCAGATTGTCGATCACATTAAAAAGGTTCTTCATGGATAGTCGGTTCCTCTGGTACGAGTGTTATGGCAGCACGGGAGAGTACAGGACGAGACTTGGGAGAGGGAAGCTGATGTATGAGCATAGTGGTTGGATCTATTCAAGGATCCGTATTTTATGACTTTCTAGGGAAATTCGTGGAAGAATTTCTTTAAGGGGTGGATTTTTTAAGAGTGTGGATCGTCTTTTCAGGTATGTTTTTCCATTTTGGTCATTTTTTTAAAAAAGGGGAAATTCTGAAAAAACAAAATTAAGTACATGCCATGTACTTTATGAGTACACATTGTGTACTGCATTGCCGTAGGATTCCGTTTGCTGGCCATGTCATGGCCACACACATGGTTGTGTAGAGGTGACATGGAGTATTCCTGAAGAGGAGTATGTAAAAGGAGATTACATGTCATGTCCTTCAAAAGAATACGCCATGTATTTTCTTTTTTTCATTAAACACACCGGGGATGCTTCTAACAACTAGAACTACCTTCTTTTAGGTCTCGTTCGACCGAGAGCTCTGTATGGCCGAAGATCTTTGACGAACCCCTGACCATACATATGTCCTCTGAATCTAAAACCTTCGGTTGCATTGGAATCACATCAGCGAGTTCTCTCTTCTCCTAGAGAACCATCTTCGGATTTCTCCTCACTCGTGAGATATCATGGGATGAATGTTTTAGAAATTTTTGTAGATATTGGGAATTATAAGGAGATTAAAGCTTCTAGGTTCACATATAGAGATCTCCTAACTCTGAGTTAGGTGTTTTGTGCCTTTCCTTAAGATGTATTTGAATATTATGTGTAAAATCACACAATACCCATGAACATGGTATTGCGCGTTTACCATTTTAGACCTATTGTTTTCCTACCCTTCTTGTATGATTATGTAGAGGTTAATTGGATACGAATAGGGTTGATTTTATATTCTTTGGATTTTTTTCCCATGCATGTTCTATTATGACCATTTTGGTCATGTTTAGCCAGTTTGTTCGCCTTGCCTGTATTCCATGCCTATTGCTGATGGATGGAGAGTTTGTTTTCTAACTTTCCTAATATGCTGTAAACTGTTAGCCAAGTAATTATGTAGGTTTACCTTGGCCATTTTTCATTTCTATGCTTGTTGACCTACACAGGGCCATGAGAACCTCATGTAGTATACCATGATGGGAACTGACTGAGTGAGCTTCATGAGAGAGTCATCGAGCACTTTAGGCTATAAAGAGATATACTGAGTGAGCTTCCTCAGAGAGCCTATAATTAATTTATACTATAAGGGGATAGATCGAGTGAGCTTCCTTAGAGATTCTTTGACTACTTTAGACTACAAGGGGATAGAACGTGTGAGCTTCCTCAGAGAGTCTTTGTTTTTCTTGAATTACATGGAATTACTAGACTATAAGTGGAATTGACCGAGTGAGATTCCTCAAAGAGTCTTTGAATGTCCTAATCTATAAGGGAAATTGGCCGAGTGAGCTTCCTCAGAGAGTCTTTGACCTTGGGGATATAAGGGGAATTGACCGTTTGAGCTTCCTCAGAGAGTCCTTTATTACCTTAGACTATAAGGGGAATTGACGGTGAGTGCTTCATTAGAGAGTCGTTATGAATTCTTATAACTGAACCAGAGGGGTAAGGTCGAGTGTACTCACTAGAGGGATTCATGTACTTGTTAGGTAGGGTCTGAGGGGATGGATGTGAGTACTTCCCAGAGGGTTACCTATTGTGTTAGTTGTTTCTTGATTTTGAACTGTGGATTGTTTACTATTGAGTACTTTCATGTTTACTACTTTTTGCACTTTTACCTGCCATATATTCACTGACTGTTAGCCACTAATCTTCAAGTGGTTGCCTACTAGGATTTAGTCTCACACCCTATTTGGGTCATGCTTTTGGGCCTAAACAGATTATATTGTTGCAGATATAGATAAGGTCAAGCTGCCTTCTACTTCAGGAACTTGACTTTCTCTAGAGCTGGAGAGAATGGGACCAATCATAGGATTGCGATGCTAAGGAGCTATTTATTTTTTCTTTTATACATTGGTTTAGTACTATTTTTATTCAGAATTGTGACTTGTTTGTATGTTTTCCTAGACTTATCTATCATGCATCATTTTACATATATGTGCTCCAGTTTTTTATTATTTCAGTCTTCCACTGTTTACTTTTCTTTGGATTATTACTGCTTCCACTATTGATTTTTCTTTTCTTCCACTGTGTACTCTACCAATGAGGGCATAGATTCCCCACTATCACACCTAAGTCCCTCGCTGGTAGTCGGCAGCCTCTGGTGTTTAGGGAAATGCACTTGAGGCCATGTGACCTACCGGGTACAGGGCGCCTCTGTGTGGCTTCCGAAACCGAGACGTTACACAAACATAGTAAGGGTAATGAATATGAAAATGGTTCAGCTGTCAAAATGAGAATACTAGTCCTTAACATCATCTTTATTCTATTGTTATAATTTGACCAACTAGTTTAAACATGTGGGTAAAATGAGAAGTGTTTATCATTGAAATAATGTTACAATAACTCTCCAAACAATGATAGTGATGCATGTACTATTACAATGATAAATAACATGATATCAACAATATGAAATCCTTCCAAACATAGCTTTAATTTGTTGATGCACTGATTCTACATGTCTTATTATTCATCCTTTAGAATCTTAGGTAACATGAATCCAATTTGTGACACTTTTCAATTCCCTTTATTATTCCACATCACTACTTCTTCTAATCTTATCATATCTAATTCCTCTGTCTTAATTTTTTCATATTATCAATTATTTTTTTCTTCATAGTCTAATTATATACCTTTTCAAAATAGTAAAAAAATTGCCTCAGATTAAATATGAATTTTCAAATTTTAATTCAATCCAATAAATTCCCTCAACCCTCATAATAACTAAAAATTCAATTTGATCCATAAAATCATGTAGAATCAATTGGACATCATTTATGATTCAAAATGACACCATTGATCAAGTTGGTGAGCAACAATAATAAACAAAGAGTAAAAATCCAAAAAACTACTCTTTACTAAAACTAACTCCAAGAAACATCAAGATATACAACCAAGTGAAAAGTATTAACCCATTTATACATTTAAAAGAAAATCTACCATATCATAGACCACCAAATTCTGGATATTTTTTCGTATAATCTACATGTTGACCATATATTCTTATAACAAAGTCCTAGTCTCCTACCTCAACTTGTTTTGGCTTGAAACACCACCTGAAGACCATGGCTCGCCTCTTGTTCCACCATATATAAAGTGAAATTTTTTGGTCACATAGATTTTGGCTCGAAAAATTCCAAAGGAACCACTATATCTATATTTACCTTCACTGTTTAATATAGGAACATGGGAACATCGCCATGGTGACCACCATGTTAATTTTCCCATGGATTTTTCCCACATGCACGTCATAAATACACCACAACCATCAAAACACCATCCTTAATGTGTGTTTCCTTAATATCCATATTCACCATTTCTTCCACTAGGATGTGACCTTTCTTGTGTTGTGGAATATCTTCACAAAACAACCTCCTCCATGGGAGTGGCTATTTCTAGATTCACTAATATTCCAAAATCCCTCAACGTATTAGGAAATTCCTGAATAATTATAATCCAATCATGAATTTTAAAAACTTAAAGATCATTTCGAATGGAATAATCTAATTTATAATAGAATATTATTTATTTAATGAAAAAATATACAACAAAGTCAATCATATCCTCTTCACCAAAACTACCATATAAGAACTTTTTGGGCTCAATAATCTCACCCTTTGGATTTTTTGGTCGACCAACTGAAATTATAAAAACATATAAGTATATCACCAACGAATTATTCTATATCTATATGAGTGAAATCGATGTAGTAAAAAATAAAATTGAATAAATAAAACCTTTTTTCAATAATATAGTAATCTATATGTTGAATCCTTAGCAAAAACATCATAATATTCAAACTAAACTTCATAGTAACGTAAAAAATTATTTCAAACCTGAATGGTTTATGAAACCACCTACAATAATATATTAGAATAGTTCATCACATACTAAAATCCCAAATTACATATTTTAATAACAATGGATAAATATATGTTTTGTTTTAAAAGATAATACCACCAAATTTAACACAAATTAATGGATAACCCCCCAAATTATAAAACCCACAATTAAAAAATAATTTCAACAAAATAATAAAGGAAAAATTTGATGTGTTAATATTTTTCTCACCCTTTGAGAAAAATATACAAACACAATATGGGATATGTAAAAATTATATCATACATTAGCCCTATAAATATTTAGGTCGAACACCAAACATTAAACATAGAATCTAAAATTGTTCATTTAATAGTGGCTTGGTGAGAAAATCTAAAATATTCTCCTTTATATATGGAAATTCCAACAATAAATCATTCCAAAAAACTATATCTTTAATGAATATATATTTAAAATCAATTTTATTATGACTTGAATGCTAAACTAGGTTCTCTACAATATTAATATCACTTCTATTGTTACATCCCAGTAGTAGTATAAGATTAAAATAAAATTTTAAATATTATGATTTGGTCTTAATAAACATAAGTTATGTTTAGGCATGTGTTATAGACACATATTCACCCTCAATAGTTCTCAAGGTAACTATATGTGTCTTCTTTGAATGAAATAAAAAAAATTCTCCTTGAAATTAAACTAAACCAGATGTATATTTACCACCACCAGCACTTCATTCCCATTATTTATCTAAATAACCATATGGATCAATAATCCTTTTACATTCTTATATCAATCAATAGTTTTATGTGCCTTTGATGTATCTGATTTTTCATAGTACGACCATGAAATGAGAAACCTTTGGGGAACAATTATTCTTATAAAAAATAATTACAATAATATGTAATATAAAACCATGATTCATCAAGGTATATTATAATACCAATTATCATCAATAATTACCCCATATCCATATCTTTGCCTTATTATTCTTCGAAAAATTTAGTTCTTATAATAATTGATATTGAGACTGTAAAGACCCGCAAATTTCAAGGAAATTTTTTTCTTAATTTTCTTTGGAATTTTACAAGAGCGCAGCTTCAGACGGAACCTGATTCCGAGGCCCGGTGTGCCCGGAATCAATTTCCGAAGTTTGGCTCGGGTACGTTCAGTGAACGGACGAGCGGGTTTTTCTATCTTTTGAACCGGTGCCCGGAATCGAATTCTGAGGGCACCGATGAAATCGTAGCGCCGGTTTTTGCTTAGAAACGCCTCTTCCGGAGTTGCGTTTGCTCAGACGTGGTTTTAAAATTTTGGGGCTTAAAGTCAGAAATAAAATAAAATTTGTGCGACAACTTTATTTTATTTCACTTATGCTGCTTGGAAGCCACTTGAAGCCACTTAAAGGCGGTTTGATCTGAGTTGAACTGGATAGGATGCTATCCAGAAATATCCTACCCCCTTGGTAGGATATTTGTGAGGTGGGGCCCGCACGAGCCCCGCCGTTTCTTTCGCTAAGTAACGCACCCGCGAAAACCCGTCAAAGTAACTGAAAAGTCAACCGACGCGTTTTCTTAAATTCTTAACAGACCATTTAATTGAGCGGTTTATTTCGTGAATTAAATGGGCTGTTTCGCTCGTTGAATTAATTCAACGAACTGATGGGTCGTTACTTACGCTTTTGCGTTTGTTAGCATGTTTATAAAATAAGACCAACCTAAAAATCCTTTGAAAGGATTTGAGAGGACCTTTGTTTCTTCATCTCCCCTCCTCGCGAAGAACGCGAAGAACGCGAAGAACGCGAAGAACGCGAAGAACGCGAAGAACGCCGGAACCGGAATTCGACGACGCACACCGTGATCTGCGACGTCGACGAGCTCTACCCGCGACGTTCTTCGACGACGCCTCTCCTTCCGCGGCCGATCCTCGTTCGGCAATTAAGGTGAGAAACGAATCGTATATTTCTCCCTTTTTAATTTCAATAATAACGGATTTAAGTTAATTAAATCCGTTTGATCTTGATCCGGAGATTGGCGACGCGACGCCGGATACCGCGACGACGCGACGATCCCCCTTCTTCCGCGACGAGCAATCCCGCGACGATCCCTCGTTCGGCAACGACAGCTGCGAGGTAGGGGTTTATTTCCTTGATGATTCTTTCCCGTGTTTATTCATTTGAAATAAAGAACCCGATCACGGAACAATTTTAATTTATTTAAAATTGTTGATTGGTTTTTCCTTTTCCCCCGTTGAGTTTATGACTAACGCGGAGGGTGCGGGTCTAACGAACAAGACCCGGCAACCCTCCGCCGATCTTTTGTTGTGCGGATTTGGCGGACGACGACGAACCGTGCGGAAAGGGCGATCCGCTGATCCCGCAGTGAAGATCGGCCCCCGGGAGGAGCAACGGCGCAGACGGGAGGTAAAACGGGCCACAGGAGCAACTCCGGCGGCCTGCGGAAGGCGGCGGCGGCGCCGGCGACCGAAGGCGGCGGCGCCCGGCGCGCTGCCGTGGAGGAGTTCCGCCGCGGCTGAAGCCGCGCGGAACTGGGGAGGGACGCGGCGGCCCGGCCGCGTCCGCGTGACAGGCGGCCCCCCGCGGGGCCGCGTTTTCCATCAAGCCGCGGGTCAAACCCGCGGCAGCCACTTCGGCCGCTCGACCGAAGCCGAGCCGGCCGGTCCGGTCGGCCGGGCCGTGCCCAGGCCGGACTGGACCCGGCCTAGCCGGGTCGGGCCGGGTCGGGCCGACCCGGTTCGGCCGACCCAAGGGGGGGGGGGGGGTTCGGGTCGGGTCGCCCCGGGCCCAGAACCCCCGTTTTCGGGCCTTCTTCGGTCGTTTGCCCATAACTTGGTCCTGGGACCTCCGATTGACGAACCGTCAGCGGCTACGCGATCCTTGGATCGATACGGTCGTTTCGGTATATTATACTCAAGGTTTCGGAAGACTTTGGGTTCGGCCGGGTTGGTTCGTCCACGAAACCAACCGGGCCCTCGGAGCGGAAACGTTCATAACTTGAGCTACGGACGTCCGAACGACGTACCGTCAGCTGTGGTAGTTTCCTCTAAGTGAGACGGAACATTTGGCATACTCAGCCCGAGGATCGGACACAGGCGGAGTACGGTCGGGTTGGTTTTGCCCTAAAAACCAACCGGGCCCCTGGGACGAAAATGCCAATAACTCTCAGACCGGGCGTCCGATTGACGCGCCGTCTGTTGCGTTGAGATCCTGTTGTCGATACGGAACTTTTGGATACATCAACTTCGGACTACGTGTCAGTTGATGTATCAGCCTCTCGGCTCGTGGAGCGGACCCTCCTAAACGAGCTCGCTATGTGCGGGAACCCTAGCGCTGGCTGTGACTTCGACGACAGAGCAGAGATCCTCCGTGGACTGCGACGACGGCAGAGCAGAGATCCTCCATGGACTGCGACGATGGCAGAGCAGAGATCCTCCGTGGACTGCGACGACGGCAGAGCAGAGATCCTTCGTGGACTGCGGCGATGACTGTGCAGAGATCCTCAGTGGACTGCACCGACTACTGCACTTAGCGATCCTACATGGATCAGTGCTACAGGTTCTGTGTGAGCCTGATCCTATGTGGGTCCTTACTACCGGTTCTGTGTGAGCCACTGCCTACAGGTTCTGTGTGAGCCCGATCCTACGTGGGTCTTTTGCGGGGGTTAGTACCTATCGATCCTTCGTGGGTCCGACGACTTAGATGGATCAGTGATCATCTTTGACGTCATCTGAAAAAGTATACCTGGTTGAGCTGAATCTTATGTTACTCTCCTTTGTGGATTGTGTTGAACTATCCTTTGTGGATTTACTGTTTACTCTCCTTTGTGGATTTGAGTCTTGCTTTCCTTTGTGGATTGAGTTGTTCTTGAGCTCGTGAGCAGAGCTAGAATTGGGGACTTAGGTATATGTATGGTCATATACCTAAGTCGAGTCAGATGTTACTCCGTGATTGCATCTTTCTTTTGTGCTATATCCTTTGTGGATTTCGGGAGACCTTCGGGGGTCTCGGGGTCCTTACTGAGTAGTTATACTCACCCCTGCACGGGCTATGCCCGCACCTTGTTTTGTTGGATGCAGACGACGGACAGCGCTGATCTCGGTTGGGGCGTGGAGCAGGACGGTACCTGGAGGCGGACCACTGGGCGGGACGTGCTCGGAGCGGACGTGGGACCCGAGGAGCCTGGAGGCTATCTGTACCCACCCTTCAGGTGGGATTGCCAGTGGACGACACGAGGCCGCCGTCTTTTCTTCAGTTGCTGTTCTTTACTTTTTCAGTTGTACTTTACAGTTGGGCTTGTATTTCCGGCCGCCTTTACTTTTCTGCACTTGTAGTTACTTTCCGCTTGCTGACTCTGTGGTGGTTGTTACTCATAAAGGCAATGCCTTCCCTGTTTACCGGGATTTTATGCCTTGGTGCTAGTCGCCAGCCCCTGGTCTATGGAAGGCGGGCTTGGGGTAGTCACGGCACGGGCCCCGAGGTCGGGTCGTGACAAATTGGTATCAGAGGTGGTCGGTTCTACCGCAGACTCTGATCAAATTTTCTTTCTATATGAAGCAATAGTGTTTAGTGTATTGAGTGTGGTTATCAGTTCAGGGAGCCCAGTGTTGGTGCGGCGGCCGACGTATCCGTACACCAGGACCCTGACTCCTGATTTCCGACTTAATGCATGAAAACATTGATTGCGTGTGTGTTTCAAGTTTTCTTTGTGATTACTTGTGTCAGCTCACCGGGTATACTGATCTGCTTTATGAAAGTCTCAAGTTTTCCTTGTGATTACTTGTGCCAGCTCACCAGGTATACTGTTCTGGCTGTGGTGCTCTTGTTCTCCTTTTCAGGATGGCCCCGCGACGACAGCTAGCTAGGGTTCCGAGTGTAGGGCGCGACGGCAGCCCACTGAGCGATGAGGCCTCGGTGCAGGGCCCTTTTCCAGCAGTGGCACCGGCGGTAGCTTTACCCGCCGAGCCACCGATGCTACCAGTACCAGACGCTGAAGATGCACGTCGCCTTAGGGCACAACATGAGTTTCAGAGCCAGCGACCGCCCAGGTTTCGCGGTGAGGCGGACCCCCAGGCCGCCGAGGACTGGCTAGAGGCGGTGGTACGGATCTTTAGGCTAGTGAGGACACCAACGGATCTCATGGTGATTCTCGCGGCGAGCCTCCTGCAGGCGGCGGCAGGACGATGGTGGAGCCTGATGCTCTAGGTTCACGATGAGGCATCCTTGCTCTGGACGGACTTCGAGAGCCTCTTCCGCTCTGAGTTCGTCTCGTCCACCCTCCGAGCGGTGCGCATCCAGGAGCCTCTCCAGCTGCGCCAGGGCAGCATGACGGTCGCTCAGTACGCGGCGAGGTTCACTGACCTATCTCGCTACTCGACTGACATGGTACGAGACCCCTTCTTCCGGGCCCGGACCTTCGAGCAGGGCTTGCGACAGGAGATTCGGGCGTCGCTGGTCTCCCTCAGCATTCCGACCCAGGCGGGAGTGCTGGAGAGAGCCCTCCTGATCGAGAGCTTCCTGGCAGAGCCTTCTTCAGCGGCGAGACCTAGCGCAGGGCGGAAGGTAGCTGAGTCTTCGGCAGCAGGTAGCCGACGGATGACTCTCGGGTCCCGGCAGACCAGACCCCCACGCAGACGGCCTCAGGACACCGGCTCAGCGGTGCGGGGCACACAGCGGAGTTCCAGCCTTCCGAGAGGCAGGCTGTGCTACTCCTGCGGCGGGCAGGGTCACATGGCTCGTGACTGCCCGACTCGCCGACCAGAGGAGCAGCAGACGGTGGAGGGGCCACCCAGGCAGAGGCAGAGGGTCGACCGTGGCGGTCCGCAGGGAGGAGGTGGACGAGGCAGAGGAGCTGGCCGAGCAGCGGGTGGTGGGCGACGCTTCCAGGCTCTACCCCCACCACCACCAGGAGGGCCACCTCGACCACAGGGAGCTGGCGGGCAGGGACAGGCCCAGCTCCAGGCAGTGGAGGCCTACGACCCCGACATGCCAGAGATGATTCGAGGTACGATCTGTGTCTATTCCACCCTTGCTGCAGTACTTATAGACACAGGAGCGAGTCACTCTTTCATAGCCTCTGCCCTTGTTCGGAGCTCGGAGATTCCGACTGAGCCATTGGCTCGATCCTTACGGCTAGAGACTCCTATGGGAGCAGACTCGACAATTACGCACTGGTGCCGGCAGTGTGAGCTTACTCTAGGAGGCGAGAGCTTCGGCTGGGATCTCCTTGTAGCGGCGTCGAGGCCTTACGACGTCATCTTGGGCATGGATTGGCTATCCACGGTTCATGCCCAGATCGACTGTTTTAGGCGCAAGGTGCGATGTGTTCGCACCGACGGGAGCAGGTTTACCTTCACCGGCGAGAAGGGAACCTTTGCAGCACAGGATGGACTTCCGCGGAGGAGAGTGCAGCCTATCTCTCATCAGTTGGCTAGCCTCATCCTAGGAGCAGTGGACGTGCGAAGTCCAGTTTTTCCTGCAGTGGTGGACCAGTACGTGGACGTCTTTCCCGACGACGTTCCAGGGCTACCTCCTCGTAGAGAGGTAGACTTTTACATCGACTTGTACCCCTGGACAGCCCCGATATCTACTCCAGCATATCGGATGGCCCCCGCCGAGCTTCGGGAGCTGCGGGTGCAGTTGGAGGACTTGCAGAGCAAGGGGTTTATCCGACCCAGTGTTTCACCCTGGGCTTCCCCGATTTTGTTCGCCAAGAAGGCGGACGGGAGCTTGCGACTGTGTGTCGACTATCGTCGCCTGAACCAGGTGACAGTGAGGAACAAGTATCCGCTGCCACGGATTGATGACCTCTTCGATCAGCTCAAGGGAGCACGGTGGTTCTCGAAGATAGACCTCCGGTCAGGCTATCATCAGCTCAGAGTTCGAGACGAGGACGTGCAGAAGACGGCCTTCAGGTGTCGGTATGGCCATTATGAGTTCTTGGTTATGCCGTTCGGCGTAACCAATGCTCCAGCAGTGTTCATGAGCCTCATGAACAGGATCTTCCAGCCATACCTCGACCGATTTGTCGTGGTCTTCATTGACGACATTTTGGTATACTCGACGACTGAGGAGGAGCATGCCTACCACCTGCGAGTTGTGCTAGACACACTCCGAGAGCACCAGCTTTATGGAAAGCTCTCAAAATGCCAGTTCTGGTTACGTGAGGTCCATTTCTTGGGGCACGTCATTTCTGAGGCGGGAGTTGCAGTGGACCCCGCAAAGATCAAGGCAGTGCTAGCTTGGGAGCCACCCAAGAGCGTGACGGAGGTGCGGAGCTTCTTGGGCCTAGCCGTATACTATCGGAGATTTGTGCCGGACTTCTCCAGAGTTGCGGCCCCACTCTCAGCCTTGACAAAGAAGGGGAAACCCTTTGTGTGGTCAGACAGATGTCAGCAGAGCTTCCAGGAGCTGAGATAGAGATTGACCAGCGCACCTATCTTGAGGTTGCCTGAGGAGGGAGTTGGATACGTAGTTTACTGCGATGCATCAGGGACTGGACTCGGGTGTGTCCTGATGCAGGAGCGGGCCGTGATCGCCTACGGATCACGTCAGTTGAGGCCGCATGAGCAGAACTACGCCACTCATGACCTGGAGTTAGCAGCAGTGGTCTTCGCTCTGAAGACTTGGCGACACTATCTGATGGGCGAGCGCTTCACAGTCTTTTCTGACCACCAGAGTCTCAGGTATATCTTCTCTCAGAAGGACCTGAACCTGAGACAGTGGAGATGGCTTGAGTTCCTCCAGGACTATGACTTTGAGATAGTCTATACTCCTGGGAACGGGAACGTGGTAGCCGATGCCCTCAGCAGGAGGACGGGCATTCAGCTACTTGAGGAGGCGACGGAGCAGCTAGCCTCCTTACAGATATCCTTCGTGGATAGAGACGGAGCAGCCTTTCTTCAGTCTCTCACAGTCTCTCCTCCACTTCTACATCGGGTCAGAGAGGCTCAGCGTGGGGATGCTGACTGTGAGACCCGGCGTGCACTGATATCCTCAGGTCAGGCGCCTGATGGCTTCTCCCTTGGAGCAGAGCACGACATCCTTTTCAGAGGAAGTACCTTCGTACCAGTCTCTTTACGAGAGGAGGTGCTGAGAGAGTTTCACACTTCTCCCTTGGCGGTGCATCCCGGAGTGGCGAAGATGTACCAGGATCTCAGGCGACAGCACTGGTGGCCGGGCATGAAGAAAGCTGTGGCTGAGTTCGTTTCACGATGCCTCACCTGCCAGCAGGTGAAGGCAGAGTATCAGGTACCAGCAGTCTTGGTACAGCCCTTGGAGGTCCCAGAGTGGAAGTGGGACGGAATATCTATGGACTTCGTGACTGGACATCCATGCACTTCCAGAGGTCACGACTCCATTTGGGTGATTGTCGACCGACTCACCAAGTCGGCACACTTCATACCCATCAGAGAGCAGGGCTCAGTGGAGAGCTTGGGACGTCTTTACGTCCAGGAGATCGTACGGCTTCACGGTGTGCCATCGTCTACCGTCTCCGATCGAGATGCTCGTTTCACTTCCCGGCTTTGGAAGGGGTTGCAGGAGGCGTTCGGGACGTGGCTCCATCTGAGCACAGCCTTCCACCCTCAGACGGATGGTCAGATGGAGAGGACCATACAGACACTCGAGGACATGCTCCGTGCATGTGTTCTCGACTTTGGTCGCAGCTGGGAGGACCACCTACCCATGGTGGAGTTTGCGTACAACAACAGCTACCACTCCACCATCGGGATGGCACCATACGAGGCGTTGTACGGCAGACCCTGCAGATCACCATTGTGTTGGACAGACCCTGGGGAGTCAGCACTCGTGGGACCAGAGATGGTCCGAGCCACGACAGAAAAGGTCCAGATCATCCAGGAGAGGATGAGGACAGCTCAGAGCCGGCAGAAGTCATATGCTGACAGGAGACGGAGGCCACTAGAGTTCGAGGATGGCGACCACGTCTTTTTGCGTGTCTCACCTCGACGTGGTTTACGGAGATTTGGCTGAGGCGGCAAGTTGTCTCCACGCTTCATCGGGCCTTTCCAGGTCCTCAGCAGGATAGGAGAGGTGGCTTATCGCCTGGCTCAACCACCTCAGTTGCACCGGGTGCACGACGTCTTTCACGTGTCTCAGCTGAGGAGATACGTGCACGACCCGACGCACATCATCGACCTTGGGGAGGTGGACGTGGACGATAGGGCGACTTTTGCAGAGGTCCCAGTGGAGATCGAGGATCGACAGGAGCGGGTCCTACGTGGGCGGTCGATTCGTCTTGTGCGCGTCAGATGGCAGCACGGGAACCTCCAGGAGAGCACTTGGGAGCGGGAGGCTCAGATGCGTACTCAGTACCCCCATTTGTTCCCCTAGTTTTTGATGTATCTTTACGGGGACGTAAAGCCCTGAAGTGGGAGTAATGTAAAGACCCTCAAATTTCAAGGAAATTTTTTTCTTAATTTTCTTTGGAATTTTACAAGAGCGCAGCTTCAGACGGCACCTGATTCCGAGGCCCGGTGTGCCCGGAATCAATTTCCGAAGTTTGGCTCGGGTACGTTTAGTGAACGGACGAGCGGGTTTTTCTATCTTTTGAACTGGTGCCCGGAATCGAATTCTGAGGGCACCGATGAAATCGTAGCGCCGGTTTTTGCTTAGAAACGCCTCTTCCGGATTTGCGTTTGCTCAGACGTGGTTTTAAAATTTTGGGGCTTAAAGTCAGAAATAAAATAAAATTTGTGCGACAACTTTATTTTATTTCACTTAAGCTGCTTGGAAGCCACTTGAAGCCACTTAAAGGCGGCTTGATCTGAGTTGAACTGGATAGGATGCTATCCAGAAATATCCTACCCCCTTGGTAGGATATTTGTGAGGTGGGGCCCGCACGAGCCCCGCCGTTTCATTCGCTAAGTAACGCACCCGCGAAAACCCGTCAAAGTAACTGAAAAGTCAACCGACGCATTTTCTTAAATTCTTAACAGACCATTTAATTGAGCGGTTTATTTCGTGAATTAAATGGGCTGTTTCGCTCGTTGAATTAATTCAACGAACTGATGGGTCGTTACTTACGCTTTTGCGTTTGTTGGCATGTTTATAAAATAAGACCAACCTAAAAATCCTTTGAAAGGATTTGAGAGGACCTTTGTTTCTTCATCTCCCCTCCTCACGAAGAACGCGAAGAACGCGAAGAACGCGAAGAACGCGAAGAACGCCGGAACCGGAATTCGACGACGCACACCGTGATCTGCGACGTCGACGAGCTCTACCCGCGACGTTCTTCGACGACGCCTCTCCTTCCGCGGCCGATCCTCGTTCGGCAATTAAGGTGAGAAACGAATCGTATATTTCTCCCTTTTTAATTTCAATAATAACGGATTTAAGTTAATTAAATCCGTTTGATCTTGATCCGGAGATTGGCGACGCGACGCCGGATACCGCGACGACGCGACGATCCACCTTCTTCCGCGACGAGCAATCCCGCGACGATCCCTCGTTCGGCAACGACAGCTGCGAGGTAGGGGTTTATTTCCTTAATGATTCTTTCCCGTGTTTATTCTTTTGAAATAAAGAACCCGATCACTGAACAATTTTAATTTATTTAAAATTGTTGATTGGTTTTTCCTTTTCCCCCGTTGAGTTTATGACTAACGCGGAGGGTGCGGGTCTAACAAACAAGACCCGGCAACCCTCCGCCGATATTTTGTTGTGCGGATTTGGCGGACGACGACGAACCGTGCGGGAAGGGCGATCCGTTGATCCCGCAGTGAAGATCGGCCCCCGGGAGGAGCAACGGCGCAGACGGGAGGTAAAACGGGCCACCAGAGCAACTCCGGTGGCCCGCGGAAGGCGGCGGCGGCGCGGGTCGCCGGCGCCGGCGACCGGAGGCGGCGGCGCCCGGCGCGCCGCCGTGGAGGAGTTCCGCCGCGGCGGCGGCGGCCGGTTCCGCGGCCGCGCGGAACCGGGGAGGGACGCGGCGGCCCGGCCGCGTCCGCGTGACAGGCGGCCCCCCGCGGGGCCGCGTTTTCCATCAAGCCGCGGGTCAAACCCGCGGCAGCCACTTCGGCCGGGCCGCGCCCAGGCCGGACCGGACCCGGCCGAACCGGGTCGGCCCGACCCGGTTCGGCCGACCCAAGGGGGGGGGGGGGGGGTTCGGGCCGGGTCGCCCCGGGCCCAGAACCCCCGTTTTCGGGCCTTCTTCGGTCTTTTGCCCATATCTTGGGCCTGGGACCTCCGATTGATGAACCGTCAGCGGCTACGCGATCCTTGGATCGATACGGTCGTTTCGGTATATTATACTCAAGGTTTAGGAAGACTTTGGGTTCGTCCGGGTTGGTTCGTGCACGAAACCAACCGGGCCCTCGGAGCGGAAACGTTCATAACTTGAGCTACGGACGTCCGAACGACGTACCGTCAGCTGTGGTAGTTTCCTCTAAGTGAGACAGAACTTTTGGCATACTCCGCCCAAGGATCGGACACAGGTGGAGTACGGTCGGGTTGGTTTTTCCCTAAAAACCAACCGGGCCCCTGGGACGAAAATGCCAATAACTCTCAGACCAGGCGTCCGATTGACGCGCCGTCTGTTGCGTTGAGATCCTGTTGTCGATACGGAACTTTTGGATACATCAAATTCGGACTACGTGTCAGTTGATGTATCAGCCTCTCGTCTCGTGGAGCGGACCCTCCTAAACGAGCTCGCTATGTGCGGGAACCCTAGCGCTGGCTGTGACTTCGACGACAGAGCAGAGATCCTCTGTGGACTGCGACGACGGAAGAGCAGAGATCCTCCGTGGACTGCGACAATGGCAAAGCAGAGATCCTCCGTGGACTGCGACGACGGCAGAGCAGAGATCCTTCGTGGACTGCGGCGACGACTGTGCAGAGATCCTCAGTGGACTGCTCCGACTACTGCACTCAGCGATCCTACGTGGATCAGTGCTACAGGTTCTGTGTGAGCCCGATCCTATGTGGGTCCTTACTACCGGTTCTGTGTGAGCCACTGCCTACAGGTTCTGTGTGAGCCCGATCCTACGTGGGTCTTTTGCGGGGGTTAGTACCTATCGATCCTTCGTGGGTCCGACGACTTAGATGGATCAGTGATCATCTTTGACGTCATCTGAAAAAGTATACCTGGTTGAGCTGAATCTTATGTTACTCTCCTTTGTGGATTGTGTTGAACTATCCTTTGTGGATTTACTGTTTACTCTCCTTTGTGGATTTGAGTCTTTCTTTCCTTTGTGGATTGAGTTGTTCTTGAGCTCGTGAGCAGAGCTAGAATTGGGGACTTAGGTATATGTATGGGCATATACCTAAGTCGAGTCAGATGTTACTTCGTGATTGCATCTTTCTTTTGTGCTATATCCTTTGTGGATTTCGGGAGACCTTCGGGGGTCTCGAGGTCCTTACTGAGTAGTTATACTCACCCCTGCACGGGCTATGCCCGCACCTTGTTGTGTTGGATGCAGACGACGGACAGCGCTGATCTCGGTTGGGGCGTGGAGCAGGACGGTACCTGGAGGCGGACCACTGGGCAGGACGTGCTCGGAGCGGACGTGGGACCCGAGGAGCCTGGAGGCTATCTGTACCCACCCTTCAGGTGGGATTGCCAGTGGACGACACGAGGCCGCCGTCTTTTCTTCAGTTGCTGTTCTTTACTTTTTCAGTTGTACTTTACAGTTGGGCTTGTATTTCCGGCCCCCTTTACTTTTCTGCACTTGTAGTTACTTTCCGCTTGCTGACTCTATGGTGGTTGTTACTCATAAAGGCAATGCCTTCCCTGTTTACCAGGATTTTACGCCTTGGTGCTAGTCGCCAGCCCCTGGCCTATGGAAGGCGGGCTTGGGGTAGTCACGGCACGGGCCCCGAGGTCGGGTCGTGACAGAGACTAGATTTTAATCAACCATTTTAAACTTATTCCATATTTTATTAGTATAATTAACTTGAGATAGAAAAATATAATCTATTTATAGAGAAATTTATAATCTAAATAAGTATCTCATATCACCTAACATAGATATTTCAAAAATATTCATTATCTATTTAGAAAAACATTTACAAACTCCTTCATCCTCTTTAACAAAAATAATATTACATACATAAAAAATAACAATGAGAAAAACTTTGTTAAAATTTTCTTGTATAGATTGATGTCAAATATTTCGTTAAAAAAAATTATATTTCTTTAAGCTTGAGTAAATATTAAAATAAAAAATCGTAGTGATTTATTTATCAAATATGAATACTTTTATAATCATCAAAAACAATTCGCATCTCAATAAGTAATTAAACCAAATGGTTTTTCAATATACATTGCCTCTTCCAATTCACCATTGAGGAAGGATGTATTAACATTGATTTGAAATATATTGAAATACCTTTATGCTAAATTGGAAAAAAATATCCTTATCATTTCAAGAATTGAAATTGGTTTAAAGGCTATATTAAAATCAATTCATTCAACCTATAAATATCATTTTCAAACCAATCATTAATTATTTTACAACACTATACCTTTTTCATTCATATTCATTTGGATCACTAACTTTGATAATATAATTTTATTATATTTGGGCTTTAGTACTGACTCCCAAGTCTCATTAATTTATATCAAAATTGATCTCTTCATTCATTGAATCAATACACTCTCGATGTTTCCTAGATTATTTCACATATTATGATTAAACATGATAAAAAATGATATATGGGAGTCTCACCTCAAAGAGCATGTTTTTAAAATAAGTTTTTCATGATTTCCAATGATATTTTGAACAAGAAAAATGCACATTATCCTTGTATGGTGTCAATAAAATTATTCTTCAACACTTGAATTTTATAAATAAACTTCATCAACATGAAATTCTTCACAATTTTCAGTATTTTTTTTTAACTTAACTTTATTTATTCACAAAATAATATTCCTCATCATCACTCGTAGAACATTTTCTTTATGTGAGTTAAATTTATTTTTATTTTCCATAAAAAAATTACATTAAAAACTATAATATTTCCTATCTCACTGTTGTAACAATGATACTCTCTTACATTTGATGGATAACCTATGAAGATAGCATAAAACATATTCTTTAATTTTTATCCAAATTTTTACCTTTAAATTTGATAATATAACGGAGCCAAAACACTATTACATATATCAAACATAGATATTTCTTATGATATATATCATATAATGAAATTATATTTTTTTATATATGAAATATCATAATAGAGTTTTGGAAATCCCACTCATGTTTTTCAAGTTATATTCCTATACTAAATATTTATTGTAAATTCTTTAAATCCTTTATCTATTTCACTCATTAAAATTATATTATTGAATTATTTTATTCAAAAACAATTTTATTCAATTAATCAACTTATTTTCTCAAATTAATTTTCTCTTCAATATGAATAGATCTATTGCTTCTAGAATATTGATTTTATTTCTTCAGAAGTTTTATCTCTTTTTAAAACATGGAGGTAATTGAGAGAAAGTCTTTGAGTTATGTTTTCAACAATAATTATTTCTTAGTTTATTCATTGTACTCAACTCACTAAAACAATAACTTGTGAATTCTTCTTCATTAACTTTAGTAATGATATTATTTTCATCAAAATATCTCACAATTCTGATTCCTCTTTTCCATCACTTGTATCGCGAATTTCAAAATTAGTTATGAAATTTCCCTTTTGGTATGTTGATAAATTAATTCTATTCCATTTATAAGAAAACACCTTTTCAAACATTGATTGCCTATTTTTAAATAATATTCTTTGTGATTCAACTTCTTTATCACTGCACTGTCTTCTTTTAAGATATAATAATTTTTATTAAAATTTCCAAATGCTCCACTCCTTTATAATTTTAGTGTAAGATTACCTTTAATAATTCCATTTCTTATTCATAAATTTTATTTATTATAGAAATCATCATATAAAAATTAAGATCCAAATAAGAATCAAAATAAGAATTAAAATATTCTTCTTCATCAACAACTTTATTCTTCAACTATTCTTACTTTATATCTTTAGAAGGGATTTATTTTTTAGCCTTCATATTTGTATTAATTGAAAAATAATTACTCATTTTATAAAATATTATAAAATTATAAAAATAATTAATAGAAATATCACATGTATATTATTATTACAATGTAGACACTTTATAATCTACCATATATGGTAATATATTAAATATATTTTCACCAATATTATTAGCATCAAATTCTAAACTCTTAAAACATGGTGATTTCACTTGTTCCATCCACCAATTCTAAACTCATAAAACATGGTGATTTCACAATAACCAGTCCTTTTACTTGGGACTACACAACTAATTTAAAGTATTAATCACTTAGTGCCCAACCATGAACTTTTCTCAGACACCTACATGGTTTTAAAAACAATGCTTCATCACTAGGTACAAGGAGTTCTCACATCAAGTGAACAAAGATTATAATGAGAGTTTACACAATGAATACCATAATGGAATAATGGAACTCAAGGTAGATGAATAAAAATTATGAAAAGTTGAGTATATTATAATAGAATCTATATAGGTTCATTTAATGAAAAATATATTCTTATAATAACAAAAATTATAGGGAAATAATTGAGTTTTTTATATCATTTTTTGTATGAAGGAAGTATCAAAACTAGTCTATGAATATCTATCATTATTGTATAAAAAACAGTACAATTTGTATATCATTATTTTTATTTGAAAATAATTTTAACATTATAATATTATAATTGAATAACATTCTCTTTGATATCATATATGGCACACAACATCACACTTAAATGACCTTCCAAATATATTACTTAAATATAACCCTTATAACCTTGCCTTTGAATTGGACGGTATGAATATGATTATGTACTTTATGAAACTTATATAAATTTCCTACTAAATATAAATTTATTTATAAATTATAGTTAAAAAATCATTACCTTTTAATAAAATTATTTTTATTCCTAAAAAATGTGTTTTCTTCAAGAATGATTTTAAGTGATTTTTTAAGAAAATAATATATGTTTCCTCAATTGAAGAATATTATTTTGATAAAATTAATATAACTTTTCAAATTATAATATTAAAATTTATTACGGTGAATCTATTTTATTTTTTAGAAAGTATTCATTTTCAAATGAATTATGAAAATAATGATTTTTATAAAATTGTAATTTATTTTTAATAAATTGCATAATTTAAAATTTATATTTTTATTTTAATATTCTATAAGTGGAAAATAATAAATATTTTTTTTTATTAATTGAATTTAGTAATTTTTAATTGTATTATTTAATATTTTTGTATGTCAATATTTTTTTGGGTTCAAAAACACATTTTTCATAAAATGGTTTTAATGTGAATAATGTTTCTCCATTTCCATTAACTACAATAAAAAATTAGAAATTATTTAAATGAACTTTATATATTATAAATTTTTTAATGTTTATCTTAATTCATTTAATTATTATTACTAGTCATAGAGTTAATAAAAGACTGTCTTATGCTCAAACAATACAATTCTTGAAAACATATTTTTTTTACATGTTTTGTTTGATTAATTTTAAATTAAATTATTACACCTCTATGAATTTAATTTGGTAAAACAGATTATTTATTTGGAATCAATATACTATATAATATTAAATAATTCAAAATTAATATTTCATGATATTGATTTGTAAAAATAGTAAAAATTAGTTATCACGGTTAAGGTAAAAATGGGTTTAACCAAGATAAAACTAAAAGTACAAGGGATAAAATGAACTATAAGATTGAAAAATTTAAATTTTATAGATATAATTTGACCATATATTATCTAATTATCTATAATTTTTCTTTTTGGGACTTTGGGGAATTAGAAAATTCTATGTATCACTTTTTCTTTTAAAATATTCTAGGAGTGTACTCTAACCCACTAATAAAACACCATCGACTCTCCTTTCCTAATAAAAAACCCTTATGATTTTGGTTTAGTAAATAAATATCAATAAACATTCCTTAAATACCTAACCACATCCTAGAGGCATTTGTTTTATTAGAAAACTATTCTAGGAAGGGTTTAGATATAAACCTAATGATGTTGTCTGAAGAAGAGGTAAATATCTTAAAATTGAATTTTCATTTTACTTATTCTCCTAACTCCAAAATATATTATAAAAATTTATAAAATAATAAAACAAGTATATATTATATACTTATATTCCATTATTTAATTTTAATAACCTATTATCTTCTCCACTTCCATCAAATGGGAAATTAAATTTGTAATTATGTGTACAATGGACTACCCCCATGCAATCAGGTGTTATTCGTTTTCCATCACCACCTCTCACCTATGAATATAGTAATGGATATAAAAAATTTATATAATTTTTATGAATATAATATAATTTTTGAAATATAATATCACATATACCTTCTTAGATTCAATTGGTTCAAAAAAATAATGTCACTCACGAGTATGTGTGGACTACCAACACTATATAGCGATGTTATATGTTATTAATTTTATTTTGAATTGAATGTTCATCGGGAAATATTTATTGTATATAATTAATATATATGATATAATAGTTATTCTTTAAATTTTAACTACTACTTTCCTTTCCTTTTTCTATCTGTTAAAAAATGGAAACATTGTTCATGTGTACGTATGACCTACTGCCTCCATGAACATATTTAATTTTTCAATCTCTAAATTTTATAGATTAATAAAAATTAAAAAAAAAATATATATGATATTTAAATAATTTTTACCATTATATATATATATATATTGTAAAAGTGTTCAAAGTAAAATTAACAAAACTACCAAACCGAAACATTTATGGAAAATGATGAAGTTATCACAGAGAATAATGAACTTAACAAAATATTATTAGTAAATACGTGATAAAATACTATATGTAAAAAATAAATGGTAAAAAATATATGAGTTTGGTATTATAATATATTTATAGTACATATATATTAATTATTCTAGTGTTTTTAACACATATAATGGATGTCAGACATTACGTAAGGGATTTCGTTTGAATTTCCTTTCATTGAGGAATATTGTAATGTTATGCACATAATTTATTTTATATGGTGTATATACATCCCATTTTACATGTAATATCATCAATCATTTATAATTAATGTTATTATAATTTTTAATTTGAATTATTTCATCCAAGGGGATTTACTTGAAACTTACTAAGTGGTAAATAATTTCGTAACTCAGTTTATTTTCATTTGGTTTTATTACATCTTCATTGTCTTCCAAATAATAAGATTTTATGTGTAATTAATATTTATTATATTATGTTATATTTCCACTTTTTTTATGTGTATTTACAATTTATACTCATAATCGATTCATTGATAAATTATCACTTTAATGATATGATCATTGTTAGGTTTACTGGTCTCAAATTGTATTAGTAAGGATATTTGTTTTGTTATAAACATTAATTATTTTATAATTTGTATCTAATAACCATTTTAAATTTCATAACACTAATTTCATGTTATTTAATGATTTGTTTCAGTTTATTCATTTCATGGGGCTTATGATTCAAATGTTACCGATGTGGTAAGAGATTTATGTTTTGATCTGATTTTAATTTGGATATATTTTGATAAAATTTCAATTGAAGGAAATAATTCCTTAATTATCTAATAAAACTATTTAATAATATTCTCCTCTATATATTCATAAATTTTTCATGTAATAATAAAATTTCCCTCTCTTTGGTACATAACAATATTTATAATGTATTTTAGTAAAATCCAACATCATCTTTCACTTCAAATGTGTATCACTTTTATTCTAAATCCATGTTTTCTAAAAGTGTATTCAAGAATGCTTAAAAATTTACAAAATATTTATAATATAAATTTTTAACAATTATTTAATTTTTAAAAAATGGATTAAAATGAATCTTCCTATCAGGTTCCAAATGAGGTACATTTTTGGATTATGTTGATAATGTGAAAGGATTATTTG
Organism: Viscum album; assembly: GCA_963277665.1. NCBI lineage: Eukaryota > Viridiplantae > Streptophyta > Magnoliopsida > Santalales > Viscaceae > Viscum > Viscum album. Next base: position 1,518,460,016 of record OY728141.1, on the reverse strand, counting down.
TACTCACATATATAGAATGAATGGAATTTCACACCTTCATGACCATTAAATTTTTTCAATCATCCCATATAAGTTTAAATTCTTATTTTCAATGAAATTTATTTTCAAATAAAATTAGTGCATTTATAGTTATGTAAATTTATTTTTAATGTGGAATGATTATTTTACTGAGGATTTTTTTATTGGTATCTTTATGGAATTTCTATACATCTATTTCAAAAACCCTTATTATAATTATGATCTTTTGGTGATATGTTTTAATGATATCACCCTTATTAGTTATCTATATGGTTTACGACTAATTTTCCAGGGATGTACTATATTGGTACCATTCTTCGTATTTGTTTGAATGGTATAAAATTATTAATATTTATTGGGGAATGTATTAACATTTAGTATTGTTTCTTAAAAATACAAATTATAATGTTAATTATGTATCAAACCATTAATTTTTGGAATGAATTAGACGTATTAAGTGATATATTGGTCCTTTTATATCCCCTTGATGCATTGGTCAGTATCATGAGACAAACTAGATTGGGTATTTCGATGAGGACTAACCCATTTATGTAATATTTCTTAGCATGACTCCCTGATAGTATGTTTATGTTGTCAAAAATTAAGAATTAAATCATTATGATATTAGTTATTGATGTTCCATGTGATTTTTTGTATGATAGGATATTCAAGGATATGTTTTATGAACATATGATTATTTATATGGGATTATTTGATCCTAATTTCTTCCTACCATATTATACTTATTGTTCAACTTATTTATTAAAAGGAAGGTGTCTAACTTGTTTAAAATTCTATATTGATTATGACTTATTAATGATAGATTCTATATCACACATACCCTTACAAAAAATTAATGTAACCACTTTTATATATTTCATTTCCCTAGGATTCTATGATTTTTTTTAAATCTGATATTCAAGGATATGATAAATTGGATTGTGGAGTTCTCAATGAAAATGTTATATGGTATTTTATATTTTCAAATGTAAATGAGATTTCAGTATGCATCAATTTATCTAAGACTACTAAAAAACTAGTTCCATTGGGATGATAACTCTTGTATCTAGTTCAAATATAATAAACTATCAACTGACTTTGGCCTATTGGGGTTAGGGTCTTCATAGTAACCACACTTGATAATACCAATAGTCGAGAAGATAATATTTTCAAAAAGATGAGGCAGAAGTATATTAATTACCATCATTACTTATTCTCCAAATGATTAAGGAACTTAAATGAAACATATGTGAGGATTCATATTTACTAGATTTTTCATTGTTGGAAAGAATACATTTTTTCCAAATTGGTGTTTACTTAATTAGAAAACTCATTTAATGGTGAACATAAACGAATAAGTTGAATTATGAAAAATTCATACCAAAGGTGAGTACTATAATCATAATGATCCTATGGAATATAACTTGATCTCTATAACATATCTTTATATTCTTATAATAAAATACTTTAGTTATTATTCTTATAAAATAATTTGATCGTATAGTCTTTTAAGAGAAATAACTTTTATTTTTTTAATTCTTTGTTATGTACGCTAAAAAAATATGGATTTTCATTTTCTATATGATTATTATTTCATGAAATACATATTAAGATAAACCATATATTTTTTAAGATAATTTAACTCTATAGTTTTCATTCATTCCTGTTAGATAATACATTTTAGAAGAATGTTTTTATATGATAAAACACTTTACTGCGTGTCAATATAATTTATCATAATTTGTTTCCAAGATAATTAATTTAACATGTATGTTAATTTTATCTTCATTGTAGGATAATTGAATTATATAGTAAGAAAATATTAACTCTATTAATTGGTAAGATAAAATACATTGGAATAGACTATGATTCCATAGTAAGTAAAAATATTCTCTATGATGGGATTATCTTTTGTGTAAGATAATCTTGACACATATGATAAAATAATTTAACAAAATTTAATATTTTTTATTCCATATAATTAATTTATTTATTATTGTTGGATAATTTATATTTCCACATTATCTATGTAAGATAAATTCTAATCCGTATAAGAAAAATTACAATGAATTTTATTAAACTAACATCTCATAACTCTTAAGAATAGTTTGAAATATAATCATTAAAAACTTGTGATAAACAAGTCCATAAATAAAAATGGATTTTTCAAATCATGAAAACATATAAATTACTGATATATGTTGTAAAAATAAATTTATATCTAAGAGATTGTTAAACAATGGTTCTGTTGATTGTTATTCCTTTGTGGTGTATTGGATTTGGGATATTTTAAAGGATTTAGTGATTGTACTTTGTGTTATAAATATTATTGGAATATTATTTGCTATTATTATATATTTGGATCTCCAATTCAATATGATTTAAAAGGTTTTAGAAGGTATGATTAAAAATAATTTTTTATCTTATGTTTCATTGTTCGTGATTCAAAGGGATCGACTGACCTATTTTAAAAATGTGTTAAAAAAGGATAAATATAAAGGGTTATTTGTTAAATATAAGAACAATAGTTATAACATAGATAATGTTATGATAATATTGTTTTTAATGTTATTGTATTGATATGTGTATCATTTTACTTTTTCTTATCCTCCTTTTCCCCATTGATTATTATATTTTTGGGACTTTTATTAAATCATATGATGATTAAACAATGATAATGTTATCATTGAGGATTTTAGTAATAAATTATATAAATGATGTATACTTTATATACAATATAACATGTGAAAGTGAAAGGTACTATAAAAAGTAATATTTTTTCATAGTTTCTTAATTTAATAAAATAAAACTATAAGTGGAAGTGTTTCATGTCTCATTTGGTAAAGTATATCATAATAATACAAGAAAACAATCTTTATTCCCATTTTATTACATTAGTTCATGGATGGTACTAAAATTCCATTTGAGATAAAAAAAGATCATATCAAAAAGGATTCTGTGATTCCACATGTAATTGGATTCCCTCATAGAGATGTATTGATAGTTTTTATTGATATAACATTATCCAGATCATTGGTAGAATATAATTGATTTAGAATAGTTATGTATGTTTATTTTTCATTTTATTAAATATTTCATTTTACCCTAATGGATCAGTTTTCCCATAGTATTATATGGTACAAGTTATTCCTATAAAATTGATTGATTGTATCATATACATATTTATAAATAATGCAATGTATTTCTATATTTATATTTTTTTGAAATATATGATGAATTAGAAATCATGAATAGTGATATAATCATTCAATTTTCCAAAATAGGTTATTCATGAAATGTAATAGTGAATCATTTTTCATAGATGTGTTTTTCTAGATTTTTTTATATGAAAATGAGGGTGTTATGATATAACACATCATGTATATGAAATTATATCATATAGTAAAATTTTTAAAAACATATCCTTATAACATTATCATGTTTTGCCTATTTTGCATCCCTTTCTAAGTGAGATAGTGTTATAGTATAATGTTTCTCATGGATAATGACATAGAAATATTCTATATCACAAATAGGGCCACAAAAGTAACAATTCTTAGAGATATAGTACTATAATATATCAAGGAAAATGATTGTACAATAATGTTATCCATGATAATATTAACATATATATGTTAACTTATTTAAAAACAATATCAATTGTTTTTCTAGTATAATCTTCTTTTCATAAATTTTTTATATCTCATGATAAATATTTGATTGGTTAATTTATTTATATATTATCATATTGAAATATCAATGTATATGATTTTTTTATAATATGGTTACTTGTAATTTCAAATTTAAAGTGTTTGATTTACATGTATTAAATTTCATTCCATGCATCTAAGGAGTAACATGATAGGTGTGATAAATGAAAATGTTGTTCTAGTCGAGACCATGATTCTTTTTAGTTATAAAACCAATAGTAAATCGTAATTATTGTTTTTAAATATTAGTTGTTTGGATTGTGTTATAATTTTTATCCCACTTGAGTATTGATTTGTGGATAGTGTAATATAATGATATTTTAAAAGGAAATACATTTTTCAATAGCATACAAGATACACAACACCAATCTTAAATGAAAAATGAAAAAATATTTTTAGCCGTGAATATTATAACATAGAAATTAAATTACCGTTAATAAATAGTAATAAATTTATTATGAAATTTATTTCATACCCATTAATAATGTATTTATTAACTCTTTATAAATATGCACCCGATTTTTGGTAAAGTCATTTTGTTCTTCAAAAATTGGTTTTAATTAAAAATTATTTTACATTTATGATTGAAAATAATAATTAATTTCTAGAAATTTTAGAAAATTTATTTGAAAAAATTAATATAACTTTTGAATTCATCGTTTCCAAATTATATTATGATGAAATTTCTAGAATAATCTGAAAAAGATTTATTTGTCAATGAATTGTTTAAAATAATGATTTTTATTAAAAATTATATTTTATTTTTATGTATTTACAAAGTAAAATTATGTTTTTAATACTTTAAAAAATTTAAATATATCCTATTTATTTAAAATAATCAATTTATGGGTTTTTAAATGGTATTTATACGTTAATTTTGTATAAAAAAAATTAATACTTAAAAAGGGAATTTTCTAGAGAAACTGGTTTTTGTTCTGTTTCGCTGAATTAAATTTATATTAAATTCAGAAAAAATGGTTTTATGTTTATTAAAAAAATTTAAATTCTTGTAATTAATGGGTCTAAATTTATTAAATATTTCCCTTTTATTTTTAATAATATGAGAAGTATCTATAATAATTTTTTTATCACAGAAAAGTGTAAATCAAGTTATAAAGGATATAATGCTAACTAAAATAAAATTACTCTAACACTTGGTTAAATTGTATTTGATGATTATATGTCATCCATAATAATGAAAAGTCTGATTATTTTTTTATTTTTTCTATTTATATGAGATTGTGACCCTTATAATATTTTTATTGATGAAAATTCAAAAATTTCACACTCTTGTTTTTATTAAATATATTATCTCTTAAATGAGTGAAAATAGAATATATGTTGGGTTATAAATATTAATTTTAAATATAATGGATTTTCCTTTATCAAGGTAATTTATTTTTAATAGTTAGGGAATAAATAATTATAGTAAATTCATAGACAGCTCTGATGCAAAAATTATTCAATTAATGGAGAAATAAAATAAATGATTTTCAAAATATTAAAAAATTATAATTCTCGATATATAATGTGATAAAATAATTTTATAGATTAACATGAAATTTTATGAATGTATTAATATTTTTTTGAACTGTAATTTTTTCATGATGTTATTAAAGTCACAGTGATGAATGCTTCTAAATAATTTACATTATGATATTTTATAATATATTATATTTTAATAAATGATATAAAATTACTGAAAAATTTTATATTAAACCAATATATTATGACATCATTGATAATTCAACCATGGTCCATTTATGGGAAATTCTTTCTTTTATAGTGACTATATTTAACCATAAATAGAAAATAAACTTTTCATCGTGGTAAGTTTGAAGTGGGTTATTGATGGGTTAAAACAAAAAGATAACTGTAAAAACATGCATAAATTTAATTTTATCAGATCATTTAGTCCCATAATAATACTATATTTTAATTAAACTATTTGGGAGCTATTTTCTATTGAAAATTATTTTATATTAATTTGATATTTTGAAAAATTCCAAGATTTCCCCTCCCCTCTCTTATAAATTGGAATATATTTTTATCGTTAAATACCCATATAACCCCATATTTTTATTTAATACATAACCAAATCCATTCCTTAAATCCATCCACAAGTTATAGAGTGCTTGGTTTGGGATAAAATATCAATATTAAAGGAATTCATCCATGGTAATTTATCAGTGCTAAAAAAGGGATGATAAATGGGTCCGTTATCGGCCCTTTTAAAAGTGATGATAAAGTGTGCCTTTATAAAAGATTTTAAAAAAAATGAAAAATGTGTCCTTTATCATCACTTTTAAAGGTCTATACATTATTGTACTGTAAGAGCACTCTGTAGCACCAGAGTAATGTGTTGTAACATCACACCACAACACAAGAAACAGACCAGATATTAACCAAAAAAAGTCACAATAGAGAATTTAAATGAAATGAAATTGACAAACAAAATTCAAGAAAAAAACTATATTATATAAATTTTTAACATTGGTTTACATAATTACATAAAAAAAATATTATTACATACATTCAAAAACATCAATGTTCCTTTTTATTTTAGTCATGACCTCAACTCACATAATTTCCAAAAAATCACCCCTGCTCGGGAAAAAAACACACTTGTATAAGAATAAAATTATTATGTTAGTAATAATATAAGGAGATAAATTAAAATAAACTGTTTATTTTACTAAAATTTATGTTAATTTTAATAATATTGAGGTCAATTTTAAATAATAAGATGCACTTGGAGTCATACCCATCACACTGTACTTCGAATTGAGGTGTAGTTGATTTCGACATGTCTCAACATAATTGTGGATCATTTTCCTGTGGTATCAAAATGTTATGATTTTGTTTTCTTGGATTTGAGTAAGTTAGTTGTATTTTTTACTATAATGTTATTTTGAACAGGAAACACACACTTTTGACTCATTCCCATCACATTGTGTATCCGTTAGACATTAATCCAATTCTTATACATAAAAAATTATATATGAATATTTTTCCTAATTTATCAAGAAAATATGAGCGCATTTGATCAATTTTCCATGAGTGACATTTTTTGAACTAAAATTTTGATTTAAAACTAATAGAATACACTTTAAGTCATATTGGGAATATCATTTATCCTAGTGAGGCATGACTGATTCCCACACATAAGAAATGACATGCAGATTGTTTTCATAAAGTTTAAAAACAATATGTATGTGTTTTCTCAATTTTTATTAGGTTAGTTTTATATTTTACTAATATTGATAGAAATTTTAAATAAAAAATATGCACATTTTGTCATACCAGTCACAACATGAGTCATATTGAGGTGTGGATGATTCTTACACATAAAAAATTACTTATATATCATTTTAATAATGTATCAAGACAATATAGATGTGTTTTATTGGTTTTTTGTATGTTAGTTATCGTTATTACTAAAATTTCATTTTAAACTAGAAACACACACCTTGACACATCCCAATCACATCATGTATATGTTTGAAGTAATACCAATTCCTAGACATCAAAAATCACTTATGAATCATTTTCCTAAATTATCATGAAATCCCAAGCGTGTTTGATAAGTTTTCAATTAGTCGAACTTTCTGAACGAAAATGTTGATTTGAAACTGATAATAGAGTAATTGACTCATACTAAGAACATCATGTATTAGATTGAGGATTGGATGATCCCTGCATATCTCAACTGTCTTTTGGATCATTTCCAAAAACAATAAAATAATATGAATGTGATTTATCGGTTTTGAGTAGGTCATTTGTCCATTTTACTAAAATTAATGATGATTTTAAACAAAAAGACACACTTTGAGTCATAATGTTCACACCATGCATTAGAGTGAGGTGCGTCTAATTCCTAAATTTCTCAAATGACTTTTGGATCATTGTATCGGATTATAAAAACAATCTGAATATGTTTTCTTAGTTTTGACTATGTCATTTGTCTTTTTTACTAAAATATATTTTTAAACTGGAAACACACAGTTATGACTCATTATGATCACATCCTATATCGGTTTTACATGAAACTAATTCTTACACATCGAAAAAAATATGAAATTTTTTCAATAATTATCATGAAAATACAAGGGTGTTTGATTGATTTTTAGTAAGAGACACTTTTTTGAACTAAAATATTAATTTTAAACTCATAACGGAAAATTTAAGTGACAAAAAATAGCATGTATCAGATTGAAGTGAGGATGATTCCTACATGTCAAAAATCAATTATATATCCCTTTAATAAATAATCAAAACAATATGAATGAATTTCCTCAGTTTTGATTAGATCAATTTCCCATTTTACTAAAATTAAATACATTTTAAAAATATATATATGCACTTTAAATCATATCAGTCAAACCGTGGGTCATATTGTGATTCTACTGATTCCTACGTGTCTCAAATGACTTATGGATCATTTTTATAAATTATCAAAACAATAAAAAATTACTCAGTTTTGAGTATTTTTTATTTCTTTTTTACTAAAATGTCATCTTAAACAGGAAAAATGTACTTTGACTAATTTGGACCATATCGTGTATCAATTTGATTTAATAACATTTACTAAACATCAAAAATGACATATGAATAATTTTCATATATTATCAAGAAAACCTCTGCACATTTGATTGGATTTAAGTGAGTGATATGTTTTGGAATAAGATGTTGATTCTAAACTGTTAACAATGACTTTGACTCATACCAGGCACATCATGTAACAAATTGAGCGGTTATTTTGATCCCTACACATAAAAATGACTTATGGATCATTTTTCTAAAGTATCAAAACAATCCCAATGAGTTTTCTTAGTTTTGAGTAGGTCAGTTGTCCAATTTACTAAAATTGATGAAAATTTTAAATAAAATGACGCACTTTGAGTAATACCATTCACACCGTACATCCGATTGTGGTGTGGCTGACTCATACACATCTAAAATTACGTTTGAAATATTTTCCAAAAGTATCAAAACAATCTGAATTAGTTTGATCAGTTTTGAGTATGTGAGTTTTATTTTTTTACTAAAATGACATTTTAAACTAGAAACACCCACTTTTGAATCATTCTGATCACATCGCATATCAATTTCATATAAAACTTATTCCTACACATCATGAATATCTGATAAATAATTATCCTCAATTTTTAATAAAATTAGAACATGTTTGATCATTTTTTAGTCAGATTCATGTTTTGAATTAAAATATCAATTTTAAACTGATAACAGAGACGTTATGTCATACTGGGAACATCATGTATCAATTGATGTTTGGGAAATTCATACAAATCAAAAATGAATTACGTATCATTTTATTAATGTATCAAAAAAATATAAATGTGTTTTATCTGTTTTCAGTAGGATAGTTTTCCATTTTACAAAAATTGATGTCAATTTTAAATAAAAATACATACATTGAGTCATACCATTCACACTGTGGGTCAGACTGAAGGAATGTGATAAATTCAAAACGGTATTGGTGAAAAGGTTTTTATGTTGAATAATTTTTTTTATTTTTCCAAAAAAAATGCATGAATGATGGACACACCACCCTAATGTGAACAATAGGATCCACCAGTACAAGAAAACAGTTATTATGTGAGTAATACTAAAAAAATTTAATATAAATATGAAACAATAAATTATTTATTTGTAAAATTACTTCACTATGAAAACATCATGATTACCACTATGATTGATAAGAGACAACATCATTTTTCTTCTTGAAAATTCAAGATATATGGATAGGAATATTTTAAAACAAACAACCTATTAATGAATAATATAAATAAAATCAATGTCCAATTATATAATTTCTCTAGAATATAGACATTGTGTATCATAACATTACCTTTAAATATTTTCAAAGGGTTTACTTAATTATAGTTGTTTCTTTTGATAGATTAGTAAAACCATAATGTGAAGAATACATTGTATGCATGAGTATTAAAACATTTAATTTAGATTATGTTAATGTAGTAAAGAACATTTAATATTATGGGGAAAACATAGTATATTAAAAAATATTTTTTCCTTATCATGGAACTCTATTTCATTTTCAAAATGGTTCCAAGAATTTGGTTCTTCTATCCTGAATCCAAAACCCCTCTTTGTAGTACCCTCTAACATACAAGACATTATCTACATTGGGACCAACATGATGTTATTGTGATATCCCAATAAAATCATTGTCCTTGATTAAATTTTCATCGACTCAAAATTTATTTTTGTCACCAGTAGGATAATAAAACAACTTTTTTTGTTTGATCAAAAACATAAAATACGTTCACATCCTGTGATTCAATTATAAATTGATCATCCTTTTCCCCTTCCATGCTATAATTTACCTTCATTAAGCACTTTTCATCATATTTCACTGTAATGATATTTTCAAACCATTTGTAATAGAAAATCAGCACTTGAAATGTTGAATAATACATCTAGTATATCTATTTGATATTGCCAAAATATGGCATCTATGCATAAATTGATATATATCCTTGTAACTATATATGTGCATAACTTTAGAAAAAATAATAGAACCCATATTTTTCATCCTACTACAGTCTTCATGTTATTTTGTATAGATCTTATAATGATTGATTACAATACTAGTGTAAGATATAAAATTTTCATTCTATCCTCTGGAAATCAATTGAAGTTGTTCGACAGTAGAATTCATATTTCTAGATAAATTTTTATAAATAGGATCTCTGACCTATCCTATGAATTGTTGATTATGTGTATTTGATCTCCATACTCAATCCATTAATGGATTAAAATATATAAGAATTTATTTGTGATCTTCAATGTATGGATCATCATCTTCACTATTATGTAAAATGTAAAGGTGTACATATTTAGAATCTATAAAGGAAATTATAACAACATCTATTATAGAAATTCCTTCTCCATAAGGAGTTTACTGTGATGAGACTTTGGGAGACCGATTTTGTCAACATCTGATAGGTAATCAATACCAAATTAATTCAATTATTCACAAATATATCATTCTACAATAAAAACTTATATATGACTTCAATTCATGACATACCCTTTCAAAATAAGCATATACCATTCAATGGGGTATACCAATCGGTAATGGATAGGACCACATAGATGAACCTCTCTAACAAAGTGAACCATCAGGTGGACCATTGTATCAATGAGTGATGGTGGGATAAACATATCTAATTCAAATAATATGAATGAAACGTGTTTACTTTGGATGGGAAACTTCAACAAGTCTATAAATTTACTACACATGGATTTGAAAAAGAAATAGATTCCAGATAATGTGTGTTGTACATTTTGAGGCAAAATTCAATGGAAATAAACTTAATTAAATCTTGAATCAAAATAAGGAATTCATATGATTTTATCACTTGTAACATCATATTATTCATCGAAACATCATTACTGATATTTTATTAATACCCTTGTAGAAATTTTACACTATTAAGCAAAATCCATAATTTTAATTGTTTCTATATGTAATGATTGTAAGCTACTGGAGGAAGAAAATTCCACCTTTTTTCTTTAATTGGTGCCAAATCTTCCCTTATCCCGATTTCAATCAAGTCTAACATAGCCTTGATTCCATCTATCCATTTTTTAGGAACATTTAGTAATGTTACAATAAAACTATCAAATATAATTTTTTCTACATGCATGGAATCATGAAAATGTATGACATACAAAAAATTCCAAAATGGTAATTCAAATAAAATTGAACTCTTCTTCCAACCTGATTTTTTATGGTTTTCAAAATTGTTTTACCGAAAACAATGTCAATAAATTTCACATTATTTTATAGTTGATCACCAGTTAATGGAGAAAAAGATTTACCTTGTTTGATATTACCATCGAATACTTTCATCTAGGATCAGTATTTATTTTGTCGTGGTAAAAAATTTGATATCATAAAAACACAATTCTTAAGGATTGTTTCAACTGAACGTTCTATGTGTGTTTTTTACAAATTGGACTCCGTAACATTCCTTTAATTCTATAGCCTAATAAATTTCCATAATTATGGAATTCATTTATCATTCTATACAACAAGTCCCTCAATGTGAATTATTCACATCTATGAGCATCATACACTGAAACACATGTATCCCACATCAATTTCAGATCATTCATCAATGGATCCAAATTTACATCCTTAAATTATTATGTTTTTTGGTTCAAATTTAATAAGATACAACATAATGTATTTTTTATTCGTAAATAACCATGAAGTAAAATTATAACATACCAATATGATGAGACATGTACTATGAGTACAACTCTATACACTAAAAGGGTTTATTCCTTCTATAGATATTGCAACATGAACATTTCTCAGCTCGTTTCTAAATTCGGGATACTGATAATCAATTTTTCCCCTAAGGAGAATATAATGGGTGATGTAGGTTCCCATATTTAATCCTTTTATCTTCTTCCCATGTTAATTCTCAGATGATTTCATGATATCTACATAGTCTTCTAAATCATCGAATGATATGAAATCACAATATATATTTTAAGGAATTAATTTATTTTTTCTTTTATGGAAATGTGAAAAACTTAGGGTATTTTATAAGTGATTAATGGTACTTACGAAACTATATGAATTCATTGGGAAAAGAATTATTTTTTTTGATATCATACCCATTGAACATAAAATTCAATTATCATCAAATGTTTATCATGGTAGTTTTTTTATTTTGGAATCATATCATTCATGGGACCAAGTAGTTTTATAAAGTTAGTGTTACTCCATCCACTTCCAGCTTTCAAATTATGTAATTTAAATACAACAAACATTTTTTTTATTTAGTAAAATTTGAATATAATGGTTTCTTTGAAAAACTATTTAACTCCTTATAAATTTTTGGAAAATCCTGAATGATATCTTCCATTTCCATTATCATTTCCTCCATAACATCTACATCATCTTTTACATTGGTATTCATATCAAAAAGTCCAAAACCTATAGTATCATCCCAATTGGGGTCCACATTCATGTTTATACATGTTTAGTATATTACATATAAATCTTATCTATTCTGTGAAAAATAAAGTGATCTTCCAACTCTTTGAGACTGATTTTCAATGAACAAAATCAACAAAAACATGAACATCAGATTTGAGAACGGTTGTACGCATGCTCTTTTGAATAATTGATTAAATAATTAACTTTGATCTCATACTCTATTGTCAAATGATCAAAGAGAATACATTTTCAACTCATATCCATACTATTGGATTCATAAAGGATTGAATTTTTATAATAAATAAATAAACACACATATGATATTCATTATCAATGTTGATAGTTATAGATAATTATAATAAGGGAAACTCAATAATTGATTGTTTCAATGAATTTCAGTATGTTTATGAAATTTGGTATTTAATTGAAAAATAGAATTAATATACTATGTAAGGTGTTATCCTATGAATTAATTCAATGGTGAAAGTAATATTATACTAATACTCATAAAATCATCTCCCATATATTTATCATTTCAATTTTTTGTTTCAAACATCCTCCATATCTTGTGGGAATCCACCTATGTTTCTTGAAATAATTGAAGAAGTTGTCATCCATGGGATTACTGTCACACACGGTTTTTTTTTCTGTCTTTGTATTGATCCGGCTCATTCCCAGTTTTAACAACTGAATTTGTTTCTTTTATAACTCTTTTGTTTTTAATCCTTTTTCACCCAATCAACTTCCCACTTATCCTATACTGATATATTAAAATTTATTGATCCTTTTGGACCCATTAGAAATTCATAAGCTAGGCGAATTTGGGTCACTTATTTAGTTATTGGGCCAGCCCATGGGCCCATTTCCTGTTTTTTTAAAAATAATTTGTTTCATTTATATCTTTTTCATTTTTTAATATTTTTCGGTGATTCCACCTCCCACCAGAATCCAATATACCTATCCTCACCCCCAATATCGTTTGTACCTCTTTGGAGCTCATATGGGTCGCGTATTAGGGCGATTGTTCTCTGGTTTCCTCAAAACGTCCAGAATTGATAAGGTAACTTGTTTCGCCCATAACTCAATCAATTCGTACTCTTTTGGCCACCAATTTTCTTTACCTGGTTAGTCCAGATCTTAGGAGTCTCTACAAGAATTTTCAAGACATTCCCTTTCCTCTAGGGTTGCAGATCTAATGGAAGACGAAGAGTTTTCTAGGGTGAAAGGTGAGATTCCTTCTCCTTTCTCCTTCCTCTTCCCCCTCCTTTCATTATTTCATAGTTTTATATTGTACCCTAGTATTGATAGACCTAGGGTTTTGTTATACCATGTTTTTTGATGGGTTTTATGTTTGTTTAGGTCTGGTATTTATAGTTTTAGGGTTTATAAACCTGCGGCGGGTGATTTCGGGTGTGCGTTTCAATTACGCCAAAGATTTGAGGTAGGATACCCCATGCACATGACTTTATTATTTAAGTTTCATCATTTTATTATATTTAAAACCATATATATATGTTTATTATTGTTTTTCATCCTTTGGATAATTTTATTGGTGTTCAAAGTGGTTGTTTAATCATTGGTTTGTGAACGGTAGTGTTGTTTTGTCACGAAAGTTCTCAACAAGTGTTTGTTTAAATGTTCCGTTATCTTTTGCAAATATTTTGTGAGGTTTATAATCTGTTCTATGGTATTTTTAACATGTTACAGTATCTTGAATGAAAATATGGCTTTCAATTGGTGTTTTATTCCTTTTCATTTACATAAAATAAATTGTTTTGTTTAAAAAGGGCATGTCATGTATTCGGTAAATTGCCCGGTTGGCTTTTATGTGTGATGTGTTATTTAAAAATTATTTGATTGGATTTATAAAGGAATTGGAAGAATTATAAATGGTATTTTTGGGTACTTATATTGATTTCCAATTTGGATTTGTTTTTACAAACAAGTGGGTTTTGATTTACAACATATTTTGGCCCGAGTTGCCCAAAAAAATGGACCGTTTCACATCTTTATGAAAATGGTTGTGTTTTGAATATTTAACCTAAGTATTATAAGAGATTTATGAATGAGGTTTACTGCTGTAAATGATGTTTATACAGATCCTTAATAAAATTAAAATGCATACCTTCATCAAAGGTTAGTTTTGAGAAAATGTTTAAAGGCCCGTTTGGCATTTCCTAATGAAGGAGTGTTTTACTTGTATATAACAAGTTGTGAAATTGGGATTGTTTTATGGTCCATTAAATGATTTTATTAAATTTTTATTGGGCTTCCAAATATGATTTGGTTTGGTTATGATGCGTGTTTATAATTTAAAGAGTGTTTTTGAAAGAGTTTTATGTGCAAATCCTCAATACACTTCATTAAATTGTTTTACCGAAATATTTAGCGGTTTGTTGACTAGTGTAAGAAATGTGAAGAATGATTATGGGATGTTTGTGTTTTTATGGTTTTGTAATGGAATGGGGATGTGAAATGTGTATTTGTTAATATGTGTAACTTGATTGAGCACTAAAGGGAATCCCAGGTATCTAGGTGGGCGGACGTGTACTAGTATGCTAGTGATTCTGTGGGGGTTGGCCCCTGTTTCACGTAGCAAGTTTGACGAAGAAAACACTAACTAAACTATGATGATGTCGATGATTGGGGACCACTAGGTTATGGGTATGTTCCCTACTAGTGGCTTGTGCACGAGAACAGATATTTATTATGGTTACTTTCACCGAGATACGAGGTACCTGGGGCTCACAACTAACTAGTGCCTAGGGGTATTCCTGTGACTAGTGCTCATTGGCTATTTTGTACTCACCGTCGGCATACGGTGTGTTTGGTTGGTAAATTCAGTAGTATGTGTTATTTATTTGAATGTTAAAATTATTTAAATAATCCCTCTTGAAAACTATTTTCATTTTGAAGTTTCACATCTTTGAAAATAATTGTTACTTGCATTTTTGTTTATTAAACATGCATGTTTTAGTCTGCTAATTATTATAGCATGGAACCTCATTTGAAAACCATACTTTCAAATCTTGAATTTAAAACTATAAATTGATGTTTCTTTTATTTTAAAGTAATGTGCATTGGGAATAGAATACCGGGCTAACCTACTGAGTTTTAATACACACGCCTATAGTCTTCTTCTTTTTTTAGCCCTTGTGCAGGTTTCATCTTTAGTTCGATCACCTTGGGCGACTTTTGATCATTGTGTTGGAGAGTGACCAGAAGTGTCACATGGAGTTAGTTGTTCATTGGGATTGTTCATTTGTGTTTTTTGTTTTTGTTCTACCTTTAGTTTCTTGTATAAAAAATATTTTGTTTAATTTTTATATAAATTCATTTTGGGCTATCCACTTATTTCTGCTGTTTGTTTGATTGTCTATATATGGGCGAAATCGTTCCCTTGTGTACTCTATTGATGCCTTTGGTGCTTGTCACCATCCCGGTAGGATCGGGAACGCCTCTCGGGACTTGTCGCGGGCTGGCCTGGGTGACCGGTTCAGGGTCGACTCAGGCTGGTTCGTGACAAAATGGTATCAAAGGAGGTCGGCTATTAGCGGACCTTTCTATTTAGAGCGCCCTTGTTATTTTGGGGATGTCAAGGTAGATGGAGTAGGATTTTTGGGACTTGAGGGGTAAGTGCAAGAAGAGCTTCGCGAACTCTTTCTTGTTCTAATCCTCAGGTTTCCATGGAAGTCCGGTTTTAATAGTGTCCATTGTTCTAGTTGATTGTTTTATATTGGGATATGACAAGAGGAGTATGACCAATGGCCTTCGTGAGCTCACAGGGCCTGGAAATCCATGTGGAGCTGGGGAATGTTCCTAATAATTCTCTCTGTGTTAGTGTTGTGTTTGGCTTATGGCCTCCAACCATATGGTCAAGTCACCCACCGACACTAGTTCCCTTTTTCTTGGGTCTCTTGAACCTTTCTTGAATTCTGAATTTTTGTTTTTAAAATCCTTGTGTGAGAATTGTGGAAATGGGTTTTAATGTAAGGATTAGATTTTGAAAAGTGAAAAAAAGGGGGTTTCAATAATTAAATATAAGAATGGTTTAGGAAGGTTGTGTTTTTGTGAAAAAAAATGGAGGGAAGCAGAAATGATTTAAAGGGATTGGATTATCCATAATCTAAACTTGTGGTTTGTTGAAATAAAATGTTTTCAAATTGTGAATCATTTTAAAGTGATTCTGGATCTTTTTTTTAAATGGGGTATTTTAGGATGTTAAAAAAGTTTTTAAATCGGATATATTAGTTTTGGAAATTAGTTTTGATCGGTTGGTTTTTTACTAGAAATGTTATTGGTCTCAATGGACCTCAGATTATGAAAATATACATTGCTGATTTTTTTTTTAAAAAAATAATGTGAAGGGGTTGTTTGGAGTGGCTTGGTTATTTAAAAAGTTTTAAAAATGAAAAGGGGTAGGTTTTCATGAAAATGGTTCTTAATTAATTGTGGTTTTTTTTTTGTGAAACATGAAAATGTTTTTTGACTTGGTGGTTGGTGTTCCTTTTGAAGGTAAATTGTTTTTTTTTATTATGATGTTTAATTTTAGCCTTTGGTGTTTTCATGGGTGCTCACATGCATGGTTTTATTTATATTTGGATGTATGGCCTATATGGTATGGTGGTTGGGTGTCAGGGGTGGCATGGAAATGTGCATGTGGGTGAGACTTGATGAAACACCATTGGTGAATGTGGAAACCCACCAAGTTAGTTTGATTTTTCAAAATTGTTTTGAGCTAAAAATTGTGGCCCTTTTTTTAAAACCAATGGTTATGTGGCTTGATTTTTCTATGTTGTATAAGAGTTGTTTATTCAGTAATCTTCCTTGTGATCTAGAATTCATACTCTTGTTGTATCTTGAGATGATATCTTGTTGGTGTCTTGGTTTTGGAGAAATTTTCATTGGGTTTCTAAAGATGTGTTTGATGTTGTGATGTGGCCAGTGATAGTTCTCCGTTGGAAATCTTTCCTACTGATCAACCTAAGGATTCCTTTCAAATTTTAAATCCACCTCTTTTGATGATGCCTCAACCTGTTTGTTGGAATATAGAGATGTTTGGGATCTATTAAAAGTGCTTCTAGGTCGTGATAATTCTTTTGGATAGAGCAGTTATGTTCGGTGATGTTGATGTGTTTCGTCTAATTCCTTGTCCATTATGCCCCTCATTTGGAGTGATAAGGAATTTTGATATGTATCTATTA
Source organism: Viscum album (assembly GCA_963277665.1). Taxonomy (NCBI): domain Eukaryota; kingdom Viridiplantae; phylum Streptophyta; class Magnoliopsida; order Santalales; family Viscaceae; genus Viscum; species Viscum album. The sequence continues at coordinate 1,518,442,083 of OY728141.1, read as the reverse complement.
TTTCCTATTTAGATGAAGGTTTTTTTTGTGATCCAGTGTGGGTTTTTTGAGTGGTGTGATCCTTATCACCTGAATGCGTTGCAGCAAATGCTTCAAGAATCAGGGCTCCAGCCATAGGCCTCGGAGTGAAGCTTTTCACGCAGTCAGGAAATCAACAGAGGTGTGGAGTGCTAGATTATGATCATTACTCCTCTGTTTTGGTAAGTTAGTTACTATGTCAATGTTTTGGTTCTTCATTTCTATGAATTTCCCTTTATAGCAACAAGCGTGGTGGACTTAACCCCTCACACAGTGTCTATGGTTATTCCTTCATGGATGTGGGTTTTCAATCAATGTCCCTGTGTGGACCACCTGTAAAAATCAGATGCAGTCTTGGTGTTACCTATTCATTGGGGGAGAGTTTTGGGTAGTTTCATTGTTTCTTTTGTTGTTTCAGTGGCCAAATTATGGGGTCCCCTTCCCTCTCATCCCCAAGTGACGGGGGTCCAGAATTGTGCTGAATGTGTTGGCCAAGTTCTTGTCCCCTCCGTTCGGGAGTGGGTGGTTTATATGTTCATTTTGTAATCCTATTAACTTGGTATATTATGTTTTTCTAGGAGTGTTTTTTTTGGGCTTCTGTGAGTGACGCCCAATTTTAGCTCATGTTCAATTCTTGTCTATTCATTGCTAGTTGGTTTCTAATGGTGGGGAGACCCACCATGGGTCTCTTGGATTTTCATCCTAAGAACATTTCTAGGGATAGTTGATTCTTAATGGTGGGGGGTACATTCTGGAATCCTTATGTGTTGTTTTTTTTCAGCTGGAAAGTGTTATGGCTTTCCGGGGGCAGAAAGCTTTAATGGTGGGGAGAATTGTCACACACGGTTTTTTTTATGTCTTTGTATTGATCCGGCCCATTCCCAGTTTTAACAACTGAATTTGTTTCTTTTATAAATCTTTTGTTTTTAATCCTTTTTCACCCAATCAACTTCCCACTTACCCTATACTGATATATTAAAATTTATTTATCCTTTTGGACCCATTAGAAATTCATAAGCTAGGCGAATTTGGGTCACTTATTTAGGTATTGCGCCAGCCCATGGGCCCATTTCCTGTTTTTTAAAAAATAATTTGTTTCATTTATATCTTTTTCATTTTTTAATATGTTTCGGTGATTCCACCTCCCACCAGAATCCAATATCCCTATCCTCACCCCCAATATCGTTTTTACCTCTTTGGAGCTCATATGGGTCGCGTATTAGGGCGATTGTTCTCTGGTTTCCTCAAAACGTCCAGAATTGATAAGGTAACTTGTTTCACCCATAACTCAATCAATTAGTACTCTTTTGGCCACCAATTTTCTTTCCCTGGTTTTTCCTGATCTTAGGAGTCTCTCCAAGAATTTTCAAGCCATTCCCTTTCTTCTAGGGTTGCATATCTAATGGAAGACGAAGAGTTTTCTAGGGTGAAAGGCGAGATTCCTTCTCCTTTCTCATTCCTCTTCCCCCTCCTTTCATTATTTCATAGTTTTATATTGTACCATAGTCTTGATAGACCTATGGTTTTGTTATACCATGTTTTTTGATGGGTTGTATGTTTGTTTAGGTCTGGTATTTATAGTTTTAGGGTTTCTAAACCCGCGGCGGGTGATTTCGGGTGTGCGTTTCAATTACGCCAAAGATTTGAGGTAGGATACCCCATGCACATGACTTTATTATTTAAGTTTCATCATTTTATTATATTTAAAACCAGATATATATGTTTATTATTGTTTTTCATCCTTTGGATAATTTTATTGGTGTTCAAAGTGGTTGTTTAATCATTGGTTTGTGAACGGTAGTGTTGTTTTGTCATGAAAGTTCTCAACAAGTGTTTGTTTAAATGTTCCGTTATCTTTTGCAAATATTTTGTGAGGTTTATAATCTGTTCTATGGTATTTTTAACATGTTACAGTATCTTTAATGAAAATATGGCTTTCAATTGGTGTTTTATTCCTTTTCATTTACATAAAATAAATTGTTTTGTTTAAAAAGGGCATGTCATGTGTTCGGTAAATTGCTCGTTTGTCTTTTATGTGTGATGTGTTATTTAAAAGTTATTTGATTGGATTTATAAAGGAATTTGAAGAATTATAAATGGTATTTTTTGGGTACTTATATTGATTTCCAATTTGGATTTGTTTTTACAAACAAGTGGGTTTTGATTTACAACATATTTTGGCCCGAGTTGCCCAAAAAAATGGACCGTTTCAAATCTTTATGAAAATGGTTGTGTTTTGAATATTTAACCTAAGTATTATAAGAGATTTATGAATGAGGTTTACTGCTGTAAATGATGTTTATACAGATCCTTAATAAAATTAAAATTCATACCTTCATCAAAGGTTAGTTTTGAGAAAATGTTTAAAGGCCCGTTTGGCATTTCCTAATGAAGGAGTGTTTTACTTGTATATAACATGTTTTGAAATTGGGATTGTTTTATGGTCCATTAAATGATTTTATTAAATGTTTATTGGGCTTCCAAATATGATTTTGTTTGGTTATGATGCGTGTTTATAATTTAAAGAGTGTTTTTGAAAGAGTTTTATGTGCAAATCCTCAATACACTTCATGAAATTGTTTTACCGAAATATTTAGCGGTTTGTTGATTAGTGTAAGAAATGTGAAGAATGATTATGGGATGTTTGTGTTTTTATGGTTTTGGAATGGAATGGGGATGTGAAATGTGTATTTGATAATATGTGTAACTTGATTGAGCACTAAAGGGAATCCCGGGTATCTAGGTGGGCAGACGTGTACTAGTATGATAGTGATTCTGTGGGGGTTGGCCCCTGTTTCACATAGCAAGTTTGACGATGACAACACTAACTAAACTATGATGATGTCGATGATTGGGGACCACTAGGTTATGGGTATGTTCCCTACTAGTGGCTCGTGCACGAGAACAGATATTTATTATGGTTACTTTCACCGAGATACGAGGTACCTGGGGCTCACAACTAACTAGTGCCTAGGGGTATTCCTGTGACTAGTGCTCATTGGCTATTTTGTACTCACCGTCGGCATACGGTGTGTTTGGTTGGTAAATTCAGTATTATGTGTTATTTATTTGAATGTTAAAATTATTTAAAGCATCCCTCTTGAAAACTATTTTCATTTTGAAGTTTCACATCTTTGAAAATAATTGTTACTTGCATTTTTGTTTATTAAACATGCATGTTTTAGTCTGCTAATTATTATAGCATGGAACCTCATTTGAAAACCATACTTTCAAATCATGAATTTAAAACTATAAATTGATGTTTCTTTTATTTTAAAGTAATGTGCATTGGGAATAGAATACCGGGCTAACCTACTGAGTTTTAATACTCACGCCTATAGTCTTCTTCTTTTTTTAGCCCTTGTGCAGGTTTCATCTTTAGTTCGATCACCTTGGGCGACTTTTGATCATTGTGTTGGAGAGTGACCAGAAGTGTCACATGGAGTTAGTTGGTCATTGGGATTGTTCATTTGAGTTTTTTTTGTTTTTGTTCTACCTTTAGTTTCTTGTATAAAAAATATTTTGTTCAATTTTTATATAAATTCATTTTGGGCTATCCACTTATTTATGCTGTTTGTTTGATTGTCTATATATGGGCGAAATCGTTCCCTTGTGTACTCTATTGATGCCTTTGGTTCTTGTCACCATCCCGGGAGGATCGGGAACGCCTCTCGGGACTTGTCGCGAGCTGGCCTGGGTGACCGGTTCAGGGTCGACTCAGGCTGGTTCGTGACAATTACTATTGCTCAGAGTAGTACCAGAAACATTAAATAGACGGGGGATGAGTTTCATACAAAAAATTTCAATAATGGTTTTTGTAATGTCCCAAACCTAGTTTCCCAGAGTTGGTACATTATTACATAACATTATCATGATACAAGGAAATCATGTCCCGAAAGACCGATCAGTTTAGTAGCCTTGAAAAATATTAGATACATTAATAAGTTTTAATTTTAATTATAAAATGAAAAACAACAATAACATTGTCTCCATAGACCACTCTCATATCCCCTCTGACTATCACTATAGGTCAGTCATAAAATACTTATTCAAATCCTTGGAAAAATTAAAACATAAGAAAGGGGTGTGCTCAGATGCTTAGTAAGGATAACAATATATGAAGATACTTTCATAAATAAGAATAAACAATTAAGGCAATGTATAACTAAAAAAATCCCTTTAAAATTGAACTTCATCATAATATGGTGAAGGTAAAATGAAATAATTCATTTTAATTATTCACATGGGTATTCTACTAGTCGAATTATCACATGCAATATCAATAGACACTTTCATAATGATGGAATGCAAAATGTCAGACGTCATAACCACATAGTCAAGGCCTCGTGCCAGGACTAAAAATAATATTTTTTCAAGGCCTTGTTCCAAAACAGTAGTTCGTCTCATGAGACCTACCAATGCATTGAAGAGTTATATCAGGCTCCACCCATCACTTACTAAGACCAATGCCTTCCTCAGATGAAAAGGGTTAAGCATAACATGAACATTCGTATTAAAACTAGCCTACAAAATGTCAATACTTTATCCATAAACCATGAATGGTATAAAAAAAGAACATCCACAGTCAAAAATAACTCATTCAATACAATATGGAAGATTTTATTAAAATATATTAACCTCAATAATGAATAATGAAGGATATTGATATAGATGAAAAAAATCATCAAAATTATTTGAGAGAAATATCTCCCTTTTTCTTGAAAACATTTAAAAGTCTCACTATTCATCAAGAAGCCATTTAAAATAGTTGTTTTAATCAAAGATTCACATAACACTTTGAATCATTAAAATAAAATTTAACAATAAAACATTAATTTCTATATAAATAAATCCTTAAAACCATTTTTAGAACATAGACATTAATGAGAAAGATTTAGAAGAATAAATCTTTAAAACATTCGAAATGATATTTTAGTTAGAATTCCTAACCAAAAGAGAGACACAAGAATAAAAAAAATTGAGGTAATAAAAACATTATAATATCATGATAATAAAGGTATTCATGATATAATATGTCAAAGATCATTATATACACCATATAAAAGTGAATTGGCGTATAACAACAAGAAAGTCTCAATGGAATGGAAATTTAGATGAAATCACTTATAAAGACCATATCCTTAGGTTAAGGATAAATGAACGAAATAATTATGTGTGAAAAATATAATTACACTAAATATGATTGGATATTCAATGTAAATAAATCATAGGACATTCACACATATTCTTGTAAATACAACACCAATGACTTGGATGTTTAACTCAATGAATAGAAATTGTGTTATAATTACTCTTATCAAGTTCATATTAATGACTTGATAAATTATAAATGGGGTGATTAATGGAATAAAAAGTATATCCACAAAAAGGGTAGTGAAAATTACAACATAAACAATAAATAGTTATTCCACACATAATCTTGGAGTGAAATAATCATTGAATTATGCATAAAGCCTAATGAGTGGAATTTGAAATCATCTTATCGATTTGGTAACTTACGAAACATACACCCCATGAAAAAATGATCATATAAAGAAGATGTAAATACCCATAAATTAAATTATATTACAAAAAGAAAAAAATTATGGTAAGAACAATAATACACCACATGCAATAAATAAGTGGCGAACAATAGAAGTCTCACGAAATTAAGAATGAGATAGAAAACCCCTTACCTCATGTCCGACTTGACTTGTTCATTCTTTAATCTCCTGAATAATAAATTAAAGTTAATTTATACTTTCTTAAGAACCATTTAAAGTTTATTATTCCTTTTATATCACTTATTACCATGTTATAAATATTATTTAATCATTTAAGTTAACAATTTTCGTTTTTCCAAAATTTGGTACTTGAGTCAAAAAATGAAATGGTTATAATTACTAATTTGTCCATGTGGTCAAAAGTTCATTATATCCAGAATGATATGCATGATTTAGATATCATATATATTATATATACAGTATTTGTATGTATTTATAATATTACATAATATTTGGTGATATGAAATGAAATGCACCGTTCATGGACACGGTAAGCCGTACGTATGTATGAACGCTACTTTCATTTCTATTCTTTATTTTAATGGAATTAAAACATAATGATACATAGATATATTATAAATCCATTTTAATATAATATGATATATTTTTTACAAAATTTAATTAACACCATCCCTTATGTGTTCCATGTATGTTATGAAAGAATAATATCACTTTGAGGGGGCGGTAGTCCACACTTCCTCGAATGAAATTATCGTGGTCACACATATTGGAAAGCATAATGGTGTGTTTGTAAATGAAAATTACAGAAGCATAGATAAAAGCTAAACATAATATATATAATATATAAATACAGTGCCATCATAATGGCCACCATAATAGGCGGTAGAAGATAATCAAACAATCATCATTTCGTGAGGCATTAGTTTTCCATCCATAGAAACAGTATATTATTCACCCATTAGATGGAGGTGTGTGTAAGTGTAATTAGAATACATATAATAAAAACATCCTAGTATATTGAGGATACTATTTTTGTTATAAAATAAATGAATAAAAATATTTTAGGGGGTTGGAGAAGTGAAATAAAACAAAATAAAACAAAAGAATTAAAGAGAAATCGTTACCTTTAATTTTGGCAACATCCTTTATATTGAACCAAAAGGACTTCTTGAAGTGACTTATGCCTATGTTATTTCTTATAAGTGGAATAGGGGGATCTTGAGAGATTATTTGGTCAGGGGTTGGATGAGCCAAGGGTCTTGAGAGTTGTGAGGAATGGGTTAGAAGTGGTGTCCTTTTATAAGTGGGAGGAGGGGTTCTTTAGGAAAGTGTGAAAATATTATTTTATTATATAGTGATATTCGGTTTATAAAGTTCCAAAACTAATTAAAGTCAAAGATAAGATGACCCATGGTCGAAAATAAATCATACAATAAGAATTGGGCAGGTTTTGGATACTGTTTTAATATTAACAATCATATTTATTTAAATCATTTATTAATGAGGTAAATACGACATCATTATTGTGTCATATATAATTTAATTTATTTGAGGTCTAAAAAATATAATAAAAATATAATTATTTATTAAATATTTTTATCTTTCCAATTAATATATATATTAAATAATATGACTTATATAAGCCCATGTAAAAATTGATTTACTAAAAGATATTTGTTTATGTTATTTTTGCCTTTACATTATGTTAATTAAAATAAAGTGTCCTTATCATTCATAAGTGACTCCATGGGGTCCCAAAAACGACCCAAGGATTCCAATGGTCATCCATTACTTATTCAATAAGGTTAGTACAAGTGTTAAGATAATTTTTTATTATTATAATATTCTTTTTACCTTGAATTACCCTATTTACCTTTAATCGCGTTAAATAAAAGTCAAAAGTTACTATTCACAAAAAAAATTCATCTTATTGAACCACATTTTACTTAATAATAACAACCATTAATGTCAGATTTTCGAAATTCAAATCACAGAAGTGGGAAAATTTCTTTTAAATGAAAAAGTCAGATTTTTTAACTACTACTTAGTGGTTTAACAATACATCAAAAATTGATGTTTTTCAGAAAAATACCCAAAATTAAGCCTAATATATATTTGATATTATGAATTAAAAAATGGTTTCTTTTTTACCAAATTCAAAACATAGAGGTTTTATTAATTAATTTAAAATTGATTCCCGTTGTCAAAGAAAATAGCGTGTTTTTAAGAAACAGTAACTATCAAAAGATTGACAATTGTTTATGTATAATTTCAAAGTGAAAATAATTCTAATGACCAACATTGGATTAAAGGGTACAAATATAATCTAATTACACTTTAAAACAAATAAAATTTATAATTTAACACTATAAATAATTTTTATTAAAAAATTTGTTTTCAATTATAATTTAGTATATTTCATTATTCATCCAAATATGAACGTTGTCAGAAAAGAACCAATAATTTGTCAAAACAAAATTTTTATGTCCCAATTCTAGATAAGAAGTTTATTTATGTCAAATTGAATATATAAAAGTATCAAATATTTAATTTAAAAAGGGTTCTCCATTAAAATGTTGTAAAATTTTATTATTTAAAAAAATACATTTTTATCTAAAAAATTGATTTTTTCTCATAATATGTCTAAGAAACACATAATCCTTAAGTTAAAATTATATTGAGTATATAAAATAAAAAATATAGTTAAAAATATTCATAACCCTTTTTTTAATGTCTAGTTTGGTAACTCTGGGTGTGCTCGAACTCATTGTTGCATATAGTACAAGTTATTGAATTACTTTTTAGAGAAAACATACCAAGTAATATTCTAGTGTTACATTCTCCCCTCCATCAATAAACTACATCCTCACAATTTAAAATTGTTCTTTGAAAATAAAATACAAAAAAATAGAATAAAGTACCATTGTGGAAAACCCACATCAGAAATTGTGTTAATAAAATTTAGTCTTAATATGAGGGAAAAGAAATGAAAAAGTCACCACCAAATTATGATCTCGATTAGGAGAACATTAGTGGAAATTAAGGACACATAATTTTAGGAAAAGTGTAAATATTTATAGGGAGTGATTGATGTCATCAATCACAAACAAGTGTAAAATTGAGGGCCTCAAAGCCATCACTATATTATGATTTAAAATATCATCGGTCCAACAAAATATAAATCATTAGGATAACAATTTTTTTGTTTTAAGATCCCTTCCATAAAGTTTAATAATTAATTTAATAAGATATATATATATATATATATACTTGACAAGTAGAGTTTTACCATTCATCTAATTCATACCACCAACTCATCTTTCACTCCAAAAGATGAGTATTCAAGATGACTTGGTTACATATGAAGCGCTAGAATCAACTTATATAGAATCACATAATCTACAAAGGATGAACTATATATTTCCCATTTTTATAGATTAACCAATTCCAAACTGTTCAGTAAAGAATTAGATGATCCCCAAAAATTATAATCCTTTAGACAAGGAAATACTAATATTAATTTCTGAAATTAAACCAACAATACCTAAAGTTCAATAAATACTATTCAATAAACAATTTTCCATAAAATCAGTCAATATTATCCAAATTGATATTGAAAAACAAAACTTAGAAGGATTTTCTTAAATAGTCTTCCATGTTAAATTGTATCTCCAAATAACATCCACTACTCTTAAAATCACAAACTTAAAAGTAATTAACCTAATAACATATTCTCTATGATAGGTCAATCATTTCCATAAATAACCCAAATCGCTCCAAATCCACTATAAAAACATAGATAAAAACCTACGATTACTAATCAAATGAAATCATATAGTATTATATTTTCCTTAGGTATATTGTTTCACCAAAAGAGCGAACATCTTCCAAAATAAAATTTGTCACTAAATCACAAAATCATTTTCTATACTAATGATTAATCGTAAGTTCCCAAAATCAACATATTCTTTATCCATAAAATCATTTAACTAAAAAAATTAGTCATTTAACCCGAGACTTCACATAGTCCTGTGGTAGGTGATAAATCCCAATCTCACTTTAGTTTTGGGTTCGATTCCGACATCTTTTTCTGATGCGGTGGGTTTTCACACGGTCTACATGTTGTCCCTTTTTTAAAAAAACTATATAATTTTATAATATTCCCAAAAACTAGATATATTCAAAATGAATATAACATAATTTAACCCCAAATGTTATCTCATACCTCACATTTTCATCCCAAAAATTAATAACATGTAATTACCTCAAATTCAAGGTTCTTATAATCCCAAATGGTTCTTTATGACTACGTCCACAAAATAACATATAGTTCTTCCTCAAATATCATTTTCACAAAACAAACTGCACGGTTACACATAAAAGGGAATAGTATTCTAAAGTAAATCCATATTTTAAAAAATTTCTCCATCCATTTATTTCCACATAGGTTCTACCTTGACCAAGAGGTTATCCTATAGAATAGGGCATTCCCTCGAGTAATGGCCATGTCCCCTAAATTTATGTCAAATGACTATAAATGGATTCATGGGATCATTTTTATTCTCTTCCATAGTACTCTTCATTTTTCCATGGCAATTATTTACTTTATGTCGTTATTTCCAACACATAAATCATTTCTTTGTTTAATTGAGAAATTTTCTTGGGTGTATCCTTCCACATTTCCTACATGATTGAAATTAATCTTTCTTTTCTCCATAGTCTCCACTGCTAGAACTCTTATCATTCATCGCCTTCCTCTTCTTTGTTGAGTCCAGGAGTTGGTAAATATATATTTTGTTGATCGTATTTTTGGAATACTGATTTGGAATAAACACAATATCTTTTACACCTATCGAAATTCCATTTTGTTGCTCATTTCCACCATAGTTCCCACCTTTTACTTCATCTTCAATGTTACTAGGACTTCCTTGGAATCTAGCCATTAACTAACACAAAAAAGCATAGTGTGTCATAAAATTATTTAGAGAATATCATAACATTGTATTTTTAATATAAAACACCTTAATATTAACCAAGGTTATTTATTCTCATCTTATAGTAAAATCTTTCATAACGGTTTGTAAAAAAATGTGAATTATCGTAAGAATATCCCCTGGGAGTGTCGTAACCAAGAGTCCGGTAAGGTCTGTTGTCGTGCACCAGTTCATGTTTGAGTCTAGCTCAAAGTAGTGTTTTCAGTTTTTACCCCTACGTACATCTATGCCAGAGCTGCCTCTACCTGCTCGTATCCAGACAGGGATGTATTGCTTGGAAAAACTCAAAAAATCAATACATTACCAAAATTATAGGAATTTATTCTATATTAATCCTCAAAGTATATCTTAGGGTAACGTTCTATAATCAAATTTTATCTAAATATATCTTCCAAGGTTTTTTATAAACTTCCTCTGATACCAACTGTAATGCCCCAAACCTAGTTACCCAGAGTAAGTGCATTATTATATAACATTGACATGATACAACGAAATCATGTCCCGATAGAAGGATCAGTTTAGTAGCCTTGGAAATACAATATACATTCACAAGTTTTACATTACATTATAAAATTAAAAGTTATAACAACATTGTCTCCATAGACCACTCTCATATCCCGTCAAACTATCCCAGCAGGTCAGTCATAAAATAATTCTTCACATCCTGGGAAAAATAAAACATAAGAAAGGGGTGATCTCAGATTCTCAGTAAGGATAAAAATATAGCATAAACTTTCATTAATAAGAATAAACATTTAAGGCAATGTATAACTAAAACAAAAGCTTTTTAAACGTGAACTTCAACATAACATGGAAAATGTAAAATGAAATAATTCCATTTAATTATTCACATGTATATTTTAATAGTCGAATAATCACATGCAATATTAATAGCCACTTTCATAAAGATGGTATGCATAAGGCCAGAAATTATAACCACGTATTCATGTCCTCGTGTTAAGACTACAAATAATATTTTGTCAAGGCCTTGTTCCAAGACACAAGTTTTTCCCATGAGACTAACTGATGCATCAAGGAGCTATAACGGGCTCCACCTGTCACTTACTAAGTCCAATGTATTCCTCATATGAAAAGCTTTAAACATAACACAAACATTTGTATTAAAACTACCATACGAAATGATAATACTTTATCCATAAACCATGAATGGTATCAAAATAGCACATCCACAATCAAACATAACTCATCCAATACAATACGGTAGATTGTATTATATTATATTAACCTCAATCAAGAAAAGTGAAGTATATTTTCATAGATGAAAAAAATCCTCAAAACTATTTGAGAGAAATATCCCCCTTTTTCTTGAAAACATTTAAAAGTTTCACTATTTATCAAGATTCCATTTAAAATAGTTTTTTTAATCAAAGTGTCCCATACCACATTGAAACTCTAAAAATAAATTTTAACTTTAAACCATTAATGACCATATACAAAATCATTAAAACCATTGCAGAACACTGACATTAATAATAAAGATTTAGAATAATAAGTCTTTAAAACATTCAAAATGATATTTTAGTTAGAATTCCTAACCAAAAGAGAGGCACTTGAATACAAATAATTGAGGTAATCAACACTACATTATATCATGATAATAAAGGGATTCCTGATATACTATGTCAAAGTACATTATATGCAACATATAAAAGAAAATTTCTGTATAACAACAAGAAAGTCTCAATGGAATGTAAATTGAGATGAAATCACTTATAAAGACTATATGCTTAGGTTAAGGATAAATCAATGACATAATTATGTGTGAAAAATATAAATACACTCAATATGATTGGATATTCAGTGTAAATAAGTCAGAGTAAGTTCACACATATTCTTGTAAATACAACACCAATGACTTTTATGTTTAACTCAATGAATAGAAATTTAGTTAAAATTACTCTTATCAAGTTCATATCAATGACTTGAGAAATTATCAATGGGGTGACTATGTGTATAAAAAGTATATCCACATAAAGGGTAGTGGAAATTCCATCATAAACAATAATTAGTGATTCCACACATAATCTTGGAGTAAAATAACTAATGAATTATGTGTAATGCCCAATGAGTGGAATTTGAAATTCTCTTACCGATTTGATAACTTACGAAACATACAGCCCATGAAAGAAACATCATATAAATAATATGTAAATACACATAAATTAAATTATATTACACAAATAATAAAATTATGGCACGTAAATAACACACCACATGTGTTAAATAAGTGGCAAACAATGGAAATCTCACGAAATTAGGAGTGAGATAAGAAACCCCTTACCTCGTGTCCGACTTGACACGTTCGTTCTTTAATCTCCTGAATAATAAACTAAAGTTAATTTCTAGTTTCATAAAAAAAAATCAAGTTTATTATTCCTTTTATATCACTTATTATCATGATATAATTATTATTTAATCATTTAAGTTAATAACTGTCGTTTTGTCAATATTTGGTACTTGAGTTCAAAAATGAACTCGTTATAATTACAAATTTTTCCATGTGGTCAAAAGTACATTATATCCAAAAATATATAAATGATTTGGATATCATATATACTATATATCTAGTATGTATATGTATTTATAACAGTACATAACATTTGGAGATAAGAAATGAAATGCACCGTTCAAGGACACGGTAAGCCGTACGTACGCATGAATGCTAATTTCATTTTAATTTTGCATTTTAATGGAATTAAAACATAATGATACATAGATATATTGAAATTACAGTATAATATAATATGATATATATTTTACATAATTTAATTAACTCCATCCTTTAGGTGTTCCATGTATGTCATGAACGAATCATATCACCTTGAGGGGGCAGTAGTCCGCACTTGAATGAAATTATCATGGTCACACATATTGGAAAGCATAAAGGTGTTCTGTAAATTAAAATTATAGAAGAATAGATAAAACATAAAAATAATATATAATATATAAATACAGTGCCATCATAATGGCCACCATAACAGGAGGTATGAGATAATCGATCAATCATCATTTTGTGAGGCGTTAGTTTGCCATCAATAAAAACGGTATATTCTTCAACCATTAGATGGAGGTATGTTTAAGTGTAGTTCGAATCCTTATAATGAAAACATCCTAGTATATTGAGGATACTGGTTTAGTTATAAAATAAACTAATAAAAATATATTAGGGGTTGGATAAGTAAAACAAAACAAAATAAAACAAAAGAATTTAAGAGAAAGTGTTACCTTTCATTTGGGTAACTTCCTTTGGTTTAAACCAAAAGGACTTCTTGAAGTGACTTATTCCATATGTAATGATTTTAGAAGGAAGTGGGGGATCTTGATAGATTATTGGGGTAGGTTTTGGATGAGCCAAGAGGCTTGAGAGGTGTGTGGAATAGGTTAGAAGTGGTGTACTTTTATAATGGGCCGGAGGGGCTCTTTAGGAAACTGTGAAAATATTATTTTATTATTTAGTGATATTCGGTTTATAAAGGTCCAAAATTAATTAAATTCGAAGATAAAATGAATAATGGTTGAAATAAAATCATCCAATAAAAATTGTACAGGTTTTGGATATTGTTTTAATATTAATAATCTTATTTATTTAAATCATTTATTAATGAGGTAAATACTACATCATTATTGTGTCATATATAATATAATTTATTTAATTTCTAAAAATTATAATAAAAATACCATGATGTATGAAATCTTTTTATATTTCCAATTAAAATTTATAGTAAAATATATGACTTATATAACCCCATATAAAAATTTATTTATTAAAATATATTTGTTTATGTTAATTTTGCCTTTTCTTTAAGTTAATTAAAATAAAGTGTGATTATCATTCATAAGTGACTCCATGGGGTCCCAAAATCGACCCAAGGATGACATTGGTCGGAAATGACTCATAAAATAATGTTAGGAAAACTATTAAGGTAATTTTGTATTATTATAATATTCTTTTTAACCTGAATTATCTTATTTATCATTAACCATGTTAAATAAAAGTCAAAAGTTACTATTCACCAAAAATTATTTTCATCTTATTGAATCACATTTTACTTAATAATAATAACCATATATGTGTGAGTTTTGAAATTAAATTCAAAGAAGTGGAAAAATTTTATTTAAATGAAAATGTCAGATTTTTTTAACTACTGCTTAGTGATTTCACTATTCATAAAAAATTGAAGTTTTTCAGAAAAATGCCCAAAATTCATCCTACGCTATATTTGATATTACAAATTCAAAAATGATGTCTATTTTACCAAATTAAAAATATATAGGTTTTATTAATTAATTTAAAATTGATTCCCAATGTCAAAACAGAGAGCGTGTTTTTAAAAAATAATAAATATCAAAAGATTGACACATGTTTATGTAAAATTTCAAAGTGAAAATAATTCCAATGACCAACATTGGATTAAAGGATAAAACTATAATCTCATTAGACTTCAAAACCATTCAAATTTATGATTTTACACTATAAATTATTTTGATTAAAAAAGTTGTTTTTAATTAAAATTTAGTATTTTTCACTATTCACTCAAATATGAAATTTGTCAGAAAAACACCAAAAATTTGTCAAAACTAATTTTTTATGTCCTTATTCTAGATAGGAAGTTTATTTTGTCAAATTGAATATATAAAAGTGTCAAATATTGAATTTAAAAAAGGTTATCCATTAAAATATGGTGAAATTGTATTATTTGAAAAATGCATTTTTTATCTAAAAAACATGATTTGTTCTTATAATATGTCTAAGAAACACATAATACATAAGATAAAATTATATAGAGTATATAAAATTCTAAATCCATTTAATTCTATTCATAACCATTTTTTTTAATGTCTATTTTGGTAATTTGTGGTGCGCTCGAACTCAATGTTGTGTATATTACAAGTTATTCAATTAATATGAATAGATAATGTACCAAGTAATCTTAGGGTGTTACAGTTTTTAGGGAGCGAAAGTTGATGAGGATGGCAGTTTTGTATATAAGATATGGGGGATGAGCCTCAAGAAATAAATTGTAATAATAACTGTCATTTGACACACATCATGTCTTTGTTAAATCCCCTAGACAAATAAAAATATAATATAAGAAATTAATAAGTAATAAGAAACCCAAATATGATAAATAATAATAATATACTCTCATTAAATAAAATAGAAGATATAAAAATGTATTGATAAAACATTTTAATAAAAAACAGTTATTTCGTATGCATGGATAGTAATAAGAGATTCCCTGTGGTGGAACTGATACATGTAAAACTAAAATGAATAAAGCCTAAAAATAATTTCTAATATATAGAATTTGATAACATACATTGTAATTTTTAGAACAAGTGGTGTAGAAACCTAAGGAATTGAAACATTTAATATTAATGGAATATCAAATATTTGAAAACACCTCAAGGCTATTGGGATGTCATATCACCACTCCGACCCATACCAAGGATCCTAGGGAGGTCGTCACATTAGATATAACCATATGATGGATTTGAAGGAGGCTATCTAATAATTATTTAGCCATCCTTGATATTCATGGTAGTTCCATAAAGAGTTTTCAAAAAGATAATAATACACTCCAATATGATATATCAGAAACAATGGAGAAAAACACACTAACCCTTTAAACATATCTTTTCTAAACATTCAAACACACACACACACACACATATATATATATATGACATGGAATTTAAAATACTCATAATTTCAAGATAAATAAACATTTAAACATAATTTTTATTTAAAATAAATACCTTACATTCCTAATTTGGAAATATAGAACCTTAATTCATGAATTAATAGTTATAAAATCACTTTTAAATTAGAATTTATGAAAATGAATATAAAGAGATAGAAATATATATATTTACATATATATGGGTATATATATATATATTTTCTAAATAAACATAAATAGAAAATGATACGTAACCCTTGGGGAAGAATATCAAAACTGAGTAAAATAAAGAAAACCCCTTAAAAATTTTGAAAATAGAGAGCCATTGAAAATAAATAAATATGGTATCACTCTTACTAATATTTCTCTTAAAATAAAACAACAAAATTCTGAGAAAATTAATTTTGAAATAAAACCCATTACATCAGAATATTAAAACACAATTTAAATAAACAAACTCCCTTATATGAATTCTATTAAATTAGATTATCTTCTTTCTTTTCACCATTTTCAGAATAATAATTGGTCTACTAAATCAATTTTCTCAGCATTTTATGGTTTTTATATATAAAACATCCATTATTTATATAGTGGAATAAACATTAATTTAATTTTTTTATCTGCTAACCATAAGTGATTTTATATGATTTTAAAACATTGTAAAAAATTAATCTTGAGGAGATAATTGATGTATAGAGGTAGAAAAAAGAGAAAATTGATTCAAAAAAACATTTTAAAAAGACCCAAATAGGATGTCCAGATTAGTAGTGAATAAAACAAGAGTTCATAAACAAAGAAAAAGAGTATACAATGATCAGAGCCCAAATAGTTGGTGACGTCATCGAAAAAGAAATCAAATCAAAAATAAAATATACAGAAATAAAATCATAACCTACAATGGAAAAATAGGTCTGTCTCTCTAGGATGAAGAAAATCATAGACACATAGATCCAGATCTCGATGATTTACATGGAAACACTAACTACAACCAAACACCAGATGTCAGACTATGTTCGTGTAACTGGTGGTAGTGGGATTGTGTTATCTGGGCTTTGATTCACCGAGGAGGAGTGCCAGTAGTGGGTGGATTCTATGGAATGTTTCTAATATCTGCATGATTTTGTAACTTGTTAGGTTTTTTAAATAGATCGGGACACTATTATGAGCACTTTAAAAAAAGCGCTTATAAAGGATTTATAATTATAATTATAAAAAAATTAAATATATATATATAATTAATAAATATATATAAATATCAATATAGTGAATGTATTCCTTATTTAAATATATTTGTTATAATTTTATAATTATTTATTTATATAATTATTTATTTATAATTATATAAATATTTTTAAGAATATATATATATATATATATATATATATCATCGTATATATTTATATATATATAATTATAAATAATTATATATATATAAATATTTAAAAAATAAATACAAATATAAATATTTTAAATATATTCATTATTTAGGTAAATTTAATATAAATTTAATAATTATTAAAATATGTATATTTGATGAAATATATATAATTATTTATATCTATTATATATATACTTTAAAAAAATATTCATTTATTTGTAATTATATATATAATTTTTTGAATATTGTATTCATATTTATAAATATATTTATTATTAGATATTTTTTATAAATATTTTTCTAAAATTATTAATGAATATGTAATTTTAAGTGCATGCATGTTCAAAATGAGTGAAATTGAATAAATTTACAATAAGTACACTTTAACAATATTGAAAGAATGAATATGATTTCTGTGTGTGAATTGTATATAAAAATTCATTAATTACATATATTTCCAGTCAATACAAAACACATTTGGTCTATGTTAGATTGAGAAATCAAACGATATTCAATTATATGTCCATTACTCTATGTGATTGGGTAGTATTTTTAATTCATAGTAATTTTTATTATAAACAGTCATTCACTAAATATATGAATATTTAATATAAAGTGCATAAATATTTTATGTAATTTCCCAAGCTTCCATGGTACACTTCACTTTGAATAATACAGTAGCGTGCGTTGTACGCAACTTCGAGTTATAACACACCACAACCAATCAAACTAGCTGTTATGAATTGTAATACCCACTTTTTGAAAATTTATAAATTTTATCTTTCAAAATGGACTTCATTTTTGGATTCAGAATATTGAAATTAGCTTAGGGTGAAATTTTGGTGCTTTTCCGATAACTTTCATATTTTGATGAATAGAGAAAATTAATAAATTTTAATTAAAAACAACTTTTTAATCGAAATAATTAATAGTGATAAATTATGAATTTGAGTGGTTTTAAAGTATATTTAGAATATATTTTTACCATTTAGTACAATGTTGGTCATTGGGCGTAATTTCAAATTTAAACCAGACATAATCAAGTGTCAATCTTTTGATAGTTATTATTTCTTAAAAACACGCTATTTATTTTGACAACGGGATTTAATTTTTGAATTAATTAATGAAAATTATATATTTTGAATTAATTAATGAAAATTATATATTTTGAATTTGGTGAAATAGACATCATTTTTGAATTCATAATATCAAATATAGATTAGGCCTAATTTTTGGTATTTTCCTGAAAACATTCAATTTTTGATGAATAGTGAAGAATACTGAGTAATAGTTTAAAACCAAATTTTAATTTAAATAATTATTTACTCTATTAAAATTTAATTAAGGTCAAAAGAGATAAATAATGCCTATATAAGTGTCACGACCGACCCTCGGGGTCCGTGCCGTGAATACCCCAAGCTCGCCTTCCATAGGCCAGGGGCTGGCGACTAACACCAAGGCGTAAATCTCAACAAAAAGGGAAGGCATTGCCTTTGAAAATTAAAAAAGCACCATAGAGTAAGCAAGAGGAAAAGTAAACACTATGTAAAACTGTAACAAGCTGTGCTGAAAGTAAAAGGGGCCGGAAATACAAGCCCAACTGTAAAGTACAACTGAAAAGAAAAACAGCAACTGAAAGGTAAAAGCCACAGCGTCGAGTCGTCCTCTGGAAGTCCCACCTAAAAGGTGGGTACAGATAGCCTCCACTGCTCCTCGGGTCCACCTGACCGCTCCAAGTATGACTCGCCCAGTGGTCCACCTCCAGGTACCGTCCTGCTCCACACGCCTCCACCACGATCAGCGCTGTCCGTCGTCTGCAACCAACACAACGTAGTGCGGGCAAAGCCCGTACAGGGGTGAGTATAAGCTACTCAGTAGGGTCCCCGAGACCCCCAAAGGTCTCCTGAAATCCACAAAGGAAAGATACAATCACGAAGTAACATCTGACATGGCTTAGGTATATGCCCATACATATACCTAAGTCATCAATTCCCGTTCGGCTCCAACGTCCGAGCCCAAGCACAACCCAGTCCACACAGGAAAGCAAAACGTATACCCACACAGGATAGCACAACGCAATCTAAAAAGGAGAGTAAATAGTAAATCCACACAGGATACCTCAACACAATCCACAAAGGAGAGTAAACAGAATATTCAACTCACACAGGTATACTTCTTCGGATGACGATAAAGATGATCCCTGATCCATCTAAGTCGTCGGACCCACAAAGGATCAATAGGTACTAACCCCCGCAGTGACCCACACAGGATCGGACCCACACAGGATCGAGCCCACATAGGACCGGGCCCATGCAGGACCTGTAGGCGCTGGCTCACACAGAACCGTTGAGCGCTGACCCACACAGGATCGGACCCACACATGATCGGGCCCACACAGGACCGGGCCCACACAGGACCTGTAGCACTGATCCACGTAGGATCGCTGAGTGCCGTAGTCATCGCATTCCACTGAGCATCTCTGCACAGTCGTCGCCGCAGTCCACTGAGGATCTCTGTACGGTCATCGTCAGAGTCCACGGAGGATCTCTGCACAGTCGTCGCTTTCGAGGAAGCAGTCGCAGCCAGCTCTAGGGTTCCCGCACATAGCAAACTCGTTCGGGAGGGTCCGCTCCACGAGCCGAGAGGCTGATACATCAACTGACACAAAGTCTGAAGTTTATGTATCCAAAAGTTCCGTATCATCAACAGGAACTCAACGTCGCAGACGGCGCGTCAATCGGACGCCCGGTCTGAGAGTTATTGGCTTTTTCGTCCCAGGGGCCCGGTTGGTTTTTAAGACAAAACCAACCCGACCGTACTCCACCAGCATCCAATCCTCGGGTGGAGTATGCCAAAAGATCCTTCTCACAATGAGGAATTCAACAAAGCTGACGACACGTCAATCGGACGTATGTGGCTCAAGATATGAGCGTTTTCGTTCCGAGGGCCCGGTTGGTTTCGTGTACGAACCAACCCGGCAGAACTCAAAGTATTTTGAATCCTTGAGTGCGATATACTGAAATGACCGTCTCGATCCAAGGATCGTGTTTCCGCTGACGGCGAGTCGTTTGGAGGCCCGTAGCTCATGTTACGGGCGTTTTAACGAAAAGGGTCCGTGGACGGGGGGTCCGGGCCCGGGCCGACCCGGCCCGACCCCCCTGGGTCGGCCGAACCCGGTCTGACCCGGTCGGACCAGGCCAGGGCCAGTCCAGCTCGGCTCGGCCGAGCGGCCGAGCGGTTGACGTGGGGAGAGCCGCTGCCCCGCGTGACACCCCCACGGCACCCGCGGGGTTTCGGCCGGACAACCGGACGCGGCTGCAGCCGCGTTCCGGGTAACGCAGGGGGGGGGGGGGCGCGTGACACCCGCGGGGTGTCTCCCTGCCGCCGGACGCGGCTTCAGCCATGTCTCGCGAGCACCGCCGCCGCGGCTAGTGCTGCGGCGGTCTCGTCCGGCAGCGCACCGGGCGGCGCCGCCGCCGACTTCCGCGGGCTGCCGGCGTCGCTTCGGTGGCCCGATTTTCTTCTCGTCTGTGCCGTTGCTCCTCCTGGGTTTCGTTTTTCACTGCGGGATCGTCAAAAATCCGTTGCAGCATGTTCCGTCGTCGCCCGTCAAATCTTCACAAAATGAAGAACGACAGAGGGTCATCGGGCCATGTTCGTTTGGCCCGCACCCTCCACGTTAGTGATAAAAAACGAGAGGAACAATTATCAACACATTAATTCAACAATTTTTAAGGGAAATAAAAATTGTTCTTAGGTTCGGGTTCTTCATCCTTGAACGGAAATAACACGGGAAAAGGGGGAAATTCCACAAATAAAATCCCTACCTCAAAGTCGTCGTCGAACACACGTTCTTCACGGAATGCTCGTTGCGGAAGGCGTCACTTCGTCGTGGAAGGACATCGCGTCGTCGCAGAATCCGGAGTTGAGTCGGCGAACTCAACAGACCAAGAACAACAGATTTAATTTAATTAATTAAATCCAAGTTTTGGTAAAGAACCACAAAGGAAATTAAAAAGAAACTCTGAGACTCTTACCTCAAGTAGTCGATTGAAGATCCGTCGTCGAGGAAGAGACGTCGCAGAAGAACGTTGCAGGAAGGGAACGTCGGCGTCGCGGATCACAGCATCGCGTCGCCGATTCCCGGTTTCGGTGTTCTTGGCATTCTTCGCGCTCTTCGCGAAGGAGGTTGAAGGTTCAAGAACTCCTCTCAACGAGGAATCCTCCAAAAGATAGGATGGTCTTATTTTATTATTATGCCAAGAAACAAAAACGGGTAAGTAACGACCCATAAATTCGTTGAATTAATTCAATGAAAGAAACAGCTCATTTAATTTACGAAATAAACCGCCCAATTAAATGGTCTGTTAAGAATTTAAGAAAACGCATCAGTTGACTTTCATAATGACGGGTTTTCGCGGGTGCATTACTTAGCGGATAGAAACGGAGGGGCTCATGCGGGCCCCACCTCACAAATATCCTACCAAGGGGGTAGGGTATTTCTGGATAGCATCCTATCCGGTTCAACTCAGATTAAGCCATCTTTAAGAGGCTTCAAGTGGCTTCCATGTGGCTTAAGTGAAATAAAATAAAGTGTCGAAAAATTTATTTTATTTCTTAACTTTATGCCCGAAAATTAAAAACCACACCCGAGAAAACGCAACTCCGAAAGAGGCGTTTCCATGCAAATATTGGCGCTGCGATTTCATTGGTGCCTTCAGAATTTGATCCCGGGCACTGGTTCAAAAGTTAGAAAAACCCGCTCGTCCGTTCAGTGAACGTACCCGAGCCAAACTTCGGAAAATGATTCCGGGCACACCGGGCCGCGGAATCAGGTGCCGTCAGAAACTGCTTTCTTGTAAAATTCCAAAGAAAATTAAGAAAAAAATTTCCTTGAAATTTATGGGTCTTTACATTACTCCCACCTCATGGATTTAGATCCCCGTAAAGATACATAAAAAACTAGGGAAACAAATGTGGGTACTGAGCACGCATCTGAGCCTCCCGCTCCCATGTGCTCTCCTGGAGGTTCCCGTGCTTCCATCTGACGCGCACAAGAGGAATCGATCACCCACATAGGACCCACTCTTGTCGATCCTCTATCTCCACCGGGACCTCCGTAAAAGTCACCCCATCATCCACGTCTAGCTCCCCATAGTCGATGATGTTCTTCGGGTCGTGCACGTATCTCCTCAGCTGAGATACGTGGAAGACGTCGTGCACCCGGTGCAACATAGGTGGTAGAGTCAGGCGATAAGCCACCTCGCCAACCCTGTTGAGGACCTGGAAGGGTCCGATTAAGCGTGGAGACAACTTGTCGCCTCGGCCAAATCTCCACAAACCACGTCGAGGTGAGACCCGCAGGAAGACGTGGTCGCCATCCTCGAACTCTAGTGGCCTCCGCCTCCTGTCAGCATATGACTTCTGTCAGCTCTGAGCTATCCTCATCCGCTCCTAGATGACCTGGATCTTCTCTGTCGTGGCCCGGACCATCTCTGGTCCCACAAGTGCTGACTCCCCAGGGTCTATCCAGCACAAAGGAGATCTGTAGGGCCTGCCGTACAATGCCTCGTACGGTGACATCCTGATGGTGGAGTGGTAGCTGTTGTTGTACGAGAACTCCACCAAGGGTAGGTGGTCCTCCCAGCTGCAACCAAAGTCGAGGACACATGCGCGGAGCATGTCCTCGAGAGTCTGAATGGTCCTCTCCGTCTGACTATCCGTCTGAGGGTGAAAGGTTGTGCTCAGACGTAGCCGCTTCCCGAACACCTCCTGCAACCCCTTCCAAATCTGGGAAGTAAAACGAGCATCCCGATCGGAGACGATAGTTGAAGGCACACCGTGAAGCCGTACAATCTCTTGAACGTAGAGACGCCCCAAGCTCTCCACTGAGCCCTGCTCTCGGATGGGTAAGAAGTGTGCCGACTTGGTGAGTCGGTCAACAATCACCCAAATGGAGTCGTGACCTCTGAAAGTGCGTGGAAGTCCAGTCACAAAGTCCATAGATATCCCATCCCACTTCCACTTCGGGACCTCCAAGGGTTGTACCAAGCCTGCTGGTACCTGATGCTCTGCCTTCACCTGCTGGCAGGTGAGGCACCGTGAAACGAACTCTGCCACAGCCTTCTTCATGCCCGGCCACCAGTGCTGTCGTCTGAGATCCTGGTACATCTTTTCCACTCCCGGATGTACCGCCAGAGGAGAAGTGTGAAACTCCCTCAGCACCTCCTCTCGTAAAGCGACTGGTACCAAGGTACGTCCTCTGAAAAGGACGTCGTGCTCTGCTCCAAGGGATAAACCATCAGGTGCATGTCCCGAGGATATCTGTGCATGCCGCGTCTCACAGTCAGCATCCTCACGCTATGCCTCTCTGACCCGCTGCAGAAGTGGGGGAGAGACGGTGAGAGACTGAAGGAAGGCTTCTCCATCTCTATCCACAAAGGATATATACAAAGCAGCTAGCTGCTCTGTCGCCTCCTCAAGTAGCTGGATGCCCGTCCTCCTGCTGAGGGCATCGGCTACCACGTTCCCCTTCCCAGGAGTATACACTATCTCAAAGTCATAGTCCTGGAGGAACTCGAGCCATCGTCGCTGTCTCAGGTTTAGGTCCTTCTGAGAGAAGATGTACCTGAGACTCTGGTGGTCAGAAAAGACTGTAAAGCACTCGCCCATCAGATAGTGCCGCCATGTCTTCCGAGCGAAGACCACTGCTGCCAACTCCAGGTCATGGGTAGCGTAGTTCTGCTCATGCGGCCTCAACTGACGTGATCCTTAGGCAATCACGGCCCACTCCTGCATCAGGACACACCCGAGTCCGGTCCCTGATGCATCGCAGTAGACTACGTATCCAAATCCCTCCTCAGGCAACCTCAAGATAGGTGCGCTGGTCAATCTCTGCCTCAGCTCCTGGAAGCTCTGCTGACATCTGTATGACCACATGAAAAGTTTCCCCTTCTTCGTCAATGCTGAGAGTGGCGCCACAACTCTGGAGAAGTCCAGTACAAATCTCCGATAGAATCCAGCTAGACCCAAGAAACTCCGCACCTCCGTCACGCTCCTGGGTGGCTCCCAAGCTAGCACTGCCTTGATCTTCACGGGATCCACTACAACTCCCACCTCAGAAATGACGTGCCCCAATAAGTGGACCTAACGTAACCAGAACTGGAAATTCGAGATCTTGCCATAAAGCTGGTTCTCTCAGAGTGTGTCTAGTACAACCCGCAAGTGGTAGGCGTGCTCCTCCTACGTGGTCGAGTACACCAAAATGTCGTCGATAAAGACCACGACAAATCGATAGAGGTATGGCTGGAAGATCCTGTTCATGAGGCTCATGAACACTGATGGAGCATTGGTTATGCCGAAAAACATAACCAAGAACTCATAGTGGCAATACCGACACCTGAAGGTCGTCTTCTGCACATCCTCGTCTCGAACTCTGAGCTGATGATAGCCTGACCTGAGGTCTATCTTCGAGAACCACCTTGATCTCTTGAGCTGATCGAAGAGATCATCAATCCTGGGTAGCGGATACTTGTTCCTCACAGTCACCTGGTTCAGGCGATGATAGTCGACACACAGTCTCAAGCTCCCGTCCTCCTTCTTGGTGAACAAAATCGGGGAAGCCAAGGGTGAAACACTAGGTCGGATGAACCCCTTGCCCTGCAAGTCCTCCAATTGTACCTGTAGCTCTTGAAGCTCAGCGGGGGCCATCCGATATGCTGGACTGGATATTGGGGCTGTCCCGGGGTACAGGTCAATATAAAAGTCTACCTCTCTACGAGGAGGTAGCCCTAGAACGTCGTCGGGGAAGACGTCTGCATACTGATCCACCACTGCAGGAAAACCGGGACTCTGCACGTCAACTGCTCCAAGGATGAGGCTAGCCAACTGATGAGTGATGGGCTGTCCTCTCCTCTGCGGGATTCCATCCTGTGCTGCTAAGGCTCCCTTCTCGCCGGTGAAGGTGAACCTGCTCCCGTCGGTGCGCACACATCGCACCTTGCGCCTAATGCAGTCAATCTGATCATGGACTGTAGATAACCAATCCATGCCCAAGATGACGTCATAAGGCCTCGACACCGCTACAAGAAGATCCCAGCCGAAGCTCTCGCCTCCTAGAGTAAGCTCACACTACCGGCACCAGTGCGTAATTGTCGAGTCTGCTCCGGTAGGAGTCTCTAGCCGTAAGGATCGAGCCAACGGCTCTTTCAGAATCTCCGAGCTCCAAACAAGGGCAGTGGCTATGAAAGAGTGACTCACTCCTATGTCTATAAGAACTACAGCAAGGGTGGAATAGACACAGACCGTACCCCGAATCATCTCTGGCACGCTGTGGTCGTAGGCCTCCGCTGCCTGGAGCTGCTCCTGTCTCTGCCCACCAGCTCCCTGTGGTCGGGGCGGACCTCCTGGTGGTGGTGGTGACAGAGCCTCAAAGCGTCGCCCACCACCTGCTGCTCGGCCATCTCCTCTGCCTCGTCCACCTCCTCCCTGCGGACCACCACAGTCGACCCTCTGTCTCTGCCTGGGTGGCCCCTCCACCGTCTACTGCCCCTCGGTACGGTGGGTTGGGCAGTCACGAGCAATGTCGCCCTGCCCGCCGCACTCGTAGCACTGTCTGCCTCTTGGAAGACTGGCTCCGTGCTGTGTGCCCCGCACTGCTGAGCCAGTGTCCCGAGGTCATCTGCCGGAAGGACTGGTCTGCCTGGAACCCTGAGTCATTCGTCGGCTACCTACTGCCGAAGACTCCGCTATCTGCCGCCCTACGGTAGGTCTCGCTGTGGACTTAGCCAGGAATCTCTCGATTAGAAGGGCTCGCTCTAGCACTCATGCCTAGGTCGGGATGCTGAGGGAGATCAGCGACGCCCTGATCTCGTGTCTCAAACCCTGCTCGAAGGTCCGAGCCCGGAAGAAGGGGTCACGTACCATGTTTTTCGAGTAGCGAGAATGGTCGGTGAACCTCGCCACGTACTGGGCGACCGTCAAGCTACCCTGCCGTAGCTGAAGAAGCTCCTGAATGCACACCACACGGAGGGTGGCCGGGACGAACTCTGAGTGGAAGAGGATCTTGAAGTCTGTCCAGATGAGGGAGGCCTCATCGTGTACCTGGAGCATCAAGATCCACCATCGCCCTGCTGCTGCGTGCAGAAGGCTCGCCGCGAGGATCACCATGAGGTCTGCTGGTGGCCTCACTAGCCTGAAAACTCGGACGACTGCCTCTAGCCAGTCCTCGGGTTCCTGGGGGTCCATCTCCCCCCGAAACCTGGGTGGTCGCTGGCGCTGGAACTCGTGCAGAGCTCCGAGGCGTCGTGCATCCTTAGCGGTCGGCGCTGGAAGCATCGGGGGCTCGGCGGGTAAAGGTACCGCTCGTGCCTCTGCTGTCAACAGGCCCTGTACCGAGGCCTCGTCGCTCGGTGGGCTGTCGTCGCACTCTACTCTCGGAACCCTAGTTGGATGCTGTCGTTGGGCCATCCTGAAAAGGAAACAAGTGCACCACGGTTAGAACAATATACCTGGTGAGCAGACACATGTAATCACAAAGAAAACTTGAAACACAAATGCAATCAATTTTTTTGTGCATTAAGTCAGAAATCAGAAGTTAGGGTCCTGGTGTACGGATACGTCAGCCGCCGCACCAACACTGGACTCCCTTGACTGATAACCACACTCAATACGATAAAAACTATTGGTTCACATAGAAGAAAGTTCAGAGTCTGTGGTAGAACCGACCACCTTTGATACCAATTTGTCACGACCCACCCTCGGGGTCCGTGCCGTGACTACCCCAAGTCCGCCTTCCATAGGCCAGGGGCCGGCGACTAGCACCAAGGCGTAAATCTCAACAAAAAGGGAAGGCATTGCCTTTGAAAAGTAAACAAGCACCACCGAGTAAGCAAGCGGAAAAGTAAACACTAAGTAAAAATGTAACAAGCTGTGCTGAAAGTAAAAGGGGCCAGAAATACAAGCCTAACTGTAAAGTACAACTGAAAAGAAAAACAGCAACTGAAAGGTAAAAGCCGCAGTGTCGATTCGTCCTCTGGAAGTCCCACATGAAGGGTGGGTACAGATAGCCTCCACTGCTCCTCGGGTCCACCTGACCGCTCCGAGTACGTCCCGCCCAGTGGTCCACCTCCAGGTACCGTCCTGCTCCGCATGCCTCCACCACGATCAGCGATGTCCGTCGTCTGCATCAACATAACGTAGTGCGGGCAAAGCCCGTGCAGGGGTGAGTATAAGATACTTAGTAGGGACACCGAGACCCCCGAAGGTCTCCCAAAATCCACAAAGGAAAGATAAAATCACGAAGTAACATCTGACACGGCTTAGGTATATGCCCAATCATATACCTAACTCATCAATTCCCGTTCGGCTCCAACGTCCGAGCCCAAGAACAACCCAGTCCACACAGGAAAGAAAAACGTATACCCACATAGGATAGCACAACACAATCCACAAAGGAGAGTAAATAGTAAATCCACACAGGATAGCTCAACACAATCCACAAAGGAGAGTAAACAGAAGATTCAGCTCACACAGGTATACTTTTTCAGATGACAATAAAGATGATCACTGATCCATCTAAGTCATCGGACCCACAAATGATCAATAGGTACTAACCCCCACAGTGACCCACATAGGATCGGACCCACACAGGATCGGGCCCACACAGGACCGGGCCCACGCAGGACCTGTAGGAGCTAGCTCACACAGAACCGCTGAGCGCTGACCCACACAGGATTGGACCCACACAGGATCGGGCCCACACAGGACCGGGCCCACACAGGACCTGTAGCACTGATCCACGTAGGATCGCTGAGTGTCGTAGTCGTCGCAGTCTACTGAGGATCTCTGCACAGTCGTCGCCGCAGTCCACTGAGGATCTCTGCACGGTCGTCGTCGGAGTCCACAGAGGATCTCTGCACAGTCGTCACTGTCGAGAAGCAGTCACAACCAGCTCTAGGGTTCCCACACACAGCAAGCTCGTTCAGGAGGGTCCGCTCCACGAGCCGAGAGGCTGATACATCAACTGACACAATGTCCGAATTTGATGTATCCAAATGTTCCGTATCGTCAACAGGAACTCAACGTCGCAGACGGCGCATCAATCAGACGCCCGGTCTGAGAGTTATTGGCTTTTTCGTCCCAGGGCCCGGTTGGTTTTTAATTCAAAACCAACCCGACCGTACTCCACCTGCGTCCAAACCTCAGGCGGAGTATGCCAAAAATATCTGTCTCACAAAGAGGAATTCAACAAAGCTGACGGCATGTCAATCGGACGTCCGTGGCTCAAGATATGAGCGTTTTCGCTCCGAGGGCCCGGTTGGTTTCGTGTACGAACCAACCCGGCCAAACTCAAAGTATTCCGAAACCTTGAGTGCAATATACCGAAACTACCTTCTCGATCCAAGGATCGTGTTGCCACTGACGGTGAGTCGTTTGGAGGCCCGTAGCTCATGTTATGGGTGTTTGAACGAAAAGGGTCCGTGGACGGGGGGTCCGGGCCCGGGCCGACCCGGCCCGACCCCCCTGGGTCGGCCGATCCTGGTCCGACCCGGTCGAACCAGTCTGACCCGGCCAGGGCCGGGCCAGCTCGGCTCGGCCGAGCGGCCGATGCGGGGGGAGCCGCCGCCCCACGTGACACCCCCGCGGCACCCGCGGGGTGTCGCCCAGACAACCGGACGCGGCTGGAGCCGCGTCCCAGGTGACGAGGGGGGGGGGGGGCGTCGCCCCCGCATGACACCCCACGGGACACCCGTGGGGTGTCTCCCTGGCACCGGACGCGGCTTCAGCTGCTTCCCGCAAGCGCCGTCGCTGCGGTCGGTGCCGCGGCGGTCTCGTCCGGCGGCACACCGGGCGCCACCGGCGTCGCTCCAGTGGCCCTATTTTCTTCCCGTCTGGGCCGTTGCTCCTCCTGGGTTCCATTCTTCACTGTAGGATCATCAAACATCTGTTTCGGCACGTTCCGTCTTCGCTCGTCAAATCCACACAAAAATGAAGAACGGCGGAGGGTCGTCGGGCCGTGTTCATTTGGCCCGCACCCTCCGCGTTAGTGATAAACAACGGGAGGAACAATTATCAACACATGAATTCAACAATTTTTAAGGGAAATAAAAATTGTTCTTAGGTCCAGGTTCTTTATCCTTGAATGGAAATAACATGGGAAAACGGGGAAATTCGAGAGATAAAATCCCTACCTCGAAGTCGTCGTCGAATGCACGTTCTTCACGGAATGCTCGTCGCGGAAGGCGTCGCGTCGTCGCGGAAGGACGTCGCGTCTTCGCAGAATCCGGCGTTGAGTCGGCGAACTCAACGGACCAAGAACAACAGATTTAATTTAATTAATTAAATCCGTGTTTTTTTAAAGAAACACAAAGGAGATTAAAATGAAAGTACGAGACTCTTACCTCAAGCAACCGATCGAAGATCCGTCGCGGAGGAAGAGACGTCGCAGAAGAACGTTGCAGGAAGGGAACGTCGGCGTCGCGGATCACGGCGTCACGTCGTCGATTCCCGGGTTCGGCGTTCTTCGAATTCTTCGCGTTCTTCGCGCTCTTCGCGAAGGAGGTTGAAGGTTCAAGAAATCCTCTCAACGAGGAATCCTCCAAAAGATAGGTTGGTCTTATTTTATTATTATGCCAACAAACGAAAACGGGTAAGTAATGACCCATCAATTCGTTGAATTAATTCAACGAAAGAAACAACTCATTTAATTTACGAAATAAACCGCCAAATTAAATGGTCTGTTAAGAATTTAAGAAAACACGTCAGTTGACTTTCATAATGACGGGTTTTCGCGGGTGCGTTACTTAGCGGAAAGAAACGGCGGGGCTCGTGCGGGCCCCACCTCACAAATATCCTACCAAGGGGGTAGGATATTTCTGGATAGCATCCTATCCGGTTCAACTCAGATTAAGACATCTTTAAGAGGCTTTAAGTGGCTTCCAAGTGTCTTAAGTGAAATAAAATAATGTTGTCGAAAAATTTATTTTATTTCTTAACTTTAAGCCCGAAAATTAAAAACCACACCCGAGCAAATGCAACTCCGGAAGAGGCGTTTCCAAAAAAATACCAATGCTACGATTTCATTGGTGCCCTCAGAATTCAATCCCGGGCACCGGTTCAAAAGTTAGAAAAACCTGCTCGTCCGTTCACTGAACGTACCCGAGCCAAACTTCGGAAAATGATTCCGGGCACACCAGGCCTCGGAATCAGGTGCCGTCAGAAACTGCGTTCTTGTAAAATTACAAAGAAAATTAAGAAAAAAATTTCCTTGAAATTTATGGGTCTTTACAGTAAGTTCAATGTAATTCATTGATGTTAGTTTAGAATAATTTTAGATATATTAAAATTTTATTGAACTTTTCACCGTCTTTTACCCACCTCCTAAGAGAATTTGGAAATTTCCATAAAA
The DNA here is from genome assembly GCA_963277665.1 of Viscum album. Taxonomy (NCBI): domain Eukaryota; kingdom Viridiplantae; phylum Streptophyta; class Magnoliopsida; order Santalales; family Viscaceae; genus Viscum; species Viscum album. The sequence continues at coordinate 1,518,411,055 of OY728141.1, read as the reverse complement.
CATAATTTTACCACTTCTATTAGTGGAATTTCAAAAATTCGAGAGACATGGTTAATATCAAGGAGTAAAATGCGGTTTAATAAGATAAAAATAATTTTTTGTGAATAGTAACTTTTTATTTTATTTACCACGGTTAAAAGTAAATAGGGTAATTAAGGGTAAAAATGATTTTAATATTACCATAACACATGTCCTATTTCTATTGGACAAGTTTATCTCGACCAAAAACAACCTTAGGAATAAAATATTATCATTTATGTCCACTTGGATAAGATTAGGACATTTATTATTTTTTAATTCAATGAAGATTTAAAAGAGTTAAAATCAATGTTTAATAACGAAAACATTTTTAATATAGGTTTTTACATAAGATAAATTTGATTATAAATATTCATTAGAAAGATAAAAATATTTCCTACATCATGGTATTTTATTTATAATTTTTATACATTAAATAAATAAATTTATTTATGACACATTAATGATACAGTAATTACCTTATTCATGAAAGAATCAAATAAATGGTATTATAAATATTAAAATAAATATACTTTCAATGTTTTTATGACATCCACGAATTTTCTAGGTGCATATGACATGTTAGGATTTATTCAATGTATTTTTTTAAGTAATCATGTTTTTATTATTTTATCAAAAAAATACCAAATAGTGATAAAATTGACATAAAATAATTTTTAAAACAAATATTATATTATTAATTGATATAATCATCCTAAAGATCTAACGTTTGGCCGAAAGGCTTGTATAATAATATATATGACATTAATGAACCAATTGGGGTTCTATTGGCAGTATATAGTATGTTTATTAACCATATAGTGTAAGAATACAAGAAGACAAGGTAAAAGTTAAATTATTTAACATAGAGTTAAATCTAAATCATAAGGTTACAATGGTAACCTAAACTTATCTAAAACCAATTGGTTGAGTTTTTTTCTACCTATCCCCACCTTATTAGTTAAATAATAAACATTGGAGCCATTATAAATCTAATATGAATTTATTATAAAATAATATTTTATGTTTTTCCTAAGGTGCCGCTCACCCCTCTTATAAAAGGGCACGCCCCCTTCTCTCTAATTCACACCTTCTAAGCCATTTGTCTCGGCCAAAACAAGCCCAAATACCCTCTCCACTATAATCCCTTAAACATAGAGGCTTTAGTTTGATCATAAATCCAACCTAAGGAGCCCTTTTGATCAAATCAAAAGGAAGAACCTGAAGAAGAGGTAATGATTTCACCACCCTCTTTCAAGTTCCATTCTTCTTCCACTTCCTTTTTCTTTGTTGTTTCCATTATAAAACAAGAAATCAAGTATATTCTATATAATGTTATGTTATTATAAATATGGTACAACCAAATTCATTATTCTATCAACCCTTTGAATGACATGTCACCATACGTGCGTACGTACGGCTTACCGTCTCCACGTCATGGTGTAATTGTTATTCAATACATTATTATTTAGATGGGTATAATAATGATGTGTATTTAATGTAAATAATAAATATAACATGATAAGGATTCTGTATATATTATATAACATCCAATTATATATTATATTAATATCAAAAGAATGATAGTTTTGCCCGTGCATACGTATGGATTACCGTCTCTACGACGTGATCAGAATCATTTCCAAGTTCACCATTCATCAACGATTATAAAAATATATGTTACTAATAAATATGTAATATATGACATAATAATTCTACTTGAGATATATATATTTATATATATAAGTATTTTTGTACTTACATATATCTTATTCACTTACTTCTGTTCAATACTATATGAAAACGGAAACAAAGTTTATGTGTACGTACGGACTACCGTCTCCATAAACGGCGTTTTCCATGTCATATATATGTCTATAATACATATTTATATTCTAAATATATGTGATATATAAATCGTTTTATATATTCTGGAAGTATTTAAATCACAATCTAAGTAATACAATCAAGATTAACAAGTTAAAACATGTACGATAAAGAAAGTGATTATTACCTGAAATATTAATATAACATGGAAATTATTATTAAATGGGTAGTATAAAGTAATAAATTAATAATGTATGATATCACAAATATTAATATGGTTCTGGTATAATTTAATAACATACTATAATCTTCATACAGGAGGTTAAACATACCCTTGACTAAAGGAAAGTGCAAGGTCAGGGGTTTTCATCTCACTCCTTATTCCCATGAGATTCATGCCATATTGCCACTATTACCTTCTGTGTGGTGTATGTACTGCCCATAATTGTATTCTTTGTGTAATACACGTTAATTTATGTGTCTTACATATTCATTGTATGATACCTCTTTCATGGGTTGTATGTTTTGTAAGTTACCAAATTGGTAAGGGTTAATTTCACAATCTCTTTATTATCCGAGGTTGTTTATACGTAAGTATCTACTGAGAGATATTTATTATCTATTTCCATGTTTCATAAAATAGTTTTCAAATGGATTCATTTTAAGGTAATTTTTACTAAAATGTCATTTCAAATGTTTTAAATATTTATTCTTCAAAATCTTTCTCATTAATATCCATGTCTTCAAAATGGTTTTTATGGATTTATTTTTATGGACATGAATGTCTTTAAAATGTTAATTCCTTTCAAAAGATTGAAATTGTTATGGAAAACTTTGATTCAAAAAATTTCCTTAAATGTCCCTCTTTCTAAATTGTGTGACTTTTAAATATTTTCATGAAAAGGGGTATTTTTCTCAAAGTGTTTTACAAATAATTTTCATCTATGTCAACATCCTTTGATGGATTTTAAGCTTATTTGAAGTGGATTTATTATGATGTAAAACATCCTTATTTTATTGAAGGTTTTTTGATATGTTTAACTGTGGATGAGTTATTTTTATGTCATTAATGATTTATGGTTAATGTATTGACATTTTTTAAGTTAATTTTAATTCGAATGTTTATGTTATATTTCAACATTTTCTTAAGATGAATGTGTTGGACATGTATGTTCCGGGTTGGTGACCGGTTATAGCAGACCCTCCGGGTTGGTGTATGGTTATTAGAGGCACTTCAGGTTTGTTTCCGGTTATTAGAGGCACTTCGGGTTGGTGTCCGATTATTAGAGGCACTCCAGGTTGGTGTCCGGTTATTAGAGACACTCCGGGATGGTTTTCAGTTATTAGAGGCACTACGGGTTGGAGTTCGGTTATGGAGGCTCTACGGGTTGGGTTCCGGTTACAGTTAGCCCTTATGTCTTGGCACGTGGCCTTGACAAAGAAATTAAGGTTCGAAATTATGCATTCCATCATTATGAAAGTGGTTAGTGATATTGCATGTGATTATTCGACTAGTAGAATATCCTTGTGAACAAGTAAATGGAATTACGTCATTTTATTTTTTCCATATTTTGCGGAAGATCAAGTTTAAAAGGCTTTGGTTTTAGTTATACATTGCCTTAAATGTTTATCCTTATTTATGAAGGTTTTCGCTGTATAGTTATCCTTACTGAGAATCTGAGCTCACCCCTTTCTATTTTTTATTTTTCACAGGATCCCAAGAAGTGTATTTTGATTGATATGCAGGGTTAAGACAAAGGGAATAATGACGTTAGTGAAGGATTATTAATGTTGTTTTTTATGTTATGAAGTGTAATGTAACATTCTTGTATGTAATCTATTTTCCAAGACTACTAAACTGATCGGTCCTTCGGGACATGATTCCTTGTAATTATGTCAATGTATTAAAATAATCCACCAACTCTGGGTAACTGGGGTCGGGGCATTACAGTTGGTATCAGAAGATGTTTAGCAATAACCATGGAAGCTAGATTTAGATAAACTCTGATTAGAGCACATATCCCTAAGATAGACTTTGAGGATTAATATAGAATAACTTTTTAGAATTTTGGTATTGTAAATATTTTTTGAGTTTTCCAAGAAATACATCCCTGTTTTGATATAAGAAGGTAGAGGCGGCTTTGGCACAAATGTACCTTGGGGTAAAACGCAAAAACACCGCTTTGAGCTAGACTCGAACGGGAACTGGTGCATGACAATGGGCCTTGCTGTACTCTTGGTTACGACACTCCCGAAGGATATGCTTAGGATAATTATCATTTTCTTTACAAACCATTATGAAGGGATTATGAGTAAATACTTACTCAAAGAAAACATTTTTATGATTATAGATTATATCCATAAACTATTTAATTTATATTAAGTGTTTTACAAGTTTAGGATAAGGTATTGCTATTCATAAACTAATCTAGTGTATTCCATTTTTTAGAAATGGCGCCCAATAGAAGGAATGAGATCTCCAGCAATACACATGATCCAAAGAGTAAGAAGGATCATATATTTCATGGTCCTAAGACATAATTTTGAAGGGAAATAGTCTCCCACGTATTATCATCATATGATTAAATAGTATCATGTTGTGAGAAGATAAGTAAACAATTCTCGGAGTCTTACGGATTTGAAGGGAAGCCATAGAAGAAAAGGATGGTAGAGAGAATGATAGATAAAGGGAAGAAGGTAAAGAAGGGTTTTCCCATATGTGATAACTGCGGAAAGAATCACCTTGGGAAATGATTGAAGGGAATGGGAGTATGTTATAACTGTGGAGAAAAAGGACACCAAGTATGTGACTGTAAGTGTATGAAAAAGGATTCAAATATACAATGCTTCATCTGCAAGGACTTTGGACACTACGCGAACCAATGTACCATTCATCATACTATGCCGCAAATGATGCTATTGGATAATAATCATGTTATGATACTACCACAGATGAAGAGGAATTACTTGTGTTCTTATGTTGTTATTTTAGACATATTTTATTTAAGTTTTCAATCAACGATGTTCTGGAAATAAATAATTATTGTACTGTAGTACTATTTCATTGATGATTTGAGATTTTATGTTACAAAGAAAAGTGACCCTACAGCGAGTTAAACGTTTTTGGAAATTACATGGTTAAAGGAAAGATAAACCTTAATATGGTCCTAATATTGAGGTACTGATTTTGGAATAAGATATGGTCGATTTGGGTAAATTATATTGGATATTCTTGAATGCACTGAAGCCGATTAATGATTTGTATATTCCATCATTGTTGGAGATTACAACATTTTTGGATGGATTCTATATGGAATAAGGGAGCATGAATGTAATCAATAAGGTTTATGGTAATTCAGGTTGTTTCAGTGTTTTAAAAGAATACTTGATGATGGTATTCACATGCTATTATGGGGTAAAAAGGATCTACATTATATTTACCTACCTTAAAAATTTTGGACTGTGTGTTTGGGAAGAAGTATTTTGGATAAGTCTAGTTTGAGATTATTTTTGGATTTCCATAAAAAGGACAACCCGAAGGTTGGGCAGCAACCCGTCGCATCATGCAAGGCCGCAAGACTTGAACCCACAACCGAAGGGTGACAAGGGTGTATCACCTACCACTAGCCCACGTGACATCCTGGTTTGAATAATGTAGTTTTTTAAAGTTTCTGATATGTGAATTATAAATTCATTATTTTTGGAACACTTTTTGGATAAATAGAATATAAATCTATATATTTTAAATATTTAAAGTGAAAGATGAGTTTGTAGTGGGAATTAGTTTAAGGATGAAACTCTACTTGTCATGTATATATATATATACCCTCTTATTTTATGGATGTATTAATTATTAAACATTAGGGAAGGGATCTTAAAACCAAAAATGTGTTATCCTAATACCATACGTTTTGTTGAACCGATGATATTTTAAATCATCCTAAATTGGTGGCTTTGAGGCCCACAATTCTACAATTATTTGTGATTGATGATATTAATCACTCCCTATAAATATTTAAATTTTCCCTCCAATTACATGTCTTTAATTTCCACTAATGTTCTCCTAATCTTGATCATAATTTGGTGGTGACCCTTTCATTTTTCTATTCCTCTTATTAAGAATAAATTTTATTAACCCAATTTCCGATTTGGGTTTTCCCAAAAAGATATTTTCTATTTTCAACCTTTTATTTCCGATATACAATTTCAAATTGCGAGGATGAAATTTATTGAAGTATGGGAGAATTTAACACCCCATGATTCCATGGTATTCTTCACTTTGAATAATATAGTAGCGTGTGTTGTACGCAACTTCGAGTTATAACACACGACAACCAATCAAACTAGCAGTTATGAATAGTAATACCCACTTTTTGAAATTTTATAAATTTTATCGTACAAAATGGAATTCATTTCTAGATTCGGAATATCGAAATTAGCTTAGGGTAAAATTTTGGTGCTTCTCGGATAACCATCATATTTTGATGAATAGTGAAAATTACTAAATTTTAATTTAAAATAACATTTTTAATCGAAATAATTAATAATGATAAATTATGAATTTGAGTGGTTATAAAGTATATTTAGAATATATTTTTACCATTTAGTACAATTTTGGTCGTTGGACGTAATTTCACTTTTAAACCAGACAAAAACAAGTGTCAATATTTTGGTAGTTATTATTTCTTAAAAACACGCTATTCATTTGGAAAATGGGAATTAATTTTTAAATTAATTAATTCAAATTATATGTTTTGAATTTGTTAAAATAGATATCATTTTTGAATTCATAATATCAAATATAGATTAGGCCTAATTTTTGTTATTTTTCTGAAAACTTTCAATTTTTGATGAATAATGAAAAATACTTAGTTATAGTTTAAAACCGAATTTTTATTTAAATAATTATTAATTTTATTTAAATTTAATTAAGGTCAAAATAGATAAATAAAACCTATATAAGTTCAATGTAATTCATTGATGTTAGTTTAGAATAATTTTAGATATATAAACATTTTATTGAACTTTTCACCGTCTTTTACCCACCTCCTAGGAGAATTTGGAAATTTACATAAAACATAATTTTACCACTTCTGTGAGTGGAATTTTGAAAATCATAGAGACACGGTTAATATCAAGGAGTAAAATTGGGTTCAGTAAGATAAAAATAATTTTTGGTGAATAGTATCTTTTTACTTTTATTTACCACGGTTAAAAGTAAATAAGGTAATTAAGGGTAAAAATGATATTAATATTTCCCTAAAACATGTCCTAATTCTATTGGACAAGTTTATCTTGACCAAAAACAACATTAGGAATAAAATAATATCATTTAGGTCCACTTGGATTAGATTAGGACCTTTATTATTATTTAATTCATATAAGAGTTAAAAGAGTTAAAATCAATGTTTAATAAATAAAACATTTTGAATATAGGGTTTTACATAAGATTAATTCGATTATAAATATTAATTATAAAGATAAAACGATTTCCTACATCTTGGATTTTTATTTAAAATTTTTAGACATTAAATAAATAAATGTATTTCTGACATAAAAATGATGCAGTAATTACCTTATTCATGAAAGAATCAAATAAATGGTATTATAAACATTAAAATAAATTTAATTTCAAAGTTTTTATGACATAAACTAATTTTATAGGTGAATATGACATGTTAGGATGAAGTCAATGTATTTTTTTTAAGTAATAATTTTTTTTAATATTTTATCAAAAAACAAATACCAAATACTGTCAAAATTGACATAAAATAGTTTTTAAAACAAATATTATATTATTAATTGCTATAATGCTCCTCAAAATCTAAGGTTCGGCCAAAAGACATATATAATTATATATATGACATTAATGAACCAATTGGTTTTTTATTGGAAGTATATAGTAATTTTATTAACCATATAGTGTAAGAATACAAGAAGACACAGTAAAAGTTAAATTATTTAACTTAGAGTTAAATCTAAATGATAAGGTTAGAATGGTAACCTAAACATTTCTAAAACCTATTGGTTGAGTTATTTTCTACCTATCCCCACCTTAGACGTTAAATAATCAACTTTTGAGTCATTAGAAACTGAATATAAATTTATTGTAAAATAATATTTTAAGTTTTTCCTAAGGTGCCCCTCACCCCTCTTATAAAAGGGCACTCCTCCTTCTCTCTAATTCACACCTTATAAGACATTTGGATCGGCCAAACCCTGACCAAATACCCTCTCAACTATCCTCCCTTCAACATATAGGACTTATTTTTATAAAAAATCCAACCTACGGATCGCTTTTGATCAAATCAAAAGGACGAACCCGAAGAAGAGATAATGATTTCACCACGCTCTTTCAAGTTCCATTCTTCTTCCACTTCCTTTTTCTTTGTTGTTTCCATTATAAAATAATAAATCTATTATATTCTATATACTGTGATGTTAATTTAGTTATGTTACAACCAAATTCATTATTCTATCCACCCTTTGAATGACATGTCACCATACGTGCGTACGTACGGCTTACCGTCTCAACATCGTGGTGTGATTGTTATTCAATATATTATTATTTGTATGGGTATAATAATGATGTGGATTTAATGTAAATAATAAATATAATATTATAAGGATTCTTTATATATTATATAAACTGAAATTATATATTATATTAATATCAAAAGAATGATATTTTCGCTCGTGCGTACGTACGGATTACCGTCTCCACGACGCGATGAGATTCATTTCAAAGTTCACCATTCATCGACGATTATAAAAATATATGTTACAAATAAGAATGTAATATATGAAATAATAATGCTACTGAAGATATATATATATTTATATATATAAGTATTTATGTACTTATATATATCATATTCACTTACTTCCGTTCAATACTATATGAAAACGGAAACAACGTTTATGCGTAGGTACAGACTACCATCTCCGTAAATGGGGTTTTCCATTTCATATATATGTCTATTATACATATTTATATTCTAAATATATATGATATATTAATCATGTTTTATATTCTGGAAGAATTTGAATCATGATCTAAGTGATACAATCAAGAGTAACAAGTTAAAACACGTACGATAAAGAAAGTGATTATTACCTGAATTATTAATATAACATGAAAATTATTATTAAATGGGTAGCATAAAATCATAAATGAATAATGTATGATATCATAAATATTAATATGGTTCTGGTATAATTTAATAACATACTATTGTCTTCATAAAAGAGGTTAAACGTACCCTCAACTAAAGGAAAGTGCAAGGTAAGGGGTTTTCATCTCACTCCTTATTCCCGTGAGATTCATGCCATATTGCCACTATTACCTTTTGTGTGGTGTATATACTGCCCATAATTGTATTATTTGTGTAATACACTTTAATTTATGTGTATTATATATTCATTTTATGATATCTCTTTCATGGGTTGTATGTTTTGTAAGTTACCAAATTAGTAAGTGTTATTTTCACAATCTCTTTATTATCCGAAGTTGTTTTTACGTAAGTATCTACTAGGACATATTTATTATCCATGTCCATGTTTCATAAAATAGTTTTCAAAGGGATTCTTTTTAAGGGATGTTTTACTAAAACATCATTTCAAATGTTTTAAATATTTATTCTTCTAAATCTATCTCATTAATTTCCATGTCTTCAAAATAGTTTTTTAGGATTTATTTTTATGGACAAGAATGTTTTTAAAAATTTAATTCAATTAAAAAGTATCAAAGTTGTATGGGACACTTTGATTCCAAGATGACTTTAAATGTCTTTATTTCTAAATTGTGTGACTTTTAAATGTTTTCATGAAAAGGCGTATTTTTCTCGAAGGTTTTTACAAATCATTTTCATCTATGTTAACATCCTTTGATGGAATTTAAGCTTATTTGATGATGATTAATTATGATACAAAACATCCATATTGTATTGAAGGTTTTGTGATATGTTTGACTGTGGATGAGTTATTTTTATGTCATTCATGGTTTATGGTTAAAGTATTGACATTCCGTATGTTAGTTTTAATACGAATGTTTATGTTATATTTCAACCATTTCTTAAGATGAATGTCTTGACTTGTATGTTCCGGGTTGGGTTCTAGTTACAGCAGACCCTCCGTGTTGGTGTCTGGTTATTAGATGCACTCTGGGTTGGTGTCCGGTTATTAGAGGCACTCCGGGTTGGTGTCCGGTTATTAGAGCCACTCCGGGTTGGTGTCCGGTTATTAGAGGCACTCCGGGTTGGAGTTCGGTTATAGAGGATCTCCGGGTTGGGTTATGGTTACAGTTACCCCTTAGGTCTTGGCACGAGTACTTGACACAGAAATTAAGGTTTGACATTGTGCATTCCATCATTATGTAAGTGGTTAGTGATATTTCATGTGATTATTCAACTAGTAGAATATCCATGTGAATAAGTAAATAGAATTACTTCATTTTATTTTAGCCATATTTTGCTTAATTTCAAGTTTAAAATGATTTTGTTTTAGTTAAAGATTGACTTAAATGTTTATGTTTATTTATGAAGGTTTCCGCTGTATTGTTATCTTTGCTGAGCATCTTAGCTCACCCCATTCTATGTTTTATTTTTTCCAGGATTCCAAGAAGTGTATTGTGATTGATATGTAGGGTTAAGCTAAGGAAATAATGACGTTCGTGAAGGGTTATTTATGTTATTTTGTATGTTATGAATTGTAATGTAACATTCATGTATGTAATCTATTTTCCAAGACTACTAAGCCGATCGGTCCTTCGGGACTTGATTCCTTGTAATCATGCCAATGTATTAAAATAATGCACCGACTCTGGGTAACTGGGGTCGGGGCGTTACATTTTGTAAGATATAAATTGTATTTATATAAATAATATATATCTATATATTTAATATTTACTATTTATTAACATTATCAATACTCATCTAATTAATAAAATGTTTAATATTTTTCTCAATTTACATATTTTTTTTAACTTATATAATTTTAATTTCTTATATATCTATATATTTAATATATAAATATTATTTTTATTTATTATTTATATATATTATATTAAATTTATTCAATTTTAACATTAATTATTAAACAAATAAAAATAATAATTTTTTTAATAAAATAATTTTCTATTTTCTATTTTTTAATTGTTTCATTTTATTTATTTGGACTGTTATGAGTACTAGAAAATAACTGATAAATTATTCCTTTATGAGCATTAAAAATATAGTGTTAAGGGTTCCATTTATGTGCACTAAAAATAAAGCGTCGATAAGGGGTACCCATTTTTAGTGCTAAAAATAAAGCATTGATAAAGGGTAACCATTATCATTGCTAAAAATAAAGCGCTAATAAATGTTTAAATTTTTCAATTCTTTATTTAACGCTGATAATGATGTCATTTATCAATGCCTTTTATAGTGCTAATAAACACCAACACTGTTACTGGCCTCTTTTGTAGTACTCGTATCTTATACGATGGGTGTTCTCAGATAGAACTCCAATAAATTGGGTAATGTACCATGTATTTTGAGGAAATAAATAGAGAGTTACTGAAGGCTTTCTCTTTTATATTTAACTATATACTAGTTATTTATGACATGGGTTTAAAATAGGTTATGAAATTTATTATTTTTGTTTCCAAAAATGGTTTTTATTTTCATGATATGGGTTTTAGTTTTTTTATTAGTGAATTTTTTTCTCATTTCATGTGGAAAAGATTTATTTAACACTCTAAATTATCATTGGGATAATGGTAAACATTTCATGGTTTTTCATGTTTTTCACTGGATTAGCGACATTCTTCATTTTTATATCCCTTACTACGATTTTTTGTTTATCTCACATTTTTTAGAAAAAAAATTCAGAAAGTATTATAGAATCAAAGGAATAGAGAATAGGTAAAAGTAAGATTTATTAATATTTATCAAAAAATATTTCATATTTTACATTGAAATTTTTATATTGTTAATGAAATGGATGCTGATTTGAAGTTTCCACTTATAATATGTGGGTTTGTTTTGTAAAGTTTACGACATAATTTTCTTAATCTATAATCCTATAATATATTTGGTAAAATAAAGTGAATTCTTTTCTAAAGTCACTATATTATGTAATGTTTAATTCTATGTCCTTAAATATAGTGGGACATCAAGTTGGGCTACACTAGTGTATAAGCTTTTTTCTTTTATAAAGGTGATTCATATACTACTTATTAAAACATACATATTCTTGAGTATGTTTTTTAGTTTCATATGATACTAAATCTTTACATTAAACTATTTCATGTAGTTTATTTCACCTACTCATTCTGATATGTGAATAAAATAACTAGATTTTATATTTTCAAATAACACAAATCATTATTATGATAATATTATTCAAATTAACATGCTTGGAACATATATTTTTTTTTCAAAAAAATGATATATAAAATTAAATTACTAGAAACATTCATATATATATGAATTATAGTATACTCACATGAAAATAGTGAGACTTTGAAGCCCCTTAATATAATAAGTGTTAAATTAATTCAAAATTGAACACAAGTTAAAACCAAAATCATCTAAATCGGTATGTAAGTCTTGAAATGGGTACCCAAGTATTATCTAGAATAAAGTATTGTGGATATGGGAGACCCATGTAGGATTAGGTATCTATGTACAATGATAATATTTGTCCAACATGTGATTGGGTTATTTTAATAGGATTTTGTTTCTATAGAAAAAAACTAGGATACTTCATGTGATGAATTGGGAAAGAGATTTTCAATCTAACTATCAGAGATTAATATGATATTTAATTGACATGATTGTATACCTAATAGATAAATGCTAATATAAAATTAAAAATGTATTAAAATTTAGTACGAAATGGAGATCGTCTTAGTAATAGATATATTGTTTGTGGAAATAATTTTAGTGGGTATAAATTTAACAAATGTTATTAATAAATTGATATAAAACCTGATACTATCTTAGAAATATGTTTTACTATAGATTATTCAATTTATAGTGAATTTATTTTGGGTCTCTATAATATTATTTAATTATTACTTAATTTATTGATATCCATGTTTGAAAAGTTTTCTCAAGGAGAAGGATTCTGAGAATCCAGATGTGATTGTTATAGAAATAAATTTCTCTAATTATGACTCATGGGTGATGGATATTGTGTTTGTATTACACATATGTGTCAATGAGCATTTTATCATAGATATGATAGACCTGATGAAGGGGTATGAAAATAAATGTTCCTTTAATGAGGAAGGAGTTGTAATATTGGAGGTAGGAACATATTATCTTCATTTTCCCAGTGGATTAATCATAAAATTGGAAAAACGTTAACTATGATATGGGCATAAAACGAATTTTTTTATTTACTATATATATATAAGATTTTTTTAATTAATGATAAATAATTTTAGTATTTTATATGCGTTAATAAAATATTTTATGTGATTTTAAACATGGGTAATGGTTTTTATATCTCATTCTAAAAAATTGATGATAATAAAGACAATTCAGTTTATTCAAACATTGCTTATCTTTCACACCATGTCCTTCCAAATATTAATGTCAAATTGACTAAAAATATTCATCTACATGAATTTTTGGAATAATAATATTATGCATCATTTGAAAAATAAAATTATTATGGAAAAAAACAAAACCATATTTTAATGTAAAATTTGAAATGTTTTGTTGCCTAAGGAAAAAAATACATCGTGATGCATGTGTACCAAGGAGTACGCATAAAAGTGGTGGGTAAAGGTGATTTGTAGTATTTATCAATAACATTAGTATACATAGTTATATTTTCCTTATGATATATATATTTTAGCCATTTAAAAATGTTAAATACTTCAAAAATGAAGTATATAATCAACTCAACAAAAGTATTAAGATGCATAAATTAGGCCTTCATGGGGAATACTTGAGGGAAAAATTTATTGATAATTTTTGTGATTGTGGAATAGTTTCACAAATCACCCCTTCTAGAAAATATTATTACAATGAAATATCCCCTGAAAATAATTATATCCTTTTATAAATTGTTTTATTTATAATGATTCAATTTTTCATTAGTATATATTTTAAGAATATATACTAAAAAGATATATTCCTAATAAATTAAATTCAATAAAAGATACAAATTAATACACTAAATAATATTTTTATTGAGAGTCATCATAGCCTATTTTTATTAGGTTTTGAGGGTTTTTTTCATAATTATAATGTTTGGTTTCATATAAATTTATCTATAAATAAAAAAAGTTATTATTTGTTTTTTTTCAATGAAATTAAAGAAGATTTTTTCAATATCCCTATTCAAAACAAGGTATATGTATCTTATACTAGTAATTTCGATGATAATTAATATATCACTCAAGAATACATTGGGAGGAAAATTAAACTTTGAGAAATTTAACACTAATAAAAATGGTTCCTATAATTGGGAATGAGTCAATTCGACAAGAGGGTATAGAAACTTGACTACTTTCAGTTATACAGGAACCTTAATGGTCTACTGGGATTTATAAATATATTTGTACATATAGATTTTTTATATAAAGTAATTATGAGGTTCACTTTATAAATTATAAAACTTTCACTTACTAATTATTTTTTAAGAATTATAACATTTTTAAATTTTAGTGTAATACCTAGAGATTTTAATAGAGAACTACGCTTAATAGTTTATACCACATGAAACATTGATCATAAATGAACCACGAAATATTATTTTTAAAATATGTGTATTATAACATGCGCATTAAATTTGAAGGTATAAATTGATGTATCCAAATTACTAAATATATAGAAATGTAAAAATAAATTAATTTTTTTATAAATTATTTGTAAATAAGTAATAAATTGTTATTAATTTCGTTTTATTCATTATATATGCATTTTCTATAGAAATGGTTTTTAGGTTTTTTTGTGAAAAACTATTATAAAGATTACATGATAAAAATGGTATAAATTTTTAAAATCAGTTTGTAAATATAATCTTAGTATGATATTTTGATATTTTAATGGAATGCTTTGTTTTTTAGTGAATAATGAAAAAAATACTAAATGTTATTGAAAAAAATGTTTTTGTTTCAAATATATACAATGTTCCATTTTTTTTAGGATTAGTTAAAAGTAATAGTATATCATTTATATTATTAATAATCCAATTCAGGTCACTTATATAAATTTTATGACTAATTTTAGTAAAAAAATAGTAACAATTAAGAAGTCAACTTTTTTGGAAAACCACTTTTCATCATGTTTTATAGGATTAATTTTAAATTAAATTCTTCCAATTATGTTAATTCAATTTGTAAAAATATATTCCATGTTTGGAATCATCATAACAAATATTTTGTAAATTGGAAAATGTTATTTTTAGTTATTATGAATAGATAAAATGATAAATAGTTATAACCAGATGAAAAGGTTAATCAAGTTATTTTTGGTTAAATGTATTGTGAATAGGATTTAAATTCTACTTATAAATTGTATTTATCCTATTTTGTGAGTTTATTTATTCTATACTCATTTAATTTTGTAATTTATGGTCACTTGGATCATATTTTCTTTAATAGTGACCTATGCAATATTTTTTGTAATGAGAAATTAAAAATGCCACACTCTTGATTTAAAATTTATCCCATGTCCACACAGAGGTATAAATTTTTATTGAATGAATAATAATTATTATATTGAATGTAATTAAATTATTTTGAGGCTGGTGTTTTATTTATAATTTTTTTGATTATATAATTAATTCGAATTATTATACAATGCTAACACAATTATTTTTCAAGATATGGAGAAATAGTTGTGACTAATTTTAAAAACAAAAAAAATTATTTCATATGAAATATGGATACACATGAATTTAATAAAAATTTATATTTTATTAATTATTGGGTTTGTATAATATTTAATGTAAGATCAGAAGGCATTTCATCATTTATGGAATAGATGAATTAAAGTCAACAAAAGTACTCCATAAAAAATTAAGATGGTGATGTACCATGAGACGCAAAGGAACACCACCATTCATAAAGAATACTCACTGTGAAATTCACTAATTCACATATTTCCTGTTCATAGAACCACCAAAATAAAGCTTTTTTATGTAGGGTGAGGTTTCCTTTTCAATCCCCCCCCCCCCCGTAAGGGAAATTTTGTTTCTAGGGTGAGGTTTCCTTTTTAGGGCCCAAAAAATGAACATATAATTGTGGGGTGAGGTAACCTTTTAAAACCCCCTATAAATGAATTTTATATTCATGGTGAGGCATTGTTTTCATACCACCCAAAAATGGATTTTTTGTTGGGTGAAACTATATATTTGGCCCTCTATAGTTGAAAATTACCATTGCGGGGTGATGCGGATGCCTGCAAACCCGAATCCTTCACTTGAGGTGGTTGAGCTGTTATATATCTACCCCTATTAGAAACACCAACACATAGAATAATGTGGGTGCTGGATTTTTTGATATTGTATTTCTATTTTTGATTTAGTTCATTAAAGTGATTTTAGCGACTAAACATTAATTGCATATCATAAAGTGAAGAAGGCATAAAAATTTTCTATAAAGTAAGGATTCCATTATGGTCTAGCATTCCACATAGAAATTCTATTTGTAGATAAACATTCCATGAACCACATACAAATAAAATCTATTCAAACAAAAATCTTATAGAGTAAATAGTATGTGGAACAAGGTCCTTCAGTATCGGTATTCTTCTGTGAATCATTCGGCGTTACCTCATATCCTTCATGAACACCGCAAATATCTGTCTCCATCATCATTCCTTGGGAAGTGTTAATACCCAACTATGCCCTTTCCTGAGGCTCTTCTCACAATGTGTTGACCCCCCAAGTTCACCCCTTAATGATCCAGTAGGACATGTCATCTCCAAATTCTACAAGACATCTAAAATCAGAGTAAAGTTTATTACAGTGTTCCCTCTCGATCATAAACTAATTTGGTAAATGATGTATTATTTGTAACCTACCAAACAAATGGGATCCCCAAAAGTCTCTCAATTAGAAATTACATTGGAAACAAGGGTCCCAACCTTGGATTTAATTCCAAGGGCCTCCTTGTATCAAACATTAATGAGGGGTGTCATGCTTTATTTTCCTATTGAGCTAGTGTTGGGTCCTCATCTCTTCTATGGAATCAATAAAAGGGTATACCTCATAAATTAATCCCATAATTGGATGTCACACCCCTTTTACTCATAATATTAATGGGTTATGAAAAAAAGGAGCGAACATGCACCACAATGCCATTTCTCTCTCCAGTTTTCTCAACCTCATCCACTAATGGATGAAAGAGATTGTATGGTTTCCCAAATCGTCCACTTCTTGTTGTTTTCTGACACTAACCCTGGATCACATGATCCTAGAGGATAGTGATGAGTATTAAATCCTCAAAATCACACCACAGTCCTCTTGCTATGTCTAATCCCCAAAACCATGTTATTATCCTCTCATTGGGCCTCCTCCAATTTAGTGTAAGACCTGACCAAAACATCAGCATTCTATTATTCAATGTATTACCCAACCAAATCTTGGGCCTCCTCCTTATATTTAAGTACCATCCAAACCATTTTACCCCTCCTTATGATTATTCCCCTACATATGAAAATCATGGGATTTCATTCTACACCGATTGGGATACGTAGGAATCCTCCCTAATGTCCAAACCCAATACCCTAAATTCACCCTAATGGTCTCTAGGATATATCCCCACTAAGATCATATCAAACTCATAGTTCCATATTCCTTATAAACCCATATCATCACCATATTTTATGGTTCATATTCCCCATTAAAATAAACCCCACCTAGGAGACCACATTTCTTCAAGGTCTCTCAGGATGCTTTGTAATATGTCCTAACATAATCATGAATAGGAACATTTCTTCTAGACACCCTCATTATACAATGATAAACTGCATGGTTTGGTCCTATCCACATGACCTTAAAAGGTGTGATATGTCCAGTTATGTGGATCTTCACTACATGGGTTTTTAATCCTTCAAAAATGATATGTATAAATATCGACTTATAGGCATGATATCGATATCAAAACCACTTCGGGCTTATTGGGTGGTGTTAACTTATAGAGAACACAACTATGTGGATTAAAAACAACACCAAATAATAAATGATATAAGAATCTATCATAAGTTTATAAAAATCATACCATTAATGTAGAACCCCATATATATTTATCCATTGATGAATAAAATCAGATATATACATTTTATTATGAAGTAAACACATTCTAAAAACTATTAATATAGAGGTGACCTAGTCCACACATGGGATTTAATAAAGGATTCATGAATACATATTAAATCTATAATATAGACCTAGTATAGGAAATAATTTTCCCTAAAAGAGTGTGATGATCCTGACGTCGAATCCTTTCATCCCATGTGTCTTTTAAGGCCTCATTTGAGAAATCCAAGTGCTCGTCTTCCTTTAGAGTATTGGTTCACATCAACACAAAATGATTGCATATGAGACACCATGGTGGGAATAAATTTATTTTGAACCTGACATTAATAAATTACTAAGATAATTGTGTTTCCCAAATATCAGGCCCCTTCACACTTAATGAAAGAGGACCCAAAACATTGATATAATATACATTATTATTCATGTGTCTGGTCATTGAGATGCTACTTTGATGGGTATTCTTGTTCATGTTTTTCAAATGTACTTGATGTACTTTTATCCATAAATACCTTCAATCCTATTACATGGAATTATATAAACAAATTCATGATTTTGAGAATGGTTTCAGCTCCTCATCAACTCATAAGACACCAACATCAACCTAGAGTCTTCAATTTCAGGTCCCAAACATGCTCATTTGGGGGTACCACCAAGAAATTATCGTCATAACCCATGATCCAATTTTATAAGCCCTTCACCTCATGAAATCATTCCATCCCTCCACTCAATGAAGGTTGGTGGTCTAGGCAATGATAGAACTAGTTTAAGTATCATGTAATTTTAGGATCTTATCTCTTTAACATAGAAAAAAATTACTCCCTTGTCTGGGGGGGGTGACTCATATTATACTAATGTCCTCATCCCAAGAGCATAGGGGTCCACCAAAGGGATCCTCAAAATAGCCATCACCACCTGCACCATGTATCACCACACCCTCAGTATGTTGGTGGTGTAATGTTTGGGAGATCATCCCAAGTCAATCTAGATGGGGAAATTAGGATTTTTTTTCGGGGGGAAACCAATTACCAAGGAGAATATCCATAGTTGTGTTCCCTCCAATAAAGTCCTCTAGAGAATAAAATAATGATTAGACACCAACACATTCCCACATTATCCAATCTGGTGGGTACATTTCAGAATCATATAAAGGATCCCACCAAAAAATAAATGGAAAATCACAATCAATCATACATATACTTCTACACCCATTAAGACCATCTGTATAGTTTGAAAGCACTCATGGAAAATAGTGGGAAGATCCCAACTACAAATAGGGTAAGACCTATATCTCTACACTAGTGTCTAATTATATTAGTATAACCCAAAAATAGCTTGATGAAAAGAGCATGAGTATATATTTTTTGTAGCTATAAAATTGGAATATATTCCCATTCCATCTAATGATGTCACTTCTAAATTTTTAGTGACTATGGAAGGACATGACCAAATCACCATCCACATTCTATAAATTTCCCAGGATATAATTATAGCATTGGAGGTGAGTAGGGAATGCGAAAATAAACCCATATCCATATTTGAAGTGATAGAGTAGAATAATTTGAGATTCATCATGGATCAAATGGATATTATTGATCCCATATAATTGGTTCATGTTCATCCCACAATAACTAGAAAAATGGATTTGGCATATATCCCTGTTCCAACTGGAGTAGATTGGACTACTTCAATGTCCACACTTTGGAAGACATATATTCCTTCCAAAATTCAAAAAATATGATAGAAAATTATAGAACCAATATAGGTACTAATCAAATAGATTTCATCTTGTGAAAATCATCACCCACAACAAGAAACTCCAACTTCCTAGAGGAATTCATATAAAAAGAATCATCACTGAAAGTGATTCGGAAATGAAGAGCCAATCCATGACCATTCTCTATTGAATGATGGTGTTCCAAAATTCATTAAAAATTTATCTATAGAGGAAAAATATTATACTAATCCATAACCAAATGATAGAGATTTTTGATTCTATTGGGAAGGTTCCCCTTGTAATATTGCTTCTAGAAATTCTTGAGGTCCTCCCCATACATCTTACCATGAAGGATCAACTCATGTTGAGAATCTAATTGATCTCGAGAACCCATCTCATGTTGAGTGACATGGTATCCTTCTATATAGTCATAATATCAAATACTAATATGTTCAACCCTATTCTACCATCCACCAAAAAGTTCCTCCCCAAGTTATATTCTATAAAATTTCTCCCTGTAGGAGGACTTTAAGAAATGGTGGATGTATTCCTCATGTTAGTGTTCATCACAAATATCCTCCTTACAATGATGCTTCAATTCATTAAGAAGGTCCTCCCCTTTATGAATAAACTTTTAGGAATCCCATTTACCGAGAAGAACCTATAAAAATAATACCATCTATGCCTGATGTCTTGTCATTTATAGCTGATATTCTTTCTCAACTAGAAGATATCCCATATTAAGGATTATTCTTTAAACCCTCCTTTAATCACCAACCATTTAATTCAATAGAGTGAATACATAAAATACATGTTGTTTACTATAATGTATCTAGAAAATGTAATCATTTTTTAGATTATGTTGGGTAAACTCTCACAAAATATGATTCAGAAATGTTTCACATGAGAAGACAATTAGAAAAGAAAAAAACCCCAGTAATGTTATAGCACTTATCCAATCCCTAATTTAGTATTTCATATTCATTTTTTTGATGATTGTGAGCATCAAATATAACTAAAAATACATAATACTCTTAATCTATTAAAAAAATTATTACATTATGATGGATATCCAAATCACATCAATGTAGAAGAAGATATGCACTACCAAATTTTCCTGGTGGACCTCCTAGCTGTAAAACACCGAAAATGTGGAGTGCATTCAGGATCTCTTAAATACACAATTTTATATATGTTAAAGGAATTAAATAACCTAGAATTTTAAAATCTATATAGTGTTCATGTTAGAGGATGGGGTACATGGTTAGTTTTATTTTACTTCACTTTCTGATCAACAAAGCCCTTCAATAGTGACGTCATGTAATGTCATTTGAACAACCCAACTTCAAGAAAAAATCCTTACTCATAAAAATGGTTTTCTCAATATGAAATGGCCAACAAAAAATATAAAGGAAGTTGGTCCATAAAATAGATCACCATAAAATTACTTTTACAATAGGAATATGAAAATATCAAAAAAGATCCTCGTTTAAGGGAAGTGATACATCAAATAGTTAAAATTTCAAAAATATCAGAAATTTCTTCAGTAGAATGTAGCCTAGATATAGGTATTATGATGCAGGAATCCCATCTTAGAACAAAGATATGTAGAATCTAACAAGGTTTCCATTGTAATTTTAGCAATTTAAGTATAAGAGAATCCTCAACTGGAAGAGCTGGAGTTATTTTTAACACAACCCTCAATGCCAACAAATCAGACTCAAAACACAGTGAAATTGAAACAAGATAACCTCTGACCCATATTGTTGAGGTCATTTTTATATCAACCATAGATAATGTACGACCTATCTTAGTTAGGTGAATTTATACATAATAAATCCTCATTATTATTATCATCATGTGATGCAGTTTCATCTTTAGGGATGTAGAAAATGAAATTATCTAGAGAATACATTTAGGATATTCTTCAATAAATGGACTCAAAGATATTCCTAAAGGAAATGATGTTCTCCAAAAAAAATTCACAATAAAAAATGAGCCTTCAAGAGAAACAACAATCATAAGAATCACATCTCTTCTGGTACTCATTCCCAGAGAAACAGTCTCTCCAATTATTACACAAC
Source organism: Viscum album (assembly GCA_963277665.1). Classification (NCBI taxonomy): domain Eukaryota; kingdom Viridiplantae; phylum Streptophyta; class Magnoliopsida; order Santalales; family Viscaceae; genus Viscum; species Viscum album. Next base: position 1,518,389,149 of record OY728141.1, on the reverse strand, counting down.
TAATGAAATGATTAAAATGAAGTTCACATTAGTAAATTTCATCAACAAAACATCTGACAATACTGAAGAACTCTAGGATAATGTGACCAAAAAAGAGGAGAATATATCGCTTCAAAATACTATCCAAACTGAAATAGTATAAGAAAGATTACGCTAAAAAAATAAAAGGATTTTTCATAATTTGGGGATTAATTCCTTTGAATACTCCACTACATACTCTTTGACAAGAATAAAATAATGAAAAGGATAAAGATATGGACTAGTCCTACCTATTACCAGAAGGTTTCTAACCCCTTAAACTCGAATTGATCTTTGTTTAGTATGATATATAAATGAGAGAACTGAAGGGACAAAATTGAAAATTACATAGGTTATTTATTCCTGCTAGATAGTTTTTTCCATCAGAACCTTATCTCACTCTTCTAGTTGATATCACTCACCAAGAAGATCATGTTATAATAGAAAAAAATATTGTCAATTTATACATAATACTTGAGATACACTAATAATCTATTTAAAATCAGTGATAGCTAAATACCATGATTTCACTCCATTGGCCACGAAACCTTACCAATGTCAGTTAAGTTACAACCAGCCAACTCAAGCACAGAAGCAAATTGAACAAAAATAGTGGGTTCAATATTTTGTACCTCCTACCCTAATCCCTACCTAGGTGGTAATTCCCATACGACTGGTTGACAATATAAAGTCATTAATAGTATGACTAGATGATATAGAATAAAAATATTCACCAGTGTTTCCAAATATAAATCTTTACCTTGAATGGGTGAATTTAACACTTCCCCCACTTAATTTTGGAAATTCCATGTTTTAAATAATCAATGGTTTGGGAGATCCAGATCAGCATATAACACATTATATATCTTATTATGGCCCTATTATGGGAACTTTTTTACAAAAAGAAGCTTCCAAACTCCTGTTTTTAGTACAACCCTTGTGGACACCATCCTTTTCTGGAATACCAATTTAATAATAGGGTCAATCAATGGATGGGAAGACCTTTGTTGGAAATTTCTTTACTAGTTTAGTTCAACACTATAGAAGAATATTTCCATGGTCCATTCAACCTCCAATATTATAACAAATGAGAGAGTCTCAGAATTTATTTCTAGGTTGAAGGGCCAACCTTACTCCCTGAATTTTCTATTTCCACATGAATATTTGTTCCGGAATTTCATAGAGAACTTATTTGATGAGTTATGAACACCACCCATTCCAATAAAATATACTAGTTGGTTTTGAGATCACACTACAGTTTCAAAAACAATAGAAGTCACATTTTTGTGAACTATAGACAAATCAAGACCAGAACCAATAGCCCTGGGAAAGAGAACAAGAAAAGAAGAAACTAAACCTACAATCATGAAATCAACCCTGGTATAGGTTCTCACTCAAATGCATAGACCTTATAATATATAACCCCTTAATAGGAAAAAACAACAGAAAAACCAGTGTTAATATAAATCTATGGAGAAAAAATTCTATCAATTTTAATAACAAAGGAGAAGAAGTTACTCCTTTTGAGATGGGATGGTTCCTAGCTATTTCATATAATTTTTGTTAAACAACCCGCTAACTCTACAATAACCCAAAAAATCTGACCAAGTTGGTCTTGAAGATCACCAAAATTATTTCCCCCTTCATAAAATTTTATGGAACACCATCTGAGATTGTTTTATCTTTAAATATAACATGTATAATATGCTTGATTCTTGGAAGGTGAAACTAGGTAAACTACCATCACATATAGAATTTATTTTCTCTATTTTTCTAGAATAGGATAGTTAATTAAAAAACATCCCCAGTAAATGTTCACAAAAGTGAAATTATTGTATGACTCAAAATATGATCAAAATAACTCATTCTATTCTTAGGACATAATTAATACAACTAATTGTTCCCCTAGTCACTTACACTATGTCATAGATAACTCTATTAAAACCTAGTTTATCCAAAAGAAAATATTATAAAAAGCGTCATGTCTAAAAGATTGGAAATAAAATATAAGTAGATGAAAACACACCAAGTAAAAAACTAGTCTGGACTCTCTTAGACTTCATTCATGTACTCTAAATTGAATGGGTATTGCCCTACCAAATGGTAAAACGAGAACTGGACCATCAATCCAATTTCTCATCAGTTGAAGAGTTAATATCTAGATTAATTAATTTCATTCATTTGTTAGGTCCCTTATCTAATTGAGTTTTATTATCAACCTATGTTCTCCATAAAAAATTCGGGAGACAATAATCAAGGCTATAGGGTTTGTAGAAATAGAGGGAGGTACACCTCATCCGAACACAAAATACCTACCGCATCCCTACAATAGCTATCTATAATGATGAAACGGATATAAAATCCCACTGATAATCCCAACAACAGCATGCTAAAACCTACACAATTTTAAAAATATTTCATAAATAATCATTTGGAAATATTTATTGATAAATAAGAGAAACCATGAAAATCCCAAATAAGTGGGCAGGAAAAGATGTCTTGATCTATTAGTAGATGAATGGACTTCCACTATCTTCTCAACCAACTAGAAAATTGGCCTGAAGTATCTAGCTTCAAAAATTCCTTCAACAGAACAACTTCTTATGATGAAATTCATACCTTTGACCCAAAAATATTACATTTATAATAAATTGTTCATAGTTTCATAAAAAATAATCAATTTTAATGATCCCAATTTTCCAATAGATCTACGATAATAACTTATAGAAGCCTTCTTGTTCCCTCAAGAGTTTGAATCTGATGTTGTTTCCGCAGAGCTATATCATGCAGAGCATGACCCTAAACAATTTCATATTGTTTTCTCCTTTATTAAATAGGAAATAAATAGTGTGATTTAAGGACATATCAAAACATTATATGTATCTTTGTTATTATATTTCCTTGAAATCTGTCAGGATTTCATTATATGACTTGGGTATCAAGCCAATTCATATCAAAACAGTTTTTTGAATGGGATATACTGAAGCTGATTTATCCCCTTCTATTCTAACACTTCTAGGTTATGGTAAATGTGTAAAAAACCCTTGTTAGAATTTATATCATAGGTTTGTTTTGATATCTTGTGTTTCATTCATTATTCATGGTCATTTAGCAATAAAAATATTTCAATGTCTTACTCATAAGGAAGTGGTTTCATAATCATGTCCTAATCCCTTCATCATATCATAAATGCCTCAAATACTATTGAAATTGATAGATTATGACATTACACTGTGAAAAATCTCTTTTCTAGTCTTAAAAATCTCAGTATATTGATGCAAAATTCTATCGAAGAAAAGGGGAGAAACCCATAAGTGATAATATTAATCATGTTACTACTCATAATGGATTGGAAGTGACTCCACATAATCCATTTTTAGAGATCACTGATGAATATGTGATACCAATCATTTAGGTCGAAGATATTAGCACATATTTATAGATGTGATCACTATCCCATAAGATATAATTTACGTCAATAGAACCTGTTGATGTAGAAATATTCATAGATTACTCTATTGGAAGAAATATATCAGAGAAGAATGCTCCAAACTTATATTCAAAACCTTAACAGGCTACCACTTTTTCTGTTGAACATGTGGATGTCATGATATCTCTATTGGAAGCCATCTCCTTAGACACTAACATTCCCTATGACTTTATTGATTCCTCTTTATTTCTCAGTCATCCTGACATGGTTATAGAAGAAGGGGATGTTGATAAGGAGAAAGATGAAGAAAATGGCCACAAAGATGCTCCTCCATCATTTAAATAGGTGATCTCAACCACTTTTGATGAACTCTAATAAATCCATATGTGTATAGAGGATGATATTTGAACTAGGCTAATCACTACAGTTATAAACTTTGATGAACTATATATTTATAAAGATATTGTAAAAAACACAAGGATGTGTGTTCCTAGAATTATAAAAATATTCCAGGACTAAATCTTGATGTGGCTACCCTTCAACTATGTCTACTAGAGACCCATAATGGATACACACAGGAATCCAGAAGGACACATCTAACTCATACTACCAAGTTTAAAGACAAATTTCATAATCCCGTCAAAGAGAAATTCAATATAGAATTCTAATACAATAAATCTATAACCAACATAGTATTTATCATGAAAAATAATTATAAAATTATTGCTTGTGTCAATTTTAGAGACCTCAATTTCCACTGTTTGAAGTATAAATTCTTAATTATGATCATATAACTCCTGATCAATGGGATAGATGGTTATCAATCCCTTTCCATCATGTATGGAAGTTCAGTATATAATAAAAATATAATTGATCAATAAGCTGATTAATCCACCACCTTAAAGGCCAATATGAGTATGTTTTTACTGATTAATTCCCTTCAGTTTAAATAATGTTTGTGCCACATATCAATGTTCCATGCATCACATCTTCAAACCCTTCCTGAAGAAAATAGTCAAATATAATGTTGATGATTTGGTGGTTAAATATTGACAACATTCAGATCACCCTTCTAATATAAAAATCATCTTCAACAAACTTTGACAACATAGTCTATAGATAAATCACCTAAAATGTGATTTTGACTTTACTTTAGGGAAATTTATCAACTTCATTGTGCACTACCATGGAATTGAATTAAAATATGATAATACCATGGAAATTTTATGTATGTACTCTCTTAAAAACGTCAATGGTTTTAGAGGTTTGTATTAACACCTTTCCTACATTCGATTCTGCATGGTAAAACTCACAAGAAAATTTTTTCCCACCACCAAGATGATGAATAAAGGGGTTGTGTTTCATTGGAATGATTACTCCCAAGAACCCTTTTTAATCCTCTTGAAAAATATATTTATACAACTGATGATGAATCAACTAGTTGAAAGACAATTTCTCATTTTTTATTTTATGGATTTGAAATGATCGTTTAGTTCCATACATTTAAAGAAAAATGTTGTTGGAAATGAGAGACTTTGTTATCTCATTCTTACCTTGATCAAAATTGAGACTTTATATTCAATCATCGGGATGGACTATTTCACAATGTTTTTCATAAATAAAAAATTATTCCATTCAATGCATCACCATGAGGTCCATTTGATCTCTCATATCGACCCACTCAAATATATCCTCAATTTTCCCATATTTATTAGAAAAATAGCTTGATGTATGGTCATTTTGTAATATTTCTACATCTGGTTCATACCACATAAGATAGTAAATGGAAATGAATTAAGAAATTTCATAAATGAATATTACTCTATGAAATAAGTACTGATGAGTACCAAATTTCTATAAAAGGAAATAGTTTTTGTTCAGAACTCTAAATGATTGTGGGAAATTTATAGTGATGGACCATCTAGATGTTTAACTAGAAAAGGGATAGAAGATCCCTATATCCACAATGTATGGATGGGGATCATCCTCATTTCATAAAAAAAGGAAAATTTTCCTTATCACATTCTTCTATATGAAGGATTCCCGAACAATGAGGATGAATGCATATCCCTTGTTATTAGATTATAACTTCCATTGAAAATAGGACCGACCCACCTTAGAATAAATGGGTTTTTTGAGTTTGTAATTAGGTATATCAACAACAATTACACAATCAAAAAAGAATATTTGGTCCCCCTATTTAATTATGTTCAAGCGTTGATGGTAAAATTCACCTACAAGCTGACATTAACACATGTCCCTCTTTAACAAAATGTTTATAATGACTCATTTCAAAATTCATGAATAACATTATCATTTCAAAATTGTAATGAAACAGTCATTATCATTTCTAATCACATAATAGTATTGTATTTTGTTCAATATGGCATGTAAGAGATCAAAGAGATTAACTCTACATATGACCTAGAAAATGCAGTAAATGAGTGGATGAAGCCAATCCTATAATATCTCTAAAATGGGAAACTTCTGCCAAAAAGAGTAGGAAAAATAATTTTCAACAACGGGACATCAATTTCAATATTTGTGGTTGCTCGGGTCCTTAGAAAGTTCATTACAGGGGAATATTCATATGTAATCCTCCTCAAAAGTATTAATAGAAATGACATGATTTACACCATTGAAGAAGTCATGATGGTGCTTGTGGTGACCATCATTTGGGAACCAATCATTATCACTATGTTAAGAGGCTTGGATGTTTTTTTTCATTTAATGAAAAAAAGGATTGTACAAAACATTTAAAAAAGTTTCTTTCAAAACAAGTTCACTCTAATTTCATCCACCAAACCTCGGAGTTTCTCCATAGAACCAAATACTTTTAATCATTTTCAATATGGGGGATGAATTTTATAGGACCGTACCATCCAGCTACAGCTAATCATTTCAAGTACGTCCTTATATCAACCGAATTATTCTTTAAATGGGATGAGCCAATACACCTTAAGGAATTAAAAACCAAAACCATCATCAATTTCATGATCTCAAATATCATCTCCATATTTTCCATCACCCACACAATGCTGACATATAACTGCACAATTTTTTTATCATTAAAAAATTTATACATCGAGAACAACATTAACAGAAACCATTCATCCAACTATTATACAATGAAAAATGGATAGATAGATGATTTAAATAAAAATATATTTAAAATCCTCTACAAGATGATGGATAATGAAAACAAATATTAGTCTGAGAAGCTTTTTTATTCCTTATGGAACTACCAAACTACAACACAAAATACTATTTTAAAATCTTTGTTTTCACTGGTTTATAGAATAGAATCTGGGACCCCATTGATGTTCAACATTCCCCACATTGGATATCTATATGTGGAAAACAATCATATGAGGAAAAAATAATAGAATCAGTTTGATGAATTAGAGAAACTAGGTGAGAAAAAGGTTGTATACCCTACATCATTTATAAATATACAAGATTCAGATATCTCGAGCCTTCGACAAGAATGTTAATATCCAATCATTCCTCAAAGTATAGTACATACTAGTCCAAATAAACCTAATTATACCATGGAAGAAACTACCATATATTGAACCAAATTAGCAGGGTCCATATGATATTCACAAGTTCTTCTCAAATACTACTTACTCGTTAATCACAATGGATGGGAATCACATTTTACCCCCATACCAATGCACGATTTATCAATAAATACATCATGCGATTTTAGATAACTATTATCAATGGGAATAATATATTTTTTATGCCCCAAAACCCTCATCCATGATACAAGATGAAAAATTTCAAGGCAACTTATTCCTTACTGGATGATGTATAACTTCATGGTTAATGCTCTGGTCACATGATGTCAAACATTATGACAATTTATATTCCTCATTATATATAAATTCATGATTAATTTCCGAGTTACACAATGATAGAATGTACTATAATGTACATACCACATAATGTAAGACAACATGGTTAGCGTCAATGTATCAAAATATAAAACAGCACAACATTTTCTTCCATGCTTGAATGGATCATATCTTTGGGTGATGGTCTCCTACTTCTTCTATTTTCCATAACTACATGCATCTTGATTCCTATCATCAAAACATACATAGTGATGTATGGATCACAAATCACAGTCCCATCCCCTTCGATTAATCACAATGAGGCCTTTCTATCCCTTGTGTCACGATGTTGATCTGGTGTATGGTTTCTCATACTTTGTGTGGAAGAGGGTCCCTTTGACCCTCCCTTCACTCCTTATTATCACTCCCTCTTGTCGCGCAAACCCCTATGGGATGTTTGTTCCTCCCCTATGTTCAAATCATTACAACAATAAACTGGTAGTTACCCAATATGAAATTGGGATTCCTTATATGAAAAATAAGGGATGAACCAAATTTTTTTCCTAGCCACATGATGTTAAACAACATATTCCATTCCCACGTTTCATAACATAAACATACATGACAAACTAATTCCATATTCAAGTGGATCATGATCTTTGGTACTAGTATTCTACCATGCCACCAACCAAGAACTATATACGTATTGATTCTTGAAATTATTAGATACTTAATTATGATCATATCAAAAATCATTGTTCGAGTCGCAACATCAAAATACCCCCACCCTATGTACAGGTCAAACGTACACAGGGGTATCTCTTCAAAAACTATGAGTGGATGGATTCAAACTATCATAGAATACGTAGTAACGCGTTGTACACCAATCTTGGGTCAAGTCACAACATAAAATCGCCCTATGTATAGGTTAGACCTACTTAGAGAGTGTTTACTATAAAACTACATGTGTCTTGATTCTCATATTGGGGAGGTATGGAGTGATGCATTCCCTATCCCCATCCACAAAATAATGGAAATACACAAATATGTGTATGAATTAATATTTATGCAATGGATATTATTTTTGGTTCCCTCATTCAAGATCCCATCATAGAAAAAAATGACTCCTTCCTTTTATGTGATCCAAATCTGTATAAAGAACATCAAACCTCATGGATTGTGATTTTTCAAATGCATTGTTTGTGCTCAGACATGTTCCTTCCATATATCATACTCATTTCGATTGAAAAACTCATATCTCTATATTATTTCCATGGATATTAGTATAGAATGTTAGTTTCCTAAGTACACAATTGTGTTGGCTATTCAAAAAATTCCCTAGTTTGGATTTACATAATCCATCCATTAAAGGCCAGTCAACCATATTGATATTCATCCTTAGGAGATAAATTTTGTATCCTCATATTACCTCAATAAACATATGTTGTATACCCACTTTTCAAACATGTTTTTTGGTCATTATTTTCATACATGTCCCTTATCAATTTTAGTGAAATGATAATTCCTAAGAATTTTGATTATAATTTCCTTTTTCATGTCCAAATAATGATGAACCATTATTCATATAACATGGCCTATGTCACTCATTGTTTCAATTATATCTAGTCACAAATTTCCTTATTGTATGACATTAAACAACATGGCTAATATCTTCACAATATGACACTAAACTAAATGAATCTTAATAAAATTGTATGGTTTTATTCTCACCTTTTTGAGATACGTAGTTCCATCTGGATCCAACATCTTGGTACATAATCAATATAAAAATATCGTAAAATATTCGATGTGACAGCTAGATTTACATAGGGGGTCCAATGTGGTTTCTCACCGTACTTGCGAGCCTATATTCAAAAATAAAAATTCCCCCCCACCCCACTAAATTTAAATCAATCATCGGTTTTTTATACAAGAATCTACCTTCCTAACATGTCCCATGATCATTACTTGAACTTTTATTACATCTATGTATTAATTTATTATCTCCATAATGAGATATGTATTGATGCTCATACACTATGTATCAGGGTCTAAGCATGATGAAAAATAGATCCTTTACCTGCGTATGGGCCAGATCTAGAGAGGAAATTATTCCCCCATTCTAGATTGATTTCTATAGGAACCATTATTTCATACGCAAGCACATTCCTTACACAAATAGAACCATGTGTCTAGGAAAATATTAATCTCTATAATATCTCCTTGTAATTGAGTAACATAATGTGTGTCTCCTAATGAAACCATTGTGTTGACTATACATAGCATGCTATCATTTCCCACTACATAAGCCGCCCTTAAAAGTGTAGTCAACCATGGGAAAATTCATTCTTATGAGAGACCTATTATATCCTTGTATAGCACCAATAACATTATTTTGGAAACCCTCTTTTTCAACATATCATGTGTTCATTCATTGCATTATTTTTTCATATTACTTTTTAGATTAAAAAATCCATAGATTATAGTTTATGATTTCTCATCTTTGTGTCTGCAGATTGATGGAAATTTGTTTGTCATATTACCTTTTAATGGTAAATAGACACTATTTTTTCAATGAAATGTGACCTTAAGAGACAAAAATCATACTTCCATAAAACAATATTTTAAACTATGTATCTGAGGTCTTTATCGCATGACCCTAAATTGTAGAACATCTATGTCCTTGTAGCATGACATTATATTGTGCAATACATGGTTAATTCCATAAGACCTATTACCAACATGTGACCATTATCTATGAAAAGATACATGATATTGGATTTGGGAACTCATATTATTCTAATATTATGCTAGTATTACATATGAAAATTCTTTTTTTTATATAATTGGGTCATCTATATACAGGTCCCTTCCTTTCTCAAGGAGTAATTAGTCATGTATATGAGTCCTAAAAATGGATTTTGTTGAAATAAATCATGTCCCTAAAGAAACCTAATTGGGAAAAAATGTCACCACATGTTCTCATCCATTCATTTCTATGTAGTTTAAATGAATCCCCATTTTACAACTTGTTTCTCGCACCAATCATGACTCATGTCATCTTATAGGATCCAGAGATTAATTTTGATTAGTAGCAGACTTTTAATATTAGAATGATATATTAGGAACTATTTCTTCACTATGAGATATTTTTATCCATGTATATGTCTTTGGCATGCTAACCATCAATGACAAAGAATATAATTACCTCATATCCTATGTATGAATTAAATCATCATAGAATTCTCTAAAACATATTCCATGGTTCATGGAAACATTATATGAGTAAAATTACCCATCTATCTACACATCAGTGAGATGTATGTAGAGAGTCTCATATTCATGGAATGAAAACCTAGTTTTAATATATCTACACTCACAACTATAGGTCAAACCTATTTGAACAAAAACATAGTCATTGATTGGTCTTGAAAGACTCTAAAATTCCAAATTTAAATCATCTACATATTCCAAATAGTTCAAGATAAATTCAATAATACATGGTCATTATGGAAAGAAAATACGTCAAATACAATATAAAAATTAAAATTTTAAGGTATAGAATAAGAAATAGATAAATGATAGATAACATCAAATTTAAAATTTATTGGGAAAATTTTGGAAGAATATCCTCATATTGGAGTCCCCCCATTCTGAGTAGATCATTGTTCTTGCAACATTTTCTCAATAAATTGAATTAGATTAATCATTACAAGGATGGATTCTTATACTACTTGGTGTAGGTTTGACAATGTTATGGCCTCCTATTTTTTGTTTTCTTGAAATGCATCTACCCTCACCATTCTTTCATTCATATCTTTATCAGACTCCTATACTAGTCGATGTCCTTCATCAAAAATTTATTCAAAGCAAGGAAATTCTTTATAGAGCTATTCTTCCAAGGCCATCTATTCTCCAACCCAAATTTGGTGATGGGCTTATATCACGACCATATCAGAATCATAACTAACCAGGATCATTCACATGGAAGAAAAATAGGTTTTCTATTCTAGAGTAGTGATTTAAGACTATAGAATGCCCTCCTTCACTCGGACATCAACCACCTATTTCACTTTGACAAGTATAGTGTGATAGTTGAATCCTCCATAATCGACCAAATAATAAATGTTGTGTAGATTGGGATAATATGATAGCAGATCTGACCGAGGGGACTATGAAATTAGTTTCCATATGATCCTCTATAATATATTTTGGGAATGTTGGAAATTATAAAGGTTGTTTTCATGACTTCAGGATCCCACATATATTGGAAAACATATTATGGAACCATATTGAAAAAAGATGGAATATCATCAATATTTTCCAAGTGGGAAGGCTTTTCATAAATTGAAACTAAGGCCACCTTAGCTAATTTGGGACTTGATTTACCCAGGACATCATACACATTAACAAATTCTCCTGAAACAAGTATCACGTAATCAAAACTAGGTATGAAGAAATATGAGATGATCAATAAATTGAGGGACTCACATTAATTTGTTGAGGCATTAAGTTCATGTATCATCACCACCTCATTTGTAACATCCTAGGTAAATAAAGAATATGAAAATTTCATATTTTTTTAATATTTTTGAATTAAATATTAATTTCACATTAAAGGGTGTTCTGGGTTTGATGGTGTACATGACATATAACAAAGGGTTTCTCTAAAATCATATGTTCCACACAATGTTGAGTCATACTGAAAAAAATAAGATTATAATATTATTATTTTAAATAGCAGTTAACACCCAAAAATTTTATTGGATGGAATAAATATAACTGACCATATTATTATTAGAAATGTTTTTTATATGTTTTAACATTTATCCGAGAAACATTAGAGGCTTAAAATGATAATGAATACAATTTTAGGAATAAATACTAAAATATTTTTAAAAGGGAGTTTTACCACCTTTTGAAGGACACCCCATTTTAAATCTATTTTTTACACTTTTATATTTTAATTTGGACAAAATATGATTCTTCTTTATAATTGGGACATCAAAATTTAATTTGGGTAATTTTTTGGTTTTTTTTGGTAAACTTCATTTTTTTAATGAATTGTAAAAAACAAAATTTTAAGTCAACATTTCTTTTTCATCTAATTTATTTTTATAATAATATAATAATTTTAATTGGTTTTAAACTAATATTGTATTATATTTTAATCATTTAATTCATTTTTGATCATTTAACTAATTTCACTTTGAAATTGGACATAAACAAATGACAATCGTTTGGTAGTTTTTAGTTTTTAGAAACATGTTTTTTGGTTTTGAAAACGAGAATTAATTTTAAATTAATTACTGCAACTTCTGTGTTTCAAATTTGGAAAAATGGGTTCCATATTTGGAATCATGAGATCCAAATTGACAAAATAGGTAAATATTTTTAGACACTATGAATAGTAACTTTAGTAATTATTTTATTTACCTTGGTTAAAGGGTAAATCTAGTAAATAATAGTAAAATAATAATATTAAACTATACAAACAAATTTCTTAATCCTCTTTGTTGGAAAATTTCCAAACATAGGCATACATGGGTAGATTTTGGGACCCTATGGAGAAACATTTCTGTGAAAATGGTAGTTAATTACTTTTAATTAATAGTTTAGGTAAATATAACATAAACTTGTATCATCTTAATAAAAAAAATTTAATATGGGGTTATACATAAGATAAATTCGACTATAAATAGTCATTATAAACTTAGAACAATTTCTTACATCATTATAATTTATTTATAATGCTTAAACATAAAATAAATAAATATATTTATAACCCAATGATGATTTAGTGATTACCTTATTAATGAATGATTTAAATAAATGAGATTATGGGTATTAAAATAAATTTATTTAAAAACTATTTATTCCATACAAGAATTTTTTGGATTATTATGACTTGATAACTTTTAATTAATGATTTATTTTAGAAATAATCATGTTTGTATTTATTTTTAAAAAAATCAGGATATGAATACTATAAAAATTGACATAAATGAGTTTTTAAATCACATATTTTTTTATTAAATGAAATAATAGTCTTAAAATATAAGATTCTTCCAAATGACTTATATAATGTTTAAAAATACATTAATGAACCACTTTATGTTCTATTAGAATTTCTAGTAACTATACTAACCACAAAGTATGGATATAAACGAAAACATGGTAAGAGTTAAATTAGTTAACTAAGTGTTAAAGCAAAAAAAATATGGTTAAATTTGTAAACTAGACTCGCCTAAAACATATTGTTTGAGAATTGTTTTTAACAAAAAGTATATTTTATTTGAAATAAATTACTTGGGGACCATTTTAAACTGAAAATAATTTTATAATAAAATAATACATTCAAAAATTATAAAATTCCCCCTCCTCCCTCTTATAAAATGAAATCAACTATACCAATTTAATCACACCTCTAAAGCCCCTTGTCTAGTCAAAACACCTTCGAAATAAGCTCCCAACATCACTCTATTCCACTTTTAAGCCTTAACTGGGTCATAAGATAATTCAATAAATCCTTGGGGTACAAATCAAAAGGATTTATGCATTTTAGAGGTAGTGTCTTCTCTAAAGTTCCTTTCCATTATTTTACTTCTTCACTATCTATTATATTATAATTATTTTATTACATAAAAACACCAGTATCATCCATATAATTGGTTGTTGTTATGAGAAGGATTATAACTACACTTACACACACCTCCATATAATTTATATGAACATACTGTTTCTGTGGATGGAGAACTATTGTCCCACGAAACGATGATTGTTCAATTTTACCCTACCACCTCTCCGCATAAAAATTATGATGGTACTCTATTTATTTATGATATATATTATATTTATATTTTCTGTATTTTTCTATATTTTATTTAAATCAAACCATTATGATTTCCATAATGTAAAAAAGTGATAATTTCATTTGAGGAAGTGCAGACTACAACCCCCTCAAAGTGATATGAATCGTGCATGTCATAAATTGAACGTATTAAGGATGAGGCTAATGAAGATATTTAATTTATATAAAATATGATAATATACATTAATTATAATATAAATATGTTTAATTTAGTTTTCATTCCATTAAATATGAAAAGTAAATGAAAGTAGTGTTCTTGCGTACGTACGGCTTACTGTCTCCATGAATGGTAAATTTCATTTATTATCACCAAATGTTATAGACTATTGTAAATAAATATATAATGGATATAAATATATATATTCTAGATATATATGAGACTTAAATCATGAATATCATTCTGAAGATAATGGAATTTTTACCACATGGACAATTTTTAATTATAACATTTTCATTTTTGACTCAAGTACTGAATATCGACAAAACAATCGATATTAACTTAAACAATTATGTAATGCTTATATCATGGTAATAATTTATTTAAAAGGAATAATAAACTTGAAAAGGTTATAAGTAAAGTAGATATAACTTATGTTTATTATTGAGGAAGAACAAGGAATATACATGATGAGTCCGACTCATGGTAAGGGACTTCTTCTCAATCATCTTTCATTAAGGAATATTTTTATTTATATATGAATATATTTTATACAGTTTATAATCTTTTTTTAATTTTAATTTCATTTAAAGGAAATTTTTTTTCTAGGAAGCATTTTACTAAACGACAAAAAGAATGTTTATTTTTAACATACGCAGAGACAACGACCTTTCTGCCACCCCAACCATTATTTGATATTTGGCTTCCTTGATACACCATAATGTTTTCAAAAGGACAATAAATACCATATACCCTTCTTACTTATATTGTTAGTGAGAGATGTTTTGAGAAATAATTTATTCACTCAATATCTTGAAATGATATATTGTAATTTAAATGTGGAAATTTTATCATTCCTTTAGGCTTATTTTATGTGTTATGAATATGTTATGGTTCTTGGGAGTTATTTATGTATACAGGTGGTTCCATGATAAACCTATGATGGGTGATCTAGAGATATCTCTCCAATGCATTGGGTAATGTGATGGAGGTAAACATTAATATTTTTCCTATGAAATTTTGGGAATATACTGTGATGGGTATTCCTAACGTAACTTCATATGTAGCTGTGAAAGATACAATTTATGTATGTTATGGATACCACAAGTTACCTTTATGATTTATGATTTATGTGGGTTTTATTCATAAATCTAATGATTTACTGAAGTATGTTAATGAACATGTATTTTATGATTGAAGAGTATGGTTCCATTGATTTGTATGTATTGATGGACTAATGTCTTATTTTCTTATTTTATAACCATTATTGATATTTTAATTCTCATCCCAAGTTTTTTAAAATTTTCACATGGTATAAGGAAGGGTAAGGGAAATGGGGAATTTAGTAATTTTTTTATCATGAAAATAATTCATGTTTTATTTTTAGGAGTTTTATTTTTTAAAAAATTGTAAAGAGAATAAGTGTCTTCTTTTT
The DNA here is from genome assembly GCA_963277665.1 of Viscum album. Classification (NCBI taxonomy): domain Eukaryota; kingdom Viridiplantae; phylum Streptophyta; class Magnoliopsida; order Santalales; family Viscaceae; genus Viscum; species Viscum album. Next base: position 1,518,373,399 of record OY728141.1, on the reverse strand, counting down.
AATTTTTGTGAAGTAATGTAACAGTTATGGCCTAATTATCTAAAACACTAAACATGAAAATATCCTCAATGTAAAATTCTTGAAATAACTCAAGATTTTGTAATTTTTAAGGCTAGGGTCTTATATAACTAGTTGTAATTACAATAACTTCCCCTTTTATTTTCATTTGAGCCTCAGAACATATTTCTCTTGGTGAAGCATGTGCAGTGGGTTCATGATCAACCAACTAGGTTACCTTTATAAGGTCACTCATGGACATTGGACTCACAGGAATGATCATGAGGGAGCTATGGGGAAAAGATAAACTAAAATATTCTTGAACCTGAATTGTTACTTACCCCAATATCGTATCACATGGGGGGTGATTAGATAGTACCTAAGGTATTGCATTTTCTCCCTCAAATCATGTTCTAGTATAAGCATTTGTTGGTTGTAATTATTTATTTTTCTTAGGCCTCACTGGAACCATTTTTTCCACATAATACGACTCTATATATGATGGAGACTTGTGTACTCAAATTGTTCACACATACAATCTTGTAGAGCACATGGAAACACATAAAATAGTTAATTCATTAAGGAAACAAGAAATAGGACATGAAATTTTATAAATAAGGGTATAGTTGTTACTTATAGTTCTACATCATATATCATTTGAATGCTTCCATGCATGCCTAAACCTTGTGACATCCCTGGAGTTAACTCCATAAATAATGAAGCAGGTTAAAGATGTTGTGGGAATGCTTCTGCTGAATTGTTAATTACAGTCCACATAACTACAGATACACTATAAGAGATTCCATCGCAAAATCTATCACCCTCGGGAGAAGCCACCCTGATTATAGTTGATCTCACTGTGTATTATGGATATTTAAGGGGTGATGGATCACCCCTAACCTACTAAAACTAGGGGGAAGGTAAACGAAAATAAATTTTAAGACAATATAGTGGAAACAAAAATAGGATCAATAAATGAAATCATATTTCCTCTCCACCTAAATCGAACCCTCCACCATTTCAATTACCATTCCCCAAACTCGATCAAACCAATGAATCCTTCCTTTGAATGAATGGATAGAAGAAACCATCTCCTCAAGATACCAATTTACTTCATTAGTATATTCTTGAAATTCAATATGTTTGGGTGCAGTGGTCATCCCATATCCAGACAAAACATTATTTACTACCTGTATTGTACCCCAAATTTCCTCATAAAAATCACTCCTTCTCCAACCATCTCATTCATTCCATGATTTGGTAAATGCTACTGTGATGGGGATTGATAGTGAAGAGGAGGAAGAACATGTATGTGAGGTTGGTTTAATTAATCGCACCTAATTCCCAGGAATTTATAGGGTTATTCCCCATGGAGATGGTTTCTTATGATTCCCTAATCATTTAAAGGAAGGTATACCACCGAGTTCCAATGGGGCTAGAAACTTTACCTCCCCTTCCCCCTGCAAATAAAATCCACTCTACATGCTTTTTCTATGATATGACCTCATTATTTCAAAAACCTGAGATATAAATATGTATTATTCATGAAGCGAGTGAAGATAAGCCTCAATATCCACGATGTAGGCCTCTACTAAATAAGGATGCTTCACATAAGATATGATTTTGGGTGCATCTATACCACCATTCCCAATTGGGACATTCTCGTTTTCTTGAAGAAAGGTCCAAATCCCACCAATGGGAAGATAATTCCTCAGGTATCACATTCCCTTTAAAATGGGAATATGAATATTCCATGGGGATAAGAAACTGTGGAGTTGTGTTGGAATATTTTTCTACAAGGTTGTGTCTTGTATTTTTAGGGGTTGGCCCCAAATTCAACCTTTTCCTCTGTATTTCTAAAAAGATAGATTTCCTCATGAAAATCCCTTTTCCTATCCTAACTACATTATTATCCTTCTAATAATCACCTCAACCTAATATAAGGGTTGACCTGCAATTATAGGGACTAGATTCACCAAATCACCATCTATATATGATCAAATACATGATTCAGTAATAGATCCATACAGAGCAGGCTGAATATGGGTAGAAGGATGTCGAATCTTGGAGGTTGTTTATTTCTTTGTGAGAATCATCTAAATTTTTTGAGTAGCCATTGTATGATTTTCTTTTCGTGCACTATTATTAAATTTTAATCAACTCTTCTAGACGTAGTGGGATTGATGAGCAAATTAACAGGGTTCATACCCATCACAAATATGTTTTCCATTGATTATGGAAAACCAAAAACAAAACATTAGGTAGATGATATACCTCCATATAGTGTAATCACCATATGAATCATTTATTAAGATATTTGTTAGAGGAGAATACAGGGTACATGAAAAACAATTTAGATGATTGAGTCGGCTCATTACCTCTTGTACTCCTCAGGTCGACGGGCTAACTACACATGTGCATTACATGTACTACTAAAATTGAGACTTTAGAAGTGGATGGTAAATGAAGAGATAGTATATTTTTATGTGGGACTCTATCTATACCTACATAACATGGAATGGGCCTACGCGCCACAAGGGTGACTGTCCCCTGCTTACACACCCCAAAAAGTGATAAATATTAGCTAGTACTTAGACTCCTAGATTAATGTGCCTTCTTTTAGCCGTCTATGTTTTCATAAAAATGTTGTGACTCTAAACCCTGTGTTTTATTCATTCATTATTAACAGAAATCCACTTGGAAACCTCACCATTTGGGATTCTATCCAAACAAATCGATAGACATTGGGGAAACCTAGAAACCACACTGATGGAAGCTACCTTACTTGAGTTTTGGACAATAACTATCGACATATCCCCTAGTGTTAAGAGTTGGTAACATCATTGGCCTCTTTTAATGATTCTCATCACCATTTTATGTAGCAAATACTTGAATTAAGTCATAAAAAATGGTATTCTACCATGGGGCGGGGCTCGGTCCCCTCTTGAATATTATTTATTATGGTGTGTAATTACCTCAATAATAGAGGGATTCTTACAGGTTCATCCCACACTAAAGATGTAAGTAGAAAATCATCATACATATCACCCATGATTGATTCCCCTATGATCATATGTACATCCCAACTAATAATACCACCTTCTACAGGAATTGAGTGGAATGTGTTGGTATATTGGATCCACTGGTTGAGAAGTTGAGGGATGATGAATCTATTTCATTGGGAGAAAGTATGAACCACATAGGTAGACTATTATAATCCAACAAACATCAATTCAGACTAAAAATAATCATAGATTTTATGAACCTTGAAATCTGGTCCCTATTTTTGACTAAAGGATCCTGTTGAATGATGTTCACAATTTGAGAACCATCTTAATGACTAGTTAGTTGTAGATTTCAATACAATTAAATAATAGAAATAAATGTACGCTTTTGGTACCCATACTACTTCCTCTAATTAAATCGGGGTGTAATGTTGGAAAAATCCCTTCTGAATAGGTCTTTGGGATAAAGGTCACCTTTGATGAGACATTTTATTCGGGTGTATTGTTGATCTTGAGTATCCAAGCCATTAGTTGATTTTTTCGATGTAGTTATATAATAATGATATTTATTAGAAACCCAAAAACATAAATATGAAGCATATCTAACATATTATATTTCCATATTTTATCACCTATAAGTCTTGTTAAATCTTTATGATATGGTACAATGTATTGTTTGGTGATATTTTCCACACTTTCAATTATGGTATTCCTTTTCTCATCAGCGATTGAAATAATACCCTATGAAGAAACCTTCTCCAAAATCAAATAAAAAAAAATTCGATATAAATAAGTTCTATAAATCATAAATTAGAATAGTATGGTAAATATCATAGGTCTATGTGGACAACGAATTTCTTCAGCAACTATACGGACCACAAATCCATTATAGATGGAAAATTCCTTGCAGACTACAAAGAGATTCATCAGATATGAATAGAAACCTAGTTATATGTAAGAATATTCCAACTATAATGGAGGCTAAAAATTTTCGTAAAATACCATTTTATCACTGATATTTTTCCTATGTGGAACAATCTATTCAAAATGGAAAATTCTATGTGAATAAAGCACTACATGGGTATGGTCGGAGCATATCGCAAAGTAGCTGAGTTACAAGGATACAAATCAGTTAGGTTAGACACCTTTTATAGTTTTGTTCCCTTATCAAGGTGTACATGTAACCCAAAAATCATTGTTCAATGCATTCAAACTGGCCAAATTCTTCCTAGGAATAGAATCCTTTTCATACCAATCAGACACCATTCTGTTGGGAGCATTTTTGTGTCCGAAAATTATTTCAAGGAAGATCAAAAGGATTTTATGAATTTTTTGAATTGAAATATTAAACTCAATCAATATATTTAATCCATATTAACATGGTAAAGTACCATGAGGCACAAAGGAACCCCACCTTCTACAATGCATGACCGGTATGTGAGTCATTTATTTGTAAAACTCCTATTCATAGCATCCATATAAAATAAATTTCATTTGTGGGGAAGCTGTTCTTTTCAGCCCCCCCCAAATAAAATTTAATTTTTAAGGTGATTCATACATTTCACCCCCACCCATGATAAATCTTTTTTTGGGTGAGGTTTCCTTTTGAATACCCTTGAAAATCAAATTAATTTGAGGGAGAGGTGGTATCTTCGAGCCCCTATAGAAAAAATGTCCTTTTCAAGGCGAAAAGGATACCTAAAAAGTCAAATCCTTCAGGGAAAGTGGTTGAGATATTATATATGTACCATTATAAAAAACCACACACAAAGACTTATGGGGGTGGTGGATTTTTCTAGAGTGAATTTTGTGTGTGAGACAGTCCGAGCAAGTAATTTCAGCAAGTAAACACTTACCACATATCATAAAGTAAACAGGGAAAAAAATAAATCTATATAGGGAAGAGTCCTTTTCAAACTAGACATCCTCATTGAAAATGACTTTATAGGACAAAATTTTTTTAACCACATGTGGATGAAATCTTTTAGGACCACCTTCCCCCACAGAAAATTGTATGCGGATGGGGTCCTCTAGTCTTTGTAACTTTCCAGGAAGCATTAGGCCTTACCTCATTCTATTTGTGAACTATCCAAATAAGACTCTCTATAAACCTCCATCATGAATAACTGACACCCAAATAGTCCCCATGGAGAATCACCTCTTAAAGAGATCAAATCCCCATGTGCGTCACATCAAGAACCACAAGACCAGGGCCTCTATAAAATCCTGAATTTTCAAAAAGGTAAAGAGAATTATTTTTTTCTTATTTAATTAAATGGACCTAATATATAATTTCAAATAAATTGAAAGGGGGGATTAGGTTAATCTATGGCTCATTTGCAGACCGAGTCCAAAAATAAGAAGAAAATACTTGGTTTCACGGTTAATAGAAACTATGTTCCCTAGACTACATGGTTTCCCTAAACTATATAGTTGGAGATATTGGGAACCCAAGGGATGTACGGTTTGTCTGAAACAATTTGTATCATTGTGAAAGGCCTTTTCCTGATTTATATATTCAGGAAAGTTTGTTTCTTAATGTTATTCACATGGTTAAGGAAAGTTTTCCTCTATCCATGTGAGGTTCTACCTTAAAGAAGTGATGGGATTACAGTTGTTGCACAGTTTTTCCAACCATGTGGCTAATCCATGTGCAGTTTTTTATGGGTGAAATTATTTTTTTGCCTCTATTAAAATATTTTAAACCCCTTTATTATTTTCAATGTTTCCTATATTAGTTGGCCTCCATCCTCCCTCATGTTAAAATCCATCTCCTCCCCCTCCCTTTGGTTCTGAGACAAATTCTCCAATCAGACTCTGAGTCGTCTTCCATTAGATCCAGTGGAAATATTGATGTGAGATATTCAATTCTATATGGTATATTTCATGTTCTTCAACCCATATGTTTTTATATCTTAGAGAATGATTATTTTACCCATTTTTCTAGTAATTTGATAGTTTTTTTAATTTCTTCCAAACCATCTCGAATCAATGGTTGAAACTGGATGAGGGAATATCTACGAGGCTAAGATAGAAGGTCTCTGATATTTACCATGAATTCATTGTGGATTATAAAATGTTCCATCATGCTGTGACCCATATATTTTTGGTTTCACCACAAATGTTTAATTAAATTAAATTAATAGCTTCTGTATGTCATGTGTGACCCGTAATAGTGGAGAATCAACCTCTTGGGTTGGTCGCCTTGAATTTTTTCACCCCATTGCATGATATATAACATAGAGGCCTATATAAACCTTCAATCATGAATGGAAAAAACCACGTGAGGTGTGTTTCCACTTAATTAATTCCTTGAGCCTACTATTTAGTTGAATTTGGCCAAGAGAATATGCCATATGCTTTAATCCTTATGGAAATCATGGTCTTACCAATGAGATGCTTTGACCAAAATGTATAATATTATTTAGTGGTTGGGATTAAATGGGACACACTTTCAATTAAAAATGGTATACATGTATTTATTTTTTAGTTGTGGTCACCTTAGTTTCGAATGTCAGACAAGGGGATCTGACATAAGGACCCCTTGGATAAACTATAAGCCTTAGTTATATTTTAGTGGTTGGTAAATACATCGGGGGTGATATTACCTATGCCTAATATGGTATCACCATTCATTATCAATTTTTACCTCCAAACAAGTGACACTAATTCCCTAGGATAGACCCCCTAATATGGTATCACCGTTCATTATCTACGATCGTCAGGATGTTCATCAGTTATTATTTTTCTTATTAAACAAATTAAATTACTATATCTTTATAGATTTTACATTAATTGTTGTTTTAATTTATAATATTATTATATTTGGTAAAAAATAGTAATATATGTTTCATTACTTATTTTGTGCAAGAAGTCATTATTCAAAAACACATGATGTTGTGATGCATTGTTTTTGAGAGATTTTGATATTTTAATAAACAATTGTATTATTCAAAAATATTTTAATAATTCAATTTATTTGGACACTAAATGTATAATATAATGATTATATTTCAAATTTATTTATGAATAAATATAACAAAATTATTTTTTGAGATAATAATCTTTATATCATTTAATATATACTCTATTTTTATATATTTCTATTAATAAACTGATATATTATTTTTTGAGTGGTTTTGATAATTTTATTTGTTTTAAAAAAAATCATATGTACAAATAAACATATTTAAAAAAAAATTTAATGAGTTCAATTCAGTAATTAGTTCATGTAAAAATTATTCTTTTAATACGCATGATGATTAAATAGGTAATGGTATTATGTTCCAATTTTCATTAATTTTCCATTACTTGGTATGATGTGAATCTAGAAAAATCCCACACAATTAGATTCAAATGAGGGAACCATATGATCATTGGTGATTATTATAAAAATAAAATTTGAGGCTTGTATAGTGAAATATAATGAATATATCATACTCAATTGTGGAGATATTCTACGATTACTGTTCTATTTGTTTGATAATGACTCAAATTCAAAATTTAATTCATTGGTGGTGATGTGATCAATGTTTCGTGAGATACATGGAATTATACATCCATTCTCATTACTATTTTTAATTTGTTTCTTGATTTCATTGGTAAATAAATTGGTTTTTTTATTTATTCTTATGCACTAGTTAATGTTTTTTCCAATAAAAGAATATCTATTATCGGTTATTCAACCTTACCAGACAAAAGTACATTGGTTTTTGGATCCTAAAAAATTTAGGTTCTCGTAGGTTGTGACTAGTGTACAAAGTTAGGATGGTTGTGCCCCTGGGTATTGTAAAAGTTAATGTTTTTTAATAGATTATCACCCCTTTAAAAGTCTTGTTTTAATGGGTATTGAACTTCTAACCATGTACAGAATATTGAAGAGTATAGTTGGACCATGGTGATCTGAACTACAATAAAAATATTATTTTCACATATTATATTCAATTCATTAAATATTAAACACTGCATTACACTATTTATTCGTACAATTATAAACTTTGGTAGAGTATTTATTTTAAAATTTTCAAAGGACTATTCACTCTCACCCCTCCCCCCTCTAGTCTATTGATTCCATCTACATAAGACCAAGAAATGTACCGTATTAGAAAATTTTAATATTTTGATTAAAAATAAGAAATACATTTTACAAGATTAAATTTCAAGAAATTATAAAAACTACTTTGAATTTAATGATGAAAAATAAATGAAAATGTTTTTTCCTTAAATGCATTTTTAAGAATAAAATGAATTCGCACCAAGATAATTTATATAATTGTTCCATATGAAATTTATGGGTTTATCATAAAAAATATTAAATTTTTGTGATTTTAAAAACCACCCAAAAAAAATTTAACCAAAAAAATAATTAATAAAATAAAAGAATAAAAAATAGTTCATTTATTAAAAAAAACATCAATTGGGTTAAAAATATAAAACATAAATTTATAAATTAAACCAAAATTTTTTAAATGATTTGTTTTAATATTTGAACATATATTTGGTTTCCTGAATGTTTTTTTAAACATTTAATTTCTTCTTATATCATGATGGTGTCATAAAAGTGATTGCATTTATAAAAAATGTATTTCTCACAATTCACCCAAATGAACCATTTTATAAAAATTCTAAAAATTCACCCTAATTAATTTTGAAATGATAAATTCAATATTTATGTTATTTTTATAAATTTAAAATTATAATATTCATATATTTTTATTTTAAATAAATTATTATATATATATCCCACTTTTATAAAAAAAATGATCATTTTAATCATTAAATATTCTAAAGATCATTTCATTTCAACTATTAATTAATTTAGTGTCAATATTTTAGCTTATACATTTAAATATTATCTATAATCATGATCATATTTTAAAAGTGATAAATAAAACACAAAACATGTATAAAATTCTTTGAAAATAATAATTTAAATAATATTAATTATTTATCCTCTAATTACAATAATTTTAAATTTATTATTATATTTTTATTTAATGAAGGTTGTATTCTTCTTATTATTTTATTAATAATTTTCATAAAATATTTCATGTTTCATTTTAGTTTTCTATTGTGTTTGAAATATGTTATTTAATAATATCTATTTAAATGGAGATATATAGTCAAATATTAGGGCACCACACTTTGTATGTGATGAAGATATCATTATAAGGGGTCACAGTTACACTTGCTTCCAAATTGACAAGTATGATTCAAAATTCCAATATAGTACTTTATTCGTCCTAAATAATAAAACTATTAACAAAATTACTTCAAACTAACCACCGTTATAAAATTGAAAATGTAGGTAGAGTGCATTTCTTCATCATATATTGTGAAATATTTTTTTAGGATCAGGAAATTCACCACAAAACTAAGGGTGGTTTCTAGAATATTGGGAGTAATATAGTTCTGTCATTAACACAATTGAAAAATTTCTCAATACAAGGATTCTTAGACTCATTAGAGGGCCAAATATGTTTTTTCAAGTATTACCAAATTTGAGTAATCATTGGGAGAGGTAATATACATATTTATTAGTTAGAAACAAAATATAATGTTGTGGATCCATTTTCAAGTCTATTTTCATTGAAAAATCAAGAGATTAATGTAATGAATTTGGGTATAGGTACATGAGATATTGTATGTAATGGATTTTTTCAATATAACCTATCAATATTTTATAATAAAGGAAATATCTATTTATCATTTATTCATGGGTGTTGTATATTTTACATGAGAGTGAAATGACAAAAACTCTCACATTAATACTCTTTATTATCCCTAATAAATTAAAATCATTAATTATTATGGATTTTTATGATATGTTAAGGTTACTATGAGTACATTAATGCATGAGATATAGAGTTTACACATGATATAATATGTGTGACTTATTATCTCTACTGAAACATGAATTTATATCATATGGAATGTTATAAAAATGCTCATGGATTACTTGGGGGAGTATGTTATATATTAGTCCTCATCATAGGATGTTGACAATGTACCTTAAATGTTAACTTCATACCTTTTATCCTTTATTTTTTACATCATTGAGATTGTGTTAATCAAGGTGTGATGGTTATGCTATAGAATATTTAGAATATTTTTGTTAACCAATATATATGTATCATACTAATAGATAGGTTGGAATACGGACTCTTTATTGAGTTATGATGAACGAAATTCATGGCTATTATTAAGTAAGTGACATGAAACATGTTTATCTATGTAAATTATTGATATATAATTTATTGATCAATATTGATCAATTTTCTTAAATAAACGATAATTTAGGAGTTTTATTATACTATATTTACACATTCCGTGTATAGTGGTTGGACACTTTTTCTTAGAAATGTATGTTTTAAGATTATATATGTTTTAAGAGATTCATATATTAGACATGGTCATATAGTGATATGAGTATTTTTAATGGAGATCATTCCTGATTCTTTTGTATCTTAAGTAGCAATGACATGTTATTAATGTTTTACCCATATTTATAATTATGGATTAAGAACATATAGTTTTTTTAATTATATAATTCCATATAAGATAAAAACATTATGTTGTGGGATAAATATTTATTTTGTATAAATTATTTTTCCAAAATGAGAGAGTTTATAAAATAATCCTTTCTAAAGAAGTTTGAACATATTCACAACTTTTTTTTAAGTTTTTTATAAACTTTATGAGCCTTTATTTAAAGTAGGATGTTTTTTATATATTCACTAAATAAATAACATGACCAATGAGATTATGATATCATTTTCCTCATTACATTATCAATATGTGACATCATTTTTCATTGTATTATCAAACTCGTCCATATTCATTAACATACATTTTGTGATTTTAATGTATCATGTGATGATGCATTAATGATAAAGTTATCATTTAGGAATTGAAATATAGATTATATAAATTATTTATATATTATGAATTCCATAACATATGAAAAGTCTAGCGTCAATTGAACATTATTAACCATCAATGATTCATCAATTAATGAATAAATATTATAAACGGAAGTCTTCTATGTCCCATTTGGAATATTTTATCAATCATATATAATAAAAAACTCTCTATAATATATTTTTACTTATAATGTGAGTGGTTCTATCACATAATAATATATTAAAGAAGGAACTTCCAAAATAAATTTTTTATTGAATAAGTCAGTGGATTCCTACAGATGTTAGTGATATTGGTAGTTCATGAGAGAGCTCCATCAATCTCAATAGTCATGTATCAATGATTAGGAATAGTGGGGTGTGTTTATTCTTTATTTTATTCAAATTACCATTTTAAACTAATAGATTCATGTTTATTTTGGGTTTTATTCCACTATTATATGTAATGAGTGATGCTTATAAAACCCACAACTTTTTTCCTTAGATTTGTTAACATTATTTTTCTCTTTGTTTACATAAAAATGGATAATAACAGCTGGTTCTTATTTATGTTGATAATTTTAGGAAATTATGTTAGTGGGATTTGTATATTATTGATTAATATATATATATGATAATATATTTTTTGATCTTGTTAAAGATAATTTGGGGGATTTATTTCTTTATTTTGTAGGTTTTCATTTTTTGGATTTGTATTTCTTTATCTATAAAAATTTTAATTCATTATTTAGAGATGATGTGAATCGATTGGTGGTAAAACATGATTGTGAGGATTTAGATGGTAAATTAATGAGGTTGACTATTCAAGACGTTCTTGTCATTGTATTGAATTAATGGTGGTTTACTATGATGGGATTTTGTGGTTTTATATAGTTGTTAGTGTAGTAATTATTTCTTTTTATTGTTGTATTATTTATTTGTTATTATTAATATATTTATATTTTTTATTTTTTATCTAACATATTTTTTATGATAAATAAGCATTAATAATTAATGAAATTTTGATCAATGAGGTCTGAAATAATTTTTTCTATGAGAATCTCCATAGAATACATGTTTATTAAAAATATGGAAGATAACCTAAGTTAGTGAACATCCAAACACCATTAGAGGGATCACATGTGACGCCAAGGAGTCTACTATCATGTTCTATTCCCAAAAAGTGTGTTGGATCCTTATGTTCTAATCAATCAACCACTTTCACTTTATCAAGATATAAACAACTGGTTAATGGGACAATGATATGTTAACTAGAAATTTAAAAATTAATGTTGAATCTAAGACCACATATCTTAAAGGAATACGTCTGTCCTTTTATAGAGAATTTCCATATAGAAAATATTTTTCCTCTATGATAAGGGAGTTTCTATATGGAAGATAATCTTGAACATTATAAAAATAAAACTTCTTGTATATATGAAAATACCACCCCATATCATGTATCCTTCCACATAGGATCCATCTATATTCATCTTTAAACCACCCTTAAGAGGATTCCAGTAATTTAGTTACTAATCTAAAAGGATCAATATTGTCTTTACATAAATAGTGTATCCATTATGAGCTTACTCAAGGATAATAAATAGTCATTCCCCACTAGAACAATATCCAAATCCCTAATTAATGAAAATTATTTCTTTCTTAAAAAATGAGAATTTATCAATACCTCATCATGCCTCAGGTTTTTATGAGTCTTACATAGAATCCAATATCAAAATACTAAATTCATTTATTATTGGTAACCATTAAAGGAGGATAAGCTAACCTAGAAGATCTATTATGACATGATACAATCAAATTTATGAATACTATGATGAATGTATGAAAAATTAGAAAACATTTCAAAATAAATAAAAACCAAAATCTAGGGATAAAATTATTTTATTCCACTCCACATCTTGGAAAAATAAATATTTTCATTTTGAATAAAATTGTATTTCCATTTTTATTAAAACATATTCATTATAAAAATATCATTCACATATAATCCATAAATGTAACCATTTCATATCATTTAACCCTTTAATCCACTTCTTATGAATTTTTCCTCAGTTTACAGAACATATTGATATAAAATATTCTTCAAATTTATTGAGTAAAATAAATTTGGATATATTTATCTAATTGATATATTTTTTCAATTTCCCCCATTTTCATTTCACTTAGCACCTCATTGATGGAACCTTGATACTTAATCATATATATAACTTAAGTATTGGGAAGAAGGTATATAGGGAAGAAAATAGGCATTCCTAACCAATTATCCTTGTAAAAAATGATCTATTCTATTCCAATGTTCCACCAAGAGTTATTGAAAATACCTTTAGCAGACCTGATAAAATTTTACTAAAGAGACGAAAGGGACAGACATCCATTTTTAGGAGATCTGTCACCAACCCATATTTCCTTTTAGTATATCAATCCCATAAGGAATTACCATATGTATATTCTAATTCCAAATTCACATGAATTCTCTATATGGTTCCATCAATCCATGAATATAAATCCCACATTCTTTAATATTCTTCATACATTTATTCCTAATTGAGCAATGAAACCAAGTCTTTGTATGTATATCCAAAAAAAATTAAAAATATTTTATCTATGTTATTAATCACTACATTATAGAATTTTATCATAGATAGATTATAAATAGGTATAATATAAAATAAAACATTTATGAACCTCATCCCAACATTTAATGATAATTAGTGATTTGTCTAAATAAAAAATAACACATGTATTTTTCTCATCATGTTATCACAATTCTAGATATGAACCTGACCATTAGAGTAGATATCTCCCAATTATTCAAATGAAAAATATTTTTTTTGGAAATAAATTATATATTTCATGTAACTATATCTTTCTATATGTCAACATCAGTGATACATAATGGATTATTTAAGAATCAATATCTTTTTCCCCACTCTAATATTCATTGATTCTTCTGATTTATTTGAAAGTATTGATTGGATGTTTCTCTCTAATAATAAAATACATTGTCTAATTTGTGAATAAAAAATACTTGACCCTTATATTTACATATTATCCCTTAAAGAATCCTTCATCCACATCTTTTATTACTATATTAATATTTTACATAAAATATCTTATTTGGGTAAAAAAATGGGTGATAATGGGTCCCATTATCAAAATCCTCTAATTAACTAAATAAATATAAACTATTTATATGTTAGAGATAAATATAACTATGTAAATTAATAATATAAATATAAAATGTCAGAAAACCATTCAACAAATCCAAATTTTAATGGGACTTTTATTTTGAGTTTTTTAAAATATTTTGTACATTAAATTACACATGATATTATGATGAAATTTATGAAATGAATATGGATGATTGACCTTTGGGATGAGAACCTAATTTGTTGATTATTCTAATCCTGGTAGTGTTCCTATTATAAAAACACTTAATCAACATTAATGAATTTCGTATTGATAATATCACAAGATATAATAAATAATTGTCATGGGAATCCATTAGGATCTACACCAGTGTATAGGACTAGACTATTTATAGAACTATAAATTTCCCACTATTTTTTATTGACTTATAACTCATCATTTTTCATGTATTCTATGTCTGAAGGAATTACTTTGAAATAGGAAGTTCTCTCTTTGTAACCTTGACAGACCTCCATATTCTCTAGCCTTCTAATTAGTCCAGTGCACAATGTAGAAAATTGTTCTACATCTAGAGGACCCAAGACAATAACATATTTATTACATGCTACATCCTTAAGCTAAATATTAATATTACCCAGGATACTCCATTCCTTCATATAGTTTTAAAACTAAGCAGTATTTCTATAAACTTCTTTAAAACATAGTTCCCTAAATTTTTCATGCACTAGAAATTTCTTCTCTGTCATTATTTCCAATATCTGTTTTTATTTACCTATAAGAATTAAAAATAATTCATCATATTATATTACATGAAGGTGGTATTAATATAATTGGATTCTTTAGATAGATCATCATCAAAATTACAATTATTATTCAAAATGAGAATACAAAGTGAAAAAGTCTAAGGAGGAGAGAAATAATGGTGGATGAGGTCATCACCCCAAATCAGATTCACCCCCTCAGGAATAAATTGAGAAACATTAGACAGACACATGATCATAACACCAGGGGATGCTAGAGAGCCCAAGTGATATGCCACCTTGTCCCCCTCTCTCCATTTGTAGGTGACACTTGTTCTATTTTCAAGGATGAATTTTGATTTCATGATGGTATAGGTTATTGACCATGTAATGTTACCTTCGTTGTGAAGGGCATCATGAATTATCATGGAGTCAGTCTCCACTTACAAAATGTAAATATCCCTTTGCCTGAAAATGGTGATGCGTGTAATAATAGCATTATCCTCTACCTGAATAGAGTTGAAACTCCCATAATGTGTCGTGGAAGGTATGATCACACTGCCTATTGAATCCCAGACCACCCCTCCACCTCGTATCCCACCGTAGATTCATGAACCACTTGTGTGTAATTTCATTACAACATCCTAAGGTATCCACCGTACCAATTTCCCATGTCGCCTGGGTCCTATCTATTGTTCCACGGCTTTTAGCGTGTACATTATCTGAAGGGAGGGGGCCTCTTTCCAGCTTCCATCAAGTGCCAGCATATCAGCCAAGATTCACATTACTCTTATTATAACGGCTCTTCTTGTGGATTTTATCCCCTCGTACCAAGCCTGATTTTGAGATTTCCATATTCACTAACATCTGGCATAAAATAAAATTGATCATTCCATTTTGTCCTCCCTCGCACCATCAAATCTGTGAAACCAGCACTCCATGAAGCCATCGAAGCTTGTAACCTGGTAGGATTACGACATGAAATCTCCCAAAAATCCCCATACCTGGTGATCCCATTCCCCTTAAAATAAAATACGGTTCATAGTTAGTTCACATTTTATCATACAGTAATGGAAGAATGAGTCCATGCGGATGCTAAGACATTTGATAATGTCGTTCGAGGGAAGTACACGGTTCTGGATCCTCCAGGTGAGGAAATTATACTTTTTCCATTTCCTTTTACACCAAGCCATGTCATTACACCATTCCTGTTATCCCTTAGTCTCTCCAATACTACAAAATCCTACTAATTAAACTTACCCAAGGCAGATGGAGTGAAGACACACTGATCCCACTTCAATTTGATGAGGATAGAGTCAAAAACCTCATGTTTAGGTGCATCTAGAATTACTCTGACGAAAGATGGGTACTATACCACCTCATTGAAGTTAATCGTTGGGGATGAAAATAATGGGTACCTAAGGATTCTTCCTAGACAATTATGGTGCCAAAAAAATGTTTTCCTCTCCAAATATCCATTGCGAATGGCGGAGAACAATTGGAATCATGATGTAGACCGAAGACCAGAGTGGAGATCTGCTTGCTGATGAGAATCCGGTATTTTCTCTATACTTGTGAGATATAATAATCTCCCCCAATGTATGTTCTTGAATTACCTCCGAAGCTAACTAAGCATGCATGAAATGGATGGTTGTTTCTTGGATTTTAACATTAATCCCTCCCTCCATGATAGGTCGAGCCATATTCCCCCATGAGACCCATTGTCTCTTCCCCTCTGATGATGCATCCCATAAGAAATGATCAAGAAGCTTATCAATGAAACTTATAACACCCTTTGGTATGTCGGTGGATGATAGAGAAAGTATCGATATTTCTTAAAGGATGTTATTCACAAGAGAAATACAGCCTCCAAAAGATAAATAGTTAATTTTCCAATTCAGAATATACCCCAAAATTATGCTCAGCACACAGTCGAAATCACTGATGCGCATTCTTCCTGGAGACACAGGGGTACCATGATAATCTATGGGAAATTTACTACACCTCATTCATAGCCTTGTACCCATAGTCTTCACCCTACTCACATTCATTCTTTAGACACATAGAATTCACTCTTCTCCTTGTTGGTAATTTGGACACTACAGTGATAGTACATCTCAACTATCTTGTTAATTCCCTACACATATTTCCTCCACGCATTGATGAATATTATTTTATCAACTACAAACATCAAGTGAGATATGGTTGGTAGACTCAAATTCCTCCAATAGGGAATAATTCCTCTATTAGATTTTCCTCTATTGATCAACCTACTCAAGGTGTCCTATATAAGAATAAAAATACTCAGGTATAATGGATCACATTGTCGAAGTCCACGAACTGGCATAAAAAATCCATGAGTATGCCCCTTAAATGAAACATCCATCTATGCCAAACTGAAACACATGAAAATAATATCACAAATCCCATCCAGAAAATCCCATATTTTTCAAAACATTGTTAATAAAACCCCACTCAAGATTTCAATACACCATGTTCATATCCAACAAGATTACCATATTGGATCCATGAGCCATTATATTAATTTCCCTCAGCATCTCTTGAGCCGGTGTTATAGCTCTGTGAATCGAGCACTCTTTCATGAACCTGTTTTGTTCCAGCGAGATCCACTGAGGGAGACTTCTAGATAGCTTCCAGTTGATGGTGCTCAGCAATATTTTGTAAGGGAAGTTAAACATACTCACATGCCAGTAATGAAGGAGGGAGTTGGTGTATTTGAACATTTTTAGGAGAACCAGATTCGTGGAAGCTGCTATCCAGGGCAGTCTTCCCCCTCTAAAGAAGTCCAATATGGAATAGAAGATATCCCCCTTTGAAAGTTCATAGTTGAAGTATTGTATCACTGAGAGGTGGAGTGGGTGAATCATTGATACTCATTTTCTTTTATGTTTCCTTTCAATAGAAACAACTGTCGCCTCTGGTTAAGGAGTTCAATTACCTGCTGAGAAACAAAAACAACACACATCCACAAGAATACAATAATTTACAAGATTCTCTATTAAATAAGAATAGCTACGTCCTTGGTATGGTTTGGAAATTATACAATACCATACAATACACTAAGAAGAAAATCCTTGGACTACAATGAGTAGGATGTACACTTTCACTCGTGTAGCACTATGAAACAATCCAACTAGTGCATGTGCACCCTCAAAGCAGAATAGAGTAATAAAATTGTATTGTAACAACTCATGTTACCTACGATTTTTTTCAATTAAAAAAAGTATTCAAACTGTAAAAAAAGTTCTTCTATTCTTTACCGAGAAGAAATGTAAGAAGCACTGGGACATTGTTATGTAGCCCTGAGTATGATCTTCTCTGAATATGATTCTTTCAAAACAAAATTCCCATTCTGATTCTTTCAAATAGAAAAAAATAGAGTATAATTGGCAACACTTCAATTAATGAATATATTTTTTGATCCGAATAGAATACAAATGAATGAGGACCACCTAAAACAATTGTCAATTCTAATGGAATTGGTTTCTTCTTCTCTCTATAAACCCAGAGCTTCTCACTTTTCCACTAGTCACACAAGTACAATGTACATTATGCCTTTTATAGGTGACCCAAAACATGTTTAGGCGGGAATCGAAAAACACTTTCCCGCTCGCTTAAATTCAACCAAATCTGGATTTCTCCTGAAATCTAAGAAGAATTATGACTTTTTCAACGCTTCTCGATTCTTCTCGAATTTTATAAAATATTTATCACTTCGTTTCCAGAATCCAATTTCAATTTTCAATACAATTAAAATTTTTTATAAATACATGACTTTGAATCTAATTCTCTCATAATGATTTCTTCAAAACAATGCTTGATAAAAATCCAATTGAATGTGTTTGAGGAAATTCACTTTTACACTTGAGATGCAATCACTCTTTTAAAAGAAAGCCTCCCCCTTTGACAATTAATTCATTAGTATCCTTATATTTTCTTTTCTATTTACCCACATGAGAAATCAAACATCATTTATCAACATGTGCTTGCATCATGACTACCTTCATGATTTTGAAATCATTGAGGATCAGCACTAGCATTGTCTGAATTCACATGGAAGGTATTGTAACATTCCATCCATTACTAATTCTTTCTTTTCACCTCATCCCAAGTATGATATTTTCTAAATAAAATGGTATGAATAATATTATCTTGAATATGATCATATCTAGTTATGATCATTATCAGAATGATACAAAACAATCTGAATTTGATTCCTTCTCAATCAGCACAATCTCTTCCATTGACACTACTTTCCATCGGTACCACTTCTTTATTTCAACTATTTGGTCACGATACATCTGGGTTTGAACCTTTACCAATCAGACGGATATCTTACTCTTCATTGGATATAATGGTTTCAATATTCACCCGTTTCTACTGTAAAAACATAAACACACTACTATAGTGAAATCGTAACCTGATTTTTCACCAAAATCGTAACAATCCTTTACCATGAAATTATAACCATATTTTACCCTGAAATCATAACCATCATTTACCATGAAATCGTAACTAGCTTTCACATAGAAATTGTAACCATATTTTACTCTGAAATCGTAACCAGCTTTTATACAGAAATAATAACTAGATTTTACTTTGAAATTGTAACCAGATTTAACTCTGAAGTATTAACCAGCTTTCACACAGAAATCGTAACAAGCTTTTACTCTGAAATTGTAACCAGCTTTTACACAAAATTCATAACCATATTTTACTCTGAAATCATTAATAGATTTAATTCTGAAATCATAGCCATATTTAATATATAAATCATAACCAGACTTTACATTGAGATCATAACTATATTTAACTCTAAAATCTTAACCAACGTTTACATAGAAACCGTAACCAGAGTTTACCCTAAAATCGTAAGCATATTTTACTCTGAAATTGTAACCACATATTACTTTGAAATTGTAATCATCCTTTACTCATAAATTGTAACCAACTTTTATTTAGAAATCATAACCATCTATAATGAAAATATCACTACTTCTTTTACTTCCACCATAAATACAATTATTTTGAAAAAAAACTGAATACAATTGTTTTTGGATTGGTAGCAACTCTTTCACCCTCCCTTTCTTCAATAAGGCTTCCATCACAAGTTCTAAATGATACTCATGATTTTTATGAAATAAAAATCATCAAATCAACATCACAATTAACATGGGTTTGATTTTTTTCCAAAAAAAACACAAAAAATTCCACATAAAAAAGTAAAGTGATTTCCTTTCTTCAAATAATACCTTGACAGCAAAAGACAACACTTGAAACCACCATCACGTTGATCATCAGCTTGGAACCAAAAATCCAGCCCTTTTTATTTTGTTTTCTACCAAGTTTCATAAATCACTTAACTTTGTAAATTCAAGCAATGTATGGAATATCAACAATTCTAATACTACGTGAGCTAACTCGTTGTAGGAAACAAGAATCATTAATAGGAGAAACCATGCTATTCAAAATAGTGATCACGACCACCTCTTTCCTTTCATCATTCTTTCATAGAAACAAATTCAATTTATTTTCCTTCATCCACTCAAACAAACAGTTATAATAGTTGACAGACTATGAAATGTTGAATTCACAGCTTACCCACAAATCTCTTTTTTGTGAAATACATTTATGAAACAAAACAATTCTCCCCCTTGAAAAAACAATCCATTGGTATGATGAGAGAGGATACAGTTACACATACATCAACCTTGAAGCGAAATATGTTGGACACCCATATTCAACCTCAGTTTTTTGAATTATTCCTTTGATAAAGGTTTTGTGAAGATATTAGCAACTTCTTCTAATGTTGGAACATAATCCAGCTACAATTCACTCTTCTCTACATGGTCTTTAATGAAATGATATTTAATATCAATATGTTTTGAACGGGAATGTTTCACCGGATTCCTGGTGACATTTATTGTACTTTGATTGTCAAAACCCAGAAGAAAGCATAACATCACTTCAACAAGTAAGTCTTCTAATTGTGTTTTCATCCACATAAGTTGAGTAGCGTCTTGAGTAGAAGCAATATACTCACCTTCAGTCATACTGAGAGTTACTGATTTTTTTTCTTTGATTTCCATCTAACATAATTCTTTCCCAAAAGAATACACCACCATATGTAGATCCTCTATCATTAACATATCCTTCCCAATATACATAGAAATACCCAAATAAATCCATATTATATGACCTGCAATACCTGATTCTGAATTCTATTGTGCCTTTTATGTATCTGATATTTCTTTTTCCAGCAATAAGATGTGATTCACTTGGATCACTCTAAATTCATTCACATAAGGTAACAACATAAAGAATTTCGGGTCTTGAGGCAGTCAAATACAATCAACTTCCAATCATTATTCAATACTCTTTCTGATCCACTTATTTTTTATCTCCTTCATTACTCATTTTGTTCCCACTGAAATGGGTGTGGAAATAGGTTTTATGTTTTTCATGTCAAAACTCTTGAGAAGTTCTTTTGCATACTTTTCATGGGAAAGGAAAATGTATTCTTTTATTTTCTATATTTTTGACCAAGGAAAGTATTCCATTTCTCCCATTATGTACATTTCAAAAACAATCTTCATTTCATCAAAAGAAATCTTTCACACCTTCCATCATCATTCCCAATAAAGATAATATCATCATCATAAATGATTAAAATGACAAAATACTCACCACTTTCTCTTAGGTAAATATTTCTATCCACCCATCCTTTTTTAAAATTCATCATTATTAAGAGAAAATCCACATGGTTGTTCAATATAATCTTATTTTTCAAGATCACCTTTTAGGAATGCAGATTTAACATCCATTTGAATGATCTTGTTACCTTGTTGGGCAGTAATAACAAGAAGGATTATGATTATTTCGAGTCTTTCCACTGGAGCAATAGTTTCTTCAAAATCAATACCCTCAATCTTTGAATACCCTTTTGAAACCAACATTTATTTGTTTCTTATAACTTCACCTTTTTCATTCATCTTGTTCTGGAAAACCCATTTTGTTGCAATGATGTTTTTATTTTCAGGATTGGGTACGAGCTCCCATGTATTGTTTTTTTCAATCTGATCCAATTCTTCATACATGGCAGGAACCCATTCCGAATGCTCAAAATCTTATTTCAAATCATTCAATTCCACCATTGAATATAACGAAATATGTGTAATGGAATTGGGTGTTTTCTTGTTTGAACCTTCTAATGTTGATCACCAATTGTATTATGTACTTCCATGTGTTTCCCCAGCCTTGGATATGATTTTTGATTATATTCATCACTTGAAATAGCTGCATCTGAATCTTCTTCTTGAGAAGGAATACACTTGTATGTATCCTTATGAGATTAGTTTTCTTCAACTTTATCAACTTCACTATTTGCCTAATCATGTTTCTCTTTATTAGATAATTCAATCACTTTCACTTCAACCAAATCAATAATTTATTTTGTTTCTTTGTTATATCATCTATATCCTCTTCCTTCTGGGGAGTATCTGAGAAAGATTTCATCCTCACCTTTTTATTAAAACATACCATAGTTCCCACCTTTCTTCTTTATAATTCAAGGTCTCCCAAAAACTCTAAAGTGCTTCATACATGGTATTTTTCCACAAAACAATTCATCGGGAGTCATACCTAATTGAGTCATGCAGAAGCAATGGTTCTGAATATAAATAATAGTACTCATGGCATGCCTCCAAATGTAATGAGCAAGGCCATGCTCAAGTAACATGATTCTTCCCATTTTCATCAGGCTTATATTCTTTCTTTCAGCAACCCCATTTTGTTGGGGGAGTGTATGGAGTGCTATACTCATGCCAAATTCCATTCTTCTCAAGATAGTTTTCAAACTCTTAACTTCTATATTCACCACTGTTATCAGTTCTCAATTTCTTCAAAGAATACTCACATTCTTTCTCAGATTTTCATCTTGATTTTTAAAACATTTTCTAAGCATCCAATTTGTGTTTCATTTACATAACACAAGTAATGCGAGTAAAATCATCAATGAAATTAATGAAGTACTTATCCACATGTGTTGATTTTTTTCTCATTAGCAAACATATATCAGAAGGGATCTGCTCTAGGGGTTGTTTTGAACTAATATCAACTTTCTTATGCACAACATTTGTAATTTTTCCTTTATGAAAAATAGTGAAACACTAATATCTACATCTTGGAAAATAAGAAATGTCTCGAACACTGTCTCTTTTAGATAACTTGCTCTTGTTTCTTTAACACATATGTCCAAGACTTTTATTCCATAACAACTTATCTTCCACCATACTTATCTAACAAGAGTTTTGTGAGTCACCAACCTGAAACAAGTTTCTGTTCATATGTTGACCTCTTATAACAATCTTTCCATATTCTTCACTCTTTAAAACAAATCCATCTTCTTGAAGATAACTTTGTTAACCTAATCACACAATTGTGAAACATGTAGCATATTGTGTTTTAGCACATCAACATTCAATGTTTTCTTAAATTTCATGTCTTCTTCTCCAATGATGTCTGACCCAACACCTTTGATTTTACATGATTCATCGTTTCTAAATATCACTATTATCTCTTTAACATCATTCATATCCTTAAACAATTTCATGTCTCCTATCATCTAATAATAACACCCACTATCAAGTATCTGGGGTTATTCTCCATTCATGTCTTTTAATGCAATTTCAACAAAAATTACTTTTCTCCCTTATTTTCGTTCTTCACCTTCGGATGTTGATAATTGAGAATATTTTTCTGATATAGTATTAAAACAAGACATCCTTTTTCAAGGTGTCTAGGTTGTTCACATCTTTTACAAAAAGTTTCCAAGGATTGGAACCTATGTTTAGTCTTTAGTTCATTCTTTTCAGATTTCGTGAAGTTAACCTTCTCATTTTTCTATCTTTGAGAAGATCCACTCCCCCTCAATCTCTTCCTTTTATAACCTATGGGATAACTGTAATGTTTTTCATTGAACTAACACATACTTGTTGTGTTCCCAAAACCCCCACAATACCAAAAATATGCATATAATGAGTATTTTACTTTGAAACCTCCATAATGATCATAATTGTAAATGCATTTATCATTCACCTTATTTAATTTATTTTCCGGTTCACCAAACATTCCATTATCAATCAGATTCTTTCCCTTATATTCTGAATTATCAGAACTAGAAGTATTAGAAATATATCCAAATTTAGAATTCTTCAAAACAATCCCAACATTTTTTGTCTTGGCCACATACATAACATTCCCATCATTCTTCATTTCATAAACAATTCCATTCTTCTTATCAATATTTGAAGGTATCTTCTGTTGATCCTTCTCAAGTCTCTCATTATGAGATCATTCAACAACATCAGTGATAGTGTTTTTGAATCATAGGCTTTTCCTTTCATCTTCATAGAGATTTTGTTGGAAAAGTTCCAACTCTTCTTCTTTTACTTTCAACATCACCTTTAAATGCGCATTACGATTATTTCCTTCTTCAAGATATTTCTTCAAATAATCAGTCTCTTTAATCATCTTCACTTTTTCACCATCAAAACATTATTAGTTTCTTGACCATTCATCATCCATTTTTTTGTTTTTGTTTTCAAGCCTTTTAATATTTCTCAAACATTCTTTCAACTCTTCTTTCATATTCTTTTCAAGATAGGTTTCTTCTTCTTCAGAACTGCTTCTTCGGAATTCTAAATCATTCACTATTTCAATGAAAGTATTTTCATTACCATGCTCAATGTATTTTTTTGGATTCAGCATCACTCTCTTCTTCTTCATCATCTTTGGACAAGAATCTTCTTCTTTTTTATTTGAAGAATTTATTTTATTTTCCTTCTTCTCCCACATTCTTCCCTGATATCCTCATCTTTCTTTCTCTAATATCACTGTCATATTCTTTATTTCTTCGAGGACAGTTAGCCGAAAAGTGTCCAACACTTCCACATTCAAAACATGTCAAGGTATGTTTCCCTTCGTATTTCCATGTACCTCTGTTTACATTTTTAGAAAACAAAGATAATATTTCATTGAGATTTTTACATCCCTCGTTTTGGGAGTCAGAATTAATAGCTTCATCTTCAAAAATAATGTTCATTGAATTTTCATTCTTCATAGCCTTGAAAGAAATTTATCTATAAAACTTTTTTGTGCCTTTTATATAATTCTATCTTCTAATTTCATAAGTGATAAGAGTGCTATGTAATTCCTCATGTGATAATGTTTCAGGATATCTATCTTCCAATAAAGAAACTTTTTCATCAAATTTTTCAGGTAGGATTCTCATGATATTTTTAACAACTATAGAATCTTTCATCTTTTCAGACATCAGATAGTACTCACAATGTCATTCACCCCGGTAAAGAATTCTCCAACAGATTCATGCTCACCCATCCTAAAATCTTTACACTTCAATCTTTATATTTGTATCTTTTCCTTCTTCAATTTTTTATTTCCTTCATATATGTTTATTAACTTATTCCATATACCTTTAGTTGTGGAAACACCTTTGACTCTCAAGAATTAACTTTTTAAAAGTTATGATAATATAGCATTCATGGCCCATCCATCATTCTCATGAATATTTTTATCAACAAGTGTAAGTGGATCACTATCATCAATGGGAGGAAACCCAAGTATTACAGCTTCAAGAACATCATAACTGATAGACATAAGATATGGCAGCATTCAATCATTCCAGATATGATAGTTCTTTTTATTATTGACTGCAATACCTTTATTGTTCACACAAATGACATTCTCCATCAGTAAATAATAATGAAGGGAACTTCGCTCTGATACCAATTGAGAGTTCCCAGTCGATGTATTATATAACTGAGAGGGGGAGGGGTGAATTAGTGATACACTTTTTTCTTTTATGTTTCTTTTAAATTGAAACAACCTTTGCCTCATGTTAAGGATTTCAATTCCATGATGAGAATCAAAAACAACACACATTCACAGTAACACAAATATTTACAAGTTTCATTATTTAATAAGATTAGCTACATCCTTGGTATGGTTTGGAAATGATCCAATACCATACAATCCACTAAAAAAACAATCCTTGGATTACAATGAGTAGGATATACCCTTTCACTCATGTAGCACTATGAAACATTCCCACTAGTGTGTGTGCACCCTCTTATCACAACAGAGTAATACAATTGATTTGTAACAACTCATGTTACCTAAACTTATTTTCAATTCAACAAAAGTATTCAAATTCTAAAACAATTCTTTTTTTTTTGTTACCCAGAAAAAAGGTAAGAACCACTTGGACTTTTTTTTGTTGCACTGAGTCTGATCTTCTCTGAATATGATTCTTTCAAAACAAATCTCCCATTTCGATTCATTCAATACAAATATTCCATTCCAATTCTTTCAAATAGAAAAAAATAGAGTATAATTGGAAGCACTTAAATTCCTGAATACAATTGTTAGCAGAATAGAATAAGAATGAATCTGCACCACCCAAAACAATTTTCAATTCAAACAGAATTGATCTCTTCTTCTCTCTAGAAACCCGGATATTCTCACTCTTACACCAGTCAAACATGTACAATGTACTTTAGGACTTTTATAGGTGACCCAAAACATGTTTAGGTGGGAATGCTAAAACTCTTTCCTTCTCACTTAAATTCACCGAAATCTGGATTTCTCCTGAAATATCAGATCAATTATGAATTTGTAAACACTTCTCAATTCTTCTTGAATCTTCTATAATCTACATCTCTTATTTTCCAGACCCCCATTTCAATTGTCAACAAAATTACAATTGATTATAAATACATGAGTCTGAATCGGATTATATCATACTGATTTCTTTAAAACAATGCTTGATACAAATCTAATTGAATGTGTTTGAAGAAATTCAATTTTCCACTTGAGATACAATCACTCTTTTAAAAGAAAGGATCCCCCTTTGAAAATTCATTCAGCAGTCAACTTCTCATTTCTATTCTCTTTACCCACATGAGAAAACACACTTCATTCATCAACATGTGCTTGTATTATGACTACCTTAAGGACTTTGAAATCATCGAGGATCAGCTTTAGCATCGTCTAAATTCACTTGGAAAGTATTGTAACATTCCATCCATTCCTACTTTTTTATTTTCATCTTATCCCAAGCATGGTCTTATCAAAATACAAATGGTCTCGATACTATTATCTTGAATACGATCATATCTGGTTACGATCATTCTTAGCATGACACAAAACAATCTGAATTTTTTTCATTCTCAATCAGCACCATCTCTTCCATTGACACCACTTTCAATCGACACCACTTCTTTTTTTTTCTACTACCTAGTTAAGATACATCTGGTTATGATCCTTAACCAATCATCAGGATGTTTTAATCTTCATATGAAATCATGTTTTCAATATTCACCCCCATACTACAGTGAAATCATAACCACACGACTACAGTGAAATCATTACTTGCTTTTTCACTTAAATTGTAACCATATTTTAACCTAAAATCGTAACTATCATTTACCATAAAATCATAACCATATTTTCCCCTTAAATCATAACCATCTTTTACACAGAAATCATTACCAGATTTTACTCTGAAATCATAACCATCTTTTACACAGAATTCGTACAGATTTTACTGTGAAGTTGTAACTAGATTTAACTCTGAAATCAGAAGCATCTTTCAAACAGAAATCATAACTAGCTTTTACTCTGAAATCAAAACCAGGTTTTATACAGAAATCCTAACCAGATTTTACTCTTAAATCGTTACTAGATTTATCTCTAAAATCATAACCAGCTTTCACATAGAAATCGTAACCAGAGTTTACTCTGAAATCATAACCAGATTTAACATTGAAATCATAACCATCTTTCACACAAAAATCGTAACCAGAGCTTACTCAGAAATCGTAACTAGATTTTACTCTGAAATCGTAACCAGGTTTTACTTTCAAATCATAACCATATTTTACATAAAAATCATAACCAACATTTACATAGTAATCATAACCAGCTATAGTGAAAACAGAACCACTTATTTTACTTCTACCATGAATCCAATTATTTCGAAAAACAATATGAATACAATTATTTTTCAATTCGTAGAAACTCTTTAACTCTCCCATTCTTATATAAGTCTTGCATCACAAGTTCTCAATATTACTTGTTAATTATATGAAATATAAACCATCAAATCATCGTC
The DNA here is from genome assembly GCA_963277665.1 of Viscum album. NCBI lineage: Eukaryota > Viridiplantae > Streptophyta > Magnoliopsida > Santalales > Viscaceae > Viscum > Viscum album. Next base: position 1,518,345,375 of record OY728141.1, on the reverse strand, counting down.
ATAATTATCATGGGTCTGATTCTTTTCCAAACAAACCGAAAAAAATTGTTTCCACAAAACAAAGTGAAGTGATTTCCTTTCATCAAATCATACCTTGACAACCAAAGAAAACACTTGAAACCATCATCACCTTGATCATAAACATGGTCCCAAACACCATTGATAGCCTCCCAATGGCTCCTGTAAAAATCACCAGGAAAGCCATCAGGACATGATACACTCTCATGATTGAGATTCACCATAACCTTATGGATCTTCTCCTCATCTAGGATACCTTCCAAAAAATAATTATCCTAAGAAGAAATAGGGTTCGGGATCCCCTCCCATAACTCATCACCCCCTAAAGTATATCCCTAAAGAAAATTTGGATTCAGACTAGAAAGAATATCATTAATGTAAGCAAATTCCAAACCGCCCACCACTTCTTTGTCATCAGTGAAGGGGACATCATCGAGCTTCAGGTTTGGTTTAACAACCCACCGCCTCTAACTTATGCATGCATGGAAAAAATATATGTTCTTATCACCTTCCTCCAGCCATTCATTTATTGAGAATTCCCTATGCCTATGTTTCTGAGAGAGGATCATAACTGGAAAAGGAACTCTTCTTCTCAGAGAGCTCTTTAAAGGTAGCATCATCCTTGGCCTCCTCAATGTTAGCCTCAATCCACTCAATATCTCCTTGAAAAACATCCAGTTCCTGATCCAAGGGATTAATACTCCAAGAACACACTTGTAAGGGATTCTTAATACGTCTCAACTTGGAGTGCAAGGCCATATAAGAGTGACCCTGAATAGATTCTTCCCAGCTCTTCCTTACTAACTGGTGATACTCTGGAAAACTCGACCACTGTCTCATCAACTTGAAGCTTTCCTGCAAGGACTCGCTCCTACTCAGAGTGACCATAAGTAGAGAGTGATCAGAGATTCTTTGAGTGAAGTGCTCCACCTTCATATTTGAGAACATATACAGAGCTTGTACTTAGTCTATAAAATGGTCGAGCCTTCTCCGGCAATAGTTATCACCCCCTCTATTGTTACACCACGTGTAAGGGTCACCTAGGTATCCCAATCCCATTAGCCCTTTACCACAAAAAAAACTAAGTGAAGGACCTAAAAGCCCTCTTGGGGAATTCACCTCTCCCTTTCTTCTCCTCAGGATCCATTATAATATTGAATTCACCTACTATCTCCCAAGGCTGATCCCCTAGGTGGAACTCATTTAATTCACTCCATAAGAGCTCCCATCTATGGGCATCACAACTGCCATAAATAAAAGACACAAGTATAGTGACCCCTCTACATGACACTATCATTGTTAAATAATGATCCCCTTCTTGGAGAAACTCCACCGTAGCATCCATGTGCTAGAAAATCCAAATTAAACTGTTAATAGGGTCTGCATGCATAGATTCTTGCAACTTAACCCTACTAGTAAAATCATTTAATTTAGCAGAATTCTCTTTGTGCACAAGGATCACAACAACCTTGATCTTTTTATTCTTTACTTACGAGGCTATCAATTCATTTTTCACTCTTTCCCTGACACCTCATGAGTTCCAGATGAAGATAAGAATCACGGAAACATCACTTACCCAACTTTGGCCTCAGGAAACACAGGACATGTCACGGTGGAAGCAGAATACTCTCTAACCTGCCTCTTTCTCATGGCTGACCTCGTACACACACCCAAGCCAGCATCAAATGGAGATAAGGGAGAAGAAGGAATCCTCGAAGGACGATCTGGATCTATCCCACTCGCCACTAGTAGGGATGACTGAGCCATTGTAGTAGGCTCCGAATAATACTGATCACTTGATATATTCGATTTGACAATAGTTAACCTACTACTCAGCATGCCAATCACTAGAGGAGTCCGATCACCAAGGGGAACTGAGATCGCCATACAGTCACTATTTGACCTTTTCCTAGGATCTGATGATAGAATCATATCAAGGTGTCTGACCTCTTGGACTGAATCTATCTTAGGCAGCTTCTCAACATGATAGAAAGAAGCAAGCACACAGAGAAAGACCCATGAACTAGACTCTAACACACTCAGAGGAACTTTCAGAATAGATTCAAATAGGGAACCTATTAAACAAATTTGTGAGGGGAGGCTTGAAGAAGAAACCAAGTTGTCCTTTCAACTAAAACCCAGCTGTAGGGAAGTCAGAGCCTTGCTATTGGGGAACGCAGGGCTTGTTGGAGATGAATCGGGATCCTTGCAGGCCACATGAGCATCTAGGGGTGATGGATGGTCCTGGACTGAACTGGACCCTATGAATGTGTACTTCATCAACCACCTTGAATTATAATTTGTAACTAAATGAGGTCCACCACCTTGTCTGGGTTTCCTGCAATCCTGAATAGAATGCCCCTGTAGAAGGCAAGATGAAGAATACTTAGGGAACACTAGAAATATGATGTCCTGGCTCCAGATAACTGATTCCTGCAAATTAAGAGAAATATTTTCCGTAATTTGTAGGGAAAGGTCCAACTCAACACAATCTATTACACCATCATCTTGTCTCCATGACAGGTGCATGCTTCTATTCCATGAAACCCTCCAAGAGAATCTCTGATGGCCTTGAGGAAGGTGATGTTCTGAAATAGAAGCGGTAAACCCGGAAGGCTAACCCATACTGTATCCCAAGAGATCTCCTTCCCATGGTGAACCTCCATCAACCATAGAGAGAGATTAAAGCGCCAACGTCCCAATTCCCGGGGAGCATTAAACAAAACCTATATGAAGTCTACCTCCGAATTAAGATCCAGACAGAACGAGCGACTATGTAACACTGAAATGAGAACCCCATCCTGTAACCCCCAGGAATCAATTTTTTTTTTGAAGACTTGTAGATAAGGCTTTGTCGATCTGAATCGTTCCATGAGCATCCACATGATCCCCACAATCACCTCTTTGAATGCAGACACTGGAGCTGACATCGATAGAAGGGGACCGTCCCCCACCAATGAGTGTGAGAAAGTGTCAATCTCCAGAAAGCACAGATCTGAAGTGCCCTAACCCCTCCAACATATCACTTCCTTGAAAGACATCAATAGATTCCTTATCCCAAGGGCAAGGGCATGAGACCCCCAATAGAGAGAAGAGGTATTATCCAATGGCTCATACCCTAGATCGAACATCACTGGAGTCGAATGTACCAATGTAGATCAAGATTCCATGGAAGAAACATACAACAATGTTTGAAAATCGACATGATCATGAAGAGAATTCTATTGGAGAACCCTAAAAATATTGGTAGAATGGATATATCATATTTCCATGTTTTTTTCGTATACATAGACATCTCCTACTCACCTATTATAGACTTGAGACATTTGAGTTTATTTTGTAAGATACTCTATGAATAGACATACAAATAGGTTTACCATTATTCCTTTACAACTGATATAAAATATTTTTATAGTATAAAATTTTGGAGAAATTAAATAACATATTTTATGAGTAAGTACCCCACAAATTCATCAATAATGGTGAATTCTCATACGAAATATGAGGTAAATGAGTGCCTAAAATATTAGGGTATTGGATAATACCTTGAATATTAATTAGGCACCAGTCTAGTCTAAACAATGTAGCTATATTTCCATATTTACTATTGTGAAATGTATATCTATCACATAAGTATCCAATGTATAGTAGATGGTTTTCCATCAAAAACATATTAAAATCATGAACTATTTTACTTATAAAATCATCCTTTTTCTTTTCTGATTTATCTAGAATAATATTTAATTATCTATAAATTATCCAAGGAATCCCAATTCAAGATAATAGATACATATTATTAACTATAACCTGATTTAAATTATGGTTTTAAATATCCTAGATAAGATTTCCATTATATTTATTAGAAAAAACCACTAGTGATACCCAATGAGGCACACTTAGTCGAATGAAGTCTTTTGGAATAATATCATCCAACAGATCATTTATCTCATTTAGTTCAGATGGTTTCATGCAGTATAAAGGATGAAATATGGGTGGAGTACCCAACCCCAAATTAATAGAGAACATATATGAAATATTTCATTTTCAATTCATAAAAATCTCATTATATAGTACAATGTTTTATAATATATTGGATCTTTTCATGTATAGTGTCTTCGAAATTAGAAACATAATATATGAGAAAAAAATTATTATAATCCACATGAAACTACTATTTAAATGTTCATCATAATATAATTTTACTGAATCTAATATCCTGGTGATATATATCAAAATAAATGGGTGATCATAAATCCAACTAATGTAATAAATATTAGATATATCTAGAATGTGACTACGAATCATATCAATTGGAAATGATCACAACAATAGAAGAATATCAATAAGGAATGTCGATGAAGAATGATTATAAAAACATGAGGAATATCCTAAAACTAATATCATGAAAAAAAAATAAGGGAATGTGGTTACAATAGAAAAATAATACATTCATAAGCATATCACCAAGGCTTATCACTGAGGTGTCATAAATCATAAATACCAAGGTTATTCACCAAGGTAACGAAAAATATGTAATCTATATGGATTAATTATTTACCCAATGAATTGTATTGATATTAAGGAACACCCATCATGTGTATTAATTCATGTGAGACACATTAATCATAACAATAAATTTCATCAATAACCTAAGGAAAATAATGAATGTGTTTCATACAAGGACATTGAGTACATCAGTACTTGAATAATTGAACATTACATCATTTTTAACCCATATAGAGGGAATATTAGTTTCATACATGCAAATAACAAAATAAATAAATAATTTTTCCTTATAATGGAATACCCAGGTAAAAAAATAAGAGTTTTGGGTATTCATAATATGATAATTTTTCATGAAAAAGAGAGAAATTCAAGAAATGAATTTGGCATCATAATGAGTATAATGTGTTGATTAAGTAACTGGTAAAATGAGTGGGGGTGAGGTATCCCATTGAAAAAATAATAATTTTGTAGTAATAGTAGTATCAAAAGTGTCATAAGGTAATGTAACATAACAGTTAGGGGACATATATGAAAGGAGGTACTTGAATGTAAAAGAAGATGAGGAGAATTGCCTAACCTTGAAAAATTTCTTCCTAAAACATGATGGTGGAACCTTGGGACTATAAAGAAATCTTAAAGGGATGATTTGGTAGATTAAATAATAATAATTTCATTCTTAAAGGATTTGGAGTGGGGAGTAATGGTAGGAATGGTTTGGTATTTATAGTAAAAGAGTATGAGTTGTTAAATAATTTCTAAATTTTGGTCAATGAATTCTATCATATAGAAAATGAAAAACAATTATCATACCAATGGATATTGATTATGGTTTTGGGAATTTAAATCATTTTTATAGTATTTTATCTAATTAGAGCTGAAATGAACCCATTAATTTATGATTTCCTTGCACAAGGAATAGTGATTCTTCTAAATATTAATGTTTTAAGATTCTTAACATCCATTTTGGAATTTGGAATGTTTTTTATGGATTTGAAAATTGATTTAAATCCATTAAAATTAATATTAATAATAAATTAAAACATTTTAGGTCTTGGATTATGTTTAACTAATTATTACATCATTATTACATGAATATGAAGTAATAAAACACAGAAAAATGAAAAACTGTATTTTTACTATTAACCAAACAATTTTTATAAAATTATCAAAAATCATGCTAAATTAATTTAAACATGGTGAATTAAAGTATCATATTTATATTGTCAAAATAATTATCCAAAAATTATAATTTTAACTTTTTAATATATAATTTTTTTACTATAAAATCATAGTTTTTACGACATAGTCAAAATTTCTAACATATGTAATAAATTTTGATATCATTATAAAATTATGTTTTCATTTATATTTAAATAAATAGGGTTTTAAAATGATATTTTGTTAAAATAAGAACTATTTTTAATAATTTTATTTATTAATAAAGTAAATATATTTTCATAAAGAACATTTCTATTTTATTTGTATCAAATAATCTATTTGTCAAAATTTGACCTGTAATAATGCTTATTTTATTAAAATAAAATAATTATTAAAATTGGATTTGTTAAATAAATTTTTTTATTATATAAACGAAATTAAACTTTCATGATACTGAGTTCTATACACATAACCCCTTATTTCCCCAAAATATTCCCTAAGGGTAAGGTGTGTAATGGTGGTAGTTTAATAGAGTGGATCAAATGACATTGAACTAGTGGTAGTCTCCACTAAAATGAACTTATCCCATCGTCAATTATGTTATGTCCTAACTTGTTGAAGGTATTATTTGGCATGTTCAAGGTTGAACCTAGGCTATACTACCTCCCTCCCATGTTTTGATATACGGGCTTCAAAAGGCGTGACTCTGCTATTTGATGCTATCGTTTCTTCCTTCTTCATTCAATTTGCTCATGTAATTAGCCTTAATATAAAATAATCCTAATGGTCACAATATAATGTATACATTACCAACAATCATAATTTCCAATGGTCACCAAGACCAATAGTCATATCGACCTATGGTCATATTAAGCAACAATGACTTTTACCTTCATAACCTTAATATACTCTTCCATTCTTAGATACTTACTACTTAATACCTTATAGTTTTCACAATTACTATGATAATGTTGATTGTATTCCTCAAATTTATTTTTCTTTTAATAGTTCCCATGGCTGGTTTAATCTTATTTCTAGAGTAATAACCAATAAATTATATCATTGTGTGGTAGATATTCTTTGTTTTTTATAACCATATAGAATTATTATTTGATGTAATTGGTTTTATTACATGACACGAAATGTGTTAATAATATATTATTTCTATGTACTTCCAGTTTACATCATAATAAAATGTTCATTATGAAACCAAAGGAATTATATTATTAATAATGGAAGGAAATTTTTAGGCCATCAAATTCTCCCCACTTACAAAAATTCTAACCCTGAAATATGTGTCCTACTTCAAAAAATAATGGGGTTATTTTTCCAAAATTTCTTCTTCAGGTTCCCATGTAGACTATTCAAACTTTTGGTTTATCCATATGAATTTCACAATCTCTGTTTTCTTGTTCTTTAAGCCTTGTTCACTTTTATATTGGATCTTAATCAATTTTTCTTCATATTAAAATTCAATTTCCAACTCAAACCTATTAATATCAAGTACATGTGTTGACTCAGACATATAATTTCTTAGTAGGTACGTGTAGAAGACATCATGGACATTGGAAATATTATTTGGTAGTGCTAATCAATAAGCAACCTCTACAACAATCCAAATAATATCGAATGGTCTAATGTACCTTGTGATCAGATTCCATTTCGTCCCAAATAACATAACATTCTTCAATAGTGATATCTAGAGAAATAAATGATACCCAAAATTAATTTCAATGTATTTACATTGATTTTCAACATAACTTTTATTCCAACTTTGAGCATCATTGATGTTTTTTTGAATAACATGTAGATTTTTTCCTCTACTTTAAAATTTATAGTCTTATTAGTTTCTCTAATCCAACTTTATCCCAATGTTTTGGAGTTTAATAACTTTTTCCATATATATCTTCAAAATATTCCATTTGAATACTCAAGTGTAATTTTTTTATATTACAATTTAACAAGAGGAAGTTTTTGGCCCCCAATCCCTTTAAATTAAAGTGATCTGGATTTTAATATGTTATCAAATGTGTGAATTTTATTTTCACACATCTCATTAGTTTGAGGATGATAGGCTATTCTCATGTTTACTTATGTATTTGTAATATTTTAAATGTTCCTATATAATTTAGAAGTAAATTCATGGTCCTAATCATAAATAATCATTTGGGGTTTCCCGTTGAGTTTTGTTGTATCTTGAATATAGAGGTGATCTTGTAGCTCCATTAATGATGGTTGAGAAATCATTTGGGATAATATTGATGATGTCCCTTCCCTTACGATTAGCTTTTCTTTCCTTACTAGTTCCTTGATCAATGGACCTCCTCCATTCCTCATCATTTCTAGAACCCTAAGATCCTTCCAACTCAATGCACCTATAACTTTGTTTTCACTTATGGGGTGATAATGAATTTAACAATAATAGTCTTTAGGATTATGCAAACATCTTATTTTCATAATGTTTGACTGTTTTTGTGGGAATATATTATTCAAAATTTGGTGTTCTTTATATATGTCACATTTTTCTAGAAAGATAGCTCCTCCATATATTCGGAGAAAAAATGAAAAAAAACTAACTCTAGGTCTTGGGTAGGATAATTTTATTGAAAACAATTTGACTATCATGATTCATAAGAAATCACCTTTTAATTTTTCCTAATAATACATTCTTAAATTAATCACCATAGATAAAAAATCCTTCCCTAATAGAGGGTAGAGTTGGGACAAATACACTAACTGGTATCTTCTTCCATTCCTGTTAATTTTTAAAACACTCATTTTTTCAAATAAACATAACTCACATTCGAGTTAACATGGTTCGTGGAATGGAATGTCAAGAAATATTATTCTAAACCCTTATATATTATCCTATTATACCAAGGAAACTATTAATTTCATTTATAGTTATAGGATGAGTCCACTGCTCTACAACCTTTGTCTTGGAAATATCAACTTATGTTTTTTCAATAGTTACAATGTCTCCCAATAGTAATTTTTTTTATAACCATAACTCACATTTACTGATGTTACCAAAAATATTCTCCTTACTTATTGTTTTTAATATAACCCTTAGAAGATCTTCATAAACCTTGTGACTTTTGGATTCTATCATATTATATTCAATAAAGGCTTCCATGAATTTATCAAAGTAATATTTAAAGAATCTATTAATTAAATCAATAAATATATAATGTGGATTAGTCTAGAAAAAAGTCATAAAAACATGTATTTCCCATATATTTTTCAGAAGTTAGTTTTGGGATATCTTCTTTCTACACCCTCAACTGATGATATCCCGATCGGTGGCCAATGTTGGAGAAGAATTGAGCCCCAAAAAGCTGGTCGAACAAATCATTATTCCATGGAAGATGATGTTTGTTCTTCACTATGATTCCATTATGTTATTTATAATCAATTCTTATATAAATTCATCCACCCTTATTCATTACTAATAGAACTGGTGCTCCCCAAGGAGACACACTTGGTTAGATAAAATATTTCCCCAAAATGATCTTGAAGTTGATTATTTAATTTTTCTAAATCTATATAATCCAGTATATATTGGGTCTTCAAAAAAAATTTATTGGTATATGTTCAATAGAGAACCCTAAAAATCAGTTTGGGAGAGGTCCATATAACTATTTAGAAAATACTTCAATGTATTCTCTAACAATGGTGACATTTTCTAAATTTATAATTTTATTTTATTCTCCATATTTATTTATCCTCTAAATAAATAAGGAAAGGGGAGGTGCCTCAAGAAAACTTTTATGCTAAATTATCTCTCCTTTGAAAATAATAATAGTTTTTCCATTATAGATCATTTAAATTCCATTAAAATGGTAGTTGATCTTAAAATTATACTTTGAGATACATTACACCCCTAGTATAATATTTAATTCCTTCATGGGAATGATTACTCTATTTTTTCGAGATTTCACTCTCCAAAGTTGGTACTAAATTTTTTACACACCTATGATGCTTGAAAAATTTCGTCCAGAGTATTAAATGATAACTCAACTTTTATATGATTTTGGCCTGATTTGTAAATATTTTCAAACTTGGATGAAATAAAATAATTCTTGAACCTGAGGAAAAAATTACTTTATAGCTTTGACATGATAATGAGTGTTCCCTCCCCCACATTGTTTGGAGCCTCTACTTCATCTATTTGGATTTCAAAATCAGGACCTCTCTATCATTTCCTATACTGAGGTATATGGTGGTTTCCCTCCATTATCTTCTGATTTTAAAATTTATTTTCAAGGTGACCAATATGTCCTCACCTGAAGGATTGAACCTCAGACAGTTCTGTTACAATATTCCCTTTGTTATTTACATTCATATGTTAAGGCCTCACCTCATTATAATATTTGGCAAATATTTAGATATATTTTCCCCATTTGTATCACTTTCCTACCCCATGAATGTAGTTCCTTGAATTTATCTTATCACACTAGTTTCATGTGGGAAATTTTAGTTTCTTCCCCACTCTTTTCTGATCAATGTTAATCCTAGATTTGGGATTTATTTCTCACTAGTTTTCATTAGGCCTATGTGACCACTACATTTCTCATAATTCCATTTCAGCCTTCATAGAACTCCAAACTATATTTTCATGTATTTTATAGTCTTGATATTCTATATTCTTCTGTATTTGTGGTCTCTGTCCAATGAAGAACCTATCAACCTATCCCTTTTGATCCATAACAAAATTATAGGTGTATTAATAAATTCTTGTAAAGTTCATTTCATATATTCCCATTGATTCATTTTGTAACACCCGAGACTTTTATGTTATATAAATCATCAAAGGAATCTTTTTCTACACAACACTTGCTTGTCTTTCTTTACACGCAATCGCGACCTTCCTCGATAGCTTGCGTCGTACGCAATACCGAGTTTCACTAAACAACAATATGCTATTAAAACTAGCCGTTATGAATAGTAATAACCACTTTTTGAAATTTTATAAATTTTATTTTTCAAAATGGACTTCATTTTTGGACTCAGAATATCTAAATTAGCCTAGGGTGAAATTTTGGTATTTTTCTGAAAACTTTCAATTTTTGATGAATAGTGAAACCACTAAGTGGTAGGTTAAAAACTGAATTTTGCATAAAACTTAATTTTACCGCTTCTATGGAATTTCGAAAATTCGAGAGACACGGTTAATATCAAGGACTAAAATGTGGTTCAATGAGATGAAAATAATTTTTTGGTGAATAGTAACTTTTTACTTTTTTTACCGTGGTTAATAGTAAATAGGGTAACTAAGGGTAAATATGATATTACTATTACCCTAACATATGTCCTAATTCTATTGGATAAGTGTAATTCGACCAAAAACAAACTTAGGAATAAAAAATGACCATTTAGGCCCACTCGGATTAGATTAGGACATTTATTATTAATTTATTTAAAGAAGGGTTAAAATAGTTAAAATCAAAGTTTAATAAGTAAATCATTTTTACTATGGGGTTATACATAAGATAAATTAGATTGTAAATATTAATTAGAAATCTAAAAAGATTTCCTACATGATGGTATTTTATTTGTAATTTTTAGACATCAAATAATTTAATTTATTTATGACACAAAGATGATGCAGTAATTATCTTATTAATGAAATATTGACATAATTGATGTTATAAACACCAAAATAAATGTAATTTGAGACTTTTTATGAATTAAACTACTTTTCTAGGTTACTATGATATATTAGTGTTGATTTAATCAACTTGGTTCGAACATATAATTATGTTATGACTTTCACAAAAATCATATATCAAATAGTGTCAAAATTGACACAAAATAGTTTTTAAATCAAATATTATATTACTAATTGTTATTTTATTCCTAAAAATCTAAGGTTCGGCCAAATGACTTATATAAGGATATATATATTAATAATAAACAATTTGGGGTTCGTTTGGCATGTTATAGTAAGTGTATTAACCATATAGTGAAAGAAAACAAAAAGACACGGTAAAAGTTAAATTAATTAACTTAGAGTTAAATCTAATTGATAAGGTTAAAATAATACCCTAAACTTGTCTAAATCTTATTGGTTGATAGGATTTCGACCCTTCCCCACTTTATCTTCGAAATAAGACCCCTTGGAACCATTATAAACCTATTTTGACTTTAATATAAAATAATATTTTGAGATATTCTTAAGGTCCCCCTCTCCTCCCTTATAAAAGGGCACCTCCTCCCCCTCCTCCTCACACCAAATTGAGCACTCAAGCTCGTCCAAACCCTGCCATTTTCTCCTCTCCACTTCCCTAGAATAATCCTAGAGATCCTGGTCTTCTCCAAAGACCAATCTTAGTTCCTTAAGTGGAGGATTCAAAGAGGCGTTCCAAAGAAGAGGTAATATCCATTACCGACCTTTTCAATTTCTTTCTTCTTCAACTTCTTCTTCTTTAGTTGTTTCATGATAAAGTAATAACATCAGTATTACTTACATACTGATATGTTATTATAAATATGAAACAACCCTAATTCACCTTCTATCCATCCTACGGAAAAATGAAATCACCGCGCGTGCGTACGTACGGAATACCGTCTCCACGCCGTGGTGTAATCTATTTTCCACCATCACCTTACAAGGATGGGTATAATAGTGTAATGAGTAACTATATATGATTATTATGAAGTAATATTGATACTGAAATAATATACATATACTCCAATACAATTCCACGATCATAGGAACGATATCATCACTCGTGCGTACGTACAGAATACCGTCTCCACGATGTGATGCGACTCGTTCTACATGATCTTCATTTCATAATGATTATATAAATGAATTGAATGAATGAATATGGTATATAATACACTAATACCATTCTGGAAATGAATTATCTATAACTTAAAGATAATAATAAGAATTTATTCGACAAAACACGCATAAGAACAAAAAGTTATAAAGACCCGAGTAACAAGTAACAATGAAATATTACTAACAAGAAGCTAATAATATGACCATATATGATATCATATCAATATGTATGATTCTGGAATAAGTCAATAACATTATTTAAACCATTATACAGGAGCTTCGAACACGAATAATGCAAATCGGACCTAAGGTAAGGGAAATATCACAATCTCATTTTTATCCGAGATTGTTTATTCGTAAGTATTTATTGGGGTGTATTTTATTATCCACATCCATGTTCCATCAATATGTAATATTGTTTCCATCCACTTACACTAGTTTAAATCCAATTTTACCCTTCGGTGTGTTTTTAGTAAATAATATGAAAGGAATCTTTTGTCGTTTTTTTCGTACGAGGTACTTTTTGACTTTTCCGACAAAAGTACGAAGAATGTTTTTTTAACTTATACGGCATGAATGGATTTTTAAAACATTAAATCCAAGAAGCTTCCTTTACAAGTTTTCAAGTTTATTTTTAATCAACTTCTTTTATTTTAAAGTCGTATGACATGTTATGAAAGGAAAAATGTTTTTGAAGAAGAAAGGATATTTTCCTCAAGAATGGAGTTCAAGTGTTTTATCAAAATTATTTTCCATCTAAGATAATAAAAGGGTTCTGTTTTTATCCCTATTATTACATGAATTTGATTATGTTGTGACGGAAATATTTTTATGAATTCCTTTATCTTATACGAATTGTTTTATGATGTCATGTTGTTTAAGAATCCCATTTTTATTACATGGGTTATGCGATGATGTATGATTTATGATTATGTGGCACACATAAGAAAGGATTCATTATAAGATGGGTGGGACCTATATCTCCCTCCAATGCATTGGGTAAATATTTTATATCTCATGAGATAGACATGGCTGGAACGGAAGGTTATTTCGGTTCAGTGACACAGGACTGAAACGAGGGTTACTCGATTCAGAAAGGGACTTTGTCCACTAAGATAGTCTTGGAAATGAGTCATGACTAACAAGAAATGATTTTCTATGATTATGTGTGCATGCCACAAAGTATCAAGTTTCATGTTATGATTATGGGGATCTTATTTTCACTTCTGTGATTTATCCCATGTTGTGATATTATGAGCTCTTTTGCAGGTTAAGATTTCCAAAAGCTATGTTCTTATGTATATGATGTGATTGATATTTCTTTTGTTTACCCTTACTGAGCATTTGAGCTCACCCTTTTATGTTTTCTTCTCCCCAAGTCAGGAATATGGATATTAAGTAGAATATGCTAAAAGGGACACTAGATATGATGAAATAAATGGGAGACACTGTAGAAGATTTATGAACCAGTTGTTTATGTTTCCCAGTTTCTAAAGACACTATACCTATACGGTCCTTTGTGGTTTTGTCATACGTTGTAATAAGTGTGCTTCAATTTCGAAGTGTTAACAATGTATGTAAAGTATGGGTCGTTATAGTTGGTATCAGAGGAAAGGTATAGTCAACCTTTGGAAACTAGGATGTGAAAGCCTTAGTAAGAACCCTAAGGATAAGTCTAAGCATAGAACACAATCTTAGTGTTTTAGAAATGGCCTTGAATAACCTAGGATAAGACCTTAAGCATGAAAATTTTATTCTTGAATTATGTGGTTTTCCTATTATAATTAGTGTTGCTCACACTATTCTTCTTGGTTTTAGTCAATGGCTGGAACCAGAAGGAACCGTGTTAATACGGAATGTGATGGGCAATGAAATGATTGTCCCCCTGAGCAACCAAACGATATGGGAGCTGGAATGCAAAATCTTGTAGCCATGCTCACACAAATTTCTCAAGCTATGAATCATGCAGGATTTCCAAACGAGCAAAGGAGGGAGCAACATTCTGTTGAATCCTTCATGTGGCAGCGTCCACCTTCTTTCAGCGGGTCTACTGATCCATTAGTTGCTGAACAATGGATTAGTACTACTGAAAAGATATTTTCAGTTCTTCAATGTTCTGAACATGATAAAGTCATCCTAGCAGTGTATCGTTTGTAAGGAGATGCTGATCAATGGTGGAATCTTGTTAAGAATACGAGGCAAAGGGATGAAATTGAGTCTATGGAATGGGACGAGTTCAAGAACTTATTTTTCAATAAGTACTTCCCTCGTATTCTCCGAACAAAGATGGAGAAAGAGTTTCTTGAACTGAAGAAAAGGGATGATGAATCTGTTGGTACCTATGAAGCAAATTTTACAAGACTTGCAAGGTACGCTTCTGGTATTATTATCCAACCTGAGAGTAAGATCGATCGATTCTTTAGTGGCTTAAAACCAAGTCTTCGAAGGGCGTTAGCCATAAGGAACTTCAATAGCTTTGAGGAAATCGTTCGATGTGCTCTCAAAGTCAAGATGGAGATTGGAGTAACCCATCAGTCACATGGGTTTGATAAGAAGAGGAAGATGGAATTCAAAGAAAAATCTAAAGAGCACACGGAAAAGAAGATGAGCTTTTCCTTATGCTCAAAGTGTGGAAAGAAACATGGAGGGAGTTGTCTTAAAGGGACAAGTAAATGTTTTAAATGTGGAAAGGAAGGTCATCGGGCATTTGAATGCCGTGATAATGGGAAGAAGATGTCTAATGATGCAAACAAAGGAAGGGATACACAGAATGAACCTACTACACTTCAATGTTTCAAGTGCAAGGAGATGGGGCATTATGCCAATCAATGCCCAAATCCAAGGGTTGATGATGATGGTCGACGTCAACAAAATCTTAAGGCTAAAGACAAAGGAAAGTCACATGCAATTTCTATCAGCGATGTGGAGTACGATAACGATGTGGTGAAAGGTACACTTACCATCCACTCTAAAGTAGCAAATGTTTTATTTGATTCTGGATCCACCCACTCTTTTATTTCTGAAGACTTTTCTAAGGGTATCACCGTATTACCTCAACATTAGATGTTGAGTTAGCTGTGACAACACCTAATGGCACATCAATCGCATCAAAAGTTTATAATTCTTCTCCGATCGAAGTGTGTGGGAAAGTGCTTCCTGCAAATCTTGTGATCCTTCCTTTAGTGGAATTTGATGTGATTCTTGGCATGGATTGGCTTTCTCTACATGGAGCTCATATCAATTTCCAAAGAAGGGAAGTCACATTTCATATTCCAGATCAATCTACGATCGTCTATCGATGCAAGGATGAATATAACCTTCCAGTGGAAATTTCATCCATATTATGGGTATTGATTCCACTAAATGAAGGTTATTTATCTCAAATGGTTGGTGAGAAACTCACGATTAAGAATATTCCCATTGTACGGGAGTTTGATGATGTCTTTCCGGAGGAATTTCCGGGTCTTCCACCAAATCGTGAAGTTGAGTTTTCAATAGAACTCGTACCGGGTGCTTTGCCTATTTCAAAGACACCTTATAGAATGGCCCCAATTGAGTTGGAGGAATTGAAGAAGCAACTCCAAGAGAATCTTGATAAGGGATTCATACGCCCTAGTGCGTCACCTTGGGGAGCACCTGTTATATTTGTTAAGAAGAAAGATGGATCAATGAGACTCTGCATTGATTATCGAGAACTTAACAAGATCACTATCAAGAACAAATATCCTCTCCCACGCATTGATGACTTATTTGACCAACTACGCGGAGCTCAATACTTTTCCAAGATTGATCTTCGTTCAGGGTATCATCAATTAAGGGTCAAAAGGGAGGATATACCAAAGACGGCTTTCCGTACAAGGTATGGACACTATGAATTTATAGTGATGCCATTTGGTCTTACTAATGCCCCTGCTATCTTCATGGATCTAATGAATAGAGTATTTAGAGACTATCTTGATCAATTTGTGGTAGTCTTTATCGACGATATTCTTGTCTATTCAAAGAGCAAGGAAGAGCATGAAGATCACTTGAGAATTATATTGAAGACCCTGAGAAAGGAGAAGCTTTATGCCAAATTTACCAAGTGTGAATTTTGGCTTCAAAAAGTTGCATTTTTGGGTCATATAATCTCAAAAGAGGGGATATCTGTGGATCCAGCAAAAACAGAGGTTATCGAAAGATGGTCGAGACCAACCACAGTAACTGAGATCCGATGTTTTCTTGGTTTGGCTGGATATTATCGACGTTTTGTAAAAGATTTTTCACGATTATCTAATCCACTCACCAAGTTGACTCGGAAAGGAGTTAAGTTTGTCTGGACAGAGGAATGTGAAGAGAATTTCAAGGAGTTGAAAAGAAGGTTATTCAGTGCACCTGTGCTCACACTGCCTTGTAGTGGAGAAAGGTTTGTGATCTACAGTGATGCATCCAAGAAGGGATTGGGGTGTGTTCTTATGCAAAATGATATGGTGATAGCTTATGCCTCACGACAGTTGAAAATCCATGAGCAAAATTACCCAACACTTGATTTGGAGTTGGCTGCGGTAATCTTTGCATTAAAGATTTGGAAGCATTGCCTTTATGGTGAAAGGTGTGATATTTATACTGATCATAAAAGTTTAAAGTATATTTTCACACAAAAGGAGTTGAATATGCGTCAAAGAAGATGGTTGGAGCTGATTAAGGATTATGACTACTCAATCCATTACCACCCTGGGAAAGCAAACAAGGTGGCAGATGCATTAAGTCGACAAGACCATGCTAGTTTATCCATGATGAGGATCACAAAAGATCCAATATTTATGGATTTACAAAGGATGGATCTTGGAATTATAATGGAAGGGGAAAAATCTTATATTTCTCAAATGAATGTTCAACCATCTATACATGTAAAGATTAAAGAGGCACAGAAAGAAGATGTCGAGTTACAAAAGAAGGTGAGAAATGTTCCTGAATTCAACCTTGATTGTGATGGGATAATAAAGTTCAGGAATCGGGTTTGCGTTCCTCCCATCCCTGAATTAAAGAATGAGCTGCTGGATGAGGCTCATAGTTCATCATTCTCTATTCATCCTGGAAGCACGAAGATGTATAGGGACCTGAAAGAGTACTTCTGGTGGGATGGCATGAAAAGAGATGTTGCTGAATATGTCTATCGATGCTTGGTTTGTCAACAAGTTAAAGCTGAGAGACAGAAGTCTAAGGGGATGTTACAACCATTACCCATACCCGAATGGAAATGGGAAAACATCACTATGGACTTTGTCATAGGACTTCCTAAAACATCCAAAGGAAATAATGCTATCTGGGTCATAGTTGATCGTCTTACAAAGTCTGCACACTTCATTGCTATTAGAGAGGATTTCTCTCTAGATCAGCTTGTCGGGATATATGTAAAGGAAGTGGTAAGATTGCATGGAGTACCACTTTCTATTATATCTGATCGGGATCCGAGATTTACCTCGAAGTTCTGGCGAAGTCTTCAGCATACTCTGGATACAGAGTTGAGTTTCAGCACTGCTTATCATCCCCAGACAGACGGTCAGTCTGAGAGAACAATTCAAACCCTAGAAGATATGTTGAGAGCTTGCTCTATGGATTTCAAAGGAGGTTGGGATCAACACCTACCTTTGGTGGAATTTTCTTATAATAATAGCTTTCACTCCAGTATTCAGATGGCTCCTTATGAAGCTCTCTATGGAAATAAATGCAGGACTCCAACTTGCTGGGATGAAGTTGGGGAAAGAAAGCTATTAGGACCTGATCTCGTTGATGAAATGGCAGAAAAGGTCAGATCTATTCAACAACACATAAGAGCAGCTCAGAGTCGACAGAAAAGTTATGCCGACAACCGAAGATAAGACCTAGAGTTTGAAGTGGGCGATAAAGTGTTCTTACGAATATCTCCCTGGAAGAGGGTTATGAGATTTGGAAAGAAGGGGAAGTTGAGCCCTAGATATATCGGTCCTTTCGAAATACTAGATCGTGTTGGGAAGGTAGCTTACCGATTGGCGCTTCCACCGAATCTCTCTCAAGTTCATGATGTGTTCCATGTATATCTCCTGAGAAAGTACATACCAGATCCTTCACATGTACTCAGCTCAGAAGTTGTACCGCTGGAGCAAGATCTTTCTTATGAAGAACAGCCGATAGAGATTCTGGATCGTAGCGAAAAAGTCCTACGAAACAAGACCACTCGATTGGTGAAAGTTTTATGGAGGAACCACCAACTTGAAGAAGCTACATGGGAGCTTGAGGATATGATGAGGGAGAAGTATCCTCATCTGTTTGTTACAAAGTGATGAATTTCGAGGGCGAAATTCTTTTAAGGGGGGTAGAATATAACACCCGAGACTTTTATGTTATATAAATCATCAAAGGAATCTTTTTCTACACAACACTTGCTTGTCTTGCTTTACACGCAATCGCGACCTTCCTCGATAGCTTGCGTCGTACGCAATACCGAGTTTCACTAAACAACAATATGCTATTAAAACTAGCCGTTATGAATAGTAATAACCACTTTTTGAAATTTTATAAATTTTATTTTTCAAAATGGACTTCATTTTTGGACTCAGAATATCGAAATTAGCCTAGGGTGAAATTTTGGTATTTTTCTGAAAACTTTCAATTTTTGATGAATAGTGAAACCACTAAGTGGTAGGTTAAAAACTGAATTTTGCATAAAACATAATTTTACCGCTTCTATGGAATTTCGAAAATTCGAGAGACACGGTTAATATCAAGGACTAAAATGTGGTTCAATGAGATGAAAATAATTTTTTGGTGAATAGTAACTTTTTACTTTTTTACCGTGGTTAATAGTAAATAGGATAACTAAGGGTAAATATGATATTACTATTACCCTAACATATGTCCTAATTCTATTGGATAAGTGTAATTCGACCAAAAACAAACTTAGGAATAAAAAATGACCATTTAGGCCCACTCGGATTAGATTAGGACATTTATTATTAATTTATTTAAAGAAGGGTTAAAATAGTTAAAATCAAAGTTTAATAAGTAAATCATTTTTAATATGGGGTTATACATAAGATAAATTCGATTGTAAATATTAATTAGAAATCTAAAAAGATTTCCTACATGATGGTATTTTATTTGTAATTTTTAGACATCAAATAATTTAATTTATTTATGACACAAAGATGATGCAGTAATTATCTTATTAATGAAATATTGACATAATTGATGTTATAAACACCAAAATAAATGTAATTTGAGACTTTTTATGAATTCCACTAATTTTCTAGGTTACTATGATATATTAGTGTTGATTTAATCAACTTGGTGCGAACATATAATTATGTTATGACTTTCACAAAAATCATATATCAAATAGTGTCAAAATTGACACAAAATAGTTTTTAAATCAAATATTATATTACTAATTGTTATTTTATTCCTAAAAATCTAAGGTTCGGACACATTACTTAGATAAGGATATATATATTAATAATAAACAATTTGGGGTTCGTTTGGCATGTTATAGTAAGTGTATTAACCATATAGTGAAAGAAAACAAAAAGACACGGTAAAAGTTAAATTAATTAACTTAGAGTTAAATCTAATTGATAAGGTTAAAATAATACCCTAAACTTGTATAAATCTTATTTGTTGATAGGATTTCGACCCTTACCCACTTTAGCTTCGAAATAAGACCCCTTGGAACCATTATAAACCGATTTTGACTTTAATATAAAATAATATTTTGAGATATTCCTTAGGTGCCCCTCTCCTCCCTTATAAAAGGGCACCTCCTCCCCCTCCTCCTCACACCAAATTGAGCACTCAAGCTCGGCCAACCCCTGCCATTTTCTCCTCTCCACTTCCCTAGAATAATCCTAGAGATCCTGGTCTTCTCCAAAGACCAATCTTTGTTCCTTAAGTGGAGGATTCAAAGAGGCGTTCCAAAGAAGAGGTAATATCCATTACCGACCTTTTCAATTTCTTTCTTCTTCAACTTCTTCTTATTTAGTTGTTTCATGATAAAGTAATAACATCAGTATTACTTACATACTGATATGTTATTATAAATATGAAACAACCCTAATTCACCTTCTATCCATCCTACAGAAAAATGAAATCACCGCGCGTGCGTACGTACGGAATACCGTCTCCACGCCGTGGTGTAATCTATTTTCCACCATCACCTTACAAGGATGGGTATAATGGTGTAATGAGTAACTATATATTATTATTATGAAGTAATATTGATACTGAAATAATATACATATACTCCAATAAAATTCCACGATCATAGGAACGATATCATCACTCGTGCGTACGTACGGAATACCGTCTCCACGATGTGATGCGACTCGTTCTACATGATCTTCATTTCATAATGATTATATAAATGAATTGAATGAATGAATATGGCATATAATACACTAATACCATTCTGGAAATGAATTATCTATAACCTAAAGATAATAATAAGAATTTATTCGACAAAACACGCATAAGAACAAAAAGTTATAAAGACCCGAGTAACAAGTAACAATGAAATATTACTAACAAGAAGCTAATAATATGACCATATATGATATCATATCAATATGTATGATTCTGGAATAAGTAAATAACATTATTTAAACCATTATACAGGATCTTCGGACACGAACAAAGCAAATCGGACCTAAGGTAAGGGAAATATCACACTCATTTTTATCCGAGATTGTTTATTCGTAAGTATTTATTGGGGTGTATTTTGTTATCCACATCCATGTTCCATCAATATTTAATATTCTTTCCATCCACTTACACTAGTTTAAATCCAATTTTACCCTTCGGTGTGTTTTTAGTAAATAATATGAAAGAAATATTTTGTCGTTTTTTTCGTACGAGGTACTTTTTGACTTTTCCGACAAAAGTACGAAGAATGTTTTTTTTTAACTTATACGCCATGAATGGATTTTTAAAACATTAAATCCAAGAAGCTTCCTTTACAAGTTTTCAAGTTTATTTTTAATCAACTTATTTTATTTTAAAGTCGTATGACATGTTATGAAAGGAAAAATGTTTTTGAAGAAGAAAGGATATTTTCCTCAAGAATGGAGTTCAAGTGTTTTATCAAAATTATTTTCCATCTAAGATAATAAAAGGGTTCTGTTTTTATCCCTATTATTACATGGATTTGATTATGTTGTGATGGAAATATTTTTATGAATTCCTTTATCTTATAA
This sequence comes from Viscum album, assembly GCA_963277665.1. Classification (NCBI taxonomy): domain Eukaryota; kingdom Viridiplantae; phylum Streptophyta; class Magnoliopsida; order Santalales; family Viscaceae; genus Viscum; species Viscum album. The sequence goes on along the minus strand of OY728141.1, from coordinate 1,518,323,697 downwards.
GAATTGTTTTATGATGTCATGTTGTTTAAGAATCCCATTTTTATTACATGGGTTATGCGATGATGTATGATTTATGATTATGTGGCACACATAAGAAAGGATTCATTATAAGATGGGTGGGACCTATATCTCCCTCCAATGCATTGGGTAAAGATTTTATATCTCATGAGATAGACATGGCTGGAACGGAAGTTTATTTCGGTTCAGTGAAACAGGACTGAAACGAGGGTTACTCGATTCAGAAAGGGACTTTGTCCACTAAGATAGTCTTGGCAATGATTCATGACTAACAAGAAATGATTTTCTATGATTATGTGTGCATGCCACAAAGTTTCAAGTTTCATGTTATGATTATGGGGATCTTATTTTCACTTCTGTGATTTATCCCATGTTATGATATTATGAGCTCTTTTGCAGGTTAAGATTTCCAAAAGCTATGTTCTTATGTATATGATGTGATTGATATTTATTTTGTTTACCCTTACTGAGCATTTGAGCTCACCCTTTTATGTTTTCTTCTCCCCAGGTCAGGAAGATGGATATTAAGTAGAATATGCTAAAAGGGACACTAGATATGATGAAATAAATTGGAGACACTGTAGAAGATTTATGAACCAGTTGTTTATGTTTCCCAGTTTCTAAAGACACTATACCTATACGGTCCTTTGTGGTTTTGTCATACGTTGTAATAAGTGTGCTTCAATTTCGAAGTGTTAACAATGTATGAAAAGTATGGGCCGTTATACATTTTACTTATAATTTCTCTATAATAATTCATTCCCTGGTTTTTTATCATTGAACGGGGAAAATATTTATTTTAAAATATTCTCTTGTACTCTTCCCACTCTATATCATCAAAATCTCCTCTTGTATTAGTTTTCTTAATCAGAGTCAACCACTGATCAGTCCCTACTTCTATGTAATATAATATCAAGGTGAATTTCACTAGATCTGAACAATGGTGTATATAAAATATCTTTTTTATAAAGGAAATCCATTTTTCTACAATTAATGGATCAACGAATCAACTAATGGAATGTGGTAATTTTTTATATAAATGATTTAACTACATGTTGTTCCCTTTGAGGCGAATCGGGCCACTCAATATGATTCAAGTTATTATTCATAACATGTTATAGTTGATTCATAATTATAATTAGGTTTTATATTTCATCTTTGATCTTGTTATACATTTTATCATTGTATCATCCATTTCACTCATCATTTATGTGGTTCATACTATATTCCACTATTTTTCTAAAATAATAAAACCATTATGAGAATCATGTTACTATTAAGAATCTTGTAATTCTAGAGGACATTAAAGTCCTAAAAAATATTTATTCAATAAATTATTCTTTAATCTCATATAATAAGAATTAATATTTCTATATATCCTTCATAATGGTTCATTAAAGTTTTAAGATTAACCAAATATATCAACTGAGTGTGTCAAACCATGTGTGTAGTAAAGAATGTTTTCATACACTATGTGATAGTTTATTAAAATCCCAATAATACTTTTTGGGGTTATTACCCCTAGTTGTATCTATACGAGATCCATTTCCACTTGTAGTATCCAAACTGGGATATCATTTCTAAGAAACTACTAGCTTAATACTTTACTAAAATTATAAGAAGTTTTCCTATATTTAGATTTATCCCTAGGGTTCTTATGAATGTTTTACTAATTATAATTTATAATAATAAATAAATAATAAATTTGATACAAAATATGGTATCTCACCTTTTCAATACATAAAATTTCTATTATATATTATAATGACTAAAAATATAAGGGATCTTTTGCATTCTTCTGTCTTCGAAATTAGAAACGTAATACATGAAAAAAAAATTATTCTAATAAAAATGAAAGGATTTTTCTTAGGTTAATCCTAATTTACTTATACTATATATCACATCCTAGGGAAATATATCAAAAGAAATGGGTGAGCAAAAAATCTAGTAAGGGAATAAAAAAAAGGAGATATCTAGTATGTGACCGTAATGCATATCGATGGGAAATGATCATACATACACGAGGAATATCAATAAGGAATCATCATAAGAACATGAAGTATATAATAAATGTATAATCATGAATCATAAAATTTAAATGTGGCTACAACATAATAATGATACATTCATAATCATATCAATTAGTTTTATCTCCAAGGTGTCGTAAATCATAATTACCAAGGTATCATAAACATGTCATATCTAAAGATTAATTATTTAAACAATTAATTGGAGATATGTCCAGGAAACCCCTTTATATTCCTTAATTCATTTTATACACGTTGATCATAATAATTCATTTCTTCAGTAACCTGAGGAGAATAAAGAATGGATTTCATATAAAAATATCGGGTACATAAGTTCTTGAAGACTTGAAATTACATCATTTTTAACTCAAGAATAGGGAATGTGAGTTTCATAAATGTAAATACACAAATAAATAAATAATGTTTACAAATAAGTAATTAAAATGGAAAACAAAGAGGTTTGGTTATTCATAATATGATAATTTATCAGGAAAAAGATATAAATTCAAGACATAAATTGGACAATAAAACGAATATAATGTGTGGATTAAGGAAAAGGTGAAATGAGAGGATATGAGGTCTCAAATTGATAAAAAAATTATTTTTATAGTAATTTAAAGATAAAAAACGTAGGAAAATAATTTAACCATACCTTTATGAGACTAATATGAAAATAGATAATTGAATGTAAATGAAGAAGAGGATAATTCTCTTATCTTGAAGAGTTTATTACTAAAACATTAAGGTGAAACCTTGAGACTATAAGGACACCCTAGAGGGAATATTTGGGAGAGGAAATGAGTACAATTTCGTCATTATGGGATTTTTAGTGGATAGGAATGTGAGTAAAGGTGGATATTTTGAGAAAAGAAGGTAGAATTTCTTAATAATTTCTAAATTTAGGTCATTGAATTCTATGGTATATAAAAAAACATTGGTTTACCCATGGCTTTTAATAATATTTATTGGGAATTGAGTCATTTTTTATAGTTTTTTAATCTATTATAACATAAATACATATTTTATTATTACATTGGATTTCGAAAAGTGATTTTCCATAAAATAATGTTCTAAAATTCATAAGATCCATTTTAGACTCTGGAATATCGTTAATGTGTTTAAAAATTGTTTTAAATCCATTAAAATGAGTATTATTATTAAAATAACATATTTTAGGTCATGGATTCTATTTCATTAATTATTACATCACTATTTAATTCATAAAACATATCGAAAAACACAAAACAATTTTTTTTACTATTCATCAAAAAATAAATTATTTTAGAAATCTCCGAAAAATTGTCCCTACGATAACTTCAACATGTTGAGTTAAAATATTAAATTTATTTTATGAAAATAATTCTTTAAATATAATAATTTTAAATTTTAAATTAAAACTTATTATTTATTGTAAAATAATAGTTTTTATTGAAAAATTTCAAACACATGTATAACCTTCATAAACTTTTAATAAAGTATATTATTATTTATATTTAAATAAATAGAGTTATAAAAGGATATTTATTATAAATAAACATTATTCAGAATAATTATGTCTATTATAAAAGTTTATATATTTTTTCTAAAAATGCATTTATATTTTATTCGTATAGAAAAACTATCTATCAATGTTCATCCTATATTCATGTATATTTTAGTAAAATAAAATAACACAAAAAATGGGATTCATAAAATGGATATTTCATTTATAAAATGGAAAATATACTTTTATGATACTATAGTCTAGACACATAACCCCTTTTTCCATGGAATATTCTCTAAGGGTAAGTTGTGTGATGGTGGTAGTTTCATGGGGTTCCTCTAATAACATTGACCTAGTTGTGATCTCCAATAACTTTAAATTCTCACATATTCAGTTTAATTCAATCCTCACTTGTTGATGATGTTCTTGGGATTGGTCGATGGTGATCCTCATTGACCCTTCCTCCCTCCAAAGTTCTAAAATATGGGCCTAAAAAGGAATAAATCAACTGGTTAAGGCCATCATTTATTCCTTCTATATTAAATTAAATATTACTATTAGTCTTAATATAAACTAATCCAAATGATCACATTATAACTGCTATTTTACCAATGTTCATAACACCCAATGGTCACATTGACCAATTTTCATATTGACCAATTTTCATATTGAACAATAGTAGTCACGAACCAGATTTGGTCACCTTCAAAACCGGAACCCGATTGGGTCCGTGGCAAGATCCGAAGGGAGTTCCCAATCCCCATGGTTTTACACAAGTTCCCAGGTATCTTATATGAGTGTTTGGGAACGATATAACCGAGTTCAGAAACATAAGACAACAAAATATAATAAATAAACTAAATCTGAAATTTTCCCCAAACAAGCCTTTAATAAAATTCTGATTTGGGAAACAAGGATTATACAAAACCCAAAGTCTAAACAAAATAAGAAAGCCAAAATGGACAGAAAAAGAACCACCTTAAGGAAAGGGGAATCACCCTCAAGCCGTCTCCATAATACCACACCAAGAAGGACCGCTAGAAACCTAGACCAACAATTCTATGAGCATTACCCAAACCTACAACAAATATTATCAAGTATACATACACCTGAAGGTGTAATTAGGGTATGATAAAAATCTCAACAGGATTCCACCACAAAAGTATTCAATGTGATAATCATTATAAAGAAAAAATATGGCACGTTTTGTAAACAAGAAATGCTAGTAAAAATCTTTAGGAAATGCAACTTTATATAAAATCAGTTTACATGTGGGATGTTTTAAAGAATCAATACTTTTAAATAAAATGCACAAGCTGCTAAATTTTTTCAACCAAACACACCATATTCTGATTATGAGTGTAAAATGTCCAATGATCACTAGAAACGGGAACACCCCTAGGCACTACCTCGTTGTGGGTCCTAGCTACCTCGTATTTCAGTTAAAGTAACCATACCAATATCTGTTCTCGTGCACATGAGCCACTTGTAGGGATCATACCCATAACCTAGCGGTCCCCCAACATCATCACCATAATAATTTAGTTAGTTTTGTCATCGTCAAACCTGCTACGTGAAATAGGGGCCAAACCCCATGGGATCACTAGCATACTAGTTTACGTCCACCCACCTAGATACCTGGGATTTACCTCTTGTGCTCAAAAAAGTTCCACAAGACATTAAATACCATTTTCACATTAAAGTACCATTTTCTAATAACACACACACCCCCCAAATAGCTCAAATTCATTTCACATAATTTTTTTTTTCATTCAAATTCATTTTGAACTGATACTCACACCAAAACAGCCCACAACGTGTTTCACATCTCTTTCGCACATCAATAAATAATTTAAAAAATAATTAGAAAACATTTCCAAGATAGTACACATCACATAACATCCCTTTCACATTAAACTGGACCATTTAAAAAGTACACTCCTACAAAAACAGTTCCCGAACATAGTTCCACCTCTTACATAAATCAAGAATCCATTTAAAACCATTATAAAAATATTCCAAGGATTGTTACCAAGGTTTGCACAAAAAATCATTCTAAAAACCCAATTTTTAATCCAAACTAATTACAATGTGACATAAAACCATAATTATTAGCTCTATAACAATTTAGTAAAACCATTTCATGAACCATAAAATAGTCCCAAGTGGTACAACATGGAATACACAATGCAACCACACATTTTTACACAAAAATTATACATTAAAATTAAATGCTCAACCAAAGTTACCAAAAAAATGTTTGTACTACACACAACATATTATGAATATTTTAAATAAATAAACCAAGCAATCAAACGCATCATTAAATTATTACACATGGAATCACCAACAAAAAATCTCAAAACACCAAATCCTTGTGCAAAAGTTCACCCACACCATCGTTGCACCACAAGGGAGTTAAATACAACATAAATCCTCAATATTAGACTAATAAATCCACGTTCAATTCCTTGGTTAGAATCCCTAATTTCTGGAAATTAAAAACTTCAAGAAAATATGGATGAATCACTATGAAAAAGGAATAAACCTTGAGAAAAATGGGATACGGGAGGACGGAAACCCACTTACTTGAGATATCTTGAATAAAACGCTCCAAATACAGTAGTATCTAAATATCCAAACAGGAAAAAAAATTCAGGTTTGAATAAGGCTGAGTAGGTCATGTGAGTACTGAAATAGCGGAAAAATATTAAAAATTGAAGGAGTTATGAAAGAAACAAGTTACCTCTTCAAATATGGACAATCTAAGAAAACCAGAGAATTTTTTCCCTAATTTGCAATGAATATGTGCTCTAAAGAGGGGTAAAAGAGCATGGGGTTGTGACTTGGGTTTGTTTTCTTGGGTAATAGTTGGAATCACCAAAAACCCTTAAGCATTAAATGATATATTAAAGAATTAATTTTTTTTTAAGCAGGAAATGGGCTTACAGGCTCACCCAATACCCTAATAAAAACCCCAAATCCCTCATGATTATGGATTCCTATACTGTACAAAATGATATGGTTTTTTTAATATACTAGAGAATTCCAATTTGGAAGTAGAATGGGTGTAAAATGTTGAAAAATTATGTATTTTTAAAAAAACAAAATCTCTTTTTAAAACATGAACTGGGTTAACAGTTTGGCCCAAATCATCAAAACACACCCTTTCCCCAAAAACTACATGAGAAACACCCACAAAAAATAAATAATAGAAATTAAATGAAAAATAAATTTAAAATAATTCATTGATGCTACAATTCTCCCCAACATAAAACTTTCCTCCCTCATAATGCTACAGTAAGGCGAAAAGCAAAAAACCAAACCCAATTGAAAGGCCTAAATGGACTCATTTGGCATGTTTCGCCCTCCCCCAAAAGGCCAAAACCCCTCCAATTGATAAATAAAGGAACTTATACTCTCACCAACAAAAACATACAACACTTCATGAAATGATCAATTACATTCAAACTAAATCCCAAAAAATGCCTCAAACACTATCCCAACAAGACTCAGGAAACTTACCTATAACGAAAAATGAAAACGAATATGCTCACCACAATCTTACTTCAACAAATCCATTAGGCACACTCCAATACAAACTTTTAATCAAGGAGGATGTTGAAAGTTAAATAACTTCGAATGATACTACCTATTTCCAAACCAATATTAGGGAAAAATGAAGTTATTGATATGGGGAGACACAAACAGAATCCCCACCATAAGGGGAAACCCAGTTTTTTTCTGAGATAGAATCGGACACTAATAGGGGGAGGCCCAAACACACTCCTGGAATAAGGTGTAGAATTTCATTATAATTTTCCAAAATGACTTACGTGAGACTCATAGTGGGTCTCCCCACCATAAAAACCAACCATCTTAACCGACCAGCACATGCCAGCATGAAAAGACCCCAATATTTAAAGAGTTTACAAGACTGCACAGTTAGTCCGTACAGTTTGGGAAATCTGGTGCTAACTGTGTGGAGAATTCATTCAAAAGTGGAATCTTCGCATGGTTACATGGACCAAGGTGCATAACCATACAGAGACCTTGTAGTATCTACAGTCTCGTATTGAACGGTTTCCTATGTTGGCACACAGTTTCTACTAACCGTGCACAAACCATTCTCTTCGATCTGGCTAGCATAAATTTCATCCTTTTCTCTAAATATTCATAGGAAAACCAAAGTAATAACATGGACTTAGCATATAACATGGAAACAAGGTCCTCCCACCTCTACCACCAAAAGGGAATAACTGTAACAAGATGATGACACCAGAGGTTTAAAATATTCCTATATTTAATACTGAGGATAAGACATTAACCCAAGGATTGAATGACCCCATGATTTCCCCTAACTACCCACCAGCTTCACCCCATCACATATGGCTAGATATTAGATGATTTAAGCATCACCTACCTCATAGTCAGGCTTTGGAGACCCCTGAATAGAACTTCTACTTTCAGTGACACAAACAATTGCATAGTGATATCAGATGGTCTCAATGAGACATGAAACACTTAAAACTCCATTTACCCAAACCCACCATTTTAACAATACAAGGGATTAAGGATTTCACACAAATCACCCCTTGTTTCATTGTATTGTAAAAATAGAATGAAGGAACATATAGAAACACCTTACTCTAGAACATAGGATTTCATAATTCCCTAAATGGAGACGTGCATCCAACAAAATAGATACTCTCATTATATTTCACAATCATCACCCTTACAGTCAAACAAACACACAACATTTAAATGTGCCACCAAACATGACCATTGAAACTAAAAAACACAAGGATAGGGGCCTTATGCTGAGTCCCAAACAGCACATGATTCCAGGAAGTAGCCATAAAAGAAACTCTTGGCCAGTTTTTCCACACCGGTGGCCTAACATGAACCCTTTATTTGATGAGACAGACGAAAGACCAAAAGGCCCCTTAAGACATCATTCTACATTGACAACCATGAACTTAATTCACCTTCGATGACATAGGAAAATTAAGAAACTAAGGTCTATTTCAACCTCCCCAAACCACTCTTTCTCTACAAGGGGATCAACATAACTGAAAAAAATATGGGTATACACAATCTCCAAAGTACAAAAAGAAAATCATTGTGTTCATCAACTAGAGGATCATCCAACAAAGAATCTTTGTGTGCCACACATTGTTAACGCATAAACTATTTATGGGGGAATACCCTACTGAACAAGAAAACCCAAGGACCCAACCAAGATGTTAATTTGGTCACAAAATACCACAAAGGAGAGCCAAATAGATGAGGGGAGACACCAAATTATCCTCCCGAAAATTTTCTCAAAAAATACCACTAACCAACGCTTAATTCCATCTTATTGGTGAAACACAAACCCAAGACATCCTTTAAACAATAGGGGTTCTTGAACATGAAACATCCCACAATAAAATACCTAAAACACATAAGAAACACCTCCCAACCACACATTATCAATACGAAAAAATTTCTTCAAAATCGTTTTAAAAAAACCATGTTTGTGGGTCTCACATTTTCCAATGGTATCTCGTGAGCCTCAAACCTTCATGTTTATATGCCGAACTGGGAACCCACCACATAACCATCCTAAAACATACCTAGTAATTCCATTAACCATCCATATTCCCATATAAACCCATGCATGTGTCCACCCTTGAGTACACCAAATTCAAAAACCAAATCATTCCTCTTTTTAACATCAAAACATTTTAACCACACTTTCCCTTTCTCAAAACCGCTAACCATAAAATCAAAACTGAATTTACATCTTAAAATCCAATTTAGAAAATGGCCCATCATTCAATAAAAACCCACTTTCATTCCATTCACAACCATTTCAAAATATTTCATCCCATGTCAAACCACTTTTAATTTCATGAAAAAAACCCATTTCATAAATCACCATTTAATTAAGAACTCAATTCTATTTTCAAAACAAGGTTCCAAAATTTCATAAATTTTTTCAAATTATAATTAATTATCAAATTAAAATCCATAATCTATCCCCAGACATAAATTGTAAAAAAAATTATTCCATTTGAAACAATTTTCAATAGTTTTGAAAATTTTAAATCAAAAAGATTTTCAAATACCACTTTAAACATAATTTTTGTGTTATAAGGTGGTGTATACACAACATTTACAATTTCTAAACAACTCTAAAAATTCATTTCCACCCTTTTTGAAATGAAACAAAATTAAATTTATTATATAATCATTTCACTAAAATTTCATGTTTCTTAAAACCCTGTCATGTTTTTAAAACCAAATTTCCATGATTCCAAAACAAAAAAAAACACAATACAATACGAGAGGAAACTATTGTCGGAGGGTGACTGGGACATATGGGTGGAATCCATACATCAATAACTTCACCATCACTGAGAGAGTTCTAGGTAAATATCCCCGGCTCCACATGGCTTTCCAGGCCCTACATTCTCATTGGGACTATCCACTCAACTCCCTTTTCATTTCCCCCAATCATCAACAAACCATGAGAAATAAAAAACCCAGATAAAACCCAACATCCATGGTTAAATGAATCTCATCACAAGGTGTGGTGGATGAGAACCCTAATCATAATCAGAATTTCAATTCTCAATAATCCTAGCCCCGAAATATCCTGACTCTTCCCTAAATAACATGACCTAATAGAGTGAACCACCTTTGATACCTTTTTGTCACAAACCAGATTTTGTCGCCTTCATAACCAGCACCTGACTTGGCCTTTGGAAAAACCCGAAGAGTGTTCCAAACCCCCATGGGTTGGAACAAGTTCCCAGGTATCAAATATTATAGTTTGGGAATTATCTACCTATGTTCAGAAACATAATCCAACCAAATACAATAAATAAAATGAATCATAAATTTTACCCCAAAAAGGCATTTAATAAAATTAAGAATTTGGAAACAATTTTTATACAAAAAAACCAAGGAAAAATAAAGGAAAAAATCAAAATGAAAGCCCAAGAACAACCTAAAAGAAATGGGGAATCACCCTCAAGCCATCTCCACAATACCACACCACAAAGGACCTCTAGAAATCCATCCCACCAGTTCTAAGAGCTTTACCCAAACCTGCAAGAAACAATACCAAGTATATTTACACCCAATGGTGTATTTAAGGTGTGATCCAAATCCCAGTAGGATTCCACCAAAAAAATATTACATGTGATAATCATTGTAATATATAAAGCATTCAATTTTTGTAAACAAGAAATGCCAGTAAAAAATCTTTAGGAAATTCGACATTAAATAAAATCAGTTTTCAAGTGGGATATTTTAAAGAATAAACACTTTTAAATAAAATTCACAAGATAATGAATTTTTCCATCCAAACACACCATATTCCTACAATGAGTTTAAAATGTCCAATGGTCACTAGCAATAAGGAACACCCCTAGGCACTAGCTCATTGTGGGTCTCAGGTACCTTGTATCTCGGTGAAAGTAACCATATAAATATCCATTATCATGAACACGATTAAAAAGTAGGGATCATACCCATAACCTAGTGGTCCCCCAACTTCATCATCATCATAGTTTAGTTAGTTTTGTCATCATTAAATATGCTACGTGAAACAGGGGGAAACGCCATGAGATCACTTGCATACTATTACATGTCCACCAACCTAGATGCTCGGGTTTTCGCTCTTGTGCTCAAAAACGTTACACAAGCCATGAAATAACATTTTCAAATTAAAATAACATCTAAAAATAAGACACACACCAAACACCCCACACAAATTTCACATAATTTCCTTTTTCATTAAAATTCATTTTGAAACCATTCTCACACCAAAACATCCCACAAGATGTTTCACATATCTTTCACACATCAATAAATACTTTAAAAATTTTTTTGAAACATTTAAAAGATAGTACACATCACATAACAGCCCTTTCACATTTAAATGGACCATTTCAAAAGTACAGTACAACCAAAATAGTTTACCGACACAGTTTCACCTCTTACATAAATCATGAAACCATTTAAAACCTTCATAAAACAATTCCATGGAGTGTAACCAAGATTTTCAAATAAAATAATTCCTAAAACACTATTTTGAATCTAAATTCATTCCAATATAACATAAAACCATAATTTTTATCCCTATAACCATTTAATAAAACCATTTCATTAACCATAATGTAGTCCCATGTTGTACAACATGGAATACACAAGACAAACACACATTTTGATAAAAAATTATACTTTAAATTTATCCACTCAACCAAAGCTACCAAAAATAGTTTTCACACTACAAAAAACATAGTAGAAACTTTCTAAATAAACAAACCAAGCAATCCAACTCATCAATAAATTATTAAACATGGAATAACCTACCACAAATGTCAAAACCCCAAATCCATGGTCTAAAGTTCACCCACACCACCACCACACCACAAGGTAGTTAAATAAAATGTAAAACCACAATATTACACCAATAAACCCGTGATCAAAACCTAGGTTCAAATACCTACTTTATAGAAATTACTAACTTCAAGAAAATATGGATGAAACCCTAAATAAAATTAAGAAACCCAAACAAAAATGGATAAGTGAGGAAAGAAACCCACTTACTTGAGATATCTTGAATAAAACGCTCCAAATACACCAGTAACTGAATTTCCAAGCATCCAAAAATAAAATTGATGTTCTCATAAGGCTAATTAGGTCAAGTGAGAACTAAAATAGAGGAAAATAGTAAAAATTTAAGGATTTATCAATGAAACAAGTTACCTCTTTAAATCTGGATGATTTGAGAAATCCAGATATGTTTTTCCCTCATTAGTGATGAATATGAGCTCCACATAGGGGGAAAGAGAATAGGTCGTCGCCTTGGGTAAGTGGGCTCGGGTGAGAGTTGGAATCACATAATAACCTGAAAAATTGAATGAGATATTAAAGGATTTTTTTTAAAGTAGTAAATGGGCTTAATAACTGTGTGGAGCATTCTTTCCAAAGTAGAATCTTCACATGGTTACATGGAATGAGGTGCACGACCATGAAAAGACCTTGCTGTATCTCCTGTCTCTTATTGCACGGTTTCCTATGTTGGCACATGGTTTCTACTAACCTTGTGCAAACCATTCTCTTTGATCTGGCTAGCATAAATTTCATTCTTTTCTCTACAAACTCATAAGAAAACCAAGGTAATAACATGGAAACAAGGTCCTCCCACCTCTACCACCAAATGGGTATAAATGGAACAAGATGATGACACCAAAGGTTTAAACTATTCCCATATTTAATACTAAGGATAAGACATTAACAAACGGTTTTAATGACCTCGTGATTTCCCCTGACTATACACCAGCTTCACTCCATGACATATGGCAAGATATTAGATGATTGAAGCATCGCCTACCCTGTAGTCAGGCTTTGGAGACCCTCGAATGGAACTTCTTCTTCTAGTGACACAAACAATTACATACTAATCTCATATGGCCTCAATGAGACATGACACACTTCAAACACACTATACCCAAACCCACCATTTTAACAATACAAGGGCTTAAATAGTTCACACACATCACCCCTTGTTTCATCAGATTAGAAAAATTGAAGGAAAGGACATATAGAAACACCTTCCCCTAGAACATAGGATTTTTAAATTCCCTAAAGGGAGATGCGCATCGAACAAAATAGAGACTCTCATCATATTTCACAACCTTCACCATTACAGTCAAATGAACACACAACATTTCAAGGTGCCGCCGAACATGACCATTGAAACTAAAAAACACAAGGATAGGGGCCTTATGCTGAGTCCCAAAGAGCACACAATTCCAGGAAGTATCCATAACAGCCACTCTTGGCCAGATTTTCCACACTGGTGGCCTAACATGAACCCTTCATTTGATGAGACTGACGAAATACCCAAAGGCCCCTTAAGACATCATTCTACACTGACAACCATGAACTTAATTCACCTTCAATGACTTAAGAAAATTAAGAAACTAAGGTCTATTTGAACCTCCCACAACCACTCTCCCTCTACAAGGGGATCGACATAACCGAAAAAAATATGGGTATACTCAATCTCCAAAACACAAAAAGAAAGTCCTTATGTTCATCAACTGGAGGATCTTCAAACGAAGAATCACCGTGTGCCACACATTAGTCACGCATCAACTATTTATGGGGGAATACCCTAGTGAACAAGAAAACCCAAGGAACCAACCAAGATGGTCATTTGGTCACAAAATACCACAAACCAGATCCAAACATATGAGGGGAGACACCAAATAGGCCTCCCGAACATTTTCTCAAAAAAGACCATTGACCAACGCTTCATTCCAACTTATCGGTGAAACACAAACCCAAAACATCATTTAAACAAGAGGGGTTATTGAACTTGAAACATCCCATAATAACAATACCTAAAACACATAAGCCACACCTCCCAACCCAACATAATCAATACGAAAAAATTTCTTTCAAAATTGTTTAAAAAAACAGTGTTTGTGGGTCGCACATTTACCAATGGTATCTCGTGAGCCTCCCACTTTCATGTTTACACGCCAAACCGGGAACCCATCACATATCCATCCTGAAACTCATCCAGTAATGCCATTAACCATCCATACTCCCATATAAACCCATGCATGTGGCCACCCATGGGTACACCAAATTCAAAAACCAAATCTTTCCTCTTTTCAACATCAAAACATTTTGACCACACTTTCCCTTTCTCAAAACCGCTAACCATAAAATCAAAACTCAATTTACATATTAAATCCCAATTTAGAAAATGACCCATCATTAAATAAAAACTCACTTTCATTCCTTTCAAAACCATTTCTAAATATTTCAACTCATTTAAAACCAGTTCTAATTTCATAAAAAACCCATTTCATAAATTTCCATTTAATTAAGAACTCAATTCTCATTTCAAAACAAGGTTCCAAAATTTCATAATTTTTTTTTTCATATTATCATTAGTTAAAAAATTAAAATCCATCATCAATCCCCAGACATAAATTCAAAAAAGAATCCATTCAACACAATTTTCAATAGTTTTGAAATTATTATTTGAAAAATATTTTCAAATCCCACTTTAAACATAATTTTTGTTTTATAAGGTGCTGTAAACACAACATTTACCATCTGTAAAATTCTCTAAAAATTCATTTCCACACTTTTTTAAATGATACAACATCCAATTTATTAGAAAATCATTTAACTAAAATTTCATGTTTCTTAAAACCGTGTAATTTTTATTTTAAAACCAAATTTCCATGATTCCAAAACAAAAAGACATAATACAATGCGAGAGGAAACTATTATCGGTGGGTGACTGGGAAATATGGGTGGCATCCATACACCAATCACTTCACCATCATAGAGAGAGTTATAGTTAAATATCACCGGCACCACATGGCTTTCCAGGCCCTATAAGCTCATTGGGACTATCAACCCAACTCTCTTTTCATTTCCCTCAATCATCAATGAACCATGAGAAACAAAAAACTCAGATAAAACCCGACTTCCCTGGTGACATGAATCTCATCACGAGGTGTGATGGCTGGGAACCCTAATCATAATCAGAATGTCAATTCTCAAGAATCCTAGCCCCTAACTATCCGGACTCTTATCCAAATAACATGACCCCATTGAGCGTACCACCTTTGATACCGTTTTTTCACAAACCATATATGGTCGCCTTCATAACCAGCACCTGACCTTGTCTTTGGAAAAACCCAAAGCATGTTACCAACCCCCATGGGTTGGCACATGTTCCAAGGTATAAAATATGATTGTTTGGGAATGATTTTCCTGAGTTCAGAAACATAAGGCAACCAAATACAATAATTAAAATGAATCATAAATTTTACCCTGAACAAGAATTTAATAAAATTCAGAATTGGGAAACAAGTTTTATAGAACTACCAAGGACAAAAAAAGGAGAAAAACAAAATGGAAAGCCCAAGAACCACCTAAAGGAAATGGGGAATCACTCTCAAGCCATCTCCACAATACCACACCACAAAGGACCTCTAGAAATCCATCCCACCAGTTCTAAGAGCTTTACCCAATCCTGCAAGAAACAATACCAAGTATATTTACACCCAATGGTGTATGTAGTGTGTGATCAAAATCCCAGTAGGATTCCACCAAAATAATATTACATGTGATAATCATTATAAGATATAAATCTTGCAATTTTTGTAAACAAGAAATGATAGCAAAAATATTTAGGAAATTCGACATTAAATAAAATCAGTTTTCAAGTGGTATATTTTAAAGAATAATCACTTTTATGTAAAATGCAGAAGCTACTTAATTTTTTCATCCAAACGCACCATATTCCTACAATGAGTGTAAAAAGTCCAATGGTCACTAGCAACGGGAACACCCCTGGGCACTAGCTCGTTGTGGGTCCCAGGTACCTTGTATCTCGATGAAAGTAACCATATAAATATCCATTATCATTCATATGATTAACTACTAGGGATAATACCCATAACCTAGTGGTCCCCCAAAATCATCATCATCATAGTTTAGTTATTTTTGTCATCTTCAAACATGATATGTGAAATAGGGGAAAACGCCACAGGATCACTAGCATACTAGTACATGTCCACCCTCCTAGATGCTCGGGTTTTCGATCTTGTGCTCAAAAAAGTTACACAAGACATGAAATAACATTTTCAAATTAAAATACCATTTCAAAATCTGACACACACCAAACACCCAACACACAAGTCACATAATTTCGTTTTTCTTTAAAATTCATTTTGAAACCATTCTCACACTAAAACAACCCACAACACGTTTGACATATCTTTCACACATCAATAAATACTTTAAACAATTTTATAAAACATTTTAAAGATAGTACACATCACATAACATCCCTTTCACATTTAAATGGACCATTTCAAAAGTACACTACAACGAAAATAGTTTACCAGCATAGTTTCACCTCTTACATAAATCAAGAAACCATTTAAAACCGTCATAAAACAATTCCATGGAGTGTAACCAAGATTTTAAAATAAAATAATTCCTAAAACACTATTTTGAATCTAAATTCATGCCAATATAACATAAAACCATAACGTTTTACCCTATAACTATTTAATAAAACCATTCCATGAACCATAATGTAGTCCAATGTTGTACAACATGGAATATACAAGACAAACACACATTTTGATAAAAAAATTATACTTTAAAATTAACCACTCAACCAAAGCTACCAAAAGTAGTTTTCACACTACACACAACATATTAAAAACGTTATAAACAAACAATCCAAGTAATACAACTCATAAATAAATTATTACACATGAAATCACCTACCACAAATGTCAAAACACCAAATCCTTGGTCGAAAGTTCACCCACACCACCGCCTCACCACAAGGGAGTCAAATAAAACCTAAGAACACAATATTACACCAATAAACCCAAGATAAAACCCTAGGTTAGAATCCCTATATTATAGAAATTACTAACTTCAAGAAAATATGGATGAAACCCTAAGTAAAAGTAAGAAACCCAAACAAAAATGGAGAAGGGAGGAAGGAAACCCACTTACTTGAGATATCATGAATAAAATGCTCCAAATACGCCAGTAACTGAATTTCCAAGCAGCCATAAATAGAATTGAGGTTCCCATAAGGCTGATTAGGTCAAGTGAGAACTAAAATAGAGGAAAAATAGTAAAAATTTAAGGATTTACGGATGAAACAAATTACCTCTTCAAATTTGGATGATTTGAGAAATCTAGAGAAGTTTTTCCCTCATTAGTGATGAATATGAGCTCCACAGAGGGGGGAAGGATAACGGGTGGTTGCCTTGGGTATGTGGGCTTGTGTGAGAGTTGGAATAACATACACACATGAAAAATTGAATGATATATTAAAGAATTATTTTTTTAATGTAGTAAATGGGCTTACGAACTGGCCCAATTACCCATTAAAAACTCCAAATCAATCATGGTTATGGATTCCTATGAGATCAAAAAGGATATGGTGGTTTTAATATAACCTTGGATTCCAATTGGGAAGTGTAATGTGTGTAAAATTTTAAAAAATGTCAGAGTTATAATAAAACAATTTTTTTTTTAAAACATGAAATGGGCTCATAGTTTAGCACAAATAAATAAAACACACCCTTTCTTCCGAAACTACATTTTAAATCCCCAAAAAATCAAGAATAGTAATTAAATGAAAAATACCTTTAAAAGAATTCATGGATGTGAAAATAGTCATATAAACAAATGGTCATATCCTAATGGTCACTTTTCCCTTTATACCCTATATATACTCTTACATTCATCGACACTTACTACTCCATCCACAAATATTTTACCAATTACTTTGATAATTTTTATTATATTCGTAACATTTATTTTTCTTTTCACGTTTTTCAGGGATGGTTTAGTCTTCTTTCTAGAGTATGAACCTGTAGGTTATACCATTACATTGTTGATATTCTTTGGTTTTTACATCCTTCTAGTATTTTTAGTGACTGTAATTTTAGTTATCACATTCCATGAAATATTTTTATACTATTTAAATTATATTTAAATATATTTTGTATTATAATAAAATATACATTATAAAAAAATAGAGATATTTTAATAATCATAAAATGAAATTTGCACGTCATTACATTCTCCCCCTCCCCCACCATGAAAATTTCATCCTTGATATTTGTGTCCTAATAAAAAATAAATGGGGTATTTTTTTCATCATTTTATTCTTCATGTTCGCAGGTATCCTCTTCAAACTTTTGATTTCTATATAGGACTTTCACAATCTATTTTGTCCAGTTCGTTAACACTTTTTCCCTTTTTATAAGGATCCTAATCGGTTCCTCTTCATATGAAAAGCTAACATCCAACTCCATAATATTACAATAAAGTACATGTGTTGGTTCAGATATATACTTTCTCAATAGGGATACATATAAGACATCATAGACATTGTAAGTATTAGTTGATAGTTTTAACTGATAAGTAGCACCTCCAACATTCTGCGGAATCCCAAATGGTCAAATATTCATTGTCTTAGTTTCCTTATATTTTAAAATCTCATAAATTCATTCCACAGTGATATCATGGGAAGAAAATTATCTCCATCATGAAATTATATTTATTTTCTATGGTTTTCAAAATAAATGTTCTACCAAATCTTAGCATCATTGATGTGTTTCTGAATTAATTGTTTCTTTTATGTTGTATCCATCATTATATCTTGTCCAAGTAGTTTCTCTTCTCCAATTCAACCTAAAATATTGGAGTTCTACACCATTTTTCATATATAGCTTCAAAAGGTGTCATTTCAATACTTGAGTGGTAAAATATTGTCATAGGAGAATAGAACAAGTGGAATATATTGGTCCAAAACCATGAAAATCATGTGATATAACCTTTATCATGTCGTCCATTTCGTGAATTCCCCTTTCAGACAACCCATTAGTTTTAGTATGATAGGTTGTTCATAGATTTACTTCTGTATTAATAGACTTTTGAAGGATCCTCTCAAATTTTGAATTAAATATTGGGTATTTATCAGAAATAATTGATAGTGGTATCCCATGGAGTCTCACTACTTCTTAAATATTGGGGTGAGCTAGTCTCTCTATGGAGAAATAATTTTTGATATATATGAAATGGGAAGACCTTTTCAATCTATTGAATATTTTCCATATAGTATTATTCCCCATGGATATATTTGGTAGTCTAGTAAAAATGTCCATAGTGTTGTTTTCCTACTTCCATATGGGAATGGGTAGCGGATTCAATAACCCATTATCAATTTTTCACTGCAACTTCACTTGTTGAAACACCGTGCACCTTAGAGTGTAATCTAAAATCACCCTTTTAATACTAACCCACTAATATTTATCATGAAGTTCCCTATACATTTATTTTATTTCGGTATTTATAGAGAATGATGATTTATGATCATCATCCATTATCTCATTCTTTATCTACATGATAAATGAAATACATATTCGTGTACCAATTTTCTATAAAACTTATTGATCAATATTAAATTCCCTAATAAATACATTTTTCAAAGGCTATAAATTCATTATCATTAAATGATATCTCATTGAGATTTCTTGATCTTCTCTAGTAGTGATGGTTGATAAATAATTTGAGATAAGATTGATGATGTCCCTTCAATTACTATTCCCATGTCCAACCTAATTAGGTCCTTCATCATTTGATCTCCTTCAATCCTCATCATTGTGAGAACACTAGGATATTTCCTGCTCAATACATCTACAAAACTATTTTATCTTCTGCGGTGATAAAGAATTGAATGAACATAGTATTTAAGAAGAACCAATCATCTACATTGTCTCGTGTGTAATTATTTTTGTGTGAATAAATACTTCATACTTTATTTCTATGTATATATCACATTTTCCCATAAATATAGTGTCTCCATATCGTCAGAGAAAAAAAAGTGTCTAATTCCATGTTATGAGTAGGATAGTTCCTTTCGGTATGATTTAACTATCATGATGCATACGTTATAACCTTGTCATTTTTCATGTGAAAAAAACAATCTCTTTTAGAGATTATTAACTATAAGTAACAATGCAATTTCTGATAGAGGGTAGAGCTAGCACAATCTCACTAACTGATATCCTCCTCAGTTCAGGGAAACATTAATCACTCCTCTTTATCCAGATAAACTTAACTACCTTTTGAGTTTACTTTTTATATATTAGAAATTTGTTATCATTTATTTATAAACCTTCTATAATATCCTATTAGACCAAGGAGAATATGAATATCAGTAACTGTTATAGGGTGATTACACTCCACTATATCCTTTATCATGGTAGGATAAACAGATATTTCTTTACTAGTTACAATGTGGCCCAAAAATTCAACTTTTTTAACTTGAACCCTCATTTTCTAAATTTAAAAAATAGATTATCATTTCATAGTATTTGAAATATGACCCTTATATAATCTTCATGATCCTTGTGCCTTTTCAAATATATCATAATATCATCAATAAAGACGAGCATAAGTTTGACAAGGAAATATTTGAAGAACCCCGAAACACCCGAAGATGGAAGGGTTGAATCACGGTGTCAACATTTTCTTAAAATGTGATGGATCTTGTTACTAAATTTTTAGGAAAATGATAGACCTATATGATGGTAAATTGAAGAAAAAAAACAATCACATGAAAATAGAAAACACATCAGTTTTTCTTGGTCCTCCACTGAGGTCTAGTCCAAGGAGCATACACCAATAATGTGTTAGTCATTCCTAAATCCACTAATATTCACTAGTTTTATAGTAAAAGAGTTTAGAAATAGTAACTTTTCTCTAGGAACACTATCATTATACGATTTTAGGGAGAGTACAACTCGTCCCTCAGAACACTTCCTTCGACTTCCCCTAGCTCACTACCTTGGGTGAAGTCATAATCAATATATCCACATGAACATCACTTAATATAGAATTCCATTAATGTATTTTTATCTACCATTAATGAGAATCTGCTTGCATCAATGTAATAAATTAATTACCTTGAAATCACTGAACAAACAAACCATATATTCAAAACCTAATTGAATCTCAACGCACCACATGTGCAGAACACCTATTCTTGCATGCAAGTTTTGGGATTTTCATCCAAGATGTATTTCGATAAAACCTTATCATACACACTACCACACCATGAGATTCACTTAGTCATTATGGAATTAAGGACTATTCCCTGTGTAAGATTTATTGTGTTTAAGTCTTCCACATACAACTCTTTCATGCGGTAGATATACTGGATATTCATTGAAAAAAAATCTATGTCTTAACTAGGGGTAGTTGCGTATTTATAGACCTCTAGGACCCTGCATGAAAGAATCGAATAGATCTTCATCTATGAGTGTAATATTTTATATGATCATGTAAAACAATTTTTAATGTCACAATGGTCGTGTAACTCTTTTTTGTGCAACGTTGTCTTTTGTGCATATATAAATCCTTTACGCACTTTTTGACATTTATATATTTTTATTTGATGATCCTAAAACATTCATTACATGAAACCTTCCAATAAACCTTAAATCATTCCATAAGATTCCTTTTTCAATAACACGTTTCTCCGTTCTCCAATTTTTGGACCCATAATTTTTCAAACACTGGGAAAAAACACAACCTTCAATACTATTTTCAACATGAACTATAAAAATACTTTCCCTACAAAATCCATGATCATACAAGTGGATTGAAAACAAACACAATCCAATCTCCATTTCCTGCAAAGAACATACTTGGTTCCAACATTATTTAATGACTATATTGATCAGATGTATAAATAGGGTAGGAGAATTAGTCAAGCGGAAGGGAATAACAACAAACTATAATGATTATATTTGGAATGGAAGGAATTATTTTCGATATCATGTTTCCTCACACTCAACTAATGATATATTAATCATAGGTAAATATTAGAGATGAATTGAGCCTGATGATGTTGTTCGAACAAATAATTTATACTCAGAAGAGGATATTTGTACTTCAATAATATTCCATTATGTTCTCTATAATTAATGCTTAGTCTCATTAATATATATTTCTTATTTCAAAGAAAATTGGTTCTTCCCAAGGAGACGCACTTGGTCAAATAAAACATTTCAACAAAAGATCCGGAAGATTATTGTTTAAATTCTTCTAACTCAACATTTTTTAATCTATATGATTTCTTCAATATCTGATTTCATCCAGGCATGTTATCAGTGGTGAACTCAAACTCTCATTTGGGGGAGGTCTAGGTAACTTCTCAAGAAATAAATCAATTAATTCTCAAATAATGGGGTCATTTTCAATATTTATACTCTCATTTTATTCTCCCTCACTAGATCATATCTACAAATAATTTTGTAGGAGTTTCTTCTAGATAAATTCCAGGCTAGGATATCTCTACTTTCAAAATAACTCTAGGTTTTTGATACAATATCACTGAAATTTACTTTCTTACATATTTTATGTTAGTATTATAGTTTGAGAGTCAGTTTATCCTAGTATAATGTCAATTTTCACCATAGCACTATCTAACATATTTCAGATTAGATTGTACTCTCCAATGTTACCAGTAGAGTTTCCATACACCTTTGATGCATGGATAATTCTTCTAGGAGTCATAAATAATAACTCTAATTATACAAATTTAGGGTTTGTTTCTACATTATTGTGAATCATAGATGAAATAAAATAATGTGTATAACCATAGTCAAACAAAGTACATGGTAGATTTTGGATAACAATGAGTGTACCTACCACCACATCATTTGGAGCCTCTACTTTATCTATTTTTATTGATAAAGCATGACCTTGAACCCTTGTCTTATATTGAGGTTTATGGTGGTTTCATTCCATTTTATTCTAATTTGGACATTGATTTAAAAAGTTCCCAAGATGGACACACTTGAAGAATTAAGATTCATGCTATTCCTTCACAATCTTCCCTTTGTATTTTTCATTGAGGTGTTTAGGATTCACCTGATTATGATAGTTCTAAGAAACATGGCCATATCATATTAAACTGAACCACTTTCTGAACAAATGAATTTTGTGCCCAAAAAAATTCCCACATATTCTTCATGTCAGCAATTTCATTTTCATCTCCTCTCTTTTGTGATCATAGTACTTCCTTGAGTTTGGATCCATTTATCCCTTATTTTATTCAGTCTTATCCCCACATTTCATTTATAAAAACTCTATTTCTGCCTTCCTTTCACTCTAAACTGTCTCCCCATAGTTTTCAGAGTCTCAATATTCTATATTCCTTCATAGATGGAGTGTTAGTCTTCTAAGGAACCTATTAACTTTTCTCGCATGACCATACACCCTTGTCCTATATTTAGGTTGATTGTGGTTTCATTCCATTATATTCTAATTTGGAAATTGATTTAAAAAGTTCCCAAGAAGGACACACTAGAATAATTAGACTTCATTCTGTTCCTTCACAATCATCCTTTTGACTTTTTCATTGAGGTGTTGAGGCTTCACCTCATTATGATAGTTTTGAGAAACAAGGCCATCTCATATCAACTTGTATCACTTTCTGAACCAATGAATGTAGTACCCAAATAAATTCCCACATTTTTTTCATGTCAGTAATTTCATTTTCTTCTCCTCTATTCTATGAACATAGTTCTTCCTTGTGTTTGGATCCATTTATCCCTTATTTTATTTTGTCTTATGACACCATTTCTTTTCTAAAAACTCTATTTCAGCCTTCGTTTCACTCTAAATTATCTCCTCATAATTTTCAGAGTCGCAATTTTCTAGATTATTTTATAGATGGAGTGTAAATTTTCTATGTAACCTATTAACTTTTCCCTTAGGATCTATAATAATTCTATAGGTGTGTAGAGAATGTCTGGAAATGTTAATTTTATAGATACCCACTATTTAATTTTCTTTTTGATTCAACTATAAGAATTATTTCTCCATTTTTTTCTCCCTAAATAGGGACAATATTTATTGAAAAATATTATCATAAACTCATCCCACTCCATAAAATCAGTCTCCCCTCTATGTTTAGTGTTATTAATCTGTGTCCACTATTGATGAACTTCTCATTATAAGAAATATACTACCAATGTGAATTCAATTATATCTGAAAAATTAAGTATTGAAAATATATTATCTATAGATGAAATCAAATATTTATAAATTTATATACCAATAGATCCACTAATGTAATGTGTTCATTAATGCATAAAGGATTCAATAGTAAGTTGTACCCTTAGAGGTGAATCTGGATGCTCAACATGATTAATATTATTACTAAAAACCCCATATAGTTAATCCATAATTCTCATGAAGTTATTCATTCCATATTCTATAATATTAGGTAGTTATACAGTGCATCGTGTATTTTTCTCATCGTCTATGTGGTTCCTCCAATTTCACAACATTTTTCTAAAATTAGAAAACCTTACTAAGAAACGTGTATCCTTTAGGAATCTTGTAATTCTATAGAGAGTTTGAGACCTAAAACAAAATTCATAAAAATGTAATTCTTTAATATCCTCTAAAAACAAATTCATTTTATATATATCATTCGTAATGGTTAAAAAATTATGATTAACCAAATATCTCCCAGGGGAGTGTCAAGAAAAATGTGCATACAGTTACATTTTTATACACTAGGTAATGACCGAGTAAAATCTCAATATGAATTTATAGGGGTTCTTAGCCTTTAGTATATTTGTACCAGATCTACATACACTTCTAGTATCTAGGTAGGTATTTCATTTCTTGGAAATCACTAGCTTAATACTTTACCAAAATTCAAGGAAGTCTTTCAATATTTAGACATATCCCTTAGGTTCTTATGAAATGTTTTATAATCCTAATTTCCAAAAATAACCAAATAATACATTCAATACCAAAAATGGAATCTCACATTTTTAATGCATAAAAATTTCATTGCATTGTAAAACTTTTAACAATATAGAGGTTCTTATGAGGTCTAGTTTCTTGGAAATTAGAAACATAATACATGAAAACAAAAAAAATTATTATAATCCACATAAAATAATTTTTAATACATTCACCCTAATTTATTTTTACTAAATCTCATATCCAGGTGACATCGATAAAAATAAATGGATGATCATAAATCCCATTAAGGGAATAAAAAAATAGATATCTATAATGTGACCATAAATCATATTAATATGAAATTTCCATAAGAACAAGATGAATATCGATAAGGAATAACAAAAGGAACATGAGGTACATAACAAAATTAATATCATAAATCATAATATGGGAATGTGGATATAATAAAAAAAGTAATACATACATATTCTTATAACCATGGTTTATCACCAAGGAGTTACAAATATTGTTTTACAAGATTATTCACCAATGTATCATAAAACATGTCATCCCTAAAGATTAATTCCTTACCTTATTCATTAGAAAGCTATCAGGTAAAATCCATCCTATGTATTAATTCATGTGATCCACATTGATTATAATAATTAATTTCATCAATTTTCCAAGGAGAATAAATAAATGGTTTTATATAAAAACATAGAGTACATAAGTCCTTAAATAATTTAACATTACATCATTTTTAACCCAATATGATGGAATTTAAGTTTCATACATGTAAATACCTGAAATAATAAATCATTTTTACATATATTGGAGTACCCATGGAAAATTTATAGGTTTTGGTATTGATAATATGAAAATTTCTCATGAAAAAAGAGAGAAATTAAAGAAATGAATTCTACATCAGATTGAGTTTCATGTGTTTATTAAGGGTAAAATGAGAGGGGATGAGGTATACCATTTTTATAACATTATTTTTTCTATGATGTTAAGATAAAAAGTGTAGGAAAATAATGTAAATTAATATCTAGTAGTAATATATGGAAAATGGTACTTGAATGTAAAAAAAATAAGATGGGAACGACCTTACCATGAAGAGTTTCTTCATAAAACATGAGGGTGGAACAACGGGTTATTAATGATTCCATGGAAAGACACTTTAGGAGAATAAATGTGTTGAATTTAGTGAATTAGGGATTTGGAGTGGATAGGAATAGGAGTAAGGATATGGTATTTATAGTAAAATAGGAGTAATTGTATAATTATTTCTAAATTTGGGTCTTTGAATTCTAGGTTGTGTGAAATGAAAACCCATTATCATACCCATAGAGTTTTCTCGTTATATTTAGAATATGAGTCCTAATTTATTGTATTGTTCTATATTAGAACCAAAACCCATATTTTATTATAACATTGTACATGGGAAAGTTACTTTCCCAAAAATAATGTTTTAAAATTCATAACTTCCATTTTAAGCATTGGAATGAAATTTATGGGTTTGAAACTTGATTTTCATCCATTGAAATACATATTATTAACAAAATAAAATAATTTAGGTCATAGATTATATTTAATTAATTATTATATCATTATTATATAAAAATGATGTCATAAGTCATACTAAAAACACATAACTTTTTTTACTACTCCCCAAAAAAATAATGTTTTTTGGAAAATTATAAAAAATACACCCCTAACATAATTTTGATGTGATGAATTCAAGTATAATATTGATTTTATCAAAATAATTATCTAAATATGAGAATTATAACATTTAAATAATAACTTCTTATATATTGGAAGAAACTATTTTTATGACATTTTTAAAATTTCTGACAATTGTAAAAATTATATACGCCTTTGAAAATTTATATTTAAAAATGATATTTTAAGGGAATATTTCTTGAAACTGAACTTAATTCAGAAAAAAAATTATTATAAAAGTGTATATATATTCTAAAAATGAAATTAAGTTTTATTTGTATTGAAAAAAAAATTAAAAATTCATCTTATATTCATGCATATTATATTGATGTAAAATAAAACTACAAATATGATTGATGAAATAACTAATTAATTTATGAAAATGAAATTAAACTTTTTTTGTACTTAGGCAAAGAAATGTAACTCCTTATTACCTCAACATACTCCCTAAGGGTTTGGTGTGTGATAGTGGTAGTTTCATGGGGTGTCTTAGCTAACACTAACATGGTTGTGATATCTAATAACTTGAAATTCTCCTATAGTTTATTTCATTCAATCCTCATTTATTGAATCTCTACCTAGGCTTGTCCACATCTAAACTACAGTAATGCTACCTCCCTCCCATGTTCTGATATATGGGCTTCAAAATTCATGAATCAAATGGTATAGGCCTCAATTTATTCCTTCTGCATTCAATATATTCTTATCATTATCCATAATATAACCTAATCATGTTGGACTCACCTATTTTGATAATCCCAAATCATGTTTCATTTATATCAATTATCTTTTTTCACTTATAGGTTAATCATTTATGTGAAATTCATGTTTATATCAAATTAATAACTATGTACTTTTAATCTCACTTCTCTCTTGTTTAATATCACAGCGCAAAATTTTTCTATGTATGAAAGGTCACCGATGAAAATTTCACCGATGCAATGGTCACTGATGTAAAGTTCATCGATTCAATGGTCACCGATGCAAGGTCACTGATGAGAAGTTCACTGATACAAAGGTCACTGATGTAAAGGTCACATATGCAAAGGTCACTGATGCAAGGTCATCGATTCAAGGTCATCGATACAAGGTCACTGATGCAAGGCCACTGATGCAAGGTCACCATTGAAGGCTGGTGATGTGCACCTACTATTGAAGCCTACTGTTGTGAAGGCTACCATTAACAGTCTATCGATACTCATTTACATCATAGTTTTTAAAATTCTTGTGATTATTCTAACGGTCATATTTGATAAATTAAATGATTCTAAAATTAATTAATGCTGATTTTAGGCTTATCAAGATATTGTATCTAGACAGTACCAGGTATGATAAATACACCACGTGATGTACTTATTTTTCTTTTTGGAGCTCAAATATAAAAACAATACTGAGGAAGAAATGTTGTGTGGAATGACAAGCACATTTGCGCATGTGGAGGATCTTACATGCTATATCAATGAAGAACAATCCATAACGTACACTGTGAACCCAACAGAATCACAGAGATCATTTGGGATAAACTCACTTCTACCTTATGTGCTTCATCAACTCTCGATAAACATAAGAATAAGAACACTTCATTCCATAAATCTATAATCTGGAGTTGTGAAACTCTGTTTTAAGGACAAATTCCAAAATAAAGACTCGAACAATAAATTCTTCACTCCAAGGAGTCAAGAGAAGAACTAAAAACACAAAGACATTTCTAAAATCAACCTTATAATCTTAGATCTATTTTTTCCTTCATCTTACATTTTTGATAATTGTATGTGTCTGTATGTTACACACATTGTCTCTTGTTTGTGAACTATAGAATAGTGAATATCCTCACATCAAACTTCACTAACATCTTGTTTCCCATGTATAACTGTGGAAGAGACCGTGTGTGGTCTGTACTGTTTGTTTTTCCCACAAGGAATTGTGGTAGAGGGTGTGAACCCTGGTCAGTTTGTGAAAAATATTTTAAATACCGATACAGGATGTGTATCATGTTTATTATTATTATAATCTTCTTGGTGGAAGGTGATCACCAAATGGAGAGGATTATGTCTTGTCTTGAGATTGAACCTCTTGTTTAACTTCACTGTGCTCTATGTTTCTGTTATACTTTGTTTTAT
The DNA here is from genome assembly GCA_963277665.1 of Viscum album. NCBI lineage: Eukaryota > Viridiplantae > Streptophyta > Magnoliopsida > Santalales > Viscaceae > Viscum > Viscum album. The sequence goes on along the minus strand of OY728141.1, from coordinate 1,518,294,979 downwards.
CTATTTTCCACTGATTAAAATTTGTAAAACATAAAATTGTTTTCCATTCACTTTGATAGTCAGTTTTGGTTAATGTGTGTATATGTTTAATTCAATCAACTTTTTTCATAAGTTGAATAAGTGTTTTAAACTAATTAAACTGAGGACTAATAACCCTTTGAGAAACTTGTTGACCAACTAGACATTTATATCTCTACTGTCATAATTAACTGCACCGTTTCAATATATGGTGGATCTTTATAATAATGTATTTTAAAATAAATTTTAAGTAGGGACTCAGTTCACCCCCTCTTGAGATTCCACTCCGACCAAAATTTGGTATAAAAAGATCTACTATTTATTACTAAGATCTAAATTGTTGTGAAAGCTATAAAATTATTTAACTATTATTAGTTGTATCTTAAAGATCATAAAATTTCTGTCATATCTAAATTTTTAGTTCTTTAAAATTCTAATTAACTATATATAACAGAGTTGAGGGTGCAACTACTAACAGGCCTCCATTCATTAATGGTAATAACTATGCTCAGTGGAAATTATAAATGAAAATGTATCTAGAAATCATGGGTCCTGAAATCTGGGACACAATTGAAGAACACCATGCATTACCTGTTATTGATAGGGACACATGGTCTAAGTTGACTAAAGCTATATACAACGAAAATTTTAAATCAATGAATGCATTTTAATGTTCTCTAGGTGATGAATAATTCAATAGAATATCTACTTTTTAAAATGCATATGAAATTTGGGATACATTATCTGTTTCTCATGAGGGAGCAGCCAATGTTGAATAAATGAGATTAAATACCTATACTATTAAATATGATAATTTTAAAATTAAGCCTGATGATCCTATCTCTGAAATTTATCTCAGGTTCAAAGAATTAGTGAATACCATGAGCCTGCTTGGGAAACCGACGGACAACTAGGATCATATTATGAGATTCCTACATTGCCTACCTGAAAAATGGAGAAGAACTTCTGTTTCTATCTGAGAATCTTGTTACATAGGCAAGATACCAATAAAATAACTAATTAGAAAACATATGATGTGCGGATATGAGATTAAGGTAAATCAAGAAGTAGATGAATAACCTGGAAATAAATCTATACCATTCAAGACTACTACCTAAAAGATCAAAGATAAATAAAAGTTCAAGTTCCTGTAGGCACTTCCACCGGTGAGGACTCAGATTCTGACAGTGATGATGAGATGGATCACCTTGATAGAAGATTCAAGAAGTTCTACGGAAAGAATAAGTTCTTTAGAAAGCCAAACTATAAAGGAAAGTATGATAATAAAGGACAATTTAAAAAGGACAGAAAGGGGAATGACAACACAAATGAGATAGTATTCTATGAGTGTAAATGAAAAGGCCATGTGAAGAATGATATCTCCAAGATTAAATATAAGAAGAAATATGAAGACAAGTTCAAGGGATATAAAAAGAATATGAAAGATACTTGGAGTGCCAATGAGGATAGCTCATGTGGATCTGAAACTTCTGATATTGACACGAAAAAACATGCAAACCTATATTTCATGATAGAATCATTTGAGGTAACACCCAATTCCCCTATTCCAATTTCTTATTATTCATGGAATGAAATTGAATCAATTATTGATGAAAATAAGTCTAAAGATGAACTATTTGAATACTGTGGAATATTTGAGGATACCTTTAATGAACTCAAGGGTAAATACAAATTATTGAAAAGATTGTATTCTTTAAATGCAAATTTTATGTTATATTCAGATATTGAAAAATTAAAATGAGATTAGTTATTAAAAAAAATACTCAACATAAATTATTAAATGAGCAATAAAAAGTGATTTTGAAAATCTTAATGCATATAGAGTTACCCTAACTCGGTTTCTAGGGAAAAATATTGCTCCAAAATACACAACTGGTATAGGATATCAATTAAGAGAGAGAAGGATTACTAAAACTAAATTTCTTCCAAAATCTGGACCGTTCACTGCCAATTCATGTTATGGACCATCTTTTAAAAAACAATTCTCTGAAGGACATAACAAAGTGTTGATGTCTCAAAACATTTCTTTTGATTATAGGAAACATGTGAGATAAGTATGGGTTCCCAAAGCTTTACATTCTAATAACTCTGGACCCAAGATAATCTGGGTTCCAATGTTACCCTACACTTAATTTGTTTTGCTGGAAAATTGACTGAAGATATCCTATAAAACTCTATGGTACATGGACAATGGATGTTCAAGACACATGATATGAAATTATTCATGATTCAAGTGCCTAATTAATGTATATGGTGGACATGTCACATTATGTGATAATGAAAAAGGGAATATTATTAGCTTGGGCCAAATTGGTAAGCCAAATACTATATTAATTTCAAATGTACGTTTTGTTGATGGGTTAAAATACAATTTAATAAGTATCTCTCAGTTGTGTGATGATGGTTTCATGGATAATTTTTAAAATGATACATGAAATTTTTTAAATTCTAGAAATAATTTAATATTTAATGCTCTTAAAAATTAAAATGTATATGTTGTTAATTTAAACTCTATAGCCAACAAAAATGTTTCATGTTTAAATTATTTTCATAAAGAATCCTGGTTATGGCACATAAGATTAGGACGCTGCAATGTGTACTCACTTAGGAAAATAACGAGGACTAGTTTAGTTGGAGACTTAACTAAATTGGAATTCCCACTTAACAAAGTGTGTAATCCTTTTCAATAGGGAAAACAACACAAAAGTTGTTTCAAACCAAATAAATAATTTTCTACTTCTCAACCACTTGAGTTGGGTTACATGGATTTGTTTGGACCATATAGAGTTTAAAGTTTAAATTATAAGAACTATGTTTATGTTTTTGTTGATCATTTTTCTAGATATACTTGGGGAACATTATATCTCACAAAATTGAAGAATTTTTTTACATCATTAAATATTCGAAGTCTATAGAAAATCTTAATGGAATTAGAATTAAGACCTTGAGAAGTGATCTTGGGAATGAGTTTGAAAATCAAGAATTTAAATATTATTTCTCAAAAAATGGTTATAATCACAATTTCTCTGCTACTAGAACACCTAAACAAAATGGATTTGTAGAAGAAAGAAATATGACACTTAAAGAGATTTCCCAGCCTATGCTTAATGAGTATAATCTACCAATCTATTTTTGGGATGAAGCTATTAATAAATCTTGTTACATAATCAATAGAGTCTTAATTAGAACTATTATTAAGAATAACCCTTATGAGATCTATAATAATAAGAAAACTGAGGTTAACTACTTAAGAGTTTTTGTTTGCAAATTATTCATCCTTAACACTAAGGAAAATATTGACAAGTTTTCTTCCTAAAGTGATGAAGTACTTTTCCAAGATTACTCAATCTCTATTAATGCTTGTAGAGTATTCAATAAGAGAAAAAATGTGTGGAAGAATAATATCATGTCAAATTTGATGAAACAGATCCTCATTAACCAAAAACCTCTATTGAACATCTTGAGGAAGATATATCAATTCTGGACCTTAATGATAATGACAGTGAACCCTTAGTGAAAACAAACAGTTTTGGAAATTTTCTAGAATCAGTGCGTGGTGAATCTGAACCTATAGACAATCATGAATAGACTAGTTCAACTCTTTCTAGAGGTATTAAAACTCTCAAGAATCATCCTTTAGATGTTGTAGTTGGTGATCTAAATATAGGAACAGAATCTTGATCTTCTCAAAGAAACCAGGTTAAACATCAAGCATTTCCTTCATAGATTGAACCTAAAAATTTCAATGATGGAATCAATGATGAATTTTGGGTGATAGTTATGTAAGAATAATTAAATCAGTTTGAATGAAACAAAGTTTGTGAATTAGTAGAAACACCTAAAGACACTTTGACCATAGGATCTAAATGGGTGTTTAGAAATAAAGTTGATAAATATGGAAACATAGTTAGAATCAAGGCTAGACTAGTTGCACAAGGATATATTAAAGAAGAAGGAATAGATTATGAGGAAACCTTTTCACCTGTATCTAGACTAGAATCCATCAGGATACTACTTCCTTATACAGCTCATCTAAATTTCAAACTTTATCAAATGGATGTCAAAACTGAATTTTTCAATGGGACCATAGTTGAGGTTGTATTTTTTGATCAACCCCCTGGTTTTACAAACCCCCATTTTTCAAATCATGTCTTCAAACATTTAAAATATCTATATGGTCTGAAACAAGCTCCAAGATCTTGGTATGATAGACTTAGTTCTTTTATTATTTGAAAAGGTTTTACTAAAGTAATAGCATAGCCTACTCTTTTTATTAAAAGGATATCTTGAGATTTTTTAATAGTACATATTTATGCAGATGACATTATTTTTGGAACCTCTAAAAATTATTTATGTACTTATTTTTCAAAAATGATTCATGATGAATTTGAAATGAGTTTAAATGGGGAACTTAAATTTTTCCTTCGATTTCAAATTTTTCAAAATAAAAATCGTATTTTTTTTAAATCAAAGTTAATATACTAATGATATTTTGAAATGATTTGTTTTGGATTGTAATAAAGGTAGTGATACACCAATGAGTACCACATGTAAGTTGGATGCTGATGAAACTGGTAAAATAGTAGATCAAACCAATTATATAGGTATGATTGGGAGTCTCCTCAATCATACTACTAGCAGAACTGATATTATGTTTAGTGTATGCATGTGTTCTCATTTTCAATCCAATCTTAAAGAGTCTCATTTAACTACTGTTAAAAGGATTTTTAAATATCTCAAGTATACTACATCCTTAGGGATGTTTTATCCATGAGGACAATCATTTTATTTAATAAGTTATTTGGATGTTGATTTTTCTGGTTGAAAGTTAGATATAAAGACCACCTTTGGAACATTTCACATTTTAGGCAAGTCACTAGTATCATGGTGTAGTATGAAACAGTATTTTGTTGCATTATCTACTTCTGAAGTTGAATATATAGCTATTGGTAGTTGTTGTGCTCAATTTCTATTGATGAAACACACTTTACTTGACTATGGATATCAATTCAAACACGTCTCTGTAATATTTGATATTTAAAGTGCTATTAACATCTCCAAGACATCACTTCTTGAGAGATTATTATCAAAGAGGTGATATCACTCTTGAATTAATTGGAACTGAACATCAACTGGATGATATATTCACAAAAACGTTGAATTTTAAGAGGTTAAATTACATCAAACATGAGTTAGGTATGAAAAACTGTTAAGATTTAAAACCTCACTGTTAAAACCTCACCATTGAACCTCACCATTGGACCTCACCATAAGACCTCATAGTTATAACCTCACCATTGAAACTCACTGTTGGACCCCACTGTTGGACCTCAGTAATAGAACCTCACTGTTGGACCTCACTGACAGACTTCTCCATTAGGACCTCACCGATAGACCTCACCATTGTTACATTACTGATAGTTGAACTTTTCCAGGACATAGTATTGTCTCTTCTAGATTCTGAAACGTTTTTTTCATTACTTATGTCTTTTTTCGGATTTTTTTGTCAATCCCTAAGTGATAAAATTAATGTACATACCACATTTCCATCCACCTCAGACTCTCTCCTGAATCTCTTTATCCCTGACCTCAGAACCTAAACCTCTTCCCAAACCGTCGAACCGCTCCAGATTTCATTGAAAGAGTGAAGATACCATTGTTATGTGATGAAGGGGATGCACCGAATCCAAAAACACCTCGATCTGAGTCCGTTGGTGGAATCTAGGTAGTGGAAAATCTGATCAACCCTTGCCTGATGAAGAGGGAAATCGTGGTTGAAAAAGATATAAGTTCTGAAAGGTTGCACACGAGCATATATTTAGTGTTGAAGGCACTTAAACCTCAAGGATGGGTTGAATTATTTGAAAAAAACAATGGACCATATTACCCAATGTTAGTGAAGGAGTTTTATGAGTTTTTTAAATTAGAACAGACTAAGGATGATAACAGAGTGTCATCAAGGGTAAATAGAGTAAGTGTAAGCTTCTCCTCTGTTGAATGGGCTAAGTGTCTAAGAGTACCACATGAAAGGATTTGTGATTACTACTCAAGAGTGGTGCCTCACACTACAATGTTCTTCTGTAATTAAGAAGCCTTATTTGAACTGACAGGGAGTGGGATCCATAGGAAAGTCATTACTGCTAAGATGGAAGGAGATGACAAGTTGTTGTTTAAGTTTGTTCAGCATGTCTTGAGTCTGATGATAGGGGACTTTGACACCTTAAAATTTCTGTATGTATTTATTTTGTATCTTTTAAAGCATAGAGAGAAGATAAACATTTTTAGGATACTGATGATTCAATTAGAAGATATAAAAAATCATAATTCCAAGTCCAATGCATTGTTTCATGCTACATTGATATCCTTGATGTTGAAGGTGAAAGGATTTGTTGGAGACAAGGAGGAAACAGTTGTAATAAGAGTACATTTCTACATTATAAACGTAATTTTCAAGTTTATTAAGATAAATTAGAACACTTGGCAATGAAGATGGGTGCTTAATGAGACTAAACTATAAAAGTAATTCAATATCATCACTCATATCTACTAGGCCTAAGGATAAGAGGAATCTTAGTCAAAATCCTGATGAAGTGGAACCAGCATATTCATATGTAGAAGAAGAGGTTGCTACTGTGCAAGAAAGAGAGGATTATTCTATCTATGACATGATTGATCCTGAAAATACCTCAAATCCTCATGCAAATATTTTATCCTTTGGTGAGCCCAGTCCCACAAAAAAGTTTTCTAGGAGGGAGACAGTCCAAAGGGGCAGTGACGATGAAGAGACTAGTGAAGAAGAAGGGTAAAAACTTTATTAAGAGACCTTAGGGAGTTCTCAAATGAGGATGAGGACACTGAATCTAGTAATGTATTCTTTGAGACTAGTGCTGTTGTGAGTGAAGAGGAATGTATACATCTCAATCCCTTGATAGTGAATAAAGAAATGGTTGAATGTTTAGATGAAGAGGTTGTTTTTCGGTTGATGTTTGAATTGTTTTTGAAGTTATTGAATATTTTGTGGAGGAATTAATAGTGGACTCTCATGTTGATGCAGTTGCTCAAGAAGGTATGGCAGAAATGAATACGGTTGATCAGGAGAATTCTCTAAGTGAGGGGGAGGAACATCTTTCCAAAGGTTCATTTTCTATAACTCATGGAACAGAAGATTTTTCAGAAGACCTTGGATTTTTGGTATTGGGATTAGACTATGGATGTTTCGATGATGACCAGCCTATTAGAAGTCCACCAATTCCTACAGTTTCGGAAACTACTATTTTATAGCCATTGGTTCTTTTTCCTCGAGACTGTCTGAAGAAAGAATATTTAAAATCATTGAAGTCTGATTTGAAGAGCCACTTTGATGAGAGATTTGTTGTTATAGAGAGGTATATGACTCACAATCAATAAATTTTAACTTCTCTAGGAGAAAGACTAGTTTTTTCCTCTCACTCAATCCTGCTATAGGAATTAAATGACTGTGAGAATCAAATCAGAAACTTGCAAGAGTCTATAGAATTTGTGAAGCAGACTATTTCTAGTTTAGAATCCTATATGGCTTAAAAGTCTCATGTTTAAAAAGATCTTAGATATGTCAAAAGTTTGGTTCATAAAATGGTAATTGTGTTTGAAGACTTTAAAAAGTCTATGGAGACACATGTGAGTGGCCAGGATGATGATTTGAAGCGTTTGATCAGGGGGCTGACCAAGTCTTTTAAGGAGACAATGGCTTTCACAATAGCACCTCTGTGTGCATCTTCATCATCTTCAACCTCTCCTTCATTTGATCTAGAATCCTTTAGGTCGGTTTCTAGATAAGAAGTGGAGAATTTCTCTAGTTCTAGTACCTCAAACCCTCAGTCTTAAACTCGGTTCATTTCTATGACTAGAGAAATTCATAACCTTGTGGGGAATTATTTAAGTGAATCTTCTCAAGATCGTAAGCCCATCAAAGAGAATGTTTAATTATACTATAAAAGGGTATTCACTAAGCATCATATTGATGGGCACTTCAAGTTGTTGTTGGTTAAACTGAGAATCCCACCTGTCACTCAGGCCTTTAAGGATTAGGTTAGCAGGCTCAGAGAGTTAACTCCTACCTTAGTGAAATTTACGAATAATAAGGATGACATTATTTCATCTATAGAGAGAGGAATAAGTATTATCATAGATTTCAGATATTTTTTCTCTTCCTCCATGTGGACTTCACTCCCATCATTTTTCCTCCATCCTTGCCTTCTACCTCAGCTTCTTTAGGATCTTCCAGTATTGCACCAATGATGACTCCTGCACAGGCCATCAGAATATTGACCCCTATGATTTCTCAGATATCTACACACTATAGGTTTATTGATGCGTATGTTGCAGCTCCTCCTACCCTACTGATTAACATACCTAGGCCTATCCATCCATCTTCAGAAACTACCTCCTCAACTTCTAAATACAAAGCTCCCATGGACATATCTGATGTGGATTGAATGTGGGATGTCTTAGTTGATAGGGATCTTTGTAACTTTTTTTTATATTGTACTATTTATTCATTAATGAAAAATCCTCTTCTGTTTCTTTTGGTATTTTATTTTTTTGTTAATCACAATGGTGTGGAAACATGTTTAAGTTTTAAGATGCTTATACTGAATGGAGGATATGTTTTTAAGTTGAATTTTCTTATATATACTATTTATATATTATCCATAATAAAAATGTTTCAAATGTTCCTATACACTAATCTGAAGATATTAAAAAATGTGCTTAACCTTAATTCATAAAATACTAACATAATTTGTGATTATCAAAAATTAGGAGATTATTGAACTCACCTATTTTGATAATCCCAAATCATGTTTCATTTACATAATGAATACTATTTCTCTTATAGTAAAATCATTTATGTAAAAATCATGTTTATATAAAAGTAATAACTATGTACTTTTAATCTCACTGTGCTCTTGTTCTACTCTCAGAGTGAAAAATTTCATTAAGTATAAAAGGTCACCGATGAAAAGGTTATTGATGCAAAGGTCACCAATGCAAAGGTCACTGATGCAAAGGTCACTGATACAAGGTCACAAATTAAATGTTCACTGATGAAAAGGTCACCGATAAAAAGGTCACTGATGCAAAGGTCACCGATGCAAGGTCATAGATGCAAGGGCACCGATGCAAGGTCATCGATGAAAGGTCACCGATTCAAGGTCACCATTGAAGGCTGTCGATGTGCACCTACTGTTGAAGCCTACTGTTGTGAAGACTACCTCTACAAGTCTACCAATACTCTTCTAAACCAAACATTTTCAAATTCTTATGATTATTCTAATGGTTATGTTAGATAAATTATATGCTTCTGACATTAATTAATTCTGATTGCAGACTTATCAAGAGACCGTATCTAGACAGTACGAGGTATGAGAAATTATGCACGTGAAGTACTTATTCCTATTATCGGACCTCCAATATATAAAAAAAGTCTGAGGAAGAAAATATGTGTGCCATGAGAAGCTTGTCTGTGCATGTAAAGTAACTTACTTGGTAGATCAAAGAAGAACCATCGAAAACATACACTGTGAACCCACAAGTATCACTAAGATCATTTGGGAAAACTCACATCTTCATTATGTGCATCATCAACTCTTGATAAACACATGAAGCTGAACACTCTATTCCTAAAAGCAATAATCTGGGGGTGCGACACTCTATTTTGAGGATAACTCCCATAAGAAATACTCGAACAAAAATTATTCACTCCAAGGAGTCAAGAGCGGAACTTCAAACACATATTGATTTGTAAACTAAATATTTTAAATTATATCTCTATTGTGTTCCTTCATATTACATTTTTTATGAGTGTGTGTGTCTATCGGTTACACACACTCTCTTGTTCTTGAACTGGAGGATACTAAATATCCACACATCAAACTTACCTTACATATTGCGTCCCACATATAACTATGGAAGAGACCGTGTGTGGTCTGTAATGTTTGTTTTTTCTATGATGAACTAAGGTAGAGGGTGTGAACCTAGAGAAATTTGTGAAAAATGTTGTAAATCCTGATATAGGTTGTATATCATTTTTTTTATTATTATAAACTTCTTTGAGGTAGGTTATCACCAAGTGTAGAGGATTAAGTCTCATCTTGATACTGAACCTCTTTTGTAACTTCACTGTGCTCTATATTTTCGTTATACTCTATTTTATTAATTTTCTTGTTGCTTATAATTGATAAAACATAAAACTATTTTTCATTCACTTTGGTGGTTAGTTTTGGTTAGTGTGTCTGTATGTTTAATTTAGTAAACTTGTTTCAAAAGTTAAAGAAGTGTTTTACACTAATTCAACTACGGACTAATCACCCTTTGAGAAACTTATTGACCAACTATACATTTCTCTACTTCCTTAATTAACTAAGTTGTTTCAAAATTTGGGGGATCTTTATAATAATGTTTGTTAACTGAAGTTTTATGTATGAAATCAATTCACCCCCTCTGGAAATTCCACTATGACCAAAAAATCCTAATGGTCACATTAAAAAGGATATTTTAACAGTGGTTATAATTTCAAATGGTCACATTCACCAACAGTCAGGTAACAGTTAGATCCTAATCGTCACTTTTCCATTTATACCATATATATGTACTGTTCAATTCATAATTACGTACCAATTCATCCTTTAAGGTTTTCACAATTACTTTGATAATTTATTTTATATTCATAATTTTTTTTATTTTAAAAAAATTCATGGAATGTTTAATATTATTTCTATAGTATGAATCTATACAGTATCCCATTGTGTGGTCGATATTCATTCATTTTTATATCCCATTAGTATTATTAGCTATTTTGATTGGTATTATTATATGAAATGTAATATTTTTGAATAATTGTTTTTTTAAGTACTTAAAATTTTCATTATAATAAAATAGTCATTATTAAAATAATGTTCATTAATTAATCATATAATGAAATTTTCAGATTGTTACCACTCCACCTCCCTCATCAGTGGAAAAATAGAAAAGTGTGATAGAAATATAATGGGAAATTTAGTTACTACCATAGGAATATCATCACATAATTATTCCTTCTATATTTCAAAATAATACATGAACATAATCCTATCCCACTCTATCATATGAGGTCTTAATTGACTCATTCTTGGGTCCCATTCTTAATAAAAGACACAACACTTCCGATCAGGGTAATTAAATGAGACCATCCAAAGATAAAATTCTATACAAGATTTATGAGAAATCATCCAATCCATTACAAGGATGAAATCCAAAGGTTTCATATAATGAACTAAAAATTCCTAAATAAGATCAATTTTTTATAAAGAGAAATTATAATAAGGGAATCAGAGACCCTTATCTCTCTTCATACCAAGAGGTTCTGCAATTTATATCACATAAGGAATGATATCCATATGAAGATTCCTTAAGTCCAAAATACAAGTAGATATAAATGAATGTAGGAATCTATATCAAATACAGTAGTCCAAAAATATGAATCAATATTAATGGTACCAATCACCATAGTTGGACCCTCATCAATTCCCATTAGAGACACATCCACTGTATGAAGAAGATTCATTGCATTCTCTTGTGGCTAGAACACCATTGATCTTGAATCATCACAATGTACTATAGAGAATCCTTATATTAGTGAGACTGTAACACCACATGGAGTGGTAAAAACATTGGAAAACTTCACTATGTGACTTGATCATCCACATGGACTACAGACCTTCAGTTCATCTATGAAAACATGTTTTGAGTTCCCAACATTACTACATTGGATGAAATCCAGTGCTACTTTTCTAGTGAATACAAAAGATTTAGGTAAATTATATTATCAAAGAACACCGATACTATTTCCACCATGGGATTCATTCAACTATACTTTTAGAAAACCACTGAAACTGCCACTAAGAGTAAGAGTAACTCCCATCAACCCTAACATTCCAGCCATGTCAATATTAACCATCAAATCCATTACTATAACATAAATATAAGTAGTGATCTTAAATATAAATACCTAGAAAAAATATCTAATTGAACTCCCATATAAAACCTTAGGGCCTTTATCTTATCATTTGAAAATGTGTCATCTATGAATTTGGAAATGTTATCAAAATAGTTTTCATAGTGAGTCAGGGTCTTATCTCTTTGATGACGGTTAAATAATTCCATGAAATTATAAAAAATCATTGAATATATGGTCTATTACTTTGTAAAAAGGTACTTAAAGAATTTTCACTACAAGATTACATTATTTTTATCCATAACTACAGCATCTCACCACCTCCTACTAGGACCTTCAAGTTTGAACATGGCACATTTCACCTTAATAGAATCTATCATCTCCAGGAAATAAAATAGTTTCTCAATATTTTTCAATCAATACTATGCCCCCTAAGGATAATTGGTAACCTAGATAGATAGTGGTTTCAGATGAATTAACCCTTGGGATTGATCTCTATTAACATCCCTTCAAGGTAAAACTTCTGGTTCCTAGATAAGAATAGGTTTATCCACATATCCAATATCATTGAACTCACACACTACAACCAATATAACATTCTCACCGACATGAGGGTTCACTTATTTTGGTTTTTTAGTATCTCACTCTTGAATTTTGTTTAGTCTTATTATTGAGTGAATGGTACTACACAACATTAATGTATAATAAGAAATCATCTTTAAAGACAGTCAAGGTCACCATCTCTATCAATTATAATATAAATAAATAATACAAAGATTAAATCAAAGATTGGAAAATTTCAAAAATTATATAAAAAACTTCTCAAAGACACATTTTCAAAATATCTCATCATAATTTAAGCCTCATTATGAGAATATATGATCTATAATTAACTTATAATCTACCACTTATGTCCTCATTATTCAGTATCCTAACTACTAGGACATTCCAATCAGCATGCTGATATTCAACAAGGGAATCAACATCTTTGAATAACAATTTGTCATGAACCTAATAAGATAACCCACCTAAATAATACCAAAATAAATCTTGAAATGGATTAAATGTCATTCCTGATCCATGTAGGTTGGTGAATAGTTCAACAGAATAAATAATATAGAATAACTAAACACTCATAAAGACAAAATAGAAGATAGGAATCAATAAATATTTTTTTTGACAAATACTCCCCGATAGAAATTAAAAAATATATGATAAATAAATGTCATAAAAATGGTACATCAACCAAATTAATCTCATAAAAACCATCAACACATCACTGTAATTCTTCTTCTAACAGGCGTATCACATGCTCCACTAGTCAGTACCAACTCCCAAAGTCACATAATCATGAAACACCCACCACCTCTAAGAGGTGTCATCCCTTTTCCTAGACCAGACATAATAACATCTTCAATCAACCAATGGAAGAAGTATGGTGTGAGAGAAAAATTCCATTTTTATTTCAAAAAAATTCTATAATCAATCAATATCAAATAAACCCTAGATTCAATATTTTAAATAAAACATGGAATGGAAATAATTTCATAATTAAATATAAAACATGATTTCCAAATCATTTCAATGGATAGTGTACAACAAATAAATAATAAACTTCCATAAATTAGTAATATACTCTAATTTTTATGAAAACATGCATAAAAATAAATTTTTCAATCCAGAAGGAATGAATATATCATTTAGTAATCATTGGCATATGACAATGATATGTAGTATTAAAACTATGGTTATAAGCCTCAGAGATTTTTTAGATCGATTGAATATATTTCAAAAAATATCAGTGATATTGAATCTAGTGTGTACACACTTTCCTAGATCCATATTCCAAGGGGTAATATTAAAACACGCAAAATAATGAACTCCCTTCCCTCAAAGTAGTTTCGAAATCATTTTTACGAACAATCCATTTCATGGTAATTAGTTTTACCTAACTTGTATATCCTCCTCCTAACTAAAGAGTCTCTCATGTACTTCATAGTAAAAAAATATACGGGGATATCATTAATTTAAATAAATATCAAATCATTCAATAAATAATTTCAAATAACCCCCATGTTTAAGATTCAAAACATTCCATTTCATTTCAAAAACAAAACATCAAATGGTTTTCATGAAAACTCATTCCTTTTAAATAAATTCATTTCATCATTAGATCATGCTATAAATCATTATATAATGCTTCAAATCATACATTTTAGTTTAGGATAATTTTTCAAATATCTACAGTTTATTTCAAATTCCATTGTCAATGAGGTTTCATCACATACACTATGCCATTTCAGAGCCATTTATAAAAATTTCTCAAATCCGGAATTATAAATAAATTTTAAATTGATTTCAAATCATAAAGGAAAAAATTTATCGAAGATAATTTCATTATGAAACCTCCTACCTCCACTCACAATATTATCAACACCCAGAAAGGGATCTACAATTGGGTAAATTCTACAATGATCAATGTAAAATCATAAAAATAAAATTCGAAAATTAGAATATATAATTTATCATACTTAGAACAATGGTAGAGAGAAATATATATACCTCAATGATTCTATAAGAACGTGTAATTAACAATGTTGATCGAGGAAAAAAATACAAATTCTCGGAAAAATCTATTAGAAATTCAAAAATATCCAGCCACAAACCATTTCTAGCATCAACATCCCTGATATATGGTTCGGTTAAAAATAAGAATGGTGGATCTTGAATTTCAACAATGAACTACATGAATCTAGAAATCACCTTTGAGAATAATGGTATAACTATCAACGATCTATCAAAATCGATCATCGGGAGGAAAAGGTTCCCTAAAATCACCAAGAGGGGTCTCCATGGTTGAGATCCTAATACAATGTGAGAATAGTGAGGCTAAACAGGTAAGTATCATCTCTTAAAATAAATTTTTTTGAATAATTAATACATACCACACAGAATGGTAAATGATTTGGTTACATGGTTTTGTAAAATTATGCTTTATCTATGATCCCCATCTTGGGGTATTAGAAATGATTCATAGTTTTCTTATATGGTTTGAAAATAAATTACCAACCATGCAATACCTAATATCTAAATCCACACAGTTTTATGGGAGGTTCGAATTATTAGTACTAATAGTGTGCCTAACTATGTTACCTCTTACGGGTGTTCAATACATATTGATTAAATTTCTAATCGGACCTATATAGTTTACATTAATTGGGTTCCAACCATGAAATGGCCCAAAAACATATAAAAATTCCAATAGTCTCCAAAAACATCATGGGATATGGCCTAAAAAATAAAACCAAAATGAAAAAGAATGTCATTACCTGAATTAAGACATCATTATATTACATTATTTTCATATGATAAATATAATAAACTATGTGTATGGGTTAATGGATAATTACATGTCTCATGCTTAGTTACCATTAGTTATGAATCATTAAAATGATTTATTTATGTATATTAAAACTATTTACAATAATTTGAAACTCTCAAACAATTATATTTTATATATGAATGAATTAGGGGTAATGCATTTTGACTTCCATTTCTTGGTATCCAACTCTTTACTCCCATAATTGAATGAAGATAGACTATATAATTGATTGGTATCTTCCTATTTAAATTACATTATTTTTAATAGTCATTTTTAAACTATTTTATCTCTTTTTTCTCCTCCAATCTTCGACATATAAGATGATAGCACACCATAGGAGTTTATGGTATCCTCTCATAGTGTACAAGGATTATAGTGGCTAGTTTCATCCCTATGGAAGTGATATTCCATTAATAGTCACTCGGTGATCCCTATTAAGAAAACGCTACCATCACCAACAATGATGGATCTTGTAGCGCTTCATGTATACCGTTTTATTTATGATCTTAATACTGTATATTAGTTAAGTGATGATAGATTAGGAAAAAATGGGTTTCGTATACTTTTATGATCATGTGATGATCCTAGAAAACCCATCACCTATAGTGATTAAATATCATACATCAAAACCAATAAATTATTTATTATACTCTTATGGTCAAAATGATCTATATCTCAATCAAGACATCATAAAATCATTTTTGTACGTAATTAATCTAACGCGTTCTTGAAGATATTTTTTAGTAATTTTATAGTTTATCATTATTGATGAATAAAATATTATCTTTTAAATTTTTAATTTGTACACTAAGGAAAAAATTTATCTTCCAAAATCCATTTATTTTAAATTATTTCATTAAATACATTACATTTTTTGAAATTTTATTAATATATCCAATATTATTTGAATTATAAACATATACTTCAATTACTAAAAATGTAGACCAGGATCTATTAATGAATACACAATGATATATTTTATCATTTTTATAAAAAAATTTCATAAAATATTTATGAATTTTATTATAAAGTATATTATCTAGTTACTTAAATCTATATAATGACTTAACAAATTAATGGAATAAATATATTGAGATCCTCCACATGATAAAAATTTATTGTACCCTTCATAAATTATCATTTAAATATAATTATCAATGATACCATATATGTATATATCCACACCATCAATTAGTTGTAATTTCATTTATTCATATATAACAAATGTATGAGATGCCGAAAATGGATAACATTTTTTATAATAAAATATGATTCATTATAATAAATATCAATGATTTGTGAAAACAAATGAACAACTAATCATGATTTATACCTCAATACTTCATTTATTTCTTTTATCTTGGAATAAAATACCCATATATAAAAATTAGGTTTAATCCCTTCTGTGGTTTTCCTATAAAATCAATAAAATCACATTTAAATTGTGACTTCAATTAAAATTGGAATTTATTTTTTAATTTTTTTCTAATATTGTTTATCAAAACACGCATCTACTTATTTTTGTTCACGATCATCATCAAGGGTGTCAACTTTCACA
Source organism: Viscum album (assembly GCA_963277665.1). NCBI lineage: Eukaryota > Viridiplantae > Streptophyta > Magnoliopsida > Santalales > Viscaceae > Viscum > Viscum album. The sequence goes on along the minus strand of OY728141.1, from coordinate 1,518,278,029 downwards.
TTATATGAAAACATTTTATGAATGATAGTATCTGATTTGATACAATATCTTCTTTTATTAATAGAATTTATAAAATTTATTTCTTGATAAAGATCATTCCTTTAAATACATTTTTCCCATGAAATTTTACAACTAAGAAGAAAACAATTTACAAAAACTCTATTTACTTTTTCAACTAGAATATGTTGATTTTTTTCCTATGATAATGATTTTTATCAATTTAACTAGGTAGTCTATCATGATTTAGGAATGGATTAAAATAATATTGATATTATTGTTAGATTGCTCTTGTGAGAAATATATTTTTACTAGTGCATTTGTGGATAGTATATAGGATTTTCTAACCTGTCTTCAAATGATTAATACATTAAGAAACTAATTTTATAAATCCTAAAAATTAATTATGTTTTAAACATACTATTAATTCATATTTATATGTGGATAAAGATGAATTAATGATGTAATATTCAATCATAATTCATTTTAGGAAGATGGATTTCCCTCCTTTAATTTAGGAAATATCATTTCATAAAAATAAAAATTAACAAACCCTGGTATAATTATATTTATAGAAATGTTTAAAGGTAATTTATAATCAAGAATGATTCAAATAAAATGTAAATACTATACCAAAAATGGGTTTCTATTTTTTCACTCTGGGGGTAATACTTTCTGGTTTTTAGTTGGGAAAACCCTTGTCCAAATACAATAGAAATTGTCCACTAAAACTCATTAATAAAAAATATTTCAACCATTTAAGTTAATTAAATAAAAAATAAATGAATATTACTATGTGGGAAAGGTATCCTTCCTCTAAGAGAAATCTATAGTAAGTATAAATTTTTAAAAACATGGGATGTATAATATCTTACTCATGGTTGACTAAAAAATCACTTAATATGTAATATAATGAGGTCTTCGTCTTCGGAGTTTCACACACACAGTCAAAATAATTCTTATAAAAACATTGTGAAATTATTGAACCACGTTATAAATCCTCTAAGGAATCTTCTTAGACTATTTAAAAATATATCAAATGTTTTGATACTATTAAAATATTTCATAAACATTTCAAAATGTTAGAACTATTTATAACTTGTTTTTCAAGATTGATTAATATTAAAATAATCAATATTGGTGTTTTAAACTCCTTAAACATTGTCACATGATGTTTCAACCAATCGTGATATCTTTAATTTGTATACAGAAGCAATCATATTTCATTATCCATGTATAGAACAATAACTTTGTGGCATTCACAATAACGTAGTTTAATCCAATACAAATAAAGGTGTGGTTAATACCACCATGTTTCTTTTGCAATAGTAAAAATATTAATCAATATACCACTTTTACATATGGATTATAGGCTTTATTAACTCTCAAATTATTCAATATCATATAAAATAACCTTTAAATCCATATCCAAAACACCTTTTAGATATCCTTCAAAATTCTTCCTGATTAATGTATCATTAATTTTCACCATATTATATATAAGTTGTGTTAAATGTTGACAATCCATCCAAATTTCAATTTCAATGTCCTCCAAAAAACATTTTTTACCCTCATATGTCTTTTTTTCTTAATAAATTTATGCTAGTGAAGGAATCCATCCTTCCTATTTTCTTGGTTTTTAAATATCCATCACATACATTGATATTTATTCCATAAAATTATTATATAATGCAGCATTTGGTGAATCAAATGTGATACTATAATTTCACATTATTGATTTTTTATATTCTATAAGGTAGAAAGTAACCCAAGGTTCATCTTAACTAAAAGTTTCTAGTCCCTAGTGTGGTCAATGACTTCTTTTTCTTCAAAGTAAAGATTTATTTAATACTAAATTTTGGTAGGTGACCCATTATTTACTCAAATATTATTGTGGAATACATAATACCAATGGATTAGGGTAGAGTGAATAAAACTGTAAACTATTTTTGATATGAAATAATCATATTTATCTAATGTAATATATAACATGGTCCAGATTTGTTTGAGTAGAGTTTCCATTATATTGAATTTATTTGATTTTTTCTCATTAATTTTGTTATGTTTTGTGGACTTATTAATTATTCTCACTTATCTGGAGAATATGTATTGATTTAGGAATATTATGATATCATTTTCATACATATATCTTTTTCAATAATGCTATATTTTTTGATGAAAAATATGATTGTAAATTGTTAATTCATGTATATAGAACTATAGATTAGTGGTGTTTTCTAAATTAAATGATTACCCTTGTGATATATGTATATGTATACCCATTAGATAAATAAGTAATGGTATGTAAATATTATTATAGATTATGTATTAGGTCCATAAATCCTTTAAAAATATACAATGGTTGGCAATGGATTCACTAGCTATCCACTAGCATAGGTAAAATATCTTCATATTGTGTGTGTGTGTGTTGTAGGATGGATATTCTAATACCTTGAATTTTTTTTGGATGGTAAATAAGGTTTCATGATTTTTTTTTTATAAAATGGGAATTGATCTAGGATAAAAAATGATTTTCATGGACTACAGTTTATGGAACATAGTTACTCATTCATTATATTGATATTCCTATGGAACCTAATCTGATATCCATAGGTATATACCAACATATAAGTTAATTAGAAGGGATTTCATGAAATTCCCTAGACCTGAACTCCAAGTTCTAGTGTTAAAAACTACATTCATATATTGTATAACATAAAATTTACTAAATTACTTTTATATTCTTAAAGTTTATTATATTTAGGAACAAATACATAATAAATGAAAAGATAATACAATAATATCTTTTTGGTATATCCATGATCCCATAGAGAATTTTTCCCATGGAGTGTACTTTTTCAACTCTAAAAGGTATGAAATAATAATATATAATGTTAAAGTTCATGAAACATAGTAAAAATATGATACATAATTAATGCATGACAAGTAATTCATCATAAACATTAGTTCAATTTCCTCAAGAATATTGTTAATATTATCATTTTAGATTTTAGGGAATGAACACTACCAAAACCATGGTATCATCATTATATATATGTCATAAAATACCTCCAATGATAAAAAATATATTTCATGGATTAATTATGGATTTGACGGCATGGGTATAACTGTTACCATGGTATCTGAATGTCTATGATGGCATGGATACTACAAAAAATATGTAATCTAAATGAATCATATGAAATGGATACTACCAATTCCATGGTATAAGAATAGATATAATGGTATGGATACTAATAACATGGTGGTACATTAAAATCATTTCTGGCATTACCACTACTAATACGATGGCATCTGCATAGATTTGATACCATGGATACATCCAATAAAACGGTTTCAGAATTACTCTATATACATAGTATATTTTGAGAAAAAAATATCACCCAATAAATTATAAGGATATTATACTTATTTGATCCATTATATAACATATCCATTATACAATTCATACCATAAATAAAACATTCATAATATAGTTAACATAAAAAGCATAAAATGAATATCTATATTCAATGTTAACCCACAAGTAAGAAATTTGAGTTTTAATATTATAAATCCATAATCAAAGGATGATAATGGTTACTTGATGAATACATATAAATAAAAATATAGAAGTATCTAGTATTCTTAGTTTAGAGAATATAGTAAAGATTTCCTATATATGAAATTTTTAAAAAGTCTGTATAAATGGGATTTCATACTAACATTTAAATGTACAACAATAATAGGATAATTAAAGGACATGATCAAATCTAGTACTCATTGTAGAATTAATTGGACATGTTATCTTGATATGTATATTCATAGAGGTTGAGTAACCCAATACTACCTAAATTAACCCTTTAAAACTACATTCTCTAAAAATTTATACATAGGGACACAAGAATAATGTGATGATAAAAATGTTTCCTATGACTGAAGCACATGGGAATGAATTCATCAAAAACATTTTGATTACGAGTGGTTGATAAGAAGGAAGAATAAAATATAGAAATGTATCAATCCCTTTAAAGTGATTTCAATTCCATGGAATAACATTTTCTTATGAACTTTTATATTGTAGATTATTTTAATATAAATAATTTTCTAGGATTTTCATACATGGATATTACATATTTTTAGAATAATATTAATTAAAGTTCACATAAAACATTCCTGAGGATTGTAATATTTTATTTCATTTGGAAACATGGAACAAATTCTTCTGATAAGGGGTATGATCTTCAACATCTCACATAAATATCTTCCCTTTTTTATTCCTATCTAAAACCATTCATTATAACCTGGGAATATAATTATATAAAATTGTGAGCTGAGATTATCAGAAAAGGGGAAAAAGGAAGATATTAATAAAAACATTAGCATGAGAATGTAAAAACTTAAACATAAATTTTGAAAATCATACCCTATATAATGGATATCAGAATCTTGAGACCTATAATATTTTTTTGTAGTTCATAAAGAATAAATCATAATAAAGAATGAGAAATATGAAAAAAAATAGAAAAAGACATGGAATTGTAGAAAACACATATGAATAGAAAAACATTTCTATATTGGTCAATGTTTGTTGTCAATACCATCATAGCAGGCAAATTCCCTTACTGAATTAAGTCCACTCCTCCTTCTAGTCCTGTATTACTGAACTAAGATCACTTCCCATTCCATTCCTATCTATATGATGATATATAAATATGTACCAATGTATTGGATGGATATATTAGTCTAACCATCACATAATGAAAACAATACATATGTGTCTCAGAAGAACACAATTCATTCATCATATCAGAACCCATAAAAATAAATGGTTTTTATAAACATAATTACATCATAACATAACAATGGAAAATAAATTGGTTTTATAAATATCATTCCATCATTAAAACCCCATTTCAATGATGTTATCATATATGGAAAATAAATTTGAGAGATCAGTTGAAAATAATTCTTGAAGAAAATATCCTTTCTTCCTGAAAATAATTTCTTTTTTAAAAAATTGTATTATTTCTAAAGAAAATATTTTCATTTAAAGTAACCTTTGATGATTATAAGGTAAGATTAAATGAATTATGAGATCATGAAAGTGGAAAAATATATTCAATCCATATAGGATAAAAATAAAATTCTTATCATACTTTTTTAAGAAAATTTACAAGGTACCTCATTAGGTTAACGACCAAAAGATTCATTCCAAAAAATTTTGTAAACATTCACACATGGGAAAATATTACTTTAATGGTTTTAGAAAAAATTTAATTTTTTTTAAGAAATATGGACATATTTGATAAGTATTCCCCAACAAATACTTATATATAAATAATCCCTAATAACAATGAGATTGTGAAAGTAACCCTTTCTTTAGGTCTGGTTTCCTTTATATGTATCTAAAACAATTGTATAATTGTTTAAACAATGTTATTAATTAATAACAGAATCAAATTAACATTTATTATATATTATATTATCCTCTTATATTATATTATCATCCATTAAATAATATTTCATTATTACCCTTCTTTTATGTGTCAACTACTTCATCTTCCTATACATATTTTATTGTATAAGTACTAGTTATTGTGCATAAGATATAGTTCCATCATTTAGAGAATGATATGAAATTAATATATATCATATTTATTCATTATATACATTTATAAAATCATTAATGAATGTTGAAATTGGAAAATGAATCACATCACATCATGGATACAGTAGGTCACACTTATATAGGAGAAATGGTATCATTCCCTTGATGGTGAAATGGTAAGGAAGTAGATTTTATATTAATTTTCATTATATAATCGATATAACATTATAATTATCATATATATATATTCCATCATTATATTCATCTATGTATATTAGTGATGAAAAACATATGACACCATGACGTGGATATGGTAAGCCATATGCACACATGTGTGGTGCTTTCGTTTCTTGTATGATGGATAAAAGGTGAAGTAAGGTTGTCCCATAATCATAATAACATCTTAATATTTAGATTATACAAGAGTTATTATTTATAATGAAAACAAAAACATAAATAGGAAGTGGAATAATAAATAAACTTGATATAGTTGGTAATGATGATTACATCTTATTCAGAGAAATTTATTTAGATATATTCTTAGGGACACTAGGTTTGACCTTTTGATGAGAACAAAACCAATAGAATTTTTATAAGTAACTTTAGAAGAGAATTTTTTTAGGGTATGGTTTTAAGAACCCAGATCATCTTTTCAGGTATGAATCTTGTTTTCTGGTGTATTCGGGGAAAAGGAGGAGTTTCTGGAAAATTTAGGAGTACATGTCAGGTACTTATAAGTCCACGTCGTGTACCCGGTTTTCACGGGTAGCCATGTGATGGCTGTGTAATAGCTGAACGCATGGTCGTGTGGGGTGACCTAGAGACAGCCTAAATAGTATCTAGGTAAATTCATGTACACACCGTGTACTTTTATAGAACATGTTGTGTACTATCTGTTTATTTCATTAAACGGACCGAGTTCACGTCTAATCGACAAAACCTTCTCATTATTGACATGTCTCATCCCTGAGCAACTGTAGGCCATGAATCTTCTCTGAGCCTCTGACTCTTCATCAGTTCCCCTAATCGACTGTCATTGATTATGTTGGAATCGCCATGGTAAGCTCTTCCTTCTTCTAGATCTTTCTTTCTTGACTCATCCTCTTTCATGAGTTATCTTTGTTTGAATGCTTTGTAAGTTTTTTAGATCAATGCCATTCTAGGTAGATTAAACTCCCGAGGTTCAAATATATCTATCATACTACGTCGAGGTAGGTGGTTTTTGACTTTTTGTGGTCAGTCTTTGAGTTATATCTGCAATAGTGCTCAATACCCTCATTTGGAGTATTGTGTGTTTTGGGATTTTAATCCTGTTAATTAAAACTATGCCTTTTATGTATGAATAGAAGTTGTTTGATTGTGAAGATGGTTAATTTCCATACCATGGATGTTTTTTCCCATGCTTTTTTTTGACTATTTGGTCTAGATTTTCTAGTTAGGATATTTGTTTTTCATTCCTAGTGTTGTTAGGATGGAGAGATTATTTATCTAATATGATTTTCCTAGCCTTGTAGATATTTATCCAAGTAGTACTTTGAGGTTTACCTTGGCTGGTAATTATCATTTGTGTACGATTTCTTTACATGGTGCTACGGGAACCTAGTGTGATGAGAGCATAGGTGAAATTTATGTTGAGGGGTTTCCCATAGTGTCTGTAATATTTATCACACTGTGAGATCATAGGGGGGATTGACATTGAGTGCTCCCTTAGAGTGTATATATATACATTATGAGACCACAGGAGGAATTGATGTTGAGTGCTTCCTCAGAGTTTCTGTAGTATACTTTTAAAAGGTTATATGGGGAATTGATGGTGAGTGCTTCCTCAGAGAGTCTCTGATTACACAAGACTATAAGGGGAATTTACAGTGAGTGATTCCTTAGAGAGTATTCATTATATCCTTCTTGTAAATTGAACTAGAGGGGTTAGGTCACGAGAACATCCCAAAGTGTTACTTGAGATTGTTGTCTAAACAAGAGGGGATAGGCTATGAGAACTTTCTTATAGGGTTTCTTGTTTTGCGTTTGTTGATTAAATTGTTAAATGCAGATGATTTAATGGAAACTGTTGGATTTTTTAATTTTGATTACATAATTGTTTACTACTTTGTTTTGCTTATTTCCTACCATATATATATTCACTGACTGTTAGGAACAGATCATTGGGTGGTTGCCTACTGGGATTTGTCTCACACTCTGTTTTGGTCATGCTTTTGGGCCAAAATAGATTATATTATTGCATGTATAGATAAGGGTGAGTGTCCTTCTAATTTAGGTACTTGATTTTTGTGGAGCTGGAGATCATGGTACCAAGCTACGGTTTGCGATTCTGTAGGAGTTATTTGTATTCTTTGATCTTTGGTATAGTAATGTATTCCATCATTGTGATTTGTTGGGCTGTTTTCCTAGACATACGTATCATGCATCATTTATATTTAGGCTCCAGTTTTTTATTTCTTCAATCTTCTGCTGTTTACTATCGTATGGTATTATTACTACCTCCACTATTGTTTTCTATTTATTTCTGCTAAGTTACTCTTCCATTGGGGGAATATTTTCCCCATTATCACACCTAAGGCCCTCTCTTCTAGTTGGCAGTCACCGGCATTTGGGGAAATGGGCTTGAGGCCATGTGACCAACCGGGTACGGGGCACCTCTGGGTGGCTTTCAGAACCGGGATATTAGAATGTGGTATCAGAGGTTTCTTTTCTTCTTGACTTACTTTTTGGAGCCTATATGCAAGGATAAAATGTAATAGGTACTTGGTAGTAATATCTGACTAGGAGTAGCTAACCCATGTACAGGGAAAAGCCAATTTACCTCGTTATTGCAATTTTTACTATTTTGCAATTATTACAATTGATTTGATTTCACCATTGGGTGATTCACATGTTATGTGATGTTCTTGTTGATATTATTGAGGTTCTATTTCTATTGAAACTCGATAATATGAGGTTATTCCATCGCATGCATCATATAGGCACTTTCTAGAAATCACCTGCCATGCATCAATTCCATTCCATTTAGGGTGAATTACTGATTTCATGTTGTTGTGATAGATGTTGTTATAAATATGCGTTCTGTTGTGATATATTCCTTGATAGAATACCTTCTATTTTATAGGGTATTGTTTGTATATAGTTTTTCTAGAATAAACACTAAACTTTGGTTCTTGAGATGTTATGGGCCCTCAGGAATCTGAATTTGGTGGATTGTTGCCTTATTATTCTTTTTATATAACATGTATAAGATTCCAAGCATTGATTCACGGAAAGTATGGGCCCTCAAGGATCGTAATTTCACACTTTAATATTCACATCCGTGTTTTATGGGTCCCAGAGTAGTTTTTGAGGGTTACTATCCAGAAAAAAACCCAGAATACATGACATGTAATAATAAATACACACCATGTGTCAATATATTCAGGAAAGTAATATTTTTCTTAGGTACACGCCTTGTATTGTATGTAAACGTCATTTAGTCTCTAACTATGTCATTGGATGTGTGAGTAGAGACATGGGGTTGGATATATCCTTGGTGGGACATGCCATGTACCAGATGTAGACGCTAAGTTGTCAAAACTATGTATCGGACCTTGTAAATAAAGACACGTGAAGATGAAAAATTAATAAGTACACGCCATGTGCATATGGAGCATGGTGTGTAGAGTAATCTGTGTAACTGGATATGTGTCTAAAAACATGGGGCAGTAGAATCCTTCTGGTACATGTCATGTCTGACATAAACACGCTGTGTAGATTCAGCCGTGTGTCCACCCATGTGACTATCAAAACAGGAAGTTGAAACCTTACAGGTACATGTTGTGTCTAGTAAAATCATGATGTATAGTCCTATACTAGGAGAACCGTGAGGGTTAGTCATGTAGAAGAACTCGGGCAGGGGAAACAAATCAAGTATACACCATGTCTGGGGAGAACATGCCTTGTGTATGGGGTGTTACATGACCAGTTTTGGAAGAAGTAAACGCCCATGTGATGGCTCAATGGAATAGGTTGTGTAAGGGTTATACACATCATGTATCCGTGTTTTAAAAACATGAATTATTTCCTTATCATGTTCCTTTCTTCAAATTTTAAGTTTTTGTCCTGGATAAATCTTGATCCTAAGGTGTGTACTTGGCCGTTCAGAGTCATGGAACGAAGACATCCTCCAGTTGTATTCCAGATATAAGGCAGTGATCAAATACTTGACATGGATGATCAGGTACTACCAGCGGATCTTCCTGTAGTTCCAGTCTTGGCACCGGCCATCATTTCAGACACAGGTGCTGACAAACAGTTCTGATAGGGCTTTATGAGATTCATGCAGACCTTCCAAGGAGCACTGCATCCTACCCTATCAATGGTAGAATTGTTGTGGCTCTATCAGCATCAGCATCCTCCCACTTTCTCAGAGGATGTAGGACCCCATGCGGAAGAGTCATGGCTAGAATCCATGATTACGATCTTAGAGCATATGGAGATGCCTCTAGAGATGTGGGTCAGGCTTGGTAAGTATATGCTTCGGGATTGCACCAAGAGATGGTGGTATGCGATCTTACAGGAGGAACGCCAGCATGTTATGACTTGGGAGGAGTTTTAGTGTACCTTCTATGATTACTTCAACCCATATACTTTGAGGGATGATCAAGCCTAGAAGTTCATGTGTCTGGAGCTGGGTACTCTCTATGTTGTTGATTATTCTCCTCAATTCACCAAGTTTTAGCGCTTTACACCCTTTCTAGGGGGAGGTGATTTATTCCTAGAAATGATGTTTGAGGATGGTCTCATGAAAGACATTTGATCTCAAGTGAACATCTTTAGGTTGACTACTAAATCTTATATAGTCAATCAGGCACTGATCACGGAGCGTAACCTGAGGTATTTTGGAGTTTTGGGTCGTGGCAGTTTGACAACCAAAGTTAGTTCTTCTCCGATTGATAGTAGGAATCCCCAAAGGGAGTCTACACATGGCGATCTGAGTAAGTGATGTACACCTTTAGGTACATTGGTGGTATTATACAAGTGTGTAATCATTGGGGATACGAGGCCACATTGCCCAAGAGGCCAAGTCGAGTGCCAATCTTGTGGAAATATGGGCCATCTTCAGTGCTTCTTTCAGTTCTTCTCACCAAAAAATGGTGATTTGAGTTCCCCTATGACTCCATGTTCAAGATCAGCACCACCAGTTTCTCATAAATCAGGTAACTGGAGTTCATCTAGCCATTCAGGATGAGGTTCAGGTCATGGTCGTGGTAGCCATTCGACAGACTTCTAGCGACAATAAGGTGGATCATCTCATGGTGGTCATGTAGGGACATAGGTCTGTAGTATAGGCCAGAATTTTGTAGTGGAGCAGACCCAACAAGAGTAAGATCCTGACCCTTCTACAGTGCGAGGTACGATCCTAGTTTCCTCAGTTTTAGCTTCTGTGCTTTTCGATAAAGGGTCTTCTTATAGTTTCATATTTGTGGCTATTATGGAGAGCCTTGGGCTTTGTATCTTTTTTTCTACTAAAATCTTGATGTTGGACACTCTGTTTGGGCCAAGAATGGATAGTGTACTATAGTGTAAAGAATTACCTCTAAAGGTTGGTTGGTGTAACTTATTGTGGGACCTATATGTCATAGAGATGATATGATATGATGTCATTCTCAGAATGGAATGGTTAGTTCCCTTCAAGGATGTTTTCGACTTCTATCATCATAGGGTGAGCTTCACATCACTAGAGGGTATATCATTTGTTCATAAGGGATAATGGAATGTCCAAGCGAGCAGAGTAGGACACGACCAACATGGGTTGGGAGGAGTTACAGCTCAAATTGCTAGTCTATATTTGTATGACCAGGGGACTTCACAGTTGGACTTTCCTATAGTGGTGGATTGTTTTAGAGACATCTTTCCAGAGGACTTTTCAGGTTTTCCTCCGAAGCGAGAGGTAGACTTTTATATTGAGCTCATTCCAGGAATGGTACTGATGTCCATTCCTCCACATAGGTTGGCTACACCAAAGGTACATGATATCAAGAAGCTATTCAAGGAGTTGTAGGCAAAGGGATTCTTCCAACCCAGTACTTCTCATTGGGGTTCACCTGTCTTGTTTTCAAGGAAGGCGGATGGTACCCTCAGACTTTATGGCGATTATCGGATGTTTAACCAGTTGACAGTGAAGAACCGATATCCCTTGTTGAGGATTGATGATCTCTTTGATCAGGTTCAAGGATCTCAGGTGTTCTTAAAGATTGACTTGAGATATGGTTATCAGCAGTTGTGTGTTAGAATATCAGATATACCTCGTACAACCTTTCGGTGTAGGAATGGTTTAGATAAGTATGTTTTTATGTTGTTCAGTCTTATGAACGCTCCTATAGTTTTCAAGTAACTAATTAACTAGGTGTTCCATCCATACTTGGATTATTTTGTGGTGGTCTTCATGGAAGATATCTTAGTGTACTCTCACACTCGACATGACCTTGACAAAAATCTTGAGATGAGTTTTTTTTAATATGTTTTTGAAAAAAAAGAATTTGAAAAACAGCTTAGGTTAAACAAATTTTAAAAACATGTTACAAAGGTGGCATCACAGATCTTGCCTTTGTGTTAGTGTGTAAAGGTGGCATTAGCGATGCCTCCTTTTCTCCCCCACATCGCCTTTAGCCCGGATCGATGACATGGAAAATGCGGCTGGGGGAGGCCGCCTTTTCCCCGATAGGTATGGCGAAATTCGGCTTCTGCGATGCTGCCTTTGGCCTTAGGCTGAGGCAAAAAGCGGCGTCCGCAATGCCGCCTTGTCCTGAACTCCCTATAAAAGGGCGGCCACCCACCCCCCCCTCCTCACTTGATTCTTTCCTTCATCTCTCCTAAATTATCTCTGTCTCTCTCTAAAAAAATAATTTTCTGTGTGGATTTTTATGAAGCTTTATTTAGAGGTTTGTTTCTTTATTTAATTTAATGTATTTATTTAACTAATTTAATTATTTTTAGTTTTTAATATTTCATTTTTTAAGTAGTTTAGATAGTTCATAATATTTGGTTATTTAGTTTCTGTAATTACTTATATATAGTTTTAAATAATTATTGTTAGGTATTATATATTAAGTATAGATTATCTTAGGATTAAGTATTTTGAAATTTTGGTAGCATGAAGATTATGTGGTTATCTAAGCAATTAAATTCATGTCTGGATACAAACAAGTGTACGTGGCTCTAGCACAAATTTACATAGGGGTAAAACCCAAAAACATCGATTTGGGCTAGACTCGAATGGGAATTGGTGCACGATAACAGGCCTTGGTGCATCCTAGTTTGACACTCCCATGGAATATGCTTAAGATGATTCATATTTTCTTTATAAACTACTGAAATTTCTAAGAAAAGAAAAATCAAATTTGTATATTTATCAATGACAAAATGATAAATATAATGTTATATAATCAAATGAGGACATAAGAATTAACAAATTAATGTTATTATTTGTTAATTATAAATAACTATTGAATATAATATGATTAAAAATTAAATAATAAATAATTAAAGAAAAACTTAATAATGATCAAATAGTGATTAAAGAATGATTGATTAGTTAAAAACTATATTTAGAAAATCAATTTAAAATGACAAAGATAATTATTTTAAATGAAATAGAGAAGAAAATGTTTTAAAATGTAAATATTATATAGTTTATAAATAATAGTTACTATTAGACATAATTAATTATAGAATAATTAATAAATAACATAGGATTAAAACATGGATCAATATAATGATTGTCTATCGATATTGATGAAAATATAAAGTAAAATGAAGAAGAACAAACACATTTAAAAAAAGGCGCCCTAAAATTACATTATATGAAATATCATATGGTCAAACATCATTAGCTTATTTTAGGGTATATAAAGGCACCTTAAAATTACATTCTAATAAACATAATATGGTCAAACATCATTGTTAATATTTGTTACACTGTCATAATTTTGATGATACAATCATTTTTGACATAGAGAGTCATGTTTCCCCGTGTGTACTACTGTGGGGAGATTATTCAAATTGAGAAAGGAGCTTCTTATAGTACTCAACTAATTACGGTGGTTAGTACAACTGATTGTGTAACTATAAGTGACCTTCAAGATAGAATTCATGGTTCCTTAAATCTGGGACCTGATCAAGAGATCATGTATGTGAGATATAGACATTAGAAATTTCCCACAACACTGTGGCATCCAGATTTTCCATTGGTTGCTAATGCACAGTGGGACCAAGAAATTAATTTTTTTTTCAACGGTCAGATGGTAACATGATGGAGTTATACATTGATGTTAATACTGTACAACAACAACATCTAATTATACGAAGACACAAAATTACAAGAGTGGTTTAAGACAATCCACCCCATGAAATTGAGACTATTTCAAATGATGCAGTAGAAGAGAAAATCCTAGATGATCTCCCAGATATACATGTCAATCTGACTTTTGATATTGATTTTCATAATGATGGATCAGATGGTGACAACATTGCTGATGAGGAGGGACCAACGGAAGATAGATTGGAGGTTTTGAGAAATGCATTAGTTTTACATCAACCTCGACCTATAATAAATCATCCACCACTCTTTTAATCTTCTTCAGAAGCAATGAAACGCATGAATGAGTTCAACAATACTATTCTCACCCTGACAACGGAGTTCCCTGGAGTTGTACCAGATAGGTTTAGTGATGGGTACAAAACCATATATATTGGAAGAAATTTTCCTAGTAAAGATGACTTAAAAAGAATGCTAAAGAGATTTCTTATTGAGAGAAACTTAAACTATGTAGTTCATGAATCATGTCATAGTAAATATGTTATACGGTGTGAGAAGTATAGGAATGATTGTAGATTTTTCTTGAGGGAGATTCCAAACATTACATTTAGAGGTTGGATAATCTCGACGATTGGGTCGGCTTATACTTGAGTTCAACCAACCCTCACACAAGATCATACCTCATTAGATGCAGAATTTGTGTCCTCTTTTATTGTTGAGATGATTTGGACATGTCAAGATGTTCCAATATCCCTTGTTCAAGAGAGGATTCAACAGACATTCAGTTATAATATTTCTTATAATAAAGCATGGATGGGGAAACAGAAGGCAATTTTGAAGGTCTATGGTGATTGGGATGACTCATATTAGGTGTTTCGGCAATTTCTAGCCATACTGAGGAATCATAACCAATTTTTCTTCCATTTGGATACAAATGAACATGTTTCTCACAATAACTGATTTGATCCATCTTGTGTTCAATTTCATCGGTTGTTTTGGGCATTCCTTCCCCATATCTCCGCATTTCATTTCTACAAAAAATTTATTCATATTGATGGAACATTTCTGTATGGAAAATACAAGGGAGTATTGTTGATTTTGGAAACCCAAGATGGAAACCGTTCACCTCTTCTGCTTTCCTTTTCCAT
Organism: Viscum album; assembly: GCA_963277665.1. Taxonomy (NCBI): domain Eukaryota; kingdom Viridiplantae; phylum Streptophyta; class Magnoliopsida; order Santalales; family Viscaceae; genus Viscum; species Viscum album. The sequence continues at coordinate 1,518,262,968 of OY728141.1, read as the reverse complement.
TGTAGAGAAAGAAAATTCTGAATCGTGGAGTTGGTTTCTGGCTTGTATCAGCAACCATTTCACCAAAATTCTGGGTGTTTGATTGATATCTTATTGTCATCGATCAATTAATGAGGTAATAAATTCAGATCCTGATACATGGTGATACCCAAATGCATATCATCTGTTCTGCATTAGACATATTTCTAGAAATTTTCATAAAAAATCAACAACGAACTGATGAAGAAGGCAATCACGAGGCTTTCCAAAATTGCTAGGCACACAGAGCATCTTGTTCACATGAGAGATAAAGAGGAGGATGGGTTATTTAGCCGGACATCCATCCATGCTACATCACTAGAGGCGAGGGAATCTTTTCATGTGCTTTCTGGGAGCATCTTCTCATGTCCGGCTCGAAGAGAAGAGGTTCCTGCCCAGAGGCACATCCTACAACTACTGCTGGGGCTGAGGATCCATGACCACGGAGACGTAGAGAGCGTCGTGCTACACGTGAGTCCCCACCTGTTCCATAGGCAGAGGTTATCCCTCTAATATTCTAGGATCATTTGATTCAGGATGTGCCTTAGGTGGCATGGGATCCATCTTTCCTGACAGGATATCCACAGTTCTCTCCATCTTGGGTTCCAGATCCTTCATAGACATGGATTCCAAAGCCATTGCTATCTTGGGGTATATCTCCATTGCAGGATTGGTTCCCCACTATGATGGAGGCATGTCCTTCTACCACCCTAGTGGGAGAAGGATCTGAAAGGTAGTACGATATGTAGTTGACAGCTCCTCCCACAGACACACATATGGAGGATGCACCATTCGACATTACAATGCCAGAGGATCAGCCTTCTCCAAGACATCAGACTCTACGGTGCACTCTATGCGGATGTCCTATTCACTGACCACCATGTGGGATGAAATCTCCTTGCCATATACATAGTAATTGATTGTAAATTTTTGTATACATGTTTTACGTCTACTGAAATCAAAATACTATTATTACTTTTTGGTCAGAGTAGAATCTCTGTAGGTGGTGAATTGAGATACAATATAAGCAATGTTGAAAATTTCATTCATATCTGTCTTATAGTTTATATTATATAGGCCAAAAAAGATACGTACTTGAAACATTTTTAGGTTTCACGTAGGTAGATATGGTAGGTTATAGATAAAATTTCACCAAGATTATTTAAGAAATTATTTTAATTTTGGACTACTAGTTATATGATTAAGAAATTTTTAAAATCTCATTCATATCTGTCTTATAGTTTATATTATATAGTTCAACAAAGTCATGTACATGAAACATTTTTAAGTTTCAAGTAGGTGGATATGATAAGTTATAAATAAAATTTCACCCATATTTTTTAAAAAATTATTTTTATTTTGGACTACTAATTATATTTTTAAAAAATATTTTAAATTTCATTCATATCAGTCTTATAGTTTATATTATATGGACCAGCAAAGTCACGTACTTGAAACATTTTTATGTTTCAAGTAGGTGGATATGATAGGTTATAAATAATTTTTTACGAAGATGTTTTAAGAAATTATTTTTATTTCATACTAGTAGCTATATTTTTAAGCAATGTTTAAAATGCGATTCATATCGGTCTTATATTTTATATTATATATGCCAGCGAATTCACATACTTGAAAAAATTTTAAGTTTCAAGTAGGTGGATTTGAAAGGATATAAAAAAATTTCCACCAAGATTTTTTAAGAAGTTATTTTTATTTTGGACTACTTGTTATATTTTTTAGCAATGTTTAAATTTTCATTCATATATGTCTTATAATTTATATTATATTGGCCAACAATGTCACGTAACTGAAACATTTTTACGTTTCAAGTAGGTGTATTTGAAAGGTTATAAATAAATTTTCACCAAGATTTTTTAAGAAGTTATTTTTATTTTACAATAGTTGTTATATGTTTAAGAAATGTTTAAAATGTCATTCATATATGTATTATATTTTATATTATATTGGCCAACCAAGTCACGTACTTGAAACATTTTTAAGTTTCATGTAGGTGGATTTGAAAGGTTATAAATAAGTTTTCACCATGATTTTTTAAGAAATTATTTTCATTTTGGACTATAGGTTATATGTTTAAGAAATTTTTAAAATTTTATTCATATTGGTCTTATAGTTTATATTATATAGGCCAGAATAATCACGTACTTGAATAAAAGATCAATTATGTTGAATTATTAATTTTTATTTATATATATTTATATAACCATACGAACATAATAATAAAACATTAAAATTTTAAATATATAAAAAATATAAATAAAAAAAATATTGTTTTAGGGCAAAGGGGGCATTGCGGATGCCCCCTTTTTTCTGCGCAAAGGCAGCATCGGGGATTCCAGCTTTTTTCCCCAACACAAAGGCGACATCTCTGATGCTGCCTTTGTGGCATATTTTTTATAAAAATTAACCTATATCATTTTTTAGAATTTTTTATTAAAAAAACATGTTAAAAAACTCTCTTGAGATCGTTTTGAATACACTGATAGAGAACCATTTATATGATAATATATCAAAATTACACTTTTTGATGGACCATATTTACTTCTTAGATCATGATGTATCAGAGAAATGAGTATCATTTGACCCATATAATGTTAGAGCGGTAGTTCCTTGGGAGCAACCAAAGAACTTCTTTGAGGTAAAAAAATTTCTAGGGCTGGCTGGATACTACATGAATTTTATACAGGACTTTTCACGATTATCAGCGCCACTTACATGCCTGACTAAGAAGGGTGTGAAGTACTTAAAGTCAGATTATTTCGATCCATCTTTTCAGGAGATGAAAGGTAGGTTGACATCAGCACCGATACTAGTTTTTTCAGAGCTGGGAAAGAGGTATATTGTGTACTGTGATGCATCAGGTATTTGAATGGGAGAAGTACTTATATAGGGAGAAGAAGTAATTGCATACAGGACTCGGTAGTTGAGGCCACATGAGAATAATTCTCCCACTCACGATCTTGAGTTGGCTGTAGTTTTTCATGACTTACGCTGTTTGAGGCATTATCTTTTGGGAGATCATTTTTTGGTTTTAACTAACCACAAAAGTCTCAAGAATATCTTCACTCAGCACAATCTAAATCTGAGACAGCGAAGGTGGGTCAAGTACCTTCAGTACTTTGACTTTAAGCTTTCATACATGCCAAGAAAAGGAAAAGCATCGGCGGATGCATTGAGCAGGAGCACTCAGATACAGGCAATTCTAGAGTCCATTAATGAGTGGAAGCTTATGGCTCTGTTCTCTGATATTCATTGGGAGGTGCATGACAGCTAGGGGCAGACGTTTCTTTCTTCTGTGGCTATTAACTCTACTCTTCTTGCTCGAGTTTGAACATGGAACCTATTATATTCTAAAGGCCTAGTCCTATGGGAGAGTGTGTCAGGGGAGGACCCTATTGCTAGATGGATCATAGGAAAGGAAGAGATATTTTTTTTCATGGTCACGTGTGGGTGTCTGCAGACATACACGAGGGGCTAATGTAGTACATTAATTCCTCAATTATGGAAGTTCATCCTGGTTTCACCCAGATGTATCGAGATCGGCATCATCAGTATTGGTGGCCAGGTATGAAGGGAGATGTTACTGGTTTTGTCATGATGTGTTCAAGATATCATCAACTGAAGGCTGAGCATCAGCGACCAAAAGGGCTTTTTCAGAAGTTACCCATTCCCAATTTGAAGTGGAACAAGGTCGTGATGGACTTTGTGATAGGGTTACCAAGGTCTCCTAGAGGGAATGATGCAGTTTGGGTTGTCATTGACAGACTCGCGAATGTTTCTCACTTATTTCCAATCAAGGAGACCATCAGTGTAGATGATCTGGGAAGGTTTTATATTCGAGAGATTGTACATTTATATTGATCTTCACAATCCATTATTTCTGATAGATACGCTCATTTTACTTCTTGGGTCTGGAAGGGACTACAGAAGGCTTTGGGTACAGAGGTACTTTTAAGTATAGCATACCATCCCCAGAAAAATGGCCAGTCCAAGTGTATGATTCTGGTACTTGAGGACATTCTTCGAGCATGCATCCTTGGTTTGGGAGGTTCTTAGAGAAGCACATACCTCTTGTGGTTGTTTCCTACAATAATAGTTTTCAAGAAACTTTTCGATGGAACCTTATGAGGATTTGTATGGAAGGCAATGCCGATCACCCCTATGTTGGATGGAGGTATGATAGACAGCTATGTTGGGATCTCGTCTTGTCCAAGAGACCATAGAGCAGATAGAATTGCTGCAGAAGAGGATGTCTACTACACAGTCATGAAAGAATCCTTATACAGGTCGATGGAGAAGACCTTTGTATTTCGAGTTTGGGGATTATGTTTTCATGTGTTTCACACTTTAACGTCCCGACCCAGCTCACCATTAAACCAGTGGCCGAACCAGTTTCCAAATGACCTCAAGCGTGCCTTCCCATATGTCAGAGGTTGCTGACTAGTATTTGGGGTCTAAGGATAGTCAGTGGGGAGACTATACCATCTTATCAGAGTTACACAATGGTATATCAGTGTAAATAACAAACAATAGTGAAAGCAGTAACTCATAAATGAAAAATAGTGGAAGAAAAATAAAACTCATTTTATAAAAGTGACCAACGCCAATTATACAGAAGATGCATGCATGACATGATAATGATACAAAAATATAAGATAGTGAAAAAAACAACAAACTTTACATTCCAATATAGAAATAAATAAACAATGACTCAAAGCCCTAAGGGTGCTCTCCTCGAGAATCCCAATCTTCTGTTCGGTCCTCTGCTCCTATCTCCCAAGTAATTTCAATAACATAATCCTTAAATCAAATAGAATCTACTCGGGTACCCCAGTGCAATGGTGGCCTGAGTAGGGTGTGATATATAAATCTCAGTAGGTTGGGACATCCATTGTCTACCCCAAATCCATACATTTAATAAATAGTTTAAAACATGAGAAGGCATGCATAAATAAAGTGAGGAGTACAATGTAACTATATACACATGTACCTGCTTCAGCCCTCGGTTGGTGTCTGAACCTGCACTATTCAATTGTCACGCATACTCAACAATCATTAAATAATCATTTTTCATTTATAAATTATTCAAATCTTAATAAATTATGAATGTCTTGAGATTTGGTCTATTCCCAAAATCCACCATATAAGTCACTCACCATGGATGTCTCTAAAGACCATCTATGTAGTCAAAGAAAAGAGTGAATCCAGGCTTGTGTTATGGCTTGGATAATGCATCATAAGATATTCAATTTCATCATTCATATACTATGTATGAGCCCATCCACTAAAATAGTGATTCTCTCTTAGGTCTGTCCATTAACAGTGACTCACCCAATTCATTAATAAGTCTGAACCCTTTCTCATAATAAATTCACAAATCATTATGTCACAACAGATTTCATTAACCATTAATTTATTTTATGTACTACCAAATGGGCTCATATTCAAATGTCAACTAATGGGTGTAGAACATCATGTCTAGCACCCTCTTGAGAATTTGGAGTGTCAGTCCTTGTCTCACAACCCATGGGTATTTGGAGCATCAGTCCCTGACCCACAAAAAAATTGTTCTTGCAAGCTGGGTGTAGAACGTCATGTCTAGCACCCCGTGAGTATTTAGAACTTCAGCCCTTGTATCAAAACTCGTTTATCAATCATAAAAATATTTATAATTGGTGTATAACATCATGTCTATCACCCTCGTTAGTATTTGGAACATTAGTCCTTGTCTCACAACCCATGGGTATTTGGATCATGAGTCCCTGACCCAAAAAATAATATTTTCTTACAAGATGGACGTAGAATTCCATGTCTAGCACCCCGTGAGTATTTGGAGATTCATTCCTTGTCTCACAACCAATTAGTCAATAATATTTATTAATTTATAATTGGTGTAGAACATCATTTCTAGTACCCCACAACCCTCCATTAATTAATTCATAAATTAATTAATCCTATTTTTTAATTAATTCAACAACTAATTAACAACATAAATCACCCATAAAAATCCAACCATTATTTAATCATTCAACATCCCAATAGTAAATAATTAATTAACAATTAATTATTCTTAGAAATCCAAATAAAAAATTAACTCAACATTTAAATATCCAAATTCTTTAACAAGTCTAAACCTGTCCACTCAAACAGTGATTCGTCCAGGACTTTAACATTTTACATCCTCGTCATAATCATCACAAAATATGTTAAAAAAAGCCTATATATTTATCAACCATCTCTTGCATTAACTCATAATATAAAACAACTCCATCCAAGACATCTTAATTCATGTAAATCTAACATGCATCAAAAAGTACCCTTGGACAACAGTCGCAACAAACAATCAATTCACAATATTATTTTAATGCATGGAAATAAAATTCCAAGGTGCCATTAAAACTTTGGAACTGATCACAAGGTCATACTTCAACCAAGCCCCATATTTTCAACATGAACACACACCACATATTCCCAACACTCATTCCAAAACAACCCTTTCAATAAAAACACCTTTTTTATTGAAAACCATTTTCGTCAAAACCATATAAATGCCAAGCCATTTCAATTCCCAAAATTTTCAATAAAACTCCATTTTCTTGAAAAACATTTCTATTGAAAAAATCTTTTCCATAAACCTTTTAACAATTCCACAAAATCCATAATTTAAAATCATCATTTTAAATTCATTAAACTAAACCCCCTTTGCATAATTATTCACCAAGATCAGTCAATTTCACAAAATCCTTAAATCATTACTAAATAAGATCTTTCCATGATTTTAATAATCAATTCCATTCAAACAAGTAAATTTGAAACTAATACAATCAATTCTATAAAGATGATATGAGAGTGAAGACACCTACTTCAAAGGTTTTGATGAAAACAACAACGAAGGAAGAATGCTCAAGAAAACAGGGTCGATTCTCTATTAACCCGCCTTAGATCTCTTCTCCTAGAAAGACCAAGACCAAATCATATCATATTTGGAATCCACACACCTAGATATACCCATTAAGGTCATAGATCTAAGAAACCGAGAGAAGAGGAGAAGTAGATCTAAGTAGATCTAAGAAACCGAACATGAACGAAGAAGAACGTCTATATACCACAAGAATCCGACTTTGATTCGCCAAGAGAAGCCTTCGAATCACCTATGTAACAATGGGAGAACCTTATTTTCCCTTAGGAGAAGCGTAATACAGAGTTATGTCCACTTAAGAGGAAAAACGAGCCTCTTAGAGGAGAAAACATGTGAGATCCACTTTTTTAGGATCTCACTTAAGTTCCCACATGGTTAGTTAGCACGGTTAGAAAAATTTTGCGCTAACCGTGCGTTAGCCACTACCTTGGAAGACCATCGCACGAATTCCTTTCCTAACCTATCCTAACCATGAATCAACCATGTGGAAGCTACTACCTCAAAATCCAGCTATGCACGGTTGGGATGAACGGTTAGACAAGTCATTTGCCGACCGTGCGACTTCACCTTTGCTTGAAAACTACATTATAAGTTCTCCCGACTCTCTCGTTCATCTACCATAGCATTATAACCAAGAAAGCATCAAGTAAGGTTTACATACCAGAAACCAGGGTTTCTAAATTATCCCCACCATTGGTCTTTCCGTCCTCGGAAAGTAGAAAACCTTCACCCAACTGGATGAGTTCTAACCACTGCTCCTTCACTTCCTTTTCATCTTCCCAAGACTCTTCTTGAAGATGACCATGCTGCCACGCAAGACTTTCTCTTGCCTATCCAAAATCCATACCGGGATATGTGTCAATGAAGCCTCTAACTCTAGGTTAACATAATCTCATCTGATCACAAGGTCAGGATCAGGCTGATACTTTTTTTCAACTGAGATACATGGAAGACATTATGCACCAGACTAAATTGTGGTGCTAATGACAACCGATATGCCACAGCTGCCAACTCAAGGACGTGCGTAGGGTAATTATGTAGGACCAAAAATGTCTTCTTTAGGTGTTCCAACACTTGGAAAAAAATTCCAAAGCACGGTTTAAAGAAAAACCCATCCGTTGATAAAATGAAACAAAATTCAAAAACATTCGTATCTTAACCCGGTTCAAAAACACCGATTAAAAAAAGGGACATTACAATATACCCACCTTAAAAACATCTCATCCCCGAGAATCCATCAGGAACCACTACTCAAATAACTAACCTAAAATGGTCTTTTAATCTCGTTATAATTGATGTGTTGTGTTCCCAACCCCAAAAAAACCTTTAACCCTTCATAAGACTAATGGCTATGCCTTTAAAACCAGAGTTAATGTTATGTTTGTTGCTTAGACATCGAAACAGATATTATATCTTAGGTCATTAGAAGGACCTCTAAAAAAATGGATTAATGTAAATCAATCAATAGAATAGGTTTCACATACATCCCTTGAAAGACTTAACATACCCAAAACCCACATTTAACCTTTTTTGATGAGGTGCCTTTAAAACTATCCAAAACCATCCGCATGTAAAACAAAGTCCTTACCCGAACTATGGTAAAAATTTGCAATTCAATCCATAACAAGGATATTTTAAAAACAATTGTGCCCCACCATGAATAAAGTAGTAGCCCGAATAAACCATTTCATTCTGCATACTACCCAGATAACAACCACTCATCAATCCAAATGGCATTTAAACTGTAGTGTGGTGTAAGACCAATTCTATCTTAGTGTCTCCATGATGAATTAAAGATAGGGGACATGCTCGTCATATTCAAAAGAGAGTACTAAGAGAGAAAAAATGTTCATTAAGAATATTAGTCAAACTATCACTGAACAACTCTATTATACATTATCATCATCACCTGCTAACACGTTTATCGAAACGATGCAACAATACTCACCTTAGGATTTTCCATGATGTCGCAAGAAAAGGCCATCCACTCACCCTCGCATGTTTTTAGAACACATTAACACATTCATATGACATTCCTCGAACCAATATCACCATGTTAAACATTGATCATAAAAACCATAACATAAACTTATCGGCGTCCCAAAATAGCTGATTCCCAAGAAGTCCTCCCGAGTAGTGGGATGAAATTACTTTAATAGCTTAGAAAATTCTATGGGTACTTCCCACCACGGGTTATCCCTATACAGTCAACAATATCGACCCTCTCTATTGGTCACACAAAACCAAAAACACAAGATTCAAAAGACCCTTTTTAATTTTATCCATTTTATTTAATTCATTTCAACCTTTAATCCTTTGAATGAATTTAAAAAAATACACAAGTACTTTTTCACAACAAGCCACTTGGTTTTCAAAACAACTCCCTACAAAAAATAGAAATGATATCACAAACATCCTCTTTAAACATTCAACATTCAGTGATATTCAAATATAAACAGGAAATTTAGAATCTAAATTCTGTTTACCGAAAAGGCAACCTCCAATGTTCTCATTTATTAAATCTGGGTTCTTCAAAAAGAACCCCAACAACATTTCATTACAATAAAAACTCAGAAGTTTTACATTTGTAACCATTTTCAAACATACTATGTTTATATAGTTTGGTCACGTGGGTGGACATCCACCAATCGATAAGGCACCCATACACCTTATCCCTAGCATTTGGCTCCCATTTATCACAATCAACATTCAGTTAACATTTTATCTTTAGCACCCCTTTCATATATCAAAACATAAATAGCATGTTAGCATAAGCAGTAACACAACAACATGATATAACACAGAAGCATGACACAACAACAAATCATTCTAATAACTGAGGCAATATGGAATATAATCACTCAATAACGTTAAACTATCACGGAAAATGCTATCTAGAGAGGCATGCTAAATCATATCAAAACATGGCATTCCACCCAAGCAACACAATCCAAATTTGCAGGCATCCTACTAATGCAACTACATGGAATGTTATATGCATGTAATGTGAATCTCTAAGTGATTAAGATGATGCATGTACGAAATGTCCTTTCTATATCAAGCCAAGAAAATTATTTTTTTCAAATTTCTCAAAATCAATAAACTACATAAAATACACCAGTCACTCAAGGTGAAATCATATCAATTCTATCCTCTAATAGTACAAACATCAATTCTCATCCTTGGAAACTTGGTCATTTCTTTTACATGGGGTGATCAGTCCCAAGAACGGCTATTAATAGAAGGGCCGAAACATTCCTATTCTCCTATCTACCAACCCCAAAACAGTACGAAAAAGGAAGAGAAATGAAACATATACTTTTGATACCACTCTGTAACATCCCGACCTGGCTCACCATTAAACTGGTGGATGAACCGGTCACCACCTAACCTCAAGCGCATCTCTTCTTATGCCAGAGGCTGCCGACTAGTAGTGAGGGTCTACGGATAGTTAGTGGGGAGACTATACCCTCTTATCAGAGTTGCACAGCAGTATACCAGTGTATATAACAAACAATAACGGAAGTAGTAACTCATAAATGACAAACAGTAGAAGACAAATAATACGAATTTGATAAAAGTGGACAACGCCAATTTTACAGCTGATGCATGCTTGACATGATAATGACACAAAAATATAAGATAGTAAACAAAATAAAATAATTAACACTCTAATATATAAATAAATAAACAATGAATCAAATCCTCGAGGGCGGTCTCCTCGAGCATCCTGATCTTCCGCTCGGTCCTCTGCTCATATATCCCATGTAAATGCAATAGCCCAATCTTGCAACCAAAAAGAATCTACTCAGGTACCCCAGTGCAATGGCGGTCTGAGTAGGGTGTGAGAAATAAATCTCAGTAGGCCGGGACCACTGGTGTAAACCCCAAATCCATACATTTAATAAATAATTTAAAACATGAGAAGGAATTAATAAATAAAGTGTGCAGTACAATGTAATTATATACCCAAGTACATGCTTCATCCCTCGGCTGATGTATGAACCTGAATTACTCATTTGTCATGAATACTCTACAATCATTACATAATCACTTTTCATTTATCAATTACTAAAATCTTATTAAACTAAGAAAGTCTCGAGATTCGTCTTACACCCGACATCTCCCATATAAGTCATTCACCACAGATGTCTCTAAAAAACATCTAAGTAATCAAAGTAAAGACCGAATCCAAGCTTTTTCTTTGTCTTGGATAATGCATTACAAGATATTCAATTTAATCGTTCATATACTATGTCTGAGATTGTCCACTAGAATAGTGATTCACTCCTAGGTTCTTCCACTAACAGTGATTCACCCAATTCAATAATACATTTGAACCCTTTCTCATAATCAATTCACCAATCCTTATGTCACAACAACTTTCATTAACCATTAATTCATTTTATGTACGACCAAATGGACTCATAGTCCAATGTCGACTAATGGGTGTAGAACAGCATGTCTACCACCCTCATGAGAATTTGGACTGTCAGTCCTTGTCTCACAACCCATAGGTATTTGGATTGTCAGTCCCTAACCCATAGAAGAATATTTTCTTGCAAGATGGGTGTGGAATGCCATGTCTAGCACCCCGTGAGTATTTGGATCTTCAGTTCTTGTCTCAGAAACCATTTATCAATCATACATATATTTATCATTGGTGTAGAATATCATGTCTAGAACCCTCATGAGTATTTAGAGATTCAGTCCTTGTCTCACAACCCATGGGTATTTAGAGCATCAGTCCTTGACCCACAAAAAAAATATTTTCTTGCATGGTTAGTGTAGAATACCATGTCTATCACCCCGTGAGTATTTGGATCATCAGTCCTTGTCTCAAAACCCATTAATAAATCATACGTTTATATATATCATTGTGTAGAACATAATGTCTAGCACCCCACAAACCTCCATTAATTAATTCATAAATTAATTAATCCAATCTGTTAATTAATTAAACAACTAATTAACAACATAAATCACCAATCAAATGGCAACCATTAATTAACCATTCAAAATATTAATAGTAAATAATTAATTAACTATTAATTATTCTTAGCAATCCAAATAAATAATTAACTCAACATTTAATTACCCAAATTCTTTAACAAGTCCTGAACCCATCCACTTAAATAGTGTTTTGTCCAAGACATTAACAATTTACATGCTAGTCATAATCCTCACAAAACATGCTGAAAAAAGCTCATATATTTAGCAACCATCTCATGCATAAACTCATAATATAAAACAACTCCATACAAGACAACTTAATGCATGGAAATATAACATTCATCAAAAAGTACCCTTGGCCAACAGTCGTAACAAACAGCCAATTTACAATATTAATTTAATGCATGCAAATTAAATTCTCATGTGCCATTAAACCTTTGGAACTGAGAACAAGGTCATACATCAACCAAACCCCATATTTTCAAAATGAACACACACCACATATTCCCATTATTCATTCCAAAACAACCCTTTCAAAAAAAACATCCTTTTTAATTAAAACCATTTTCATCAAACCCATTTAAATGCCAAACCATTTCAATTCCAAACCATTTTAATAAAACTCCATTTTTATTGGAAACCATTTCTATTGAAAACATATTTTCCATCAACTGTTTAACAATTCCAGAAAATCCATAATTTAAAATCATCATTTTAAATTCATGAAACTAAATCCCCTTTACAAAATTATTCACCAAGATCACGCAATTTCAAAAAATCCATAAATCATTGCTAAAAAAGATCATTCCATGATTTACATAATAAATTACTTTCAAACAAATAAATTTGAAACTAAGCTAATCAATTATATCAAGAGGATATGAGAGTGAAGACACCTACCTCAAAAGTTTTGATGAAAACCACAACGAATGAAGAATGCTCAAGAAAACCGGGTCGATTTTCCAAGAACTCGCCTTAGATCACTTCTCATTGCAAGAACAAGACAAAATATTATCATATTTTTCATCCACACACCTAGATCTACCCATGAAGGGTGTATATCTAATAAACTGAGAGAAGATGAGAAGTAGATCTAAGTATATCTAAGAAACCGAACAAGAACGAAGAAGAACGTCTACATACCTAAAGAATATGGATTCGATTCGCCAAGAGAAGCCTTCGGATAGCCTTCAGAACAATGGGAGACCCTTATTTGACCTCAGAAGAAGAAAAATCCCGGGTTATGGCCTCTTAGGAGGAAAAACGAGCCGCATTGAGGCAAAAACTTGTGACATCCACTTTTTTATGATCTCACCTAAGTGTCTGCATGGTTAGTTAGCACGGTTAGACAAACCGTGTGTTAGCCACTACCTTGAATGACCCTCGCACGACTTCCTTGCATAGCCTCTCCAAACCATGCATCAACCGTGAAGAAGCTACTACCTAAAAATCCAGCTACAAACGATTTGGCCACACTATTAAACAAACTGTGTGACGCCTGTGCGACTTCCCCTTTGCCTCAAAACTTCATTCCAAGTTCTCCTAACTCTCCCGTTCATCACCCATAACATTATAACCATAAAAATCATCAAGTAAGGTATTTATACTAGAAACCTAGGTTTCTACATTCACTGAGGTTGGGACACAGGAGGATTAGGAGATAGGATAAGCTTTCACAGAGGTATGTTGGGCCGTTTGAGGTTTTGGAAAGGGTCAGGACAATTTCCTATCTGTTGCAGTTACCTCAGAGGTATCGGGCTATTAATGATGTCTTCTATGTTTCTCAACTATGTCGTTACTTCTCAGACCCGTATCATGTATATCAACCTGAGGAGGTTGAGTTGAAGGTGAATGCATCGTTCGAGGAGAATATTATTCAGATTTTTTATCGCAGTGAATAAGTTCTATGTGGCTGGTATGTTCCTCTAGTGTGAGTACTATGAAATCACAGGTGAGTACCGGACGAGACCTAGGAGAGGGAGTCTGATGTACGATCACTGTGGCCAGATCTTTTTGAGGTTTCTTCTTCTATGACACCTTTCTAGGGAAATTCAGGGGTGAATTAATTTAATGGGGGAAGTTTTTAAGAACCAGGATCTTATTTTCAGGTATGAATCTATTTTCTGGTGTTTTTAGGAAAATGTGGAGTTTTTTGAAATTTCAAGAGTACATGTCATGTACTCATAAGTAAACTTCATTTACCTAGTTGTTGTAGGTACCTGTGTTCTAGTTATATAATGGCAGAACACATGGTTGTGTGGGGTGACCTGGAGACCGCCTAAAGTGGAGCTTGGTAAAGGAAAGTACAAACCATGTACTTTTAAAGAACATGCCACGTAATTTATTTTTATTTCCTTAAATGGATCAGGGTCGCGTCTAATCGACAGAACCTTCTTCTTCCCGACCTTTCTTATCCAGGAGTGACCGTAGGTCACGAATATTCTTTGAGTCTCTGAATCTTTATGTGTTCTTTGAATCGGCCATCGTCGATTGCATTAGAATCACCATGGTAAGATATTCCTTCTTCTAGAGCCTCATTTATTGATTCCTCCTCTTTCAATAATTTTCTTCAGTTAAATGTTTTTATGTTTTTCTAGATCTATATTATTCTAGGGAGATTCATTACCCGAGGTTCACATATATCAATCGTACTATGTCATGGTAGTTATTTTGTGCCTTTCCAAAGTTATTCTTTGAGTTATATGTGCAAAAGTGCCAAATTCCCTCATTTGTGGTATTGCGTGTTTATGGATTTTTACCCAGGTAATGATTTATTTGACTTTTATGTTTGAATAAATAAAACTGATACTGAATAGAGTTAATTTTCATGATATGGATGTGTTTTCCCATTCTTGTTTGTTTTTGATCATTTGGTCTAGCTTTTCTAGTTGTTCAGTTTGTTTTCCATTCTTAGTGTTGTTAGGATGGAGTTATTATTTATCTGATATGTTGTTCCTTGTTTTGTAGATATTTATCCAACTATTACTTTGAGGTTTACCTCGACTACTAATTATCATTTCTGTATGATTACGTTACCAGAGGCTGCAAGAACCTGGTGTAGTGAGACCATAGTGGAAATTGACATTGAGGGCTTTCCCAGAGGGAATTTAATATTTATCATGCTGCAAGACCACAGGGGGGATTGACATTGAGTTCTTCCTTAGAGTTTCTATATATAATTTACGAGACCACAGGAGGAATTGTCATTAAGTGCTGCTTTAGAGTGTCTGTAGTTTACCATTAGAAGGTTATATGGGGAATTGACAGTGAGTGCTTCCTCATAGAGTCTTTGATTACACAAGACTATAAGTGTAATTAACATTGAGTTCTTCCTCAGAGAGTCTTCATTATATCCTTCTTCTAAATTAAACCATAGGGGTTAGGTTGTGAGAACTACCCAGAGGGTTACATGAGATTGTTTCCGGAACCAGAGAGGATAGGATGTGAGAACTTTCCTAGAGTGATGCTTGTTTTGTGTTGGTTGATTAAATTGTTAAATTCAAATGATGTAATGTAAACTGTAGGATTGGTTACTTTTGAGTACTTCCTTGTTTACTGCTTCGTTTTTCTTAATGCCTTCCATATATATATATTCAATGACTGTTAGGCATAGATCTATTGGTGGCTTCCTAATATGATTTTTCAGACACCCTATTTGGGTAATTATTTTGGTCCCAAATAGATTATATCGCTGCAGGTATAGATAATGGTATTCACCCTTCTACTTTAGGTACTTGATTGCTATGGAGCTAGAGATTATGGGACCAATCTGAGGCTTGCGATGCTGCTGGAGTTATTTTCCTTCTTTGTACTTTGGTTTAGTATTATATTCCATCATTCTGACTTGTTTGGATATTTTCCTAGACATATGTATCATGCATCATTTATACATATTCCCAAGTTGTTTAGTTCTTCAGTCTTTTTCCGTTTATTGTTGTATGGTATTATTACTACTTTTGGTAATGTTATCTATTTATTTCTGCTACATTACTCTTCCAATGAGAGCATTGTTTCTCCAGTGTCACACCCAAGTCCCTTGCTGCTAGTCGGTAGCCTCTAGCATTTGGGGAAATTCACTTGATCCCATGTGACCAACTGAGTTTTGGGAACCTCTCTGCGGCTTCCAGAACTAAGACGTTACTAGGATTGATATAGAAGGATCAAAGTGATTTGAATAGGTGAAGGATGAGGTTCCATTTTATAAATAAAGTGATATACGTTGTTGGATGTTCTGAAAATATTAAATTCTAATAAATTCAATATCAATCCAAATAACTCCAAAATTCCATGTATTAGATGATAAGGTGGTATAATGTTGTAATATCATCAACGAATAGATTTTATATATTTTCATATTATTTTAAACCTTATCATTTTGGTTAACCCTTAGTTAACCTATTTTAATTTTAAGTAAGGTAACAACCTTTTAAATATTAAAATATTGTCATGTTTTTGTTATTTGATGTCAATTAAATAATAAATGAAAATATTATAACATTTTATTTACTATCATAATTTTTTTTTATTTTTAAATATGATTTATTATTTTTATTTAATTTAATAAAATATTATATTTACAAAATATCATTAGTGTCAATTAGACACTATTAATATAATTTGATTTCAAAATACATCAATAGAAATGATTAATTTGAATATAATGCATTAAAACCTCTATAATATTTTATATTGATCAAGATAATTCATTTCACACATTAAGTATTTCAAATTGTATCAAAATAAATATTTCTAAAAAAAATTATTTTATTTTTTTGTAAAATAAATAAATACATTATTCGTATAGCAAAAGCATTTAAGGAAATTAAATTAACTATGAAAATTTAAAAAATCAATAATGTAACTAATTTCATTAATATCAAAATAGAATTTTATTTTTGTTCATATCTTGGATTTTCCCTATGTTAACAAATAAAATATTATATATATATATATATATATATATATATATTATATTCTTAGGGATACAATTAAATTTAAACACACACACGCACCTCACACAGAGGCTGGAAAGGTAGGTCATAGCCCCCCAACGGATATCCCACCAATCAAGTATTATTTATACAGTACATGACTTGTAGGCCTAGTGGGCATGAATCCCATTACATGGCTCATAGGCATAGTGAGCATGAAATCCCATTACATGGATTTGAATTCAAAAATATTGAAACAAAGGCACTTTAGTGAATAGTGCTTCTATAGTACCAAGACTGCTACAGTGCAAACTACGGTACTATCATCAATATAGTACCCACTATAGTACCCGCCACCACTATAGTTTCGTCAGTAAATAGTTCCCTCACTACTAAAATACACTAAAATTCTACTATAGTAACCTGTTCCCAATGGGTTTTGAACCCCCATTTTGATGTAGTATTACAGGGTTCTTACCACTAAGTCAGTCCCCAAGTACTAATAAATTAATGATATTTCTTCACATCGGTCAGTTGAGGGGGAAACAAACATGAAAACCCTAGATATTTCCATGTGGGGGTTCTTGAAACTAAGACCTCCTGAAAGACCTCCATAGGGCTCTACCAACTCAGCCACTCCCATGGGTCACTGAAAAATCAATGATATTAAATATACAGAGCATGCCATTTTGTAACTATCCTTGATTGAAAAAATATATTATTCATTTTCATGGAAAATATCCATTAAAAACACAAATTAAATCCTAAGGTGGTGAGGGTCGAATATTATTTATTAAATGATTTTTTAGACACGTTTTGGTAATGTTTTTTCCCTAATCTATTTGTTTGAACACTTATTTCACCACTTTATCTCTTACCTTGAAAAACTGAATTTTTACTCTTTGAGGGATAATATAGATGATAATAAATTCCAAAAGACAAATAAATGGATCATTGAAGACATTTTAATATTTATCATAATTAGTTGGATGAATTTAATATTTTTACTAATTTTATATCATTTAATAAAATATTACTTATTTTAAAATATTATTAATATCAATTTTGATACAATTCATTAATATTACTTTTAAAAATTTCAACATTACACGAAAAAATTTAAAAAAAAGTAGTTTATTATATACCTAACATATCAAGGTATTCAATAAAATTCTGGGGTGACATTAATTATGTCAGATTGTATTTATTTTACAATTTTTAACATCCTTTATTTGGTATTCTCATTAATGAAATAATTATTGTATCATCATTTTATTAGCAATTAAAGTAATTATTTATTCACAAAAAATTATAAATAAATTTCAATGATGTAGATAAATATTTCATATTTTTTAATAATATATTTTTTTATGATATATGCTCTTTAACACTATATTAATAATATTACACTTATAAAAATTAATAGTGTGATATTTTTTCACTTTCTTTCATTTGAATAATATATAGGTCATTTTCATGAATAATTGTTCATTAAGTTATTAATTTTCAAACCATATGATTTAATGGTCGAAATAATTTCATCTAACAAATTTTTATCATGTGTTAGAGTCATTTTATAGTCTATAATTTTATCTTGTAACATGAATTAACAAATTTACTCTTTATCGTGGTAAAACTAATTTACCATGATTACTATTAACTATGGAAAAAAATAAACGGAGCCTATTAAATAAATTTTTACCTTATAAATCCAAATTTAGAAAACCATTTTTCAAAATTTGAAATACATAAGTTCTAGATTTTAATTTTAAATAAAACAGGTAAAATAACCTAGAAAATAGTTTTTAAAAAAATCCCTTTTTAAAAAAATGTATTTATAATAATTTCATGGATAAAATAAATTTACAAAACCATAATTGGATTTTAATAAACTATTTCTAATTTAAAACTAATCCAAAACATAATTTTACTTTTTAAATACTTTAAAAGAAAATATATTTTTCAAAAAAATCAGTATTTTTAGTACTCATCAAAAGAAGAGACTTTTCAGAAAAATACCAAAATTTCAGCCTAATATAATTTTTAATTTACTATTTAAAAAATGAATTTTATTTTCTAAAAAATAATTTATAAAATTTACACAATGTATTTCTAAAATAAGTGTGCCATTAAAAGGTGATAAAACATCCTTCAAAAAATACAGTTTTAAAGCATAAAAGTGGATTTATTATATCTAAAAAACACATAGGTTGAATGTTAAATATTAGATTTAGTATTTAATATATATAATCCAAAAATATTTATTTTTTTAATTATTGGTACAAAATAACTTGAGAAAAAATAAATAATTTTTCTTCAAAAAGAAAGTCCTTTTATATTCAAAAGGTTTTTTTCATTTATAATTAATTCTCAGAAAATAATTAATTATATATACATTTGTGAGAAATATTATCATAATTTAGTTAATCTGGTTTAAACTCACCACTCTAATAGCTAGGTCAAACTTTTCTTGTTTAAATCATTACAATATAAAATGATGTTTAGTAGAAACTCAATGTTTCATGTAACGCAAGGTAAGCCAGTGTTCTATGTAGTGAAATCTTAACATGGTGTAGAATGAAATTCAAGATATCATATTATTCAAAAATATATTTTATAAAAATATTTGGATGTTACATTCTACCCCACGTAAAATTAATTTTTCCCTCAAAATTCATCTAACATAACAAATGATTAATACTTGAAAGGATCATTCATAAAAACCAGCATCATAAAAATAAAAACAAAAACTCCCTTTAAAAAGAGAAATTTAGAATCATAAAAGTTACCCAAATTAACTCATAATTAGGTTTCCAAAAGTTATAACATAGGTGGAAAGTGAAAACATAGACATGGAATATAAATATTACTATTGACTTCTGATGGAAAGTGATTGAGAAAATGTTTAGGATAAAGTTACAAATCAAAAATTCATATTTTTAAACAATATAAGGCGCCATTTGATTCGTCAGAAAATATGGTGTTAGGATAACATTTTTTGTTTCAAGATCTTTTCCCTAGAGTTGAAAAATTTTCATGGGAGGAAATACTTACTTGATTTCATTACATTTCATAAAAACAATATCATTCTTTCATTATTCCCTTATCAATTTTCACTTCATCTCTCATTCAAGTAAATGAAGGTGATTTTATCATTCCTGAATCATTAGAAGATCATGAGATCCACAAATGGAATGGAAAGTCATCCCATCTAACTTTAGTTAACATCACAACAAAAAAGGTTATCACAAGTAATCTAATATTCATAAATAATAATATAGAGAGATAATAATTTAATATCTAAAACCTCATACAAATATCAATATAAAAAATTTCATAATTAAAATCCATGATTTTTAAAATAAGGTCAATAAAGTTGAAAACTCAAATTATCATTTAGTATTCAAACATATTAACATATCTCTTAATTTATACACACCAAAAATGAGAAAACTATTATAATATTTTCTCTTCAAACATGGTAATAACTGGATTTATATTAAAACCATATTGAAAGCATTAATTCCATCAAAAAATAACTATTCCCTAGTACCATAAATCCCAAAAATATATAAACTCAATCCCTGATATCATAAACAAATTTTTTTATCATACCATTTCTAATGTTATTAATACTGACCCATTTATTTTATCACAATCAAACATTTCATTATTTTATTATCCCAAAATCATTCACATATTAAGGGTTATCCATTCCTCAATCTTATGTTTTCCAAAAATATCATCATATGACCCCAAATCACTTTTCATGGTTATTAGTACCATTTAACTTATTCGTTCTGATCCATAATAAAAAACTATAGTAGACCAATCCTTATATGTTTAATTATTCCATAATACCATTAAATTACTTATACAACATTTCTCTTGAATTCCATTACATACACACTCAATCATCCCACCACTTCATTTTCATACTCCACATCACCAATAGTTATTGTATCAGTTTTTACTTTACCTTTGGCTTTAAGAGGTTTAACACATTGGTCATCATGGATATCCATTAGATTTAGGAACTGGCTAGCATAATGCCAATTTTACATGCACTTAAAGAATTGAATTGTGGGAGGTGTATTCTATAAAGCCTTTGAATCATTAACTATATTTCTCTCATCACATTGTTAGTTAATTTATTGATTACCTTCATTCCAACACTTGAAATATTTACATGTTCCTTTAAGATAGTTTCATCCAAGTTTCTTCTCACATTTTGAGCATTATGAAAATCTAGTATTCTTTTCTCCATGATTTTTAATTTTTCCCTTACACTCTTTCTTCCTTTTCTTATCAAAAACATGAAATTTATACATAAATCTAATCTTTAATTCCATATTTATGGCACATTAGATTATTTCTTCATAGATACTAAAGTGAAAGTTCCCTATTAGGATGATTGTATCAATAAGAGGGGGAGGGTGAATTGGTGATACGTTTTCTTTTATGTTTACTTGAAAAACACTTTACCTCTAGTTACATATTCAATTCCATACTAAAAAAAATTCAATCACACATCCAAAGGAACACAAGTATTTATAAGGATAACTATTCAATAAGAATAGCTATGTCATTGGTATGGTTTGGAAATTATCCAATACCACACAATCCACTTGAAAACAATCCTTGGATTAAAAAATGTTGGATATACTCTAACATTCATGTTTCACTATGTAAATAGTTCCAATAGTACATGTGAAACCTCTTAGAAAAAATAGTGTAATATAATGTTTTTGTAAAAACTCTTGTTACCTATTCATATTTTAAATTCCATAAATGTATTCAATTGATAACACTTCTTCAATTTCACAACCAGAAAAAAGTAAGAACTTCATGGACACTGTTAAGGAAATACCAAGTCTAATTTTCCCTATCTATTTCTCCAAGTATTATTCTCCCAAATATGATTCTTCTCAGTTTGATACATATTGGTATGATTCTTCCTAGTATGATGATATTCTGAATACAATTTTGTGATCTTGTATCTTATCTTTCACTTAAAAAGGTAAAAACTATTTCAAAAAAAGTGAATATGAAAACTTTTTATTATATCTATAACCAAGATCTTCCCTCTCATGAAAAGTACATCGGTAATCTGAAAAGTACAATGTACATTTTCCCTTTTATAGGTGACCCTTGAGATGATTTGGTGGGAATCCCAAAAAAATATCACACTTAATCAAATTCACCCCTATCTCAATTTACCCTCAAATATCCTGTGAATTTTGACTTTTTCAACACATCTCAAAGATTTTCAATTATTCTAAAAGTTTCACTTCTTCTTCAGACATTCATTTTAACTACTAGACCAGTATCAATTCATGGGTTTCATTTTCTAAATATTATTTCTAAAAAACAAATATCTCTTTCAATTGTAAGAATGTGTTTGATGAAATGGATATCACTTCTTAATGATGAATGCAATCATTATTTTGAATGTCAATCTACCCCTAAAAATCACATCCAGAAAACTCTACTTCCAAACCAATTTTACTTATTCAATTTTTATTTTGAACCATTTGAATATATATTACAATTAATCTCTGATACAAAGTATTTGGACCTAACTGAAATAAAAAAATTACTCTTATCCTCTTCTCTTGACCCACTTGAAAATCTCACTTGAAGATAAAAAAGTATTTCAACTCTTGACCCACTTCAAGAAGACATTAAAAAACTAATCATGGATAATTTTCCGCAACTACCTTAATTCACAAACATGTTCTTCTATCATGACTTCCTTATTGAATTTAAATTAATTTGAGAATAGCTTCATCATTGTAATAATTGAATTGAAAATTATCATAACATTCCATTCATTCCAACTTCTTTATTTTCTTCTTAACCTGAGTATGGTCTTTTCTGAGTATGATTAGCCTGGGTATGATAATTATAAAAACTATAATAATTGGTGTGATGTTTTTATTCCTAAGACCAAGAATGATAATCTTGGGTATGAAAATTTTTTTATGCATATGATGTACAATTACATATTATAGTTCCTGAGTGTGATATTCATTTTCAATTAGAAGCATCCATTTCTTCTATTCCACCCAGATATGGTAAATCTAGGTACAATTTAGAAAACCCCTTTCCCATTTTCATCCATCAGCTTATATCATATTTTATCCAATAAACTTATGATTTCTGTGAAATTAAAATTATAGAATCATCATCACATTTAATTTATTTTAGTCACAGGGACTCTTATTAATTATTAAAACAACCACACCTTCCACATTAGATCCAAAGTGAATGTGATAACCATTTATTTCTTGAAAAATGTTTTCCCCATGTGATTAATTCTCTCATTCTAGATTATAATCAAATTATCATTACAGTTTTCTATTATTTTTCTCCTAATGAATGTCCGATCAGATCCATTTCTTATTCTCATTAGAAAAGAAAAAGTGAGTTTGATTTTTTTTCGAAAATTTTAGTCCGATTTTTTTAAAAACAATAACCAAATACAAAGTGATTTGGTTTTCTTTCTTCAAACACATTCCTTGAAAACAAAATACAAAATTTGAAAACACATGCCTTCACCTTCTTCTTGGTCCTAAAAATATCCCCCTATGGATTTTTTTGTCAACCATGTTTCATAAATCACTGAAATTTGTATCCTCAAGAAATGAATTACTTATCAATAATTATAAGAATACATCATCTAACTCATTATTGGATGCACAAATTATTGGTAGAAAAACCATGTTATCCAAAAGTGTTAATTATGAAAACCTTTTTCTTTTACCTTTCTCAACCCTTCTTCAACCAAATATTTTCGTCACTCTTATTTGAATACAAAACATTTTCTTTTCCCATAGCCACACGAATAAATAGTTATAATAGTTCACTCACAAAACAATTTTGAATTACCAGCTTACTCCCCACTCCCTCATTTTACAATCATCAAATGGATAATTTTATGAAACCATTTATTTTTCCCATTGAAAACACTATCCAATGGTAATATGAGAGACAGAAAAGAAAAACATACCTCAACCTTGAAGAGAATGATGTTGGACACCCATGTGAAACCTAAATTTTGAAAATTATTCCTCCGTTAAAGGTTTTGTGAATATGTCCGAAACATGTTCTGATGTTGTAACATACTTCTGATTCAATTCATTCTTCACCACATTCATTTTGATGAAATTATAATTTATATATATATTTTTTGAAAAGAAATTTTCAATAGGATTCACGGTGGGATGTATTGTGCTTTGGTTGTCACAACCCATGAGAAAGGGTAACTTCACTTCAACAAGTAAATCTTCCAATTGATGTTACATCCACAAAAGTTGAGTAGTGGATTCATTGGAAGAAAAATACTTAGCTTCAGCCATACTGATAGTTACTGAATTCTATTTATTTAAATGTCAACTAAAACAATTCTTTAACAAAAATAATACTCCACCAGATATAGATCTTTTATAATCAAAATCTCTTTCCCAATCAGCATCTTAACTCCCAAACAATTCAATATTATCTGATCCACCATACCTAATTCTTAATTCTTTTGTTACTTCGATGTATTTGAGTGTTATTTTTGAAAAAATTAAATGTGATTATTTTGGAACACACTGAAATCATTCACATAAGGTAAAAGTATAAAATATGTCAGATCTTGAGGCATTCAAATACAAAAAACTTCCAATCACCTTTTCAAATTATTTCTAATCATCATTTTTCCCTTCACCATCTTTCGAAAACTTCATTCCCACTAAAATTGGTGTGGAAACAGGTTTTGGGTTTTCCATGACGAACCTCTCAATTTGTTCCTTAGAATAATTTTCTGTAGGAATAAAAATATATTCCTTCCATTTATGTATTTAGAACCAAAGAGATTATTTCATTTACCCCAACATAGACAATTCAAATAACTTATTCATTTATTTATTAAACCTTTAACAACATCCTTTATTATTCCTGGAAAACATATTTTCATCATCATAGACAATCATAGTGAGGGAATACTCTGGACTTTCTCTGATGTAGAGATTTCTACCCACTCATCCATTCTTGAAATTCATCTTTCTTAAGAATGTATCCAATTTGGAATACAATGACCTTGGATCTTGTTTTAGGTCATACAAAGCGTTTTTCAATAACCATATATAAAATTCATCTTTCCCAACAACAAATCCACATGTTATTCAAATATATACTTTTTCTTAAAGATATCCATTTAAGAATGTTGATTTAACATCCATTTGAAAGATTTTGGGCCTCATTGTGTAGAAAAAGTAAGAAATATTATGATTGGTTCATGTCTTCCCACCAGAGAAAAGTCGTCATATAATTCAATACATTAAATTTGGGAATACCTTTTACACACCAATCTTTATTTTCTTCTAATCACTTCACCTTCTCTATTCATCTTGTTCTGGAAAACCCACTTTGTTCCATTGATGTTTTTGTTTTCAATCTTGGTTATGAGTTCCCATGTATCATTATTTTTAATTTTATCTAACTCTTATATCATGTCCTGGACCCATTCTAGATACTCAAAATCTTTTTTCACATCATTTGGCTCCACTTTTCAATACAAGGAGGTATGTGTAATTTCATGTGATGTTCTTCTTGTTTGAACCATCTAATGTTGATAAACAATTATCTTATGAGTCTCTAATTGCTTCCTCATCCTTGGATGATATTTTTGAACATATAATTTTTCACTTGAAATAGTTGAGTTCGATTATTCGTTTTATTTATTAATTCAATTGTCTATATCCTTATTAAAATTGTTTTATGCAACTTTATCAACTTCATTTTCTTCATGAGCATAGTTTTTTTCTCTAATTATTCAATTACTTTCACATTAATTGAATAAAAAATTATTATTTTTTCTTTTTTGAAACATCTATATCCAGATTCTTCCATAGTATATCCAATAAAAATTGTAACTTCACATTTTTTCTCAATCTTTCCATAGGTTCTATCTTTCTTCATTATAATACATGGACTCTAGAAAACACTTATGTTTTTCAAACTTGGATTTTTTTTATAAAAAAATTCACATGGAGTAATATTTGATTGAGTCATATAGAAACAATAAATATAAATATAAATAACAGTACTCATAGTATGCCTCCAAAAGTAATGATAAAGACAATGTTTATGTAATATTATTCTTCATATTTCGACCAGACTTCTATTATTTCATTCAGAAACCCCATTTTTTTAGGTGTGTATGGGGAACTATACTCATGATTACTTCCATGCTTCTCAAGATAAAAATAGAATTATTCACTTTAGTATTCACCACCATTGTATGTTCTCAACTACTTCACTAAATACTCACATTCAATCTTAGCTTTCCTTCTGAAACTCTTAAACATTTTCAATGCATTTGATTTATGTTTCATATACACAAAACAGGTAATGAGATTAAAATCATCAATGAAAGTGATGAAATACTTTTCTAATTTGTTGATTATTTTCTCATTAGACCACAAATGTCGGAGTGAATTATCTCCAGGGGTTATCTTTAAAAAATATCAAATTTCATAAGAACAACATTTGAAATCTTTCTTTTATGAATAATAGTTCAACACCATTCTATTATTCTAGTAAAATCATAAATTCCTCAACCACTATCTCTTTTAGATAACATCCTCATGTTTCTTTAAAAAATGTGTCCCAAAAATTTATTCCATAATTGACTCTCATCCACCATACTCGCGTAACAAGAGTTTTTTATTTTACCAACCTGAAATAAGTTTCCTTTTATATGCTGGATACTTTTCAAAATAATTCCATCTCCTTAAATTTTCAAAAAAATACCCATATTTTATGACGATAAAGTATTTACCCTCTTCACAAAATTTTGAAGCACTTAGAAAATTAAGTTTCATCCCATCAACATAAAAATATTTCCTGTATTTCATCTTTTATTTCCCAATAATGATTGATCCAACACCTCTGATTTTAATGGATTTATCATTTCCAAATGTCACTATTCCAACATTATAATATTTCACATTCTTTATAAATTTTGAATCTACTATCATGTGAGAAAAACACCGACTATAAAAAATCCAAGGGCATTCTCCATTTATTGCTTTCAATGTAGTTTCAACAAAAAGTGATTTTTATCATTTATTTTCTTTCTTCTCTTCTATATTGAGAGAAATTTCAAAAAACATTTCTTTTGTCGGTAACAAAATAAGAAATCCTTTTTCTAGGTGTCCAGGTTGTTCAAATATTTCATAAATTTTTTCTAGTGGTTGAAACTTAGTTTCAATATTCACTCCATTATTTTTTTTGTGTATTCAAAATAGCCTTCTCAGAATTCTTTCTTAGAGGAGATTGAATCATCCTCAACCTTTTTCTTTTATAACCTATGGGATAATAGAAATGTTTTTATATGAACCAATACATATTTTACATATGTATGAATCCACCACAATATCATCAATATCCATGGAAATAATATTTTCCTCTGAAATATCCATACTAATTTAAATTTTGAATACGTTTATCAACCACCTTATTCTCTTCATTTTCAGAGAAACCAGCCTTTATATTGTCCATCTGAGTTATCCTTTTCTTTTTAGATTTTTCAGAAGTAGAATTATTTGAATATCTTTTGGATTTATATTGTTTCAAACATTTATGGACTCTGTTTTTTTGATACTTCTGAATTTCCAACATTGCTGGTTTTGGCCATATACATGACTTTACCAATATTATTATTTTCATAAACAATTACATCTTTCTTCTCTCCCTTTGAAGGTAATTTTTTTATCTTTATCAGTTTTCACCTTTCAATAACTTTCACCAACTTTGAAAATAGATTTTTTGAAGCTTTTATTTCTATGTTCATTTTTTGAAAGTTTTTGTTGGACAACTTCCAACTCTTCTTCTTTTTCCTTCATCTTTACTTCTAAATGCTCATTAAAATTCATTTATTCGTCAAGATATTTCTTCATATCATCAATAAATTTTTCTGAATTAACTTTATCATCTAAAAAACATTCCTGATTGATTGTTGAAGAGCATTCTTCTTTCGAACTTTTGTTTTGATTTTCAATTCTTCTAATCTTTTTCATGAATTCTTCCAACTCTTCTTTCAAATGAATTTGAAAATGAGTTTCTTCTTCTTTAGATCTACTGCATCTCTATTATTAATCATTCATTATTTCAATAAAATTGTCCTCAATAACATACTCCACTAATTTTTTGGATTCATCATCACTGCCTTATTCTTCTTCGTCTTTATATAAGAAATATATTATTTTATATTTGAAGAATTTTCTCTCCTTCCCAGTGGAATTAAATTTTTCTTTGTCACACTATTTCTTCCATTATCTTCTTGGATTTCATTATTCATCATCACTATCCATTTGTTTTGAAGAAGATTGGTAGAAAAGTAACTAACACCTCCACATTCATTAAAATTTAAAGGATGTTTCCCTCTCTATTCCCCTGTACATATTATAAAATTTTTAGAAAACAAGGATTAAATATCATATATATTATTACATACCTCATTTTGGGATGGATTCTCAAGTTATTTTCAATAACTTTAGAATCATATAACATTTCACTAAGAAATCATATAGTACTCACAATTTCATTTACCCTGGTAAATAAGTACCCAACAGATTCATGCTCACTCATCTTAAAATGTTCATATCTCAATCAACAAATTTGTAACTTTACTTATTCACTTTTGTATTTCCAAAGTATATGATTTTAAATTTATCCCATATACCGTAGGATATGGAAACACCTTTCAATCTTAATATTTATCTTTCATAAAGTGATGATAATATAATATTCTTATCTGTTCTATCATGCCCTAGATTCTTCTTATCAATAGATGTAAGCGGATATTTAAAATCAATTGGAGGAAACCAATATATTGCAGCTTCAATAACATCATATCCAATAGAAGTTAGATAAGGAAACATTCAATATTTCTAGATATGATTATTCTTTCCATCTAAGACTAAAATACCTTTACAGATCACAGATTTCAAGTTCTCCATCCGTAAGGAATATGCGATGGGAACCTTCCCTCTAATACCCATTTAATGTTCTGAGTCATGATGATTGTTCACTGAGAGGGGGAGACTCAGTGATACTTTTTTTCTTTTATATTTCCTTGAAATAACCTTTTCCTCCTATTAAATATTAAATTACCTACTGAAAAAAATTCAATCACACATCCAAAGGAACATAATAATCTACGCAGTTCACTATTTAATAAGAATAGATACGTCCTTGGTATGGCTTGGAAATTATCCAATACCCCTCAATACACTAGAAAAAAATAATTTTATTACAATTAGTATGATATACCCTTACAATTGTTTATCATTATGTTCACAATTCCATAGTGTGTGTGCACACTCTTAGCACAAATAGGGTAAAATAATATTTTTGTAACAACGCGTGTAACCTGTACTTATTCTCAATTCCACAAATGTATTCAATGTAAAGAAATATTCAATTTCTTACCTAGAAGAAGTTAATAACATCCTAGACATCGTTAAGGAAAAACCATGTGTGAATTTCCCAGTTCGTATCTCTAAGTATGATTCTCCCTGATATAATTCTTCTAAGTATGAAAAATCATTGTAATATTCTTCCTCATAAAAAAGTATAAATTTGATATAATATAATAGATATGAATCACCACCACTTCAATAATCCCTATTCCTCAATCCATAAATCCCAGTACGAAGATCCTGATCTGATTAATCTAGCCTCATACGATAATCCTCTGAAAACGATTTAAAAGTTGAGCATGATAATTAGGTGAGTAAAATTGACATTGAGTATGATGATCATGTGAATACAACTTTGTGATCCTTTATATTCTCTTTCACTTCAATCTAGAAAAAAAATTCTACATAAGTGAATACGGAAACTTCTTCTTCTCTCGAAAACTCAGATCTTCTCTCCCATGAACAGTACATCAGTCATCTGAAAATTAAAATGTACACTCCACCTTTTATATGTGACCATCAAGGTGGGAATCCCAAAATATCATTCTTAATATAATTATTCATAATCTCAATTTCACCTAAAATATTGGGTAAATTTTGACTTCCTAAAATCTTCTCAACGCTTCTCAATTCTTCTACAATATTAACTTCTCCTTCATACTTTCATTTCAATTTCCATTCTAATTTTGATTTATGGGTCCAATTTTATGCATTTGATTTCTTCAAAAAAAAATTCTCTATAACAATTTTAATAATGTGTATAATGAAATGGATATCACTTATGAATTTTAAATGAAATTATTATTTTTAATGCTGAGATACCCCTTAATATAAAATCTAGAAACCTTTTCTTTTAAACACTTTTAACTCATCACTTCTTCTCTTGACCCAGTTAGATATATAAAACAATTCAACACTGATAAAATTTCTCTTGAACCTATTTAATTACAAACATTCATCTTGTCCTCTTCTCTTGAAAAACTAGAAAAACTCACTTGATGAGAAAAACAATGTAATTCAACTCTTTAAACACATTATAAAGACATTTGAAAACAAAGTAGGGATCAATTTTAGAAAGTATCGTGATTCAAAAACCTCTTCTTATATCATAACTTCCTTCATGACATTAAATTCATTTGAGAACAATATCAACATTGTCATACATTAATTGGAAGGTATCATAACTTTCCATTCATTCTAGCTTATTTATTTCGATCTCATCCAGAGTACAATATTTTCTGAGTACGATTGGTCTGGGTACGATCATTCTGTATATAATCATAATTGGTATGATCTTTTTATTCGTGATCCTAAATATGATTATCATGGGTACAAAAAGTTTTTTATGCATGAAATGGATGCTCATATTCTACAATGCCTGAGTGTGATCTTCACTTTCAATTGGTAGAATATCTTTCTTCTCTTCCACCTGAATATGATAAATCTAGGAACAACATTGAAAACCACTTTTCCCTTTTCTTCCATCATCTTGTATCATATCTTCTCCAATCAACATATGACTTATATGAAATAACATTCAACAAAGCATTGTCACATTTAATTTATCATTGTCATAAAAACTCAGATTCATCCTTAAAACAACAACACATTCCACAACGAATAAAAAGTTAATTTAATTAAACTTTATTTCCATCAAGATGTTTTCTCCATGTGATAGATTATCTCATTCCAAATTATGATCAAATCCTCATTACGATTTTCAATCATTTTGGACCTTAGGAAATTCCGATAAGAACCATTTAGTCTTCTTATTATGATGGACAAATAGATTCTGATTTTTTAGAAATCATGAGTCTATTTCTTTTAAAAAAAATCACTAAATACAAAGTGAAGTTGTTTTCTTTTTTTAAAAACGTTCCTCCATAACAAAATTCAATATTTGAAAACAAACACCTTCACCGTCATCTTGTTTCTAACAATCTCCCCCTTTGAATTTTGTTTTCAACCATGTTTCACAATGCACTGAGCATTGTATCCTCAAGTAATGGATTACTTATAAATATTTATAATCCTACATGCGCTAACTCATTGTCAGAAATAATAATAATTTACAGGAAAACCATGTCATCTGAAAGTAGTGATTATGATAACCTTTTTCTTTTACATGTCTCAGATCTTCTTTAAACTCATATTTTCTACATTCTTCCTATAATACAAAACAATTTATTTTTATACAACCACTCCAACAAATATTTATAATATTTCAATGAAAAAACAACAGTTAATTCACAACTTACCCACAATTCCCTCTTTTTACATGCATTAAATGGATAGATTTAAGAAACAATTCATTCCCCCTTTACAACACAATCCAAAGGTAATATGAGAGATGGGGTACTGTCACATATCTCAACCTTGAAGAGAAATAGGTTGGACACCATGTTCAACCTCAATTTGGGATATGATTTCTTTGGTAAAGGTTTTTTGAATTTTTTATAAACTTGTTCTAAGGATGGAACATATTCCAAATTCAATTCATTATTCGCCACATTATATTTGATGAAATGATATTTGATATCAATATTTTTTAAACAATAATGTTGAACATGATTAATTGTGAGATCCATTTTTCTTTGATTGTCACAACCTAAGAGAAAGGGTAACTGCACTTCAATAAGTAAATACTCCAATTGAGTTTTCACCCACAAAAGTTGAGTGGTGGATTGAGAAGAATAAACATACTCGGCTTCATCAATAATAAGAGTTTCTGAATTTAGTTTATTTGATTGAAAACTAACACAATTATCTACCAGAAATAATACTCTACCAGATGTGTATCTTCTATCATCATAATTTCCAACCTAATCTACGTCTGGATACCCAAGAAATTCAATACAATCTGAGATTCCATACCATATTCTGAATTATTTTGGGCCTTTTATGTATATAAGAATTATTTTTCTAGTAAGTTGATGAGATTATTTTAGATCACTCAGTAAACTTTCACATAAGGTAACAACATAAACAATGTACGGTCTCGAGGTAGTCAAATACAACAAGCATCCAATCTGTTATAGAAATTTTTTCTAATCAACATAGTTTTCTTAACCAGCTTTGGATAACAACATTCCCACTGAAATTTGTGTGGAAATAGGTTTTTATTTTTCCATAACTAACCTCTTAAGAAGATCCTTAGAATAATTTTTTGGAAAAATTAAAATTTATTTCTTCATTTGATGTATTTATAATCCAATAACAAATTTCATGTCACCCAATATAGACATTTCAAATGCCTTTTTAATTTCTTTAGAAAACCTTTCACAACTTATTTCATCATTCCATCTAAAGATAATGACATCAACATAAACAATAACAATGAGGGAATACTCTTGAATTTATCTAATGTAGAGGATGTAATCCACTATTCATTTCTGGGAATTCATCTTTCATAAGAATGTATCCAATCTAGAATACCATGACCTAGCATCTTGTTTAGGCCATACAAAGCCTTCTTCAATCTGTACACATAAATTTCATCTTTCCCCACAATAAATCCCCAAGTTTCTTCACTATAAACTTCCTCTTCAAGATATCAATTTAAGAATATAGTTTTAACATCCATTTTAAAGATCTTGTAGCCTCGTTGTGAAGTAATATAATGAAATATTATGATTGTTTCAATTATTTTCACTAGATAAAAGCTTTCATGAAATTCAATAGCTTCAATTTTTGAATACCCTTTTCACAACAATCTTTCTTTGTTTCTTATCACTTCACCTACTTCATTCAGCTGGTTCCAGAAAACCCACATTGTCCAAATGATGTTTTTGTTTTAATAATTGGGTATTATTTCACATTAATCATTCTTTAAAATTTCATAAAACTCTTCATTCATGGCACGAATCCATTCTGGATACTCAAAATATTCTTTCACGTCATTTGGATCATCTTTTGAACATAAAGATGTATGTGTAATTGCATGTATTTTTCTTCTTGTTTGTACCTTTTGATGTTAATCACCGATTAAATTCTTAGTATGCACATAATTCCTCATCCTTGGATGAGATTTTAAAATATCTTCCTCATCACATGTAATTTATGAGTCTAATTCTTCTTCTTTATTTCTAATTCGATTTTCTATATAGTTATTAGAATTGTTATCTTCAACATGCTCAACATCCTTTTTTTCCTAAGAATGTTTGTATTTCACTAAATTTTCAATTAATTTTACATCAATTAAATAAAAAATTATTCATATTTCTTTGTTGAATAATCTATATCCTCTTCTTCTGGAGAATATCCATGAAAATTTTCATCTTCTCCTTCATTCTCAAACTTTCTATAGATTCCACCTTTGTTCATTATAATACATAGATTCCTAACAACTCTTAATTACCTCAAACTTTAATTTTTCCCATAAAAAATCATATGGTGTCATATTGGATTGATTCCTATAGAAAAAATGGTTCTAAATATGAAGAGCAGTACTCATGGATTACCTCTAAATGTAATAATAAAGACTATGTTAAAGTTACAGAGGGCTTCCAATTTCCACTAGACTTCTATTGTTTCTTTTAGAAACCCCATTTTGTTGAGGAGTGTATGGGGGGATATACTCATGCTTAATTCCATGCTTCTCAAGATATTTTTTTAATTCATCACTTTTGTATTCACTACCATTTTATGCTCTCAACTTCATCACTGAATACTCACATTATTTCTTATCCTTCCTTCTGAATATCTTAAATATTTTCAATGATTTTGATTTATGTTTCTTATACATAACACAATTAATCTGAGTAAAATAATCAATGATAGTGATGATGTACTTATCTCAGTTTTTTGATTGTTTTATCATTGGTCAAAAAACATTAGAATGAATCATCTCGATTGGTTTACTTGAACAAATATCAACTTTCTTATACACAACATTTGTAATCTTTAATTTATGAAAAATTGTGTAACACCAATCCCTTATTCTTGGAAAATAATAAATTCCTCAAACAGTACCTCTTTTAGATAACATGATCATGATTCTTTGACACATTTGTCCCATCCTTTTATTCCACAATTTATTCTCTTCCACTAAACTCGTGTAACAAGGGTTTTGTATTTCGTGAACCTAAAACAAGTTTCCTTTTGTATTTTTGCCTCTTGTAACAATTTTACCATCTTCTTCACTTTTAATAACAAGCTCATATTTTCTGAAGATAAATTTTTTACCCTTATCACATAGTTGTGAAACAGATAGAAAATTGTGTTTCATACCATCAAAATACAATGCTTTCGTGGATGTCATCTTTTCTTTCCCAATGATGGATGATACAACACCACTCATTTTCAAGGATTATTCATTTCCAAATATCATTCCTCCTTCTGTACAGTCTTTCAATTTATTCAAAAATTTAAAATCTCATGTAGTTTGATAAGAACAACCACAATTAAGAATCCAATGTCATCCTCATTTTTTATCTTTCAATGTAGTTTCAGCAACAAAATATTCTTATCTATTATTTTCTTTCTTATCATCCAGATTCTGAGAATTTTCCAGAAACATTTGTTGTGTCGGTAATAAAAAAAATACATCCTTTTTCAAGGTGTGTAGTTTGTTCAAATATTCCCCAAATAGTTTCCGATGGTTGGAACCTATTTTCAATCTTCACTCTATTATTTTCATGTATGTTTATAATAGCCTTCACATAATTATCTTTTCAAGGAGTTTGACTCCCCCTTAACCTTTTCCTTTCATAACCTATGGGATAATAGAAATGTTGTTCATTGAACCAACACATATTTTCCATATGTATAAATCCACCACAATACAAACAATATCTATTGAAAGATTATTTTCCTCTCAAACATCCATACTTATTGAAATTGTGAATCGGTTTCCCATTCACCTTCTTTAATTTTCAATTATAAGTAACTAGTCATTCTATTTTCAATCTGAGGCTTCATCTTAATTTCAGCTTTATCAGAACCATATGTATTGAAATAATTTCTGGATCTAGAATGAATCAAAACATTTTTGGACTCATGTTCCTTTGAGAATTCTCATATTCCGACTTTTTTGGTTTTGTCCATATACATTACGTTCCTAAATTTATTATTTTCAGAAACAATTCCATACTTATTCTCACACATTTAAGGTAACATTTTTTTATCCTTATAAGGATTCTAAGTTCAAGAACTATCACAAACTTGAGAAATAGATTTTTTTAAACTTGTATTTCTCTGTTCAGCTTTGGAAATTTTTCGTTGGACAAGTTCCAATTCTTCTTCTTTTCATTTATCTTTACTTCCAAATTCTCATTAAGATTATTTTCTTTCATAAGAGAATACTTCAGATCATCAATCTCTTTTTCCATCATTACTTTATCATCGGCAAAAAAAATTTGATTTCTTGTTAAGTAGCATTCATCTTCCAAGATTTTGTTTTTCCTTTCAAGTATTTTAATATTTCTCAGGAATTATTTCAACTCTTCTTTTAAATGAATATCATGTTGAATTTTTTATTTTTTATAACTACTGCTTCTGAATTATTAATCATTTATTATTTTAATAATGGTATTTTCAATAACATACTCAACTAATTTTTCAAATTCAGAATCATTGCCTTCTTCTTCTTTATATTTAGACAAGAAACTTCTACTTTAGGATTTAAATAATTTTCTTTCTTTCCCCGTGGAATTAAATTTTCCATTTTCACCATGTTTATTGCACGATATTCTTGTCTTTATGTATTCTTCATCATAATCATCATTTTTCTTTGTTCGAGGAAAATTGATAGAAAAGTGACCAACACCTCCATATTCAAAACATTTTAATGGAAGATTCCCTTTTTATTTCCATGTTCTTATTTCAATGTTTTTTAGAAAACAATGATAAAATAATTTCTAGATTTTTACATACTTCATTTTCGGATTCAGAGTAACGAGTATCATCTTCAAAAATAATATTATTATAATTTTCCTTCATAACAACCTTGAAAGACATTTCTCTATCAATTTTTTTTTATTTTCAAATGTTTCCCTCTTATAATTTCATAATTAATGATATTGATATGAAAATCATCTAGAGACAGTGTTTTAGTATCTCTTATTTCCAATGAAGAAACATTTTCATCAAAATTTTCGGGAATAATTATCTAGATTTGTAATGTTTCCTCCATAACTTTATTATTTCCTTTATATATGTTTTTCAGTTTATCTAATATACCATTATATGTGGAAAATCCTTTCACTCTTAAGAATTTAATTTTATAAAGTGATGATAATATAGAATTCTTGGTCTATTTATCATTCTCCAAATTCTTCTTATCAATAGTTGAAATACGATCTTTCAAATCAACAAGAGTAAACCCATATTTTGTGGCTTTAATAACATCATATCCAATATAAATAAGATATTGAAAAATTATATCATTCAAGATAAGATAATTATTTCCATCGAAGTCCATAATACCTTTACTATTAACATAATTCAAATTCTCCATCAGCAAAGAATAAGTGAAAGGAACTATCCATATAATACCACATGAAAGTGTCAAGTCAAAATTATTGTATCATTGGTAGGGGAGGGTTAAACCAGTGATACATTATATTTTGTGATTCATTGAACAAAATCTTCACCTCCTATTAAATATTAAATTCCCTAATAAAAACACTTCAATAGAACATCTAAAAGAACAATAGTATTTAAATGATTCACTTTTCAATAAGAATAGATACGTTATTTTAATGGTTAGGAAATGATCTAATACCACATTATCAACTAGAAAACAACCTTTGGATTACAATGAGTAGGATATACCCTTACACTCATGTAGCACTATGTAAAAAATTCCAATAGTGTGTATGCACCCTCTTATCACAAATAGGGTAATATAATGTTTTTATAAAAATACATGTTACCTCTGTTTCTTTTCAATTCCCAAACTGTATTCAATTGAAAGCACTTATTCAATTTCATACCCATAATAAGGTAATAACTTCTTGGACTTTGTTAAATAAAAACCATGTTTGTATTTCTCAGTTTATTTCTCTAAGTATGATTTTCCCTGATATGATTCTTCTTAATATGATACTTATCAGTACGCTTCTTCCCAGTAAGAAAAAAATTTAACATTGATAGAATGTAATAGAGATGATTCAGCACCACATTAATTCTCAATATTCCTCAGTCTAGAAATCCTAGAATGGAGATCCTGATCTGCTTAATCCTGCCTGATCTGATAATCAGCTGAATTCAATTTTCACGTAGAATATGATAATCACGTGAGTATGATAAAAATTGAGTACGATGATCAGCTGAATAAATCTTTTTGATCTTGTCTCTTATCTTTCACTCCACTCCGTTAAAACATTTTTACCAAAAGTGAACACAGAAACTTATTCTTCTCTCTATAACACATAGATTCTCTCTCATGAATAGTATATTGGACAATTGAAAATTAGAATATAATTTTCCCCATTTATGGTGACCTTTGAGAAGATTTAGTGGGATTCCCAAAAAACCCCCGGATTAATCAAATTCTCCCTATTTTCAATTTCCACTAAAATCCCTGGTGAATTTTGACTTTTTCAACTCTTCTCGATGCTTCCCAATTCTTTTATAACATTACTTCTTATTCATACTTTCATTTCAATTTCCAAATTAATTTCAATTCATGAGTCTGGTTTTATGAATCTAATTTCATCAAAAAAATATTTGTACCAATTTTAAGAAAGTGTATATGGAAATGGATATGACTTCTGAATGCTGAATTTAATCATTCTTTTGAATGTAGATATCCCCTTAATATCACATCAAGAAAACTATGCTTTGAAACCAATTTTACTTCTTCACTTATTCTCTTGGTCTGGTTGGATATATAAAACAATTCAACTCTGATACAAAGCATCCTAACCTGAATGAAATAAAAAAATTATTATTCTCCTCTCCTCTTGACCCACTTAAAAAACTCACATGAAGAGAAAAAAAAATTAATTCAACTCCTATCCCACATCAAGAAGACATTTAAAAACAAATCAAGGCTCATTTTCAGAAACTAAATTAATTCAAAAAACTTTTCTTGTATCATGACTTCCTTCAATACTTTAAATTAATTTGGGAATGACATCAATATCGTTATAGTTCGATTGGAAAGTATCGTAACTTTCCATTCATTATATATTATTTCTTTTCTTCTCAACATGAGTAAAATATTCTCTTAGTAAGATTGGCTTGGGTACGATC
Source organism: Viscum album (assembly GCA_963277665.1). Classification (NCBI taxonomy): domain Eukaryota; kingdom Viridiplantae; phylum Streptophyta; class Magnoliopsida; order Santalales; family Viscaceae; genus Viscum; species Viscum album. Next base: position 1,518,224,458 of record OY728141.1, on the reverse strand, counting down.
ATTATGAATATGATCATACTGGGTATGATCTTTTTAATCCTGATCCTAAGTATGATCATCCTATGTACCAAAATTTTTTTATGAAAGTGATGGATGATCGGGTGTTATTTTTCTTGAGTATGGTCTTTATTTTCAATTGGAAGAATCACTTTGGTCACTTCTATTGGGATATGATAAATCTGGGTATGATTTCAAAAACATCCTCTCCCTTTTCTTCCATCACCTTTTATCATAATTTCTCTAATCAACATGTGATTTATGTGAAATAAAAATCAGTAAAGCATCGTAACATTTAATTTATCATAGTCACATAAACTATAATTCATCCTTAAAACAACCACACCTTCCACATCAGATCCAAAGTGAATTAGATGGCCATTTACATCCAAGAATATGTTTTCTACATGAGGCCAATTATCTAATTCCATATTTCCATTAAATCCTCATTATGATTTTATCTCATTCCCATCCTAAGGAAAGTTGGATCGGGACCATTTCTTCTTCTCGTTATGATGGACAATGTGAGTCTGATTTTTTGGAAAACATGAGTCCGATTCTTTTGAATACAATCACCAAAGTGAGATGATTTTATTTCTTCAAAAACATTACTTGAAAAAAAACAATATTTTAAAACAAACACCTTAACCTTTATCTTGGCACTAATATGATGTCCCTTATGGATAATTCCCTTTACAGACCTAGTTTTAAGATATGGAAGAATCCATCAACCTTACATTTAGGTTTGATGATAATTCAAGATGTATACCTCACAAGTCTTGAAAAAATTTCCTCATAGGTACACATGGATTCATAATCCTTTTTATTCATCTCAAGGAAATACTTATCCATATTTGTTCAAAGAATATGGGGAATATAATTATTGAAAAATATGTTCTTGAACTCATCCCATTACACGGAAATAATTTCATCATTTTGCCTCATATTTTAGATGAAGTTCCACCATTGATCTGGTTCAACTTCCAAATGATGGACTGCCAAAATTACATTCTCAGGTTATAAACATTGGAGAACCTAAAATATCTTTTCAGTGGCACTAATATATTTTTCATCCACTAGTGGATCAGAAGACCCAATGAATAAAGGAGTATGTTTCCCCATGGAAGACTCAGCATAATGTAGTTCCCTCCATAGTTCATTTAGAGGTCTAGTATGATTCTTATCTTGAGAATGTTGTGTGATCATCGAAAAAAGGTTTTTTATTCTAGCTCTAATAACATTTGGTTCCTCAAGAAGTCAATCATTGTATTGTCCATCACATTCAGTATTAAAATGGTTTCTACTTATTCTGTCCATTGAATAAAAAAATAGTATAGTGTGAGTAACAATAATCTTATTGGGAAAAACATATAATCAAGGGAAATTAAATAAATTATATAATATCTTAGGTTTAATCCTATTTTATCTATGATAATTTCCAAAATTATAGGATTTTATCCTATATGTAGACTTATCCATAGGTTTCTTAACAAGGTTTTCTTATCCTAGTTTCCAAAGGTTAACTAACCATCTGTCTGATACCAACTATAACAACACATAATTTTCATGCATGGGTATTACATATCTTTAAATGAATATTCATTACATTTCACAAATACATTCCTGACTACAATTATAGTTTAGTTCCTTTTGAAACAAGGAATAAATTCTTCTAATTTAGTGAAAGACCTTCAAAATCCCATATAAATGTCATCCCTTTTTATATTCCTATCTAAAACATTTCTTTATAACCTAGGAAAAATGTAAAATGGTGACATCAGAATCCTAGTAGGGGTAAAAAATTAAGATATCATGAAAACATGAGCATAAAAATGTAAAATCATGAACATAACTTTTGAAAATCATACCATAAATGACATATATCATAATCTTGATACATGGAATAAATTTTAGCAGTTCACAAGACATAAATCATAATGGAACACAATCCATGAGAAAATAGCACTTCCATAAAACATGTAATTTTGGAAAACACATAAGAATAGAAATCGATTTATATATTATTCAAGGATCATTTTCAAGACCATCATAGAAGACAAATTCCTTTACTCAACTGAGTTCAATCCTCATTCGAGTCATGTATTATTGAACTGAGTTCACTTATCATTCCACTCTTATATATCTCATAAAATATAAATATCTACCCAATGAATTAGAGGGAGATATATATCTAACCTGACATATAATTAAAACCATACATATGTGTGACATAAGAATATTATTCATTCATCATTTCAGAACCCATAAAAAGAAATGGGTTTCATAAACATCATTCCATCATAACATAACTCATGGAAAATAAATGGCTTTTACAAATATCATTCCATCATAAATATATAAAACAAAAGTAATGAATGTTATTGTGGATTTAAAATAATATTGAGAGTTCACTTGAAGTTAATTCTTGAGAAAAATAATGTTTTTTCTTGAAAACATTTTCTTTTCTTAATATTCCATGTGGTTTTAAAATAAAACTTTTTACTTGAAACTAACTTTGAAAACATATAAGGTAATATTTAAGTAATTAATATTTTATGAAATCATAAAAATATTTTCATTCCATATAAGTTTAAAAACATTATTCTCATACTTTTACTGTAAAAGTTACAATATTCCTTGTTAAGAAAATGATAAAAATATTCTATTCAAACCATTTATTAAAAATTCACTCATGGGTATAAAATAATTTAAAAATTGTAGAAAGAAATTAAAATTTTTTTAATAAACATTTATATGGATTAAAAAAATTCCCTATCAAGTATTTACATATAAGCATTCATGAATAACATTGTGATTTTGAAATTAACCCTTACCTTAGGTCTGATTTCCTTGTTACGCATCTAAAATTAATATATAATGATTTAAAGAATGTTATTAATATATAAAAGAATAATATTAATATTTATTATGTCATATATTATCCTTCCACCTCATCTTATCATCCATTAAAATATATTTCATTAATACCCTTCATTCGGGTGTTAACTATTTCATCTTATTATGCTTGTTTTATCAAATAAGCCTCATTTATTGTGCAGAAGATGTAGTTTCATCATTAAAAGAATGATATTAGTGTAATATACATCTTATATATTCATTTTATACATTTATATAATAATTCATGAATGGTGAACATGTAAAATGAATCGCATCACGTTGTTCCAGTGATTATATATGCATACGCATGAGCAATGGTATTATTCCCTTATTTTAGAAATGGTAAGGAAAAGGATCATATATTAATTTCAATTCTGAATTCAATAAAATTTTATTATTATCATATATATATATTATTTCCATAATTATACACATATAATTAAATTAGTGATGAAAAACATTTGACACCACAGCATGGAGACAACAGGTCATACGTACGTACGCACAATGCTTTCATTTCTCGTAGGATGGATAAACAGTAAAACATGGTTGTCCCATAATCGTAATATCATATAATAATATATATTATCCTATTTTTATTACTTTATAATGGAAACAACACATGAAGAGGAAGTAGAATAAGAAATAAACAAGTATGATTTGGAAAAGACGGTTACCTCTTCCTTGGAGAAAATCCTTTAGATATCTTCATAGGGACTCTAGGGTTAGATGTTTCAGGATAAAAACACCTATACAATGTGTATAGGGACGTTTATAAGATATTATTTTACTATATGTCTGAGATTTAAGGATCAAATTGATGTGAAGAAGTGAGGGAGGAGGTGTCCTTTAATAATTGAGGTGAGGAGAATTTTCCGAATTTCTCAAAAGATTAAATTATAATAAATTCAATATCAATACCAATACCTTAATAAGTAGTTGTATAAGAATATAAGGTTATATAATGTTGTAATATCATCAACCAATATCTTTTAGACATGTTTTGGTATTCTTTTAATCCTTATCATTTTTGTTAAACCTTAGTAATCCTATATTAACTTTAATGAAGGTGAAAACATTTTCAATATTAAAAGGTTGTATTTTTTATATATTTGTTGTATATTTAATTATAAATGAAAAATTTATTACATTTTAGACCAAAGGGTGATTTTTTTCTATTCTAATGATGTTTTATGATTATTAAATAATTTAAAGATATATTATTTTAATAAAATATCATTAGTGTTTATTTGACACTGTACGTTTAATTTGACTTCAAATACATCAATAAAAAGGGTAAATTCAAATATAATGATTTAAAGCCAATATAGTATGTCATAGGGATCTGTATAATTTCTTTCACATGTAAAATATTTCAAATTATATCAAAAATAATATTTGTAATATAATTTATTTTATTTTTCAGTTATTTAAATAAATACTATATTTGTATAACACAAGAATTTATGGTAATTATATTATTTCTAAAAATTGAAAATAAGTATCAATAATTAAAATTATTTCATTAATATCAATATATACTTTTAGATAAATTAATATATTGATTTTTTCCTATTTGAATACATAAAAGATATTAAATACAAAGAGAGTGACATTTTGTAATTGTCTTTGATTTAAATAATATATAAGCCATTTTCATAGACAAGTGTCCATTAAACAACTAAAATTAGATCATAAGGTGATAGTTGAATATTATTCATTTGATCATTCTTTTTAAAGTTAACATAATGGTTATAACCTTATCATTATTTAAACACTTATTTAACAACTTTTACTGTTATATAGACAGGATGGATTTTTACACTTTTAGGGTTAATATATTTAATACAAAATACCAAACGAACCATTAATGAATCTTGTTTGAACTTTTAACCCTTATCCTAATTTTTTTAAAAAATTTTATATTTTTAATAATTATATATCATTTAATAAATTTTTATTTATTTTAAAATATTAATTATCTCTATTTTGATACGTTTCATCACTTTTACAATTAAAAATATCAACACAAAAAGATAAATTAGAACCAATTATTTTAATATATCCCAAATATTAAAAGGTCTTCTATAAAATTATTTTGTGTCATTAGTTATGTAAAAGTATATTTATTTTAATATTTTTAATATAATTTATTGGATATTTCCATTAATGAAATAATTAATCCATTAGCCTTGTGTGAATAATTAAGGTAATTATTTCTTCACTAAAAATTATAGACAAATTTATCTGATGTATACATATTTTTATATTTAAAAATAATATTTTTTTGAATATATCATCTATTTAACACTCCATTATAAATATTATTCTTATAATAATTAAGAGTGTGATATTTTGTCAGTTTATTTTATTTTAATAATATTTAATAAATTTTCGTTAAAAATCGCCCATTAAATAATTGAATTTAAAAACATAGATTCTAAGGGTTATAATTATTTAATCTAATGAAACTTTTTCCCATGTTAGATCCATTTTATACTATTTATCATTTTATTTTTTTAACCTAAATTACCCAATTTACTCTTTATCATGGTAACAAAATTTACCCAAGGTACTATTCATATTGGAAAAAATGAAAGGGACCTTTTCACTAAATCATACCTTATGAATATCAAATTTTAATCCATTTTTAAAAATTTAACATTCATAATTTGAAGATTTTAATTTAAAATAAAATTGATACAACTCGATTAAAAAATGTTTTTTTTTTCAAAAAAAATTCCCTTTAAAAACATAATATTTTTTATAATAATTCCATGAATAAAATAATTATAAACAATAATAATTGGATTAAAATGAACTGATTATAATTTAAAACAAATACAAAATAATATTTTTACCTTTTAAATACTTTAAAATATAATACAGCTTTTAATAAAAATAGTATTTTTAATATTTATAAAAAGATGAAACTTTTCATAAAAATTCCAAAACTTCAACCTAAGGTAATCGTTACATTCCTATTTCAAAAATGAAGTTCATTTTGTCAAATATAATTTATAAAAGTTCTAACATTTAGTGTTAAAATTGGTGCTTCAATAAAAGGAGATTAAATTTCCATTAGAAAACATACGGTTTTTAAGAATTAAATTGTATTTTTTATGTAAATAAAACACATAGGATGAATAATAAATATTCGATAGAATATTTTTTATATATAATTAAACAATATTTATTTTTATATTTACTAGTACAAAACTAACATGTGAAAAATAAAATATTTTTTGGAAAAAAGTATTCCCTTTTATATTCAAAAGAGTTTTTTTCTTTTATAATTAATTGGTCACAAAATAATTAATTATATATACATTTATAAAAATTATTTTCATAATATAGTTAATCCAATTTAAAAATATCATTCTAATTTCAAGGTTAAAAATGTATTGTCTAAAAAATTACTATATAAAATCATGTTTCGTAGAAACTCAATGTTGCGTGTAACGCAAGGAAAGTTAGTATTTCATGTAGTGCAAGCATAACATTGTGTATCTTACAATGTAAACTATTATATTTTTTAAAAATATAATTCATAAAAATATTGGGGTGTTACATTGAACCATTTTTGCAAAGAAACGTCTTATAATAAATGAATAAGGTGAATGAATGGATAATATATCATTGATCATAGATCTAAAAGATGATAATCTACCATATATAGGATTATATAATCATATTAAATGAGGGTTTAAAATTGTTATAAAAAAATAATTAAATTATTAAAAGAAATAGAAATTAATAGAAATCATTTACTTTGATATGGTAATGTTTTTTAAAATGGTATAAAAATAGGGACTGTATGATATCTTGTGGATAAATGATTAAAGGTAAGATAATTCCAAATAATAATAATCATGGAATCATATGAATGAGTTTTAAATAGTTTTAAACCAATACATTTACTTGGTAAAAGAAAATAAGGGGATAAAAAATTCTTTTCCATGGTATAGTAACACCTTTTCAAAAGGAGATAATGAGAGTGAGTGAATAATATATCATGAAAAATACATTAACATGATGATAATATACTATAAAGTGAAGTATATTACCATATTTAACGACTTTAAAAATATATTGCAACCAAATAATTACAATTGTAAATGAGGAGAGGCATAGAATAACCCTTATCTTAATTAAGATTCTTGGATTAGAATCATCTATTCCAGCCACCAAAACTCCTCAATATTAAAGAAGGAGTTGTAAGAGAGACACATTTATCAAAATAAAAAATTTTAAATTGATCCTCTTATGTGATGAAATAATAAAATGGGGAGGATATTTATAGTTCTGGTGAGTGAAGTTCCATGGAATTAATTCTTCAATATTTTATTATTTCATTGTCTCAAGTGTTCCACTACACCCATTGTACCCCATTATCTCACATAATTATCTATTATAATTTTTACTAAAAATGATAGTATAAGACAACTAGATTTTTTGAATTTGTTCATGATTTTTTATTTATGATGCTTAATTTACAGTATTTTACTATATATCACAAAATTTTCTGGATTTTATTATTTTTTACAAAAAAATTAAAAAATCCCATGCATTATTAAATTTCAAAATCATAATTTGAAATATTTAATCTATTTTATAAAATTTAACTTCAAACATTGTGAAATGTGTACTTTTATAAGAATGTAATATTTAAAAAATGTAGAGTCAATATAAAATCAATATTATTACTAAAAAAATTATCGATTAATACTATATTAACCATTAGATACAAAACAACTTATTACACTAGCATAATACATAAGGGTAAGGTTTGAAATAGCAGAACATTAATGGACTAGTTTGACCAACATTGATAAAGTGGTGATTTATACTAACAATAACTTATCCTACAAATGATTCCACTCAAACCTAAATTGTTGAATTTCAGATTGATAATGGTCTAGGGAAACCCCAAATGATACTACTATCTCCCCATGATCCGATAAATGTTCCTTAGATGGGATGTTCCTATAAGTCAAACACATGGCATCTTTTTTATGTAATACAAAGATTATTTTGTTACCCTCATAATATACATCCTTCTTAATAGTTACACTATGACTACTATATTATAAATGGTCATGATGCTCAATTATCATAATTATCAATGGTCCTAATACACCTTAATTACTTTATAAAATATTTATAATGGATTACTATAAATTAATTTCAATAAACAAACCTTCTTAGTTCTATCAAAATATTTATTTTGTGGCTTGTATTAATTTTCCTTTTCACTTGTTATATTTTTTATTTCTATTATAGAATACAATCTAAGAGACCATAAATAATTATTTTAATATTTTTTCTATATTCCATTCCTAGAAATTGTATTCTTAATTTGTTATCATTCATTTATATTTAATAATAATAATTAAATATTTATTTCTATTCATTTCCCAGATATTACATTCTCTCCTATATAGATATTTTTTTCTCAAAATTTTAATTTATAATTGATTCAATGAAAAACTATATCACCCATGGTTTGAATTATGTAGCCTTTATTATACTTTTTTATGTGTTTAAAGTGCTTTGGATGAGTTTGGATGAGTTTGGGAGAGTTTGGTAAGGTTTTGGGAAACATTGTAGGCCTTTTAAGGCTGCATAGTTTGAGCATGGTTAAGGGGAAACTGTGTGAGATGAACCATGCGGGCACTGGGGCACACACGGTTTGCACATGGTTTTCCAAACCATGTCGGTTGGGCTATGCGAGGAGGCCCTTCTAGGTAGCAGTAGGCGCAGGGTTAGCACACGATTTTTCAAACAGTGTGGCCCATTAAGGATGGTTTTTTAAAATAGGTTTAGTCGGGATTTACCCTAACTCACCCATTTCTTCTCCCATACAAAACCTACATGGGATTTTCTCTTCTAAAGGTTTATCAGTGCCCTCCCACTCATTTTTTATGGGATTTGATGGGGTTTCAAGTTTGTTTGAAGGTGGTTTCTCCTGGGTAAGTCTCTCCTCTTGGTTTCTCTTGGGTTTTCTCAAGATCTAATCTTACCAATCACTCAGTTTTCTAGATATACATATTTTTCATGTAGATATAGGGTTTTATTCACCTTATATGTTGATATTAATGGTTTTGGATGATATGAAAGGATATCTAGAGTTTTTTTGGTGGAGAGTTTGTCCGTATTTGTGGTGCGGTTGTTCATGGGTCGATTTCACCGGAACCCTAAAGCTAAGTGGCTTCTCTCTCGACTCCATTTGGTTAGAATTAGTGACCTTGGTTGAAATTAATTTTTTTCCTTGAAATTAATTGTGATAATGATGTTTGAATCTTGTTGGAAACCCATTTGGTGATGATTTTGGGGATTTTGGGGAAAATGGGTTATTTTTTGCAAAAAGAAGCTTTGTTGTGTGATTTTAAAATGTTTATTTTAAAATAGTTAATAGTTGATTATGAAAAATAATTTGTGAAATATGGTTTTCAATATAGATTTCATTTTTTGAAATGTGGTTGGGCTTGTAATTTTGGTTAAAGGTTATTTTCAATAAATGGGAAATTTATTGAAGTGAATTGTCATGTGTTGGAAATGGTGGTATGATTACCGTTTGGCTTTGGTGCTTTTTACTTCTTGTTTGATTAAGTGTTGTGGATTTTATTGATTGTGTGGAAGTGAATTGGAAGTAAAACTATAAAAGATTATGGATAGTGGATGGAAGATCCAGCATTATAGATAGTGGTTGGGAAGAACCACTAGTTGGAAATGTATTGAACGGGTTAGACAGAAAGTCCATCATTTTGGTTTCCTTGTTGTGTGTTTCTTTTCAAGATGTAATTTTTTGTGCTAATGTGAAATGGTGAAATGGAATATGGAATGGTTTTTTGGATTTTCCTTGGGTTTCAAGGATTGGTTAACGTGTCTTGGTAAGTTGTGTCCTTCTTATTTGTAATTGTTCAACTATTTCATGTATTATATAAACTGTTTAATAAAAATATGATAATCGTTTTATCCTAGTGGCATGTGTAGGGAAGTAATTTGAGGAAAACCTTCTGATTAGTAGTACTCACCCCTACTTTGGAACTTTGGTGATTTTTCAACTTTTGTTTTCCAGGGCACAGGTAAGGGTAAAGCTTCTCATTTTGTTAGCGTTTCAGCATGATGCTTTGGTGATGATGTGGTGCTTGTAACGTGGAGCTTGTGTGGAGGGATGGATGGATTCCTAGTTCATTGGGGGTATTTTTGTGTTTTCTTCCTCTTGGTACTATGATATTTGTTTTGGTTTTATTGGAATTTTGTAATGGTTATGGAATAGTTTGTTTTTCTTTTGGTAATGTATGGGGTTGGGTTTTTTGTTACCTTTCATCATGTAATTCTGTTGGTAATGGAATGTTTGGTTTCTTGATTTATCTTAAGGTAAAATAGTTACCCAATAATTTTTGAAGCCCTTGGAATTTATATCTAGCCTTTTTCAACCTAGGAACATCACTTAAGGATAGGTATAATTCATCTACCCTCTCAAGACAATGGGATGGGGAGGCATGTTACAAATGGTATCAGTTTTTCGGTCCTTGGATTTCAAGTGAGAGCATTTGTTTGGTCCTTTGGAGTTGATTGTTCATCTTAGGGTTGACATTCATTCTGGGGATATTCCATGAGTCGGGATGATAGAAAGGTGTAGGATTGTCATAACTTTGAATGTGTAGCATAAAATGATGTAGCTAACCCTTTTTTGTAGAACTTCAAGTTACCATGTATTTGGGTACATAAGTGTTTGGAGACACTTATAGGAAATGGAAATCTCATTGTCATGGGTGTATCTAATGAGATGATCATGGATTTCATATTAGAAATGACATCCAATTAGGATGAATATTTAATTATTGTATATTGATCTATGGTGTGATATGAATGTGTGGATTTTGAATATCTAAATTGGGTTTCAAAACGTTATGATTTGAAACATGGAAACTTTTGGTATTTTGAAAATGGGTCGACTATCAAAATATGGTGGATTTTTTTTCAAAATAGTGCAACATGGGAAATGTGAACTTGTGGAACAATTGGTCCTCATAGTTTCAATGTATTAAATTTTTCAATTGTATACCCTTTATTTTTAAGGGAGTGGGACTTATGTTTGTTCTTGTATTGATAGAAATGAAACTGGGTTGGCATTGTAGAGACCAATCAGAGGAAGCTACTGAAAATGTGGTTTCACCTGAGCCTCGGGTGAACCAACAATTAGTGTAGAGTATATTGAATGCTTTCTAATATGTTTGAACTGGGAATAAAATGTATTAACCAAAGCATGTGGATCATGTGGTTTAGTTTCAAAATCAGAATCCACCCATTTGTAGGGGTGATTCGAAGCCATAAAAAGTCGAAGTGTGGTTAAACAGAATGAATAGGATATTTTACTTCTTGTGAACATTATAAGAGTTGAAGGTAAACCTATCCACGTACATGTTGGAAGATCTTTCCCTTTAGTAGTGGGAGATGTCAGTCCAAGCTGGGATGCACCAAGGTGTGATATGGGAGGGTTTTGAGGAGTTTTTTACTAAACAATTCTACCCTCATACGTTCAGGATTCAGTGTATAACAAATTTATTCAGTTTGAAGCAAGGGAATATGGAAGTAACAGAATATGCAGTTAAGTTTGTTAACAAAGTTCAGTTTTCACCTGAGGTGGTGAGTAGTACATCGTTGAAGGAATAAATTGTTTAAGTTGGGTTAGGGCTTGAAATTCCTTCCAAGATAGCATTGTAGTGTATAAATGATTACAAGAAAATGGTGTATAGAGCTACGGTGGATGAGTGTGATCTTTTAGGGGCTAAAGGTGGGGAAAGTATGTTTGTACTCATGGGAATAGTGGGAAATCAAAAGCTATGTTCAAGCGGAAGAGGGACACTTATTTCTAGGGTGGGAGTAGGGATCAGAATCTAATGGTAGGATTGGTGAATCTTCCTCAAAATATTCAGAGTAAAGATGAGAAGATTCTAGTGTGGCTCTATGGGGCACATAATGTTTGATTGTAGTTAAGAACCTTGAGCATTTAATAATTGTAAGAAGATGGGTCATCTTTAATGCTATTGTTGGAATGATCTGAGTTTGGGTTTCTGTGACACTCCTCAGGGATTACAGGGGTCTTATTCCTCTATAGGATAGAGGTAGCAACATACCGCTCGTCAATAAGGAATTGTGTGTCACGATGATTCATGGAAAACCACAACACCTCAGTAAGGAAATAATGAGAATAACATAGAAAGAAATCAGCTATTTGGAGATGATAATGTTGTGGTGGATGATCAGTCAGGACCATCCACGGTGTGAGGTATGGTTCTTTTAAATTACACGTTGATGAAATCTTTGTTTGATACGAGTGCTTCATATTATTTTATTACTTCATGTATTCTTAGTTTGTTGGGATTATATGTGGAATTGATTCCTTATGGTTTTAAACTACAAACTCCACTTAGTCAATGAGAGGGTACAACCTTCTTATGTCAAGCATGTTGTTTATTTGTGGATGGCATTGAATTGATGTGGTATTTCTCAGTGCATGAGATAGATGTTTATGATATATTCCTGGGAATGGATTTTTTGGGGATTTTTAAGGCCCATGTTGATTTCTATGTGTGAATGGATAGTTTTACGATGGGGGATGGTGTTGAAAATCTTTTTAGAGGGGAGAAGAATAAAAAGCTGGGTGCAACAGATTTTTTGGCACCAGCTGTTAGCAAGATCTCATATCAGTTAGTGGTGTTGTCATTGGCATTAGTGGAAGTAGTTTAGAAAAGGGTTTTTCCAATGGTTGTAGATCAGTTTAAGGATGTATTTCCTGAAGAATTATCCGGGTTTCCACCTGTGATAGAAGTGGAGTTTAGTATTGATCATCATCCAGGGACCATTCATACCTCAATTCTTTCTTACCGTATGGAACCATAAAAATTGAATATATTAAAAGTGTAGTTGGAAGAGTTATAAAACAAAGGGTTAATCAGGCCTAGAGAATCTCTATGAGAAGTTCCAGCTTTTTTAGTTAAAAAGAAAAAATGGAACTCTATTGCTCTCTATTGATTATCAAAGACTTAACCTCGTTATGATAAATAACTGATATCCACTTCAACGGATTGATGATTTTTTCAACCAGTTGAGAGGACCTCGGTGGTTCTCCAAGACTGACTTAGGGTCATGGTATCATTAATTGCGGGTGAAGAAGGAAGATATTCCCAAAACAGATTTCAAAAGTAGATATTGTCCTTATGAGTATGTGGTTATGTCCCTTTGTCTAACTAATGCTTCAGTAGTGGTCATGTCATTGATGAATCATATACATCATAGATATCTAGATTCTTTTGTGGTGGTATTTTTTGATGATATATTGGTGTATTCACAAACAATAGTGGATCATGAGAAGCACTTGGAGATAGTGTTGGGGGTCTTCAGGGACCATTGGTTGTATGAAAAAATATCAAAGTCTGACTTTTGGATTCAAGAGGTTCGTTTCCTTTGTCATGTTAGTTATAAGAAATTTTTTTCTATTGATCTAGAAAAGATAGGGGCAGTTATCTCCTAGAAACCTACAAAGAATTATTTTGAGATAAAAAGATTCATTGGTCTATTGAAATATTATCGAAGTCTTTTTTATGGTTTCTCACAATTGGTGTCTCCAATGAAAGCTTTAGATAGGAAAAATATCCCAATTCAATTGGATGAGCAGTGTCAGAAATTCTTTGAAGAGCTAAAGGGTTTACTTACATCAGCACCAATCTTGGTTTTACTAGAACCAGGGAATGGTTATGTGGTGTACTATGATGTATTAGGATCAGGTTTGGGGTGTGTTCTCTTGTAGGGGGGATCGTGTGGTTTCATATAGATCACAGAAGTTGAGGATTCATGAGAAGAACTACCAAACACATTATTTTGAGTTGGCGGCAATAGTTTATGATTTAAAAATGTGGTGTCATTATATCTTCGGTGGGAAATTAAATGTGTATACCAATTACAAGAGCATAAAGAATATTTTATCGCAAATATAAATGAATTTGAGGAAAAATAGATGGATGGAATATCTCTATGTAGAGACTCGGTTTTTTGGCCCTGTCAGACTTTGGAATATTTCTAGGAATAATCCAGAGCTAGGCATGAAGACGGCGTGCGATTCCGAGGCCCTGTGTGCCCAGAATTAATTTTATAAAAATATGAAGTATTTTTATACTATGCACGTGGAGGGGGTGTGATATCTCCTAAACGGTTTCTCAGAATGGGAATATTAGGGCACGGTTGCGTCCGGAATGTGTCATTTACCCGAGGCACGGTGTAAACTATGCGGGCGCGGGCCTGCGGTGAGAAACGCCACCAGGGGTGTTTTCGTAAATAAGTAGCAAAGTTAGTGTGCGAGCGTCGGCTCGAATAACTTCTGAATGGAGTCTCGGATGGAAAATCTGAGTCTGCCATTGCATTCAGAACGACGCGTTTACCCTAGGGGTGACTGTACTTTTGTTCGCATCAGGCGTCGGGTCCGAGGCGGGTTTGGCGCCGGCGGGCCGCTGATATAAATATTAGCCCCCCCCCCCCCTTATCGTTCTTCATCGTTCTTCACCTCCACTCCACCGAATCGAGCAAACGAAGCGCCCACGAGCTCAGAATTCGACGGCGGTCGTTCGAGGAGCGCGCAGCGGAAGCTCTGAAGCTCGGATCTGAGGCAGAACGTCGGCGTTTCGCCCGCGAGGTAGGAAGATTTGGGTTTTAACCCCTGATCCCGTTTTTTCAGCATTTTTCTGCAAATTGAAGTCGTAGAAGTGTAGATCGGGTCCCAAGGGTCGTGTAGACGCCTCCGGATCGCAAAACAGACCACCGGGGTGCCCCCGGCGGTCTGCGGAAGGTCTGCCGGCGCGGCGCTGGCGCCGACGGCCCTGGCGGCCCGCGGCGGAGCCACGGTGGCGCGCCGGCGGCGTGCGGTGGAGGGCCGCCGGCCGGGGCGGGCCGGCGGCGGCAGCCGGTCCAGACCGGCCGGTCGGGGCCGGTCTGGCCTCTTTTACTATACGGGGGTCTTTAAACCCCCGTATCTCGCAAACCGGGAGCCGGATCCACGCGCCGTTAGCGGCGACGAGACCCTAGAAGTGAGGCGAACCCTCTGGTGTGGGTTTGAAGTATTAAACGTTCGGGATCGTGGCCTGGGAGCTAGAACTGTCGTATAAAATAATATTATTTTATTATTTTACGACTTCGGGCCGTTGTAACTTCTACTCGGAGCGTCCGATTAACGTGCCGTCAGTGTCGTTGAGACCCTGATGGTACGACGGACTTTTTGAGATGGTTTTCAGGTGTTGGGGATGAGAACGGGGTGCGGGCCCCATGGCACCGGGTTTTGGCATTTGCGGAGAAACACAGCTTTTTCACCAAGTGTCTGATTTTGGCAGATGAATAGTCGATCCTGTGTGTTTTTCCGCGAGGATCTCAATGGTGCGATCCGTTCGATGAGTTTTGGAATCCAGGCGTGGGCCCCACCCGATATGGCCTTCGGTGAATAGTACCTTTTTCACCGGGTGTCCGTTTTGGACGAGCGAGTAGTCGATTCCGCTTGTTTTTCCGAGGGGATCGCAGTGGTGTGTTCTGCTCGATGGGTTTCGAGATCGTTGTGTGGGCCCCGCATGAGCTAGCTAAAGTGACTAGTGCATTTTTCATCGGTGCACCGTTTTGGGCAAGTAAACAGCCTATCCTGCGTGTTTTTCCACGTGGAACACGATGGTGGCCTCAGTTTTGGCGTAGGAGGTGTGCAGTGTGGCGTTGTGGTGGGTCGCTCGGGTTAGCGACGCTTGGACCAGCAGTGGTTGAGGGTTCTCCCTTGGTTCATTCCTACGAGGGTTTGTGTGGCATCACAACCTTCTTATGGGTTTGTGATCCTCTCGATGGGATGTTTAAATTGTTAGAGTTATGGTATCCCTCCGGTGGGCCCGGAGTGGATCCTCTAGCATTTTTACCCTAGATCGGGTTCTTGGTATCACTGTGACCGCTTATTTACGGGCGGCGATCCCCTATCAAGCAGGTTAACCTCGTAGGGTTTGTGGCATCATCCGAAATATGATCCCCTACACGGTGGGCCGTGCTCAGTAGGGTTGTGGCATCGTCGGGTATACGATCCCCTACTCAACATGTGGTTTATAGTTGGGTTACGGTATCGTTGGTTATGCGATACCCTACTCAGCGCGTGGTTTCGGTAGGGTTGCGACATCATCGGTTTGATCCCCTACATCGTGAGTTATACCAGATAGGGTTCCGGTATCGTCGTGACGATCTTGATATGGACGATGATCCTCTATCTGAGTGTGGAGCTTCTGTCGAGCGCCAGATCGGGTTGTGGTATCCCCCAACGGATCTTGGATGTGATCCCCTATCTGTGAGAACTACGTATGCCAGATCGTGTCGTGGTATCCCCCAGCGGACCCTGGGAGTGATCCCCTATCAATGAGCAACGTATACCGGAGTGGGTCTTGGTATCCCCTAGCGAACCCTAGTGGCGATCCCCTATCCAAGGATTTTGGTTGTTATGTTGGTTCATCGAGGTTTCCTCAGTGATGTTATCCGACGAGTGTGGTCTCTCGGGTGAGCGTCTGAAATGTTTGTTTGGGACCCGATAGAGTGTCTCTCTTGGATGAGTGTCATCTGGTATGACAGTGTTCGTGGTGTACTCTCCTGGTTGGGGCAGTTGCTGGTGATGAGGTCGGTACCTCTTGTGGCTTGTGGCGTGAGCTGTGTATATCTGTTTTGTTCAAGGTGTATGTATGGGCATACACCTGAGCTGAGCTGAGCTGACTTATTTTGTTTAGCTGAGGATGGTCACAAGATGGAGTTTCTCTCTCGTCTGGGTTCCCTCTGGCTGGGTTGAGCAGACTTTTTCCTTTCAGTTTCTCGTTTGGGTTTTGGGTTTTTGGGGTGCCTACTGAGTATGTTTATAATCACCCCTGCATGGTCTTTTCCCGCACATGTTTGTGTCTTGTGCAGACCACAGGCCTTTTGACGGAGTCCTAGGAGGACCCAGAGCAGGTGGAGCTTAGTGAGCGAGTTGACCGGGGTGTTTACCGGAGCTGTGCCGAGGGAGCTTCACAGCGGGTGTTTTTGGCAGCGTTCCCCTTCTTCAGAGATGGTTGGAAGCACTTTGTAGTTTTCTTTTGGTGGGCCCTGTTTTTCCCTTTGTACTTTTGTTGTTGCTCTCTGGTTGTGGGATAGTGTATGCATGCATTTACTTTCCAGTTTCTATATCTCTGGACTGTTTCATGGAGGTGTTTGTGGGTGCGTGTGTACAGGTGCCTTAGGCTAATGCCTCCCATGTGTGTGATAGCCTACTCAGCGCTGGTCACCATCCCCTGGCCTATTGGAGGCAGGCTTGGGGAGTCGCGGCTCGAGCCCCGTTGGGTTGGGTTGTGAAAGAGTGGTATCAGAGGAGGTTCCACCTTTGGGATCTCAAAGCGTAGCTGGTCTAGCTGTGATTTTGGTTTTGGTTGCGTAGCGGCAGTGTTTGGGTGTTTCGAGCTCGGCTTTCGGGCCAGAGACTCCAGTGTTGGTACGGTGGCCGACGTATCCATACACCAGGACTCTGATAACCTGCCTTCCGACTTGGGACATTCGTACACTGGTCGCGGGGACATAATGGTACATGCATCATATAGGACTGGGTTTTTGGTTTTTCCTTGTCCCTCTTGAGTCAGCTCTCTAGATATACTCTTTGACTGTGGTACGCCTTGAATGTATTTCAGGATGCCTCCACGACGACAGCCAGCGAGGGTTCCGCAGCAGGATTGTCCTGATGACCCGCCCCGTGTCGCGGCTGTGGAGCAGCGCGCAGGTTCTGAGGTTTCACCTCCAGGTGGTCTGCCAGTTGAGCCACCACCTGTCGAGCAGCTGGTTGTGCCGGTGGTGCAGGATGAGGTGGCGCGCAGGCTGAGTGCACTGCACGAGTTCCAGATGCAGCAACCTCTGAGGTTCTGGGGTGGTCCAGACCCCCAGGCAGCTGATGACTGGCTTGAGGCAGTCACCCGAGTTTTCCGCCTAGTGAGGACACCTCCAGATCAGATGGTTGTCCTAGCGGCGAGCCTTCTGCATGGTTCTGCTGGGAGATGGTGGAGTTTGGTGACGCAGTCCCATGACGAGGAGACGCTCACGTGGGCAGAGTTTGAGCAGCTCTTCAGGGAGTAGTTCTATCCGGTGATGCTGAGGTCAGTTTGGATCCAGGAGCTTCTGCACCTTCGACAGGAGAGCATGACTGTGTCGGAGTACTCAGCGTGGTTTAAAGACCTGTCTCGCTACTCCCTAGATATGGTTCAAGACCCGTTCTTTAGGGCTCGGACCATCGAGCAGGGCTTACGCAGGGACATCCGCGCAGGTGTAGTTTCCTTGTGCCTGCCCACCTATGATGGAGTGCTGGAGCGAGCGTTGGTGGTGGAGGGTTTTCTGGCTGAGCAGTTTCCCCCTCTTAGTGCTAGGCACTCGAGAGCTGAGACTTAGACGGTCGGATCGACATCTGGTAGCCGACGTCAGACTCAGGGGGTTGGACGTGGCCGAAGTTTCAGGAGGCGACCCCAGGATGGAGGATTTGAGCCTCAGGGCTCACAGGGTTCACATGCCAGTTTTGGTCAGCCGCAGGAGAGGCGGTGTTACGCTTGCGATGGTCGGGGACATCTTGCTAGAGATTGTCCCACCCGACGTGCTGCTGAGAGGTAGCCGGTCGATGGACCGCCTTGGCAGAGGCAGTGTCTCGAGCAAGAAGGTTCGTAGGGCGGCAGACGTGGCGGCGGAGCTGGTGCAGCGGGAGGCGGTCGTAGGTAGTACCAGTTGCCACCACCCCCACCCCCAGGTCGTCCACGTCAAGCTCAGGGAGCTGGTGGCCGAGGGCGAGGACAGCTGCATGCCCTGGAGGCAGTTGACCCAGAGGCTCTACAGATGGATAGAGGTACGCCTTGTGACTTTTCTACATACTGCAGTAGTTTGTCAGACAATATTTAGCGGTACTCTTTCCTTTTGTTGCTTGCTCGAGTTTTGTTCAGGGGGTTGATAAGACCCTCTGTGGGTTTTGTTGGTGAGCTCGCTGGTGTGTGAGACCCAGTTGAGAGATCGATTGCTTTCCTTGTACTTAGGGCTTTTCGGGGACGAAAAGTTCTAAGGAGAGGAGGATGTAGCGACTCGGGTTTTTGGCCCTTCCAGACTTTGGAATATTTCTAGGAATAATTTCAGAGCTAGGCGTGAAGACGGCGTGCGATTCCGAGGCCCGGTGTGCCCGGAATTAATTTTATAAAAATATTAAGTATTTTTATACTATGCACATGGAGGGGTTGTGATATCTCCTAAACAGTAGCTCAGAACGAGAATCTATTGGCACGGTTGCGTCCAGAATGTGCCTTTTACCCTAGGCGGGGTGTAAACATTGAGGGCGCGGGCCTGCAGTGAGAAACGCCACCAGGGGTGTTTTCGTAAATAAGTAGCAAAGTTAGTGTGCGAGCGTCGGCTCGAATAACTTCTGAACGGAGTCTCGGATGGAAAATCTGAGTCCGCCGTTGCGTTCAGAACGACGCATTTACCATAGGGGTGACCTTACTTTTGTTCGCATCAGGCGTCGGGTCCGAGGGGGGTTTGGCGCTGGCGGGCCGCTGATATAAATATCAGCCCCCCGCCCCCCCTTATCGTTCTTCGTCGTTCTTCGCCGCCACTCCGCCGAATCGAGCAAACGAAGCGCCCACGAGCTCAGAATTTGACGGCAGACGTTCCAGGAGCGCGCATCGGAAGCTCTGGAGCGCGGATCTGAGGCAGAACGTCGGCATTTCGCCCGCGAGGTAGGCGGATTTGAGTTTTAACCTCTGATCCCGTTTTGCTACGTTTTTCAGCAAATTGAAGCCGTAGTAGTGTAGATCGGGTCCCGAGGGTCGTGTAGACGCCTCCTGATCGCAAAACGGACCACCGGGGTGCCCCCGACGGTCCGCAGAAGGTCCGCCGGCGCGGCACCGGCGGAGCCCGGCGGCCCGCGGGGGCCTGCCACCCAGCGCGGCGGACGGCCGCGGGCCGGCCGGACCGGCCGGTCGGGGCCGGTCCGGCCTCTTTTACTATACGGGGGTCTTTAAACCCCCGTATCTTGCAAACCGGGAGCCGGATTCACGTGCCGTTTGTGGCGATGCGACCCTGACGACGAGGCGAACCCTCCGGTGTGGGTTCGAGGGATTAAAGGTTCGGGATCGTGGCCCGGGAGTTAGAATCGTCGTATAAAATAATATTATTTTATTATTTTACGACTTCAGGCCGTTGTAACTTCTACCCGGAGCGTCTGATTGACGTGCCGTCAGTGGCGTTGAGACCCTGATGGTACGACGGACTTTTTGAGATGGTATCCGAGTGTTTGGGATGAGAACGGGGTGCGGGCCCCACGAGGCCGGGTTTTGGCGTTTGCGGGGAAACACAACTTTTGCACCAGGAGTCCGATTTTGGCGGATGAATAGTCGATCCTGTGTGTTTTCTGAGAGGATCGCAATGGTGCAATCCGTTCGATGAGTTTTGGAATCCAGGCATGGGCCCCACCCGAGCTGGCCTTTGGTGAATAGTACCTTTTTCACTGGTTGTCTATTTTGGACGAGCGAGTAGTCGATTCCGCTTGTTTATCCGAGGGGATCGTAGTGGTGTGTTCCGCTCGATGGGTTTTGGGATCATTGTGTGGGCCCCGCACGAGCTAGCTACGGTGAATAGTGCATTTTTCACCGGTGCTCCGTTTCGGGCACGTAAACAGCCTATCTTGTGTGTTTTTCTGCGTGGAACGCAATGGTGGCCTCAGTTTTTTCCTATGAGGTGTGCAGTGTGGCGTTGTGGCGGGTCACTCGGGTTAGCGACATTTGGACCAGCAGTGGTTGAGGGTTCTCCCTTGGTTCATTCCTATGAGGGTTCGTGTGAGATCACAACCTTCGTATGGGTTTGTGATCATCTCGATGGGATGTTTAAACTGTTAGAGTTGTGGTATCCCTCCGGTGGGCCCAGAGTGGATCCTTTAGCATTTTTACCCTAGATCGGGTTCTTGGTATCACTGTGACCGCTTATTTACGGGCGGCGATCCCCTATCTAGCATGTTAACCCCGTTGGGTTTGTGACATCATCAGAAATATGATCCCCTACACGGTGGGCCGTGCTCAATAGGGTTGTGGCATCGTCGGGTATACGATCCCCTACTCAGCATGTGGTTTATAGTAGGGTTACAGTATCGTTGGTTATGCGATCCCCTACTCAGCGCGTGGTTTCGGTAGGGTTGCAGCATCGTTGGTTCGATCCCCTACATCGCGAGTTATATCAGATAGGGTTCTGGTATCATCGTGACCATCTTTATATGGACGATGATCCTCTATCTGAGTGTGGAGCTTCTGTCGCCCGCCAGATCGGGTTGTGGTATCCCCCAACGGATCTTGGGTGTGATCCCCTATCTGTGAGAACTACGTATGCCAGATCGGGTCGTGGTATCCCCCAGTGGACCCTAGGAGTGATCCCCTATCTATGAGCTACGTATACCGGAGTGTGTCTTGGTATCCCCTAGCGGACCCTAGCGGTGATCCCCTATCCGAGGAGTTTGGTGGTTATGTTGGTTCAGCGAGGTTTCCTCAGTGATGTTATCCGACGAGCGTGGTCTCTCGGGTGAGCGTCTGAGATGTTTGTTTGGGACCCAATGGAGTGTGTCTCTCGGATGAGTGTCATCTGGTATGACAGTGTTCGTGGTGTAATCTCCTGGTTGGGGCAGTTGCTGGTGATGTGGTCGATACCTCTTGTGGCTTGTGGCATGAGCTGTGTATATCTGGTTTGTTCAAGGTGTATGTATGGGCATACACCTGAGATGAGCTGAGCTGACTTGTTGTGTTTAGCAGAGGATGGTCATGAGATGGAGTTTCTCTCTCGTCTGGCTTCCCTCTGGCTGGGTTGAGCGGACTGTTGCCTTTCAGTTGCTCCCTTGGGTTTTGGGTTTTTGGGGTGCATACTGACTATGTTTATACTCACCCCTGCATGGGATTTGCCCGCACATTTTTGTGTCTTGTGCAGACCACAGACCTTTTGAAGGAGTCCCAGGAGGACCTGGAGCAGGCGGAGCTTAGTGAGCGAGTTGACCGGGGTGTTTACTGGAGCTGTGCTGAGGGAGCTTTCTGGCAGGTGTTTGTGGCAGCGTTCGCCTTCTTCAAAGCAGGTTGGACGTGCTTTGTAGTTTTCTTTTGGTGGGTCCTATTTTTCCCTTTGTACTTTTACTATTGCTCTCTTGTTGTGGGATAGTTTATGCATGCATTTACTTTCCAGTTTCTATATCTCTGCACTGTTGCATGGAGGTGTTTGTGGGTGCGTGTGTACAGGTACCTTAGGCTAATGCCTCCCGTGTGTATGATATCCTACTCGGCGCTGGTCGCCAGCCCCTGGCCTATTGGATGCTGGCATGGGGAGTCACAGCTCGAGCCCCGTTAGGTTGGGTCGTGACACTCCAGATGTTTGATTTTGACTTAATGTACACATCGTGTAACGGAAATTCGGTGGTGGATTCATTAAGTTGAAAATCATATGTTCAGGTGGCGAAATAGGAATCAGATCAGTAATATTTAATGACAGTCATAGCTGACATGTGGTTGGAATGTGAGGGAAGATGCGACAGAACGGTCTTGTTTCTGGTTTCATTGGATCATGACTTGGTTGTTTGGTTTAAGAGGACCAGGCATCAGTTTCAGAATATGTAGTGATGAGGTCGAAACTCAATGGTGGTGAGACAATTGGGGGTTGTGATCTGAATGGGAATTCATTCTTGTGTTTTCAAAATCAGATGGTGGTGCTAGTGTCTTGTTAAGAGGGACTTCTTAGGGTTTATCTTCATTTTAGGTGGGTTGTTCATCCTGAATTTAGAATTTGTATAAGGATTTAAAAGTGCAGTTTTGGTGGGCCAGTATGAAGAGGGATGTGGCTGATTTTGTCTCTATATACCTGACTTGTAAGAAATTCATGGAAATGAATCAGCGTCCAGTGGGAATGTTCTAGTCATTACCTTTCCCATTGTGTAAATGGGAACACATATCAATGGATTTTGTTACAGGTCTCCCAATAACGGTCAAAAAGCATGGTGCCATATGGGTGATTTTGGATTGGCTCACAAAGTCCACCCATTTCCCCCCGATTCATGAGTCACATATGGTGGAGGATCGATCCAAAATCTATAACTAGGAATTGGTAAAGAGGCATGGTATTCCAGTTTTGATACTACCAGATAGATAATTGAGTTTCAGATATCGTTTTGGAAATCCATTCCGTAAACCCTTGGGACATAGTTGACGATGAGAGCAGCGTATCAACCTTAGAAGGATGTCCAATCCTATGTTGGGTCGGAATAAAAGCGGGAATGATGGCAAGAGGGGGGGGGGTGAATTGCCTTTTTAAAAAAAGATTAACAATTTAAAAATCAAAGTTGAAATGCAGCGGAAATAAAGAGGCAAGACACACAAAATTGATAACGGAGTTCGGCCAAAACCCGGCCTACGTCTCCGCTCCCAAATCAACCGTTGAGAGATTCCTACCGCTTTCTTTTCAATGGTTTTAGCAAGAAACCCACTAGGCTTTGAGGTAGCACTAGGACCTATTACATCTTGCTTTTTGTGGTTTAGCAAGAACCCACTTGCTTTTGATGGAATAGCAAGAACCCACTAGCCTTTTTAACGGGTGAAGGCTAGCTCACCGAAACACAAGCCTTTTAAAAGGAAAGGCTTGAAGAAACCTCTTCACACCTTAATGGTGGTGTGAAACCCAAAATAAAGGGAGGATGAGAAAAGGGTTGGGGTTTGTAGGCACAAACCCAATTTTAAGCTCAAAATATATAAAACAAGAAAAACCGTGATTGGAAAGACTTGGGCGCCAATTGGATGATGGAGTTGATGTAGCGTGCTATCCCAAGCTTCTTGAGGTGCTCCTTGGATATGGAAGTGTGTTGGAGCAGGATGGGTTCCTTGGAGGAAGTCCGCCGGAGGTACGCCAAAGATGGAAGATGTGTACGGTGGCTTCACAATTGTTCCTGTTAGTGTCCAGGGCTTCCTCAGCCTTTATTTATAGGCATGGAACCCTTGGGGAGGCTTCGGAGCCGTTGGAGAAGTCCTCGGATCCGTTGGAGGCCAAAAGAAGGTTGACTGGTCAAAGC
Organism: Viscum album; assembly: GCA_963277665.1. Classification (NCBI taxonomy): domain Eukaryota; kingdom Viridiplantae; phylum Streptophyta; class Magnoliopsida; order Santalales; family Viscaceae; genus Viscum; species Viscum album. Next base: position 1,518,200,421 of record OY728141.1, on the reverse strand, counting down.
CAACGGCTAGTTTGACTGGGCTACCGGCTGGCCGGTACAGCTCCACCGGCTGGCCGGTGCCTTGGCAGAGAAGAAGAGTCTTGATCCAGGCTCTACCGGTCGACCGGTGGAGGAGCCACCGGCTGGCCGGTGGCAAGACAGTAGCAAACACTATTTCGGCTGGGTGCCACAGGTCGACCGGTGACAGAGCCACCGGTCGACCGGTGGAACCTGGCAGTGGGCAATGCCTCTGCCAGTTCCACCGGCCGGCCGGTGCTATCACACCGGTTGGCCGGTGGACTGAATTTCAGTCCATTTGATGTCCATTCTTGGGCCAACTTCTTGGCAACCTTGTGCCTTTCAATCAAAAACACTTCAAACAATGTTAGATAAACATGAAAGTGATTGTGATCATGAAAATTAAACCACGAGGGGATACGAGAGGTACAACAATCTCCCCCTATTTTGATGATCACAATCACCGAAACAATCAAAGTAAAATACTGAAATTAAAGACATTCTAAAAGGATAATTTGAAAATAAATCAATGCATGATAGAGAAGACTCCCCCCCAATCAATCAAGGAATTTCTCCCCCTTTGTGATTATCAAAATAGAATGGGGCATAAAACTTGATTGAGGGAAAGTTTGAAAAACAAGAGATGGGATTTGAAAATCAATTGAAATTTTGGAAATTGAATTGAAAATTTGAATAACAGTTTGTGTAATACCCTAACCGGTTACAAATTTTAAGATCCATTAAGATGGCATCAACCTCTTTCGCCCCCAAAGGCTTTTCTTTGGGTCGGGCTCCATTTTTTGATGGGACCGACTACAATTATTGGAAAACCCGCATGACTACTTTCCTTAGGAGCATAGGATATCCCATATAAAAAATTGTCATGCAAGGTTATACTTTGTCAACCTCCCTCTGATACCAATTGTTGGGTCGGAATAAAAGCGGGAATGATGGCAAGAGGGGGGGTGAATTGCCTTTTTAAAAAAAAGATTAACAATTTAAAAATCAAAGTTGAAATGCAGCGGAAATAAAGAGGCAAGACACACAAAATTGATAACGGAGTTCGGCCAAAACCCGGCCTACGTCTCCGCTCCCAACTCAACCGTTGAGAGATTCCTACCGCTTGCTTTTCAATGGTTTTAGCAAGAAACCCACTAGGCTTTGAGGTAGCACTAGGACCTATTACAGCTTGCTTTTTGTGGTTTAGCAAGAACCCACTTGCTTTTGATGGAATAGCAAGAACCCATTAGCCTTTTTAACGGGTGAAGGCTAGCTCACCGAAACACAAGCCTTTTAAAAGGAAAGGCTTGAAGAAACCTCTTCACACCTTAATGGTGGTGTGAAACCCAAAAGAAAGGGAGGATGAGAAAAGGGTTGGGGTTTGTAGGCACAAACCCAATTTTAAGCTCAAAATATATAAAACAAGAAAAACCGTGATTGGGAAGACTTGGGCGCCAATTGGATGATGGAGTTGATGTAGCGTGCTCTCCCAAGCTTCTTGAGGTGCTCCTTGGATATGGAAGTGTGTTGGAGCAGGATGGGTTCCTTGGAGGAAGTCCGCCGGAGGTACGCCAAAGATGGAAGATGTGTACGGTGGCTTCACAATTGTTCCGGTTAGTGTCCAGGGCTTCCTCAGCCTTTATTTATAGGCATGGAACCCTTGGGGAGGCTTCGGAGCCGTTGGAGAAGTCCTCGGAGCCGTTGGAGGCCAAAAGAAGGTTGACTGGTCAAAGCCAACGACTAGTTTGACTGGGCTACCGGCTGGCCGGTACAGCTCCACCGGCTGGCCGGTGCCTTGGCAGAGAAGAAGAGTCTTGATCCAGGCTCTACCGGTCGACCGGTGGAGGAGCCACCAGCTGGCCGGTGGCAAGACAGTAGCAAACACTATTTGGGTTGGGTGCCACAGGTCGACCGGTGACAGAGCCACCGGTCGACCGGTGGAACCTGGCAGTGGGCAATGCCTCTGCCAGTTCCACCGGCTGGCCGGTGCTATCACACCGGTTGGCCGGTGGACTGAATTTCAGTCCATTTGATGTCCATTCTTGGGCCAACTTCTTGGCAACCTTGTGCCTTTCAATCAAAAACACTTCAAACAATGTTAGATAAACATGAAAGTGATTGTGATCCTGAAAATTAAACCACGAGGGGATACGAGAGTTACAACATCCTAGAGGATGATAAAAACATTGGAGGATATGTTAAGGTATTCTGTGATGGATTTTGCAGGTGTATGGGTGGATCAATTACAATTGGTGGAGTTCTCCTATAATAACAATTATTAGGCTTCAATACATATGGCAATGTTTGAGGCATTGTATGGTTGTCTTTGTCGTTCTCTACTATGTTGTGTGTAAATGGCTGAGACATCGATGATAGGACCAAGCCTTGTATAGGAGAATATGAAGAAGATTGGGATGATCAGAAAGTGTATGGAGACAGATCAAAGTCATCAAAAATTTTATGCAGACCATCTTCGTTGACCGTTGACATTTGAGGTGCGTGATCATGTGCTTTTTAGAATCTTTCTTGGGTTGGGACATCGTTGATTTGGAAAGAAGGGTGAGTTAAATTTGAGGTATATTGGTCCTTTTGAGATACTTGAGTGGATTGGGTATTTTTATTATCAGTTGGATTTTCCATCATGATTTCCTTTGGTGAACAATGTCTTTCATGTTCCTCCGTTGAAAAAGTATCAGTCGGATCGTGACCATGTGATTTTTTGGGATCATGTTGAGCTAGAACCATAAGCTTATTTAATGCAAGTTCCAATGAGAATTGTGGATAGGTAGGAGAATGTATTGCATAGTAAAATATTTTATTTAATTTAGGTTTTGTGGAAGCATGGTAAGATCTAGGAGGATACTTGGGAGTGGGAGAAATAGATGGATGAGAAATTCCCTAAGCACTTTGGGAAAAGTGATGGTTCAGGATGGAAAGTCCAATTGTGGGGAGAATGTATCGTCCTTGTTTTGAGGTATATAGCCTTCGTTTATGCCTTTTTATGTGATTAATGTTCTTGGGATGAGTTTGGATGAGTTTGGGAGATTTTGGGAAGGTTTTGGGAAATTTTAGTGGCCTTTTAATGCTTCACAATTTGAGCATTGTTAAGGGGAAACCATGTCAGACGAACTGTGCGGGAAATGGGGTACACACAGTTTTCATAGGGTTTTCCTAACCATGTGGGGTAGGCTATGAGATGATCCTTGGAAACAACAGGCACATGGTTAGCGTGTGGTTTTTCAAACCATTCAAGCTAACTATGTGGCCCATTAAAGTTGTTTTTTAAAACAGGGTTAGCCAGGATTTACCCTAACTAACACATTTCTTCTTTCATATGAACCCTATGTAGTATTTCCTCTTCACAAGGTCTAGGGTTCTCTCCCACTCATTTTGGAATGGATTTGATGGGTTTTCAAGGTGGTTTTAAGGTGGTTTCCCCTATTTAAGTCTCTCCTCGTGGTTTCTCTTTGGTTTTATCTGGATCTACTCTTCCCTTTCGCACAGTTTTCTAGATCTACATCTTTTTCATATGGTTTTTTCCAGTTTGGATGTTGATAATAAGTCTTTTGGATGACAGGGAAGGATATATAGAGTGGTTTTAGTGGAGCATTTGTCCGTATTTTTGGTCCGATTGTTCGCAGGTCAATTTCACGAGAACCCTAAAGGTAGGTGTCTTCTTACTCGACTCAAATAGGATAGAATTAGTTACCTTGGTTGAAATTAATTTTTTTCATTGAAATTAATTCTGATAATAATTTGTGATTCTTGTTGGAAACCCCTATGGTGATGATTTGGGGTATTATGGGGAAAATGGGTTATTATTGCAAAAAGGGGCTTTGTTGTGTGATTTTTAAATATTGATTTTAAAATCGTTAGTGTTTGATTATGAATTTTTTTTTGCAAAAGATTCTTTTCAATAAAGTTATTTTTTATTGAAATTTTTTTGGGCTTAGAAATATTGTGAAAGGGTGTTCTCAATAAATGGGTGATATATTGAAGTGAATTGGCATGTTTTGGAAATGATAGTGTGCTTATTGTGTTCTTTGTTCTTATTGGTTGATTAAGTGTTATATCTTGTGTCGATTAGGTGTATGTGAGCGGGAAGTCTCACTATAAAAGGTTATCGATAGTGGATGGAAGATCCACCATTATGGATAGTGGTCCGAAAGCACTAATAGTTGGAAATGTAGTGAATGGGTGGGATTGAAGCTCCACCATTTTGGTTTCCTTGTTGTGTGTTTCTTTGTAAGATAGAATTTATTGTGCTAATGTTAAATGGTGAAATGGCCTATGGCATGGTTGTTTGGATTCCCCTTGAGTTGCATGGTTTGGGTAAGGTGTCTTGGTAAGGTGTGTTTGGATTATTGGTATTTGTTGAATTATTTGATGTTTTATATAAACTATTTTATATAAAGGTGATAACTATTTTATCCTAGTGACTTGTGTAGGGAAGAAATTTTTGAAAAACCTACAGTGTATTTGTACTAAACCCTTGGTTTTTCACTTTGGTTCTTTTACTAATGTTTTTTATAGGACACAGGTAAGCGTAAAGCATCACATTTTTCTTGAGGTTCGGCATGATTCTTTGGTGATGTTGTGGTGCCTGGATCATGGAGCATGGAGTGGAGCTATGGATGGTGTCCTAGGTCTTTGGGGTCTGTTTGGGTAGTCTTCCTCTTGGTACTCTGATATTTGGTCTGGTTGTATTTGAATTTTGTAATTCTAATGGAATAGTTTGGTTGTATTTTAGTAATGTATTGGGTTGGGTTGTTTTGTTGACATGAACTATATAGTCTTGTTGGTAATGGAATGTTTTTCTTCATGATTTATATTAAGGTAAAATCATTCTCCATTGATTCTTGAATCCCTTTACATTTATTACTAGACATTGCCGCCTTGGGAATGTCACGTATGTCCGTGTAGCATTCCTCCTCCCTCTCAAGCCAATTTGATGGGGCAATATGTTAGAAAACTTTTTCCACTTCATATTTATTGCTTCTTTTGGATATTATGTTTCTTTCTAAAAAAATTTTCCCCTCTAAATCACTTTTACAAATCTAGATGATCAATTTTTTTATAACTTTCTCCCTATTAGAAAGATTCTTAACTGGTCCAACTTATATTTTAAATTTGGTTCTATTAGATTACTCACTTTTTTATTTTCTGAAACCATTCCTATCACGGGGCATGGAAAATAAAATTTCTAAATTTTTTTCCAAGTATTAAAACGTTTATGACTAGGTTCATCTCACTTGAGGTGGTTAATAGTTCATTTTCATGCTTAATCAAATTTAATAAAACTAAATTTTCTGTTATTTTTATTATTTAATGAAAACAAATATAAATATGGGTTTTGGTTAATTCCTAGCATAAATAAATAACATGAAATTAAAAATTAAAATGAAATTATAAAAAATTAAATTTAAAATAAATAACTTGGCCTTATATTTAGTTTTTTTCTCTATCGTTACATTCATCTATTTTTTTTATTTAAATTTCATAATCCAGTAATGAAAATATCATCCATGAATTAACATCTACTTATTTAGTGTTTTGAAATATCTAATTCGCTTAGTAATATAATTTAAACCTCATCCATTAATAAAGATTTATAGAACGCATTAATAAATAGTTTGACGTATTCCATGACTTGGCTCAATTTTATTCCATTTCATCCAATGAATGGCTCAAATAAATTATATTAATAGTATGTATCATTTTGAAGGAAGGTAAAATATTTAATGAAATCATAGAAATCTATTTGAGTATCCTGTTGTTGTAGAAAATCTCTACACCCATTAATGTTTTTCAAATATATCACAAACATAAAATAAACATTATACATGAATTCATGATCACCAAACCTCCCCCAAAACCAGCCTTGGGTCAGCCCCTTATTTTGTTTGGGTTAAGAGGTCAGTATGGAAAGAGGAGAAATAAGAGAAGTAGAAAAGAAGTGAATGAAGATAAAAATATGAATAAATATGAGATATAATGAGAATGAGAGAGAGATATAGATAATAAATATAAAATAAAACAAAATAAAATAAGAAAACACATAAAATGATAAAAGAAAAATAAAAGAAGAATAGAAAGGGAGAATAACTAAAATGAAATAAAAAAGTTGTTAAGAAAATTTAGTTGGATAGAATGTTAGAAATAATAATAATAATAATAATAATAAAGAGGTTGTAACAAAATTTAGGAAATATTCATGGATTTTTATTTAAGGAAAAAAATTAAAAGAAAACAATAGTTTCATAAATCTAAAATAAAAATACAAAAAAATAAGAAACTTATGAAAAAAATGCAAAGGCAGCCATAACCTTCTCCTCTAGAACACTAGTGGTGGGTATCCAAATCTACAGTAATGGATAATACCCTTTTTGATAGTTATACATGGTAATAGGATCATCGACCTTCAAATATAGTGTAAATATCTCTTTTTAAGCCTCAGGAAATTCCCCTGAGAGGCTTGTGGTTTGATTTTTTAAAACACCTGAATAATTCAGGTGATTTAAATTTCATCATTGAATGAAATCCATGTGGGTAGCCTTCTACTACTTTCGAACATGCATGAAATGCATGGTGGTTTGAGATCAGTGAATCCATGTACTAGTGGAGTCGAGCGGCGGCAGTGGTGGATACTCCTTCATCCATCCTTCCCAATGGTTAGACAAACCCTTTAGATGGTCTTCATCCATGACATATGAGGTACCATGAGTGGCCAATGGTTTCCTTAGGGATCATCATGGTGATTTCAGATCTAGGTCAATCTACCATGAAATGAAAATGGTGTTTTCAGTGAGTAGTTGTAGTAGCTGGATAGTGTAGAGTGGAGGGTGGATGAGGTCATCGGAGCTGTGTAGCCAAGATCAGGGTGGAGGAGCGAGGGTGGGAAGATTTAATTCTTTTTAAACTGTGAACTATAAAAATGAAATATTTTCCCACATATAATTGGAGTCTATGAGGTGTGTAAATTTAATTTAAAATATGTGTGATACTCTATTCGTAAGCCTGGATCAGGGTGGGCTTCCAGAAACACATGTACACACGCAAATGTGTCAAACCGAACCTTCTGGACCACATGGGCTTTCAACACACCTTTGTATGTGGTACCTCCCATTACTCACAATCCCTCTCTAGTCCATTTGTCCTATCATGTGAATTGTTCTTGGTTGTTCAGGCCTAGTGATACCTTACTAAGTGGATTTCCAACCATGGTTGAGTTATTTCTTAGGTTAGCATGAATTTTTTTTAACTCTTGAAAAATAAAAAGATACAAAGAGAAATTAAAATTCACCTCACATAATACTAATCCTATACTCATAAAATAAATTTTCTATCTATAACTCGAATAATATTAATTCATTTAAATCATTTTAAATTAATTATTTATAAATGTCCACTTTTGAATAAAACATTGAATTACATGTGCCTTTTCAACACTAAAAATTAATAGAATTTATTTAATAATTTTCATAAAAATATATCTGTGTCCAATACCCCCATAATTAAACAATGCTTATCCGCTAGCATAAAATCTAGACATTGAATCCATATGGAAAAATGTTATTGATATTTAAATTTTGAAGAACTGAAATAAAATTATTATTATTATTATTAAATAAAACATTAATAAATCGTCATAAAATATCAATTTAATTTCACTTTTTTTAAAGAAATAATCAATTATAGTACTTTACTTCCTTCCATTTGAAAATGGTATCACTTATATTTTCATTCATTCAAGATCCATAATTAATTATTATTAAGCATTTGATATCATGATTTACCTCTCCTTTGAATCTTTTCACACCTCAATCATGATATAATTCAAGTAGATTTATTCCCATATCATGTGAACATGCTCCTAAGGATTGTAAAGGAAAAACTTCCATCACTTTGTAATGAAAATAGACACATAAAATAATGAGGACTAGAAATAAAGTTTCAAATTTCTCTAAGTCCTAAGGTTGGTGGGAATTGATGTGAAAAATTATTTCTCAAATAGATGGTTTCTATATTAAAGTATAAAACATGATATAAAAAATGAGTGTTTAATGAAATTATCCCCTTAAAATTTTAATAATGACTAATTTACAGAAATCTAAAAGTAAATTTCATGTTCAAATAAATCATGATGAATGATTTTCACCTTCTTTTATTTATTTTTCTACTTTCATAAAAAAAAATTAAAAGTAATTTTTTTTTGAATTTTATTCATAGAAATAAAAATCGCATCCACCCCCTAACAACATATGATAATAATCATTATTCGGGTAATGGTGATCTTCTATTCTTCTAAGTCACAACCCATTCTTATTTTTTAATTTTTTCAAAATAATTGAAAACTATAATATATCATGAATAAATCAATAAACCTTTCCCAATATCCACAATTATCAGCCCTAAAATTTTAAATTACAATTTATTACATCCCTTTGACCATGACTCCCTTCACACCACACTTCATCAATAAATATCATGAGAAATGCTAAGAGGACAGTAGTAATGGATAAATATGTATTGACACAAGGATACTTCTTAATAAGTTCATTAATAGACTCTATGGCCTAAAAAAGTATTTATGTAAAGGTGTTCTATAAGGATAAGGTTTTTAAAAAGATTCCTCAGTTATTTTAAATTCATTTTTTCACATTCACTATATTTGAAAAGTTTTAACACGAGTTCTGGTAGGTGGAACATCCCAAGATCACTCATTAAGTATGTACAAGGTATAGTAAAAAGTATTTAGTGTAGAAATAAACTCATGATTGTAAATTATAACATTAGAAAATCACTCATGACATGAATAATAATAAAAAATAAATTCCTATGAATTTAATAAATTCAATTTTTTAAAAATGATAGTAAAATTTCATTTACATGAATCAATAAATTTTAACAATCATAGGTCCTCATTTTAATATTCATGCATTAATTTAATCATATAATTAAATATGTTACTCATTTAATTTCCTTAAAATTGAAATTGAAAACATGAATCACAAGATTCTTACAAAACACATGTATCCTAGATAAGTCAAGAAAAGTATAAATCTCAAACATAGTCACGTAATTTCAAGTTTAAAGATTAAAAAATAATGTTTGGAAACATTATAGAGAATTTAAAAATATTAAATTAGGGAATTAACTCCTTCTACTCTAAATTTTAGTCTTATTTCTTCCTTGGTTGTCTCAGGTTTCCTTGTGCCATAATGAACCTACAAAAGATAATTACACAATTAAGAACAAGGATCATTTAATTCAAGATGAAAAAGATAGGGGGAGTGGGATGAATGTTATACTAATCCTAAGAATGATATTGAAATACTAGAAATAAAATAAAGATAAATCTTAGTATGATCCCCCAATAGAGCCTTGAATTTTTACTTCCACCAGAGGTTAGTATCAGTTGTTATCCATGATCTAGTGGTGGGTGGATCATCCTGTATTTGAACCACCACATTTGGATTTTCCAAGCTTGTAAATATTCCTTTATGGAGAGTAATGGTACGTGGATTGAGTATACAAAATCCATCCCCTTCACAATTAATTTTAGATTTCATGGAGGGGGTAGGATGATGTACGTATCAACCTATTCCTTGTTTTCTACATCTGAAACCTCATCTTTCTTGACTAGTGCCAGATTAACATGGGTTGTGTGAATTGAACAGTCCATGGGAAATTAAGAATTTATTATTTATTGAAAAAAAATTATATTGAAATTAAAATTCTCTCTCTGGTAATAAGAATTATGTGTCTTGGTTTCCTCATGATAAGTAACTTAGACTTCCACAAAGGCTTCCATAGATTCTATATTAATAAAATCTGGATCATTATTTGTTCATTAGAAGGTGAAAGTGTTGTTTCTTTAGCTTCATCTAAGGAAATTAACAGATTGACCAAAAATAAAAAATTAAAGAACTTATGAGTGATACTCCATTTAGATTAAAGAAAATAAAATGAAATAAAGTATTAGATAAGATCAACTCCCTTAGTTGGTTCACCTTCAATATCTCCTTCAATGGTGAGTGGATCTTGGAGTTGGATCTCCATGGATGGATGTAGATCATTGGGATCCTCTACATTTTCATCAAATTATACCACTTACGTTATTTCTTCCTCTATAGATAATGATATATTTTATTGTGATGGATATTATACTTTTCAAAGAATGGGGAGATCTATCAGTACCTACACTCATTCTAGAAGTTATCTAGATCTTTTTTATCTCCCACATGTAGCTCATCCATGGCCTTATTAGGTTCTTTCATAGGTTCTATTTTCTCTATCAATTCATGAATATATTCAATTGATCTTCCAATTTTTATCTCTAGTTCTTATATTTATTTTCAAAGTTCTTTACCCTAACATTGCCACAACCTGTTTCTTCTTCTTGTTTCTCATTCAAATGTGATTAGTTGTTCCTTGCACAAAATTATGGTATGTTTTGATACATCATGGAAGAATAATATTTTTAGTTTCTTTTCTTTTTTTAAGCAATGAAAACTATCTAAAATGTGTAAAGTAAAAAAATAAGAAAAATAATGATCAAATCCCTGTAAATGGCACAAGTTTTGACACCATGCCTATCACGGGGTGTGGAAAATGAATTTTTTAATTATTTTCCTAGTATAGTATATTGGCTGACCAAGGGGGGTTTTATTGATAAATTTTATATATATTGTTCATACATAATAAAATTCACCTAAACTATTTTTTTTTATTATTTTATGAAAAAATGATAAATTTGGATTTTCATTAATTTTAAAAATATTGAGATGACATGAAATTATAAATTACCATGAAATTAAAAATATAATGAAATTATAAAGAAATAACTTTCTCATAGGTTTGGTTTTCAATTCTATCATTATTATCCTTTTTTTAATTTATGTTTTATAATCCAATTATGAATTCTCATTCACTGATTATTAACCTTTTATTTAGTGTTGTGAAATCTGGAATGGCTTTAGCAATCAATGCTCTACCTACTCCTATAATCATGGTTGATTCCCCACCACAATTGAGGGTGTGATAACTTATAGGACTAGGATCCATCATATTCCATTTCATCCACTAAATTGATCAAATCCATCATATCAATTAGTTGTATACAGTATAAGGGAGGGTGAATATTTAATAAAATAAGAGAAATATACTTGATTTTGATGTTTTGGTGGGAAATCACCACACGCATTCATGATACTCACATTTATCACAAACATAAAATAAACTTTTAGCAAGAATTCAATAACACCTAACCTACCCCGGGCCAAACCTCGGGTCAACCCCTAATTTTTTAGACTAAGAGATCATTTTATAATGAATATAAATATTAGAATAAGAAAATAATAGAATAAAAATAAATAGAAGATTACATATGAGATTTAATTAGAATGAGGGGGAGAGAGAGTGAATAAAAATATAATAGAATAAAATAAAATAAAATGATAAAATAAATTAAATGATTTAAAAACTTAAAGTAGAAAAAATAGGGGTAAGAAATAAAATATAATAGAAAATAAATTTAGAAAATTTAAGTGAAAAAATGTAAGAAAGAAGAATAAAAAGAAGAACAATAATAAAGGAGGGGAACATTTGAATAAGTATATAGGGATTTTTTATTATGAAAATAAAATTAAAAGAAAACAATAGATGAATAAAACAAAAATCAAAAAAATGAAACAAAACTAAAACTATAAAAAAATGAAAATACAGAAGAATACATGGCCTTCTCGTCTTGGTGTCCAGTTGTAACACCCAGAAAATTATAAAAGAGTATCTTTTATTCAATAGCATGTATGACATGCAACATAAAATGTAAAAAGGAATTTAAAATCTCAAGAATTTATGGTCTATTTAATAAATTAAATAAAATTATTTTATTATATAGATTAAAATGCATGCCACACTAAGTTATCTTTCATCTCACACAATAACGACAATATTTGATGGATTCCATTACACGTAAGACTAAGTTATACTGAACAATAACATATTATTAAGACATTATTATTTAATATAATATGATATTACATAACCTTTAAATTAGTAGTTTTTAATACTATTAAAAGTCTTATGAAAATATATTATTTTTATAAAAATTTAAGATAAATTCATTGGTTTTGAATTAATTGGAAACGAAAGTATAAACTAATTGAATATAAAGGATATGATTTTATACTTCCAAAGGAATTTTGTCTAAAAAAATTAAATTAATTAATATTTGTGAAATTAATTAATGAAATATATAATATATATATAATAAAATATTTTTACATTAATAAAACATATTTAATAGTCATGAGGTAAGAATGACCCCTATAGTACACACAAAAACCTATATTTTTATAAAGGCACTTCTAAAACCTTTTAATAGAGAACCTATTTGAAAAACGGTTTTTCGTGCCTTTATATATTTTAAATTCCAAAATAAACTTCATTTTTGAATGTTAAATGTCAACATTATTTTAGGGTAAATTTTTGGTATTTTTTTAAATATTTCATTTTTGATGTATAGTGAAAAATACTAAATTTTAATTTAAAACAATATTTTTGTCTAATTTATTTATAAGGCTAAATAATATTTTTTTGTTTTTAAAGATTAATGAAACAAATTTTTTATCAATTAATCCAATTTAGTTCATTGGAATCAATTTCACATTGAAGTTGGATATAAAAACATAGCAAACTTTTGAACATTTTTACATTAAAAAACCAACTTTGTCATCCCGTTTGCAGGATTAAATTTAATTTAATTTATTCCACTTATAAATTTGGAGCTTCAAAAAATTTATTACACATTTTTAATTAGAATAACTTTTAATTTCCAAAAATTATAACTAGTTTCTGATCAAAAATTTTAGTGAAGGAAATTAAAATTAATTATAGCACTTAAAAGAAAAATGAGCATAACAAAGGACTAAACCTTAAACTTAAGGTCCCGAATGACATTGAAAATTTTCAAAAATACATTGTGTTGAAATATTTATAATCTATACTACCTTGGATATAATTTGGAAAATTATTAGTTCCAATTCAATTTGTGAAAAACATTGGTGGAATTTCCTTTAAAAATTATTACATGAATACCACTCCACCTCCACAATAAAAAGGCACTCACCCCTCCCAATTACTCACATATATCAAGAAAAATTAGATTGAAAATGTTTTCAAATAATATATCCTAAAAATAAGTCCACTAATCCAATATGAATCTCCTTGGGTGAAAATCCAACTATGCATTCATTTTAGTATAAGCTAAATGTAGTTACCCGAATAAGTGGTAAGATCTTTCTTCAAGCTCTTTTATTTTATTTTAATTCTACACCACCTAAAATATTCTTGATACATTATTAAATTATAAAATAAGTACCCTAAATATATTGTTATGTTTTTATATTAATTTTTCTACCAACACATAAACACACTTATATCCAATGGGTCTTGAACTTATCGTTCGTGTGTATAGTTAATTACCACCTCACGAAATAATGTCATTCATTTTTTCATTTCCACCTCTCATGGATAGGAATTATAATGGAAACTATATTTTCATATGATATATATGATATTTATAATTTATTTATTCTTATTTAATTATTTTATGACACATACATTTATGCTTTCTATTTTTTTAAATATTATAACACCATTTGTGGATGTGTGGACTACAGTACCCTCAAAGTGATGTAATACATTCAAAATTTACACGTAATGAATTAAGGATGGTTTTAATAAAAATATGTTAACTATATGACATAAATATAATAATATAATAATATTATACATATATATAATTTAAATTTAATTCTTTTAAATATTACAAAGAAATGGAAGTAGCGTTCATGCGTTTGTACGACCTACCATCCCCATGAATGGTGCATTTAATTTCTTATCAACAAACATTAGGTGTTTTAAAAAATAAATATATAATGAACATATATTATAATTACATAATTATTTAAATTCTTGATATTATTAATTCATCATCAAATTAATGAGAATAAAAATTACAAGTCAGAACATACTCAAAACACACGATAATTAACACTCGAAAAAAGTGTAAATAATGAAAGATTGATAAAAATAAGTAATAAGATATTATTATAAGATAATATATGATATTAAAAAGATTATTATAGTTTTTTTAAAAGTTATTAACATGTTTAAAACCCTTATATAAGAGGTCAAAGTATTTTCTTTTGAAAGGAAACACAAGGTAAGGTATTCTTGTCGCACTTTTCATTCCATGAGGCATACACCATTACCCCCCACATGATTATTTTTTGTGGTGTTCCCACTAACAATTTTGATATACTATATCAATAATTTCTTTATCTTCATGGTATTTAATTTTCTATTTTATTATTAGTACTTTTGGTTCTTCAAATTAAATAGTTACCAGGTAATAAGGGACTTCGTCTCAATTTCCATTCACTGAGACATATTTTATTATTGTGCACATAATTTTATATAATTGGTGTATATACAACAACATTGAGATATAATAACTTAATTGATTAATTATTATTGATATTTTGAGTTTAAAATTGATTTATTTTATAAAAAGGGATTTTAATTAAGCCTTCCCAAGTGGAAAATAATTTCATAACCTAATTTCTTTTTTGGGTTATATTACTTCATAATTATCATTAATAATTTAATATTATTTGTTTAATAAATATAAACTATATATTATTTTATTTCCACTTGTTTTATTTGGATTTAAATTTGACACACATAATCTGTTTATCGACTAATTCTCACATCAATATTGTGTTTTTTCAAGGGTTTACTTCACAATATCATTTTGTTCAGGATTATTTACACTTGAATTTCCATGAGAGGAAATTGTTGAATAATAGTTTAATAAACCATATATTTATATTATCAATTATTTATTCATGAAAATTTTTATGTAACAGTACTATTTTTTAAGTATTTTTTAAATAAAATGTTTTAGAAATTTTTTAATTAAAACACAACTCCATTTATCTCTTAGGTTGGAGATCTATCTTCTCCCATAACCATGTTTTCTAAAAATGTTTTCAAAATTTTGTTAGCTTTTAAAAATGATTTATCCAAATCATTTTCACCCTTTCATAATTTTTTTATTTTTTTCAAATTATTTTTTTAAGAAATGGTTTTCTAAATGGGTATTCAAAACAAAAGGATATTTTTCTCAAGAATTATTTTAATAGATATTTTTATATAATTTCCATTAATCAAAAACAAAAACCCTTTATTTTTACTATTTTTAGGATATTTTGTATTGATACCGTCCTTAATATTCCTTTGGATTGTTTTTGGTTAATTTTTCCAATGATAGTATTGACATTCACTTCCTTTATTCCTTTTATTTCCCTTAAAATGATCAATTTTCTATGATCATTGAACATTGAATTAACCCTAATTATCTTTATCAATTGTCATGGATATTTATGTTTCCTAAATTGGTTATCATTTGTACATACTATTTCCATATTGAACGTTACATTATTATCTGGAGAAGAATTGATAAATTCGTATTCTTTATTCAATATGCATATTTGAATAGACATATTGTCTATTAATTAAATCAATTATTAGTTATGTGGAAATAATTTGATCTGAAATAATGGGTGGGTACTTGAATTTATATATCCCCTTGATGCATAAATAGGTTCTCATGATATAAAATAGTTTTGAAAATTAAATTGGTTTCCACATGTAGTTTTAAACCATCTTGTGAAAGGACTTGACGATATAAGTTTTCATATGCCTCATACATTATGTCCAATAATTAATAATTTTCATCATTTTCATTCATTATTTGTTATCCATGATATTTTAACATGATAAAATATATAGATGCATTTCATTATTATACTATTGATTGAATGGTGTGTTTTTTAGTTCTTTACCTTTCCCTATTTATTATTCCTTATCCAAATATTCAAATAGAATGGATTTTCAGTTTTTTACCTTGCCATATTTTTTATTCACTTCTGTATTAGTTTATTGATCACATGGAATATGTGTTAACTTATTTAAATTTAAGTAATGACTATTCTGATTGATTATTTATTGGTTTCGTTTTACTTTTCCCTTACTAAGCATTTGATATCACCCTTATTTTGTTTCCTTCCGCCTAGATTCCCTGATGTGTACTAATAAATATATGAAAGGATACACTATATGAAAAAAATGTATTGTCCTCAAAATAAATTATATTCTAATTAGTTTATTCATTTTTAATTTAATTATCTTGTATTAATATAGTTTACCAAGAATACTAATTTTTTCGGTCATTTGGGATTTAATTTACTTTTATCTTATGCCAATTTAATGGTATCATGACACCAGATCTAGGCTTTCTGTGATGAGGTCACTATAGGTGGTATAAGAGAATGTTTATTAGAAACCCTGACAATAATATTTAGGAAAACATATATAATAGAACATAACCCTAAGGTAGAATTTGAGGATAAGTATAGAAGAACATACTAAAGTTTTTGCTAGATAGAAATTATGTGGTTTTCATTGTAATAAATCTGTGTCTTGATATTACAAGTTGACATGGTTTTGGAATAGATGTACCTAGGGGTAAAAACTCTTAGAAGGTTCTTCAGACCTGACTCAAATATAACTTGGTACATAGAAAAGGGACTTATTGTGCTCCTAGTTTAATAGTCCTGGGGGACATGCTTAAGTAAATTAACATTCTATTTTAGAATAACTATGAATGACTTGAATAGATAATTAAAATGAATGGCCTAGGTTAAACATGATGTGTCTCAGATTGAATATAATTTATCAATATTTAGGCATCCTAAAAATGATTATATGGTTTTTCAATATGATAATTCATACTCATAATATGGTTTTTGGTTATTGGAAATTACCTCTTATAAAGGATAAAAATTGTAAAAAGGAAGGACTTCTGTGGACATAATGCATGAATTATTAATGCAATTAAGTTTTATTTAAAACCATATTTAGAAAATTAATTTAGTGATTAACTTTATTTCTAGTATTTCGATAATTTTTATTTTAGAAATTATATTAATATGGTTTCAGAAAACGAAAAATTTTATGCCAAGTGACAACCCATAATGTCTGGAAAGACCTCGTGATGTGAGCCCATGATGGAAGGACAATAATTATTTAATGCCAACCACTAGCCTACATAATGTTTGGGTCAATATGTCACTATTTTTAGTTAAAAATTCTAAATAATAAATATTAATGATGAATAAATATTGTTTATTTTTTTTTTAGAGATTAATGAGTTAACCATATTGACTTTGGAGAATATTTAGAGACAAATATTTAGACTTGTTACACCTTTATGGGCCTTACGATCTATTAAATGTGTGTTTTAGTGCTTCAAGTATCAAAGTTAATTTTTGGCTAAATTGGAAATTAATCAAAGCACAACCAAAGAATGAAATTTTTTATATATAAATATATCAAGTAAGTATATTTCCTTATATTTTTAAGTTGTAAAATAATTACTCAACATTAGGAAAATGGTCAAAGAAAATTTATCCTAATACATTATTTTTTATTAAACCGATTGTCTTATAAATCATAAAAAATTTATGAATTTTAGTCCCTCAACTTTCCATTTATCATTCAATTGTTTGTGATCAATGACCTCAATCACTCCTTATAAATATTTACAATCTTCATCAAATTCCATATTTTCACATTCCACGAATATTCTCTTATGTATAAACCTTGTTATATGTTATTCCATGTGACATTTCTATATCTCGTTCTATATTTTATGGATGATGGTATACAAACCCTTCTCATGATGTGTGATTTTAACACAGTAAATGTAAAAAATATATTATTAAGATCGAGTTTAAATTATGAGGGTTCAGTTTAATTAAGGTGGGGATAATATAACAACCTAAAAATTATAAAAGAGTAACTTTTATTTGATAGCATGTATGGAACGAAACAAAAAACATAAAAATGAATATAAACAATCAAGACCATTTGGTATATTTAAAATATTAAATAAATTTAATATATTATATAGATTTCAATGCATGAAACACTAAGTTAGCTTATGTCACATTCAATGACTACTTTCTTCAACGACTTACATTTCACACAACATTTATTTTTACTGAACAATGATATATTATTAAAACATTATTATTTAATATAACATGATATAACTTAGACATTATATTAGAATATAAGAATAGTATCAACAAACATATAAAAATATTTTTTTTATAATAAACTAATATAAATTCTTTGGTTTACAATTAATTAGAAACAAAAATATAAACCAATTGAATATAAAGGATATATTTTTATACTCACAAAGTCATTTTATATTAATAAATTAATTTTATTTCTATTATTAAATTATATTAACGAAATATATATATAATATATATCAAATAAATTATTCATAAATTCGTCCAATATATTTTATAATTATAATATAAGAACAACCCCAATATTACACACAAAACCCTATATTTTTATAAAGGTATTTTTCCACCTTTTTAGTGGAGAACATATTTTAAATAAAATTTTTGGAGATTTGATATATTTTATATTTCAAAATAAACTCCATTTTTGAAATTTAAATGTAAAAATTAGGTTAGGGTTACTTTTTGATATTTTTCTAAAATATTTCATTTGGATGAATAGTGAAAAATACTGAAGTTTAATTCAAAGCTTATTTTTCATTTCATTTTTTATAAAGTAAAATTATATTTTTAATTAGTTTTTTTTATAATAATAAGATCAATTTTATATAAATTGACCCAGTATAGGTATTTTTAATAAATTTTACATTTAAATTAGATATAAAAAACATAGAAAACTTTTGATCATTTTTTCTTTCAAAACTCGCCTTATCGTCCCGTCTACGAGATTAAATTTAAATTAATTTCAACCATTTATTTATTTTAAATTTTAAAATATGATTTAATTTTTTTAAATAAGATTTAGTTATAATTTATAATAAAATAAACTTTTTTTGACCAAAAATATTAGTGAAAGTAATTAAAATAATTATAGCGATTAAGAGAAAAATTAGCTTAACAAAGGACAAAACCTTAATCTTATGGGTCCAAATAACCTGTAAACTTGTAAAAAGGTCATTTTATGGGCATATTTACACCCTATAATTACTTCTATATAATATTTATCATAATTATACCTATATTACATGGTAGAAATGTTGGTGGAATTTCCTTTCAAAAAATTTACTGGAATACCACTCCTCATCCACTATAAAAAGGTACTCAACCCACCCAATTCCTCAAACCTGTCAATCCAATTGGATAAAAAAAATATACCTAAATATATAATAAAAACCCTCCAATAATCTTGGAAGCCTCTCCTTTTTCATAAAACCAACCGAGTAATACTTTTGGTACAATCCAAAAGGAGTTACCAAAAAACGAGGTAACATCCATCCTCAAGCTCTTTTAGTTTATTTCCATTATGCACCCCCTAAAATATTATTAATACATGAATAAAAAATAAAATAAGTATGCTAAATATACTTATATTACTTTATAGTATGTTTTTTTACATGCACTTATACACATTTCCATCAAATGGGTAACGATCTAACTTTTCATGTGTGTCGCGAACTACTGCCACATGAAACGATGTTGTAGTTTTTTCCATTACCACCTCTCATGGTTGGAAATTATGATGGAAAAACTATATTTATATGATATATAAAAAATTTATAATGTATATATTCTTATTAAATTACATTATAATACTTACATTTATTCTTTCCATTTTCCGTAAATATGATAACATCATTTCAAGACATGTGGACCCCCGCCTCCTCAAAGTGATGTGATACGTTCACATTTTACATGGAATGAATTGAGGATGTTTTTAATAAGAATATATAATAAATAAGTCAAAAATATGATACTATAACAATAATATGCATAAACATATATTTTATTTAATTTCCATTCTTTTAAATATAAAAAATAAATGGATGTTGAATTGATGTGAACGTACGGCCTACCGTCTCAATGAATGATGAATCTAATTTATTATCTAAAAACTTTATGGATTATTATAAATATATATATAATGAATATATATATATATATATGATAATTATATCATGTGTTAAATTTTTAGATTATGAAATCATAATCTACATAAGAATAAAAAAAATCAAAATCAAAATATACTAATAAAACATGTCAATTAACACCATAAATAGTGAATATAACAGAAGGTTGTTAACATACAGGTATTAAGATATTATAATAAGAAATTATATTATATTATAAATTAGGTTATTGTTTTTATATGTGTTATTAAATTTTTTAAAACTCTTATACAGGAGGATAAATGACTTTCAGCCAAAAGGAAACGTATGGTAATGGATTCTTATATCACTTTTCCTTATGTGAGGAATACACTATTCACACCACATACTTATTTTTAGTGGTGTACCAAAATTACCTTTTTATATAATATATAATGAGTTATTTTATCCTCATTTTATTTAAAATTTTAATTTTTTGATTTATACTTTTGGGTCTTCCAATTCAAAAGTTACCAAGTAATAAGGGACTTCTTCTCAATTTCCATTTTCTGAGTGATATTTTATTGTTATGCACCTAATTTATTATATATGGTGTAAATAATACATAATTTAAATATAATATCATTATTATTTCATTATTGATGATATTATGAGTTTCAAATTGAATTATTTCATCAATGGGGATTTCAATTAGGTGTTACCAAATGAAAAAGAATATCATAACCCAATTTCTTTTCATTAGGTTATATTACTTCCTAGTTTTTGTTAATATTATAATATTATGTGTGTAATAAATTTTTACTATCTATTAAAAAAATTAATTTTATTTATATTTGACACACATAATCTATTTATCTATTGATTCTCACATCAACATTATGGTCTTTTAAAGGGTTTACTTCACAATCTCATTTTGTTCGGGATTGTTTATAATTGAATTTACATGAGTGGAATTTATTGTATCATTGTTGTATAAACCCATTAAATATATAATATTCTTGTTATTAATTAGATTTTTAAAGTTAATATTACCATTTTTACAATCTTTGGTATTTGAATTTTTTTGAAAATGTTTTTAATAAAACCATACTAACTTTTTCTCTATGGCCGGAGATCTATTGTCTCTCAAAACCATTTTTTATAAAAATGTTTTCCATAACATTTTTAACCTTTTTAAAATTGTTTATCAAAGTAATTTTCACCCTTTACATATTGTTTTATTCTTTTAAATATTTTCTTCAAATAAATGTGTTTACAAATGTTGTTTCAAAACATAATGATATTTTCCAATAGAATTTTATTAAGCGATATTTTTATAGTATTTCAATTCATCAATTAAGAAAAGCCTTTATTTTTACTCCACATGGGATATGTTTTATCGATACCATCTTTATTATTCATATGGATGGTTTTTGATTAATTTTTATAAGGATAGTATTGACATTCACCTCCTTGATTTCCTTTATTGCCCTAGAAATATTCAATTTCTTTTGATCATTGAAAATTGAATTTCCCATAATTTTCCATACCATTTATCATGGATATGTTTATTTCCTAAACCATAAAACATTTTTACAGATGTTTTTTCTCTTTGATAGTTATTTGAATATCTGTGGAAAAAGCATAAATTTTTAATCATTATTTAATACAGATATTTGATATGGCATATTTTCTATAATTAAATTTATTATTCTATATGAGAAATTCATTAGATAGGTAATAACTGGTGGGTCCCGAAAATTATGTATCCCCTCAATGCATCGATAGGTTCTCCTGAGATAAATTAGTTGGAAAAATTAAATGGGTTTGTACCTATAGTTTTATACCGACTTGTGAAAGGTCTTGATGGTATAGGTTTTAATGTTACTCAAACATGACATCCAACAATTAATAATTTCCTTCATTTTGATTCATTATTTATTTTCCATGATCTTTTCACATGATAAAATCTATGGTTGCATTTCATTCATATTCCATTGATAAAATGGAATGTGACTACATTTTCTTCCCTTACTATATTTATTATTCCTTATCTAGTTATTTAGATGATATGTGTTTATGGTTATTTACCTTTCCATATTTCTTATACACATCATACCCAGTTTATTGATTGCATGGAATGTGTGTTCAATTATTTATATTTACATAATGATTATTACCATTAATTCATTTTTTTCTCCCACTATACTTTACCCTTACTAAGCATTGGAGCTCACCATTATTTTTTTTACTTTCCCCAGAATTCCCGGAAGTGTATTAAGAAAGATATGAAAGGATAAACTATATTTTATAATGTTATTATCTTCAAAAAACAATTATATTTTAATTATATTATTTATTTCGAATATAATACTCATGTATGTATATAGTTTATGAAGACTACTAAAATATTCAATCCTTTGGGATTCGATTTACTTTAATATTATGACAATGTAATGTTAGCATGACACCAGATTTGAGATTTTTGGGGTCTGGTCGCTACACTAGTGGTGGTTTTCCAACTCCTCAGTAGTGGTTGAGGTTCTGTTTTATTAGGTAGTGAAGTAAACATGATCCTCGGTTTTCAAATCTGGTAGAAATATATATTTTCTATGTCCTTCAGAATTTCCCCCAAGACACTCAAGGTCTGAGTTTTTAAAACACTTGAATATTTATGGTGTTTTAACTTTCATCATTAACTAAAATCCATTGGGGGAGCCATATCCTTCTTTCAAATGTGTATGGCAAGCATAGTGGTTCGAGATCAGTGAAATATGGAAGTAATGGAGTTTAGTGATGGTAGAGGTGGATCATCCTAAAAATGGACTTCACAGTTTTCGGATGAAGAATTAATATGGTTCTTATCCATGTCATTCTATGTACCATGGGAGATCCATAGTATTATCAGGTATTTACATGGAGATTGGAGCTCAATCTTGAGACCCATGGTGAGTTTATGGCATTTTATAGTAAGTAGTTTTTGTGTTCAGTGAGTTTAGAGAGGTTAGGGAAGAAGATATCGTTGGATCTGTGTAACACCCCGAGCTTCCACGATGCACTTCTCTTTCAATAATGCAATAGCTTGCATTGTACGCAAGTTCGAGATTCTAACACACCGCGACCAATCAAAATAGCCATTATGAATAGTAATACCCACTTTTTGAAATTATATATATTTTATATTTCAAAATGGACTTAATTTTTGGATTCTGAATATCGAATTTATCCTAGGGTAAAGTTTTGGAACTTTTCGGATAACTTTAATATTTTGATGAATAGTGAAAATTACAAAATTTTAATTAAAAACAACTTTTTTAATCAAAATAACTAATTAGTGATAAATTATTATATTGAATGGTTTTAAAGTATAATTAGAATATTATTTTACCATTTTATCCAATGGTGGTCTTTAGAATTAACTTCACTTTGAAATTGGACATAAACAATTGTCAATCTTTTGATATATATTGTTTCTTAAAAACTCACTATTTGTTGTGACAGCGGTAATTAATTATAAAATTAATTAATTCAACTTATATGTTTGAATTTTTTTAAAATAGGCATCATTTTTGAATTCGGAATATCAATTATAACTTAGGGTGAAATTTTGGCATTGTTCTGAAAAACATAAATTTTTTATGAATAGTGAAACCACTAAGTGGTAGTTAAAAAACTGATTTTTCGTTTAAATGAAATATTACCACTTCTGTGATTTGATTTTCAAAAAATTGACATACATGGTTTTCATTAGTAAGTAAAATTTTGTTCAATGGGATTAAAATATTTTTTTGGTGAACAGTAACTTTTAAGTTTAATTAATCGCGATTAAAGGTAATTAGTGAAATTTAAGGTAAAAATGATATTATAAAAATATGAAAATACCCTTAAACTTGTCCTACCCTTATTGGATGAGTCATGGCCGACCAAGACAATCCATGGGTCAACTTGGGGACCCCATGGAGCCACATGGGTAAGAAAATGACATTAAAAACGTTTTATTTAATGTAAAAATAAAATTGTCACAAACATGTGTTGTTTTACTAAAACAATTATTAAATGGGGTTATATAAGTTAACATTTCGACTATAAATATTCGTTGTAAATCTAAAAAGATTTCATACATCATGATATTTGTTTTATAATTTTTAGACATTATATAAATTAAATTTTTAGGACACCATGATGATGCAGTGATTACCTCATTAATTAACGATTTAAATAAAATGAAATGATACTGTAAAATTTAAGACTTACACTTGTAAAAAACCTATTTTATTAGTATATTTCTAACCCTTATCACCTTATCCTCGAAATATATAAGTTTGGGACCTTTAATATCCAAAACTCATTATATAATAAAGTAACATTTCATGACTTTCCAAGAGTGCCCCTCCTCTCCTCTTATAAAAGGCCCTCACCACTACCACCTTATTCACACCTTCCAAGCCCTTTGGATCGGCCATCCTCTTCCCAAATACTCTTTAAAATTCCCTCTCTTACTCCTAGAATCCTAACTTTGGGCATAATTCTTTCAAAGGAAGCCTTTGGCTCAAATCAAAAAGAGGTACCAAATTTTAAGGTAATGTCTTCTCTTATGTTATTTAGTTTTATTTTTCTTCTCCAACAATTTACACTCTTTTTATTCTTTTATTTTGTAAAAAAATCGGTATCTTCAATATAATAGGTTTTTTTTATGAGAATTATTTGATTTACACTTACACACACCTTCGTCTAGTGGATAAAGAACATATTGTTTCTGTGGTTGGCGAATTTCTGCCTCACAAAACGATGATTGTTCAATCTTTTTTTAACACCTATCATGGTGGCCATTAAGATGACACTATTTATATATATTATATATATTATCTTTATTTTTTCCTTATGCTTCTGTATTTCTCATTTATGGCATACCTTTATGATTTATATTATGGGTAAACACGGTAACTTCATTTTAGGAAGTGCGGACTACCGCCCCCTCAAAGTGATTTGAATCGTTAATGCCATATGTGGGACGTATAAAGGATGAAGTAAATGATATTATATATGATATTATACTTGAATTATAATATACCTTAATATCATTATGATTTAATTCCATTAAATACGAAATAGAAATGAAAGTAGCGTTCATGCGTACGTACGGCTTACCGTCTCCATGAACGGTGCATTTCATTTCTTACCTCTAAATGTTACGTAATATTATGAATGAATGTATATACTGTATATATATGATATATATGATATCTACATAATGAATATAATTCTAGAGATAATTTATATTCTACCACATAAACAACTTGTAATTATAAGAAGTTTATTTTTGACTCAAGTGCCAAAGATCGACAAAATGACCGTTATTAACTTAAATAATTATATAATGTTCATAACATGGTAATAAGTTATATAAAAGGAATAATGAACTTGAAAAATGTTCTTATTAAAGTATAAATTAACTCTAGTTTATTATTCAGGAGTTTAAAGAACGATCGAATCAAGTCAGACACGAGGTAAGGGAACTTCTTAACCCAATTTCTGTTCATTGGGATAATCTCCTACTTTCAAATTATGTCATGATATTATTATGTCTTATCCTGTATTTGTACTTTATTTATGTGTACTTATAATGAATACACATAATAGATCTATTTTATTTAAAAAAATGATCTTTTTAAGGTACTTCGTCTCAATCTCCATTCATTGAGGCATATTTTGTTTTATACACAACTTTCCTTTATACGGTGTATAAACCCCTTTGACTTTTACATTTATTCAAAAAGAATCTTTTTTATACAAAGATTTTTACTAAACGACAAAAGAGAATGTTTTTTTTGTCGTACGTATGCGGCGACAACGACTTCTCTGCCGCCATGACCATTATTTGGGTTTCGGTTTCCTTTACAAGCCATAACGTTTTAGAAATAAATAAATACCAAGTTTTAATTTTGTTTTATTTTGGTATTGAAAAAGGTTTTGAAAGTTTTTTTATTATATCAATGTGTTGTATTAATATCTTTTGATTGAAATGTGGAAGTGTTATGTTTCCTTTATGCATGATTTATGTGATACGATTATGTTATGGTTTATGATATGTTTAAACCTATTCATATGAGGAATGCATTGGACTTAATAAGTGATGGCTGGAGCCCGCTATAGCTCCTAAATGCATCAGCAGGTCTCATGAGACAAACTAGTGTCTTGGCACAATACCTTGACAAAATCTTTTTGTAGTCTCGGCACGAGGCCTTGGCTACGTGGTTATGATAGTCTGGCATTATGCATTCCATCATTATGGATGTGGTTATTGATATTTCATGTGATTATTCAACTAGTAGAATATCCATGTGAATAAGTAAATGGCATTTTTCATTTTATTTTTTCCATATTATGCTGATGTTCAAGTTTAAAAGGCTTTTTTTAGTTATAAATTTCCTTAAATGTTAATGTTTATTTATGAAATCTTCCACTATATTGTTATCCTTACTGATCATCTGAGCTCACCCCTTTCAATATTTTAATTTTTCCAGGATGTGAAGAAGTGTTTTAGGAATAACCTGCATGTATAGTCTGAAGGGGATATGAGTGTGGAAAATGGAGAATATTTTATTGTAGTTTTTCACTTTATGATGTAATGTAACATTTATTAATTTATCTCGTGTTTCTAAGGATATAAACTAATCAGTCTTTCGAGACATGATCTTTTGTGATCATGCCAATGTTACGCAATAATGCACCGACTCTGGGTAACTAGGGTTGAGGCATTATAGTTGGTATCAAACGTAGTTTAGTACTAACCTTGGAATCTAGATTTAGATACACTCTGATTAGATCACATAGGCCTAAGATAGAATTTGTGGATTAGTATAGAAGAACTTCCTAGAATTTTGTTATTATAGAGATTTTGTGAGTTTTCCGAGCAATACATCCATGTCTGGGTACGAACAGGTAGAGGCGGATCAGGTACAGATGTACCTAGGGGTAAAACCCGAAAACACAGCTTTGAGCTAGACTCGAATGGGAACCGGTGCACGACAACGGGCCTTGCTACACTCTTGGTTACGACACTCCCAGGGGATATGCTTAGGGTAATTCTCATTTTTTTACAAACCATTATGACGGGTTTATGAGTATATACATCCTCAAAGAAAACATTTTTTATTCTTGTGGTTTATATCCATAAACCATTCAATTTACATTATGTATTTTACAAGTTTGGAATTATTCATTTCAATTCATAAACTAACCTGGTTTATGCCATTGTATAGAAATGGTTCCCAGTAGAAGGAATGTGAACTCCATCAATACGTATGATCCAAAGAGTAAGAAGGATCATATATTTCATGGTATTAAGCCAACATTTAGAAGGGAAATAGTCTCCCATGTGTTCTCAACATATGAATAAATAGTATCATGTGTTAATAAGATAAGTAAAGAATTCTCTGAGCCTTATGGATTTTAAGGGAAGAAAGATAAGAAAAGAATGGAAGAGAGAATGATGGATAAAGGGACGAGGGAAAAGAAGAATTTTCCAATATGTGATAACTGTGGGAAGAAACACCTTCGAACCTTCCTGATGGGAATGGGAGTTTTTTATAAGTGTGGAGAAAAAGGACACCATGTGTGTTACAACAAGGGTAAGAAAAAGGTTTCAAATGTACAGTGCTTCATCTGCAAGGAGTGGGGACACTACGCAAACCAATGTCCAAATCATCAGAGTATTCCCCAAATGATGTTATTGGATAATAATCAAGTTATGATACTACCACAGATGAGGAGGAATGATTAGAGTTCTTATGTTGTTATTGTAGAATTTTGTCATTTGAGTGTTGTATCAATGATGTACTGGTTATAATAATGGAGTATATAAGGATTGTATTGCAGTACTATTTCATCAAGGACTTGAGATTGTGTGGAACCAAGAAAAGTGACTCCACAATAGGTAAATTTTTTGGAAAATATATGATTGAGAGAAAGATAAACCATTATATGGTTCTGATACCTAGATAGTGATTTTGGAATAATACATGATTGATTTGGATAAATTATATTGGATATTCTTAACTTCCTTGAAACTGATTAGTGATTTGTATACATTTTTGGATAGAAAGAGTATATCTAGTATTTTATAAGGAATAAGGGATAATGAATGTAACCAATAATGATTTATGGTAATTTAGGATGTTGCAGTTTTTTAAAAGAATACATGAAGAAGGTGTTCACATGTTGTTATGCGGGAAAAAAAGGATCTTCATTATAATTACCTTCCTTATAAAATTTGTACTATGAGTTGGATAGAAGTATTTTGGATAACTATAAAGGTTGAAATGGATTAAGTTGAACCTTGGATAGTATTGTTTAAGGTTAAAACATTTCTGAATATTATTATTGGAATATTATAATACTATAGTTTTAGGAAAAGGACAACCTGTAGGTCGGGGGATAACCCGTCGCATCGGACAAAGCTGTAAGAATCGAACCCACAACCATAGTGTGATAGGCCTTTATTAACTACCACTATCCTACATGAAGTCCTAGTTATTACAAAATAGTTTTCCTAATCTAAATGGTATGTGTTAATATTTTGAACCTTGAATGATTAGGATAAATATAATATTTTTGAGTTCTATTATCTTTTTGAGTGAAAGATGATTTTATGGTAGAAATTAGTTGAAGGTTGAAACTCTACTTGTCAAGCATAAATATATATATAACTATCTTGTATGATATGAATAAATTAATTATTAATCTTTAGTAAAGGGATATTAAAACAAAATATGTGTTATCCTAATACCTTATGTCTTTTTGAACTGATAATATTTTAAATCAACATAGATTGAAGGCTTTGAGGACCTCAATTTTACACTTGTTTGTGATTGATGACCTCAATCACTCCCTAAAAATATTTACAATTTTCCTCCAATTATATGTCTCTAATTTCCACCAATGTTCTCCTTATCGAGATCATAATTTGGTGGTGACTTTTTCATTTCCCTTTCCCTCTTATTAAGGCTAAATTTTATTAACCTTATTTCTGATGTGGGTTTTCCACAAAGGCATTTTCTATTTTCAACCTTTTATTTTCAAAGAAAATCTTCAAATTGCGAGGATGAAATTTATTGAAGGAGGGGAGAATTTTACACCCATAGCTTCCATGATATGCATCTCTTTCAATAATGCAATAGCTTGCATTATATGCAAGTTCGAGATTCTAACACACCACGACCAATCAAAATAGCCATTATGAATAGTAATACCCACTTTTTGAAATTATATATATTTTATATTTCAAAATGGACTTCATTTTTGGATTTGTAATATTGAATTTAGCTTAGGGTAAAATTTTGGAACTTTTCGGATAACTTTTATATTTTGATGAATAGTGAAAATTACTACATTTTAATTAAAAACAACTTTTTTAATAAAAATAATTAATAGTGATAAATTATTATATTTAGTGTTTTTAAAGTATAATTAGAATATAATTTTACCACTTTATCCAATGATGGTCATTAGAATTAACTTCACATTGAAATTGGACATAAACAATTGTCAATCTTTTGATATATATTGTTTCTTAAAAACACGCTATTTGTGACAGTGGGAATTAATTATAAAATTAATTAATTCAACTTATATGTTTGGAATTTTGTAAAATAGAAATAATTTTTTAATTTGGGATATCAATTATAATTTTGTGTGAAATTTTGGCATTGTTCTGAAAAACTTCAATTTTTGATGAATAGTGAAACCACTAAGTGGTAGTTAAAAAACTGATTTTTCATTTAAATGAAACATTACCACTTCAGTGATTTTATTTTCAAAAATCCGACATACATGGTTGTCGTTAGGAAGTAAAATGTGGTTCAATGGGATTAAAATATTTTTTGGTGAATAGTAACTTTTAAGTTTAATTAATCGCGATTAAAGGTAATTAGTGAATGTTAAGGTAAAAATGATATTATTAAAATATGAAAATACCCTTAAACTTGTCATACCCTTATTTTATGAGTCATGGACGACCAATACAGTCCATGGGAGAACTTGGGGGCCCCGTAGAGCCATTTCGGTAAGAAAATGACATTAATAACTTTTTATTTAAAGTAAAAATAAAATTGTCACAAACATGTGTTGTTTTACTAAAACAATTATTACATGGGGTTATATAAGTTAACATTTCGACTATAAATATTCATTTTAAAGATAAATAAATTCCTACATCATGATATTTTTTTAATAATTTTTAGACATTATATAAATTAAATTTTTTATGACACCATGATGATGCAACGATTACTTCATTAATTAACGATTTAAATAAAATGAAAAGATAATGTAAAATCAAAGAATTACACTTGTCAAAAACCTATCGGATGAGTATATTTCGAACCCTTATCACCTTATCCTTGAAATATATAAGTTTGGGACCTTTAATATCCGAAACTCAATATATAATAAAGTAACATTTCATGACTTTCCAAGAGTGCCCCTCCTCTCCTCTTATAAAAGGCCCCCACCACTACCACCTTATTCACGCCTTCCAAGCCATTTGTCTTGGCCAAACTCTGCCCAAATACTCTCTCAAATTCCCTCTCTTACTCCTAGAAGCCTCAATTTAGGCATAATTCTTACCAAGGAAGCCTTTGGCTCAAATCAAAAAGAGTTACCCGATTTTAAGGTGATGCCTTCTCTTTTGATATTTTTTATTATTTTGATTCTCCAACCCCTTAAAATATTATTATTCCTTTATTTTGTAACAAAAACCGTATCTTAAATATACTAGGATGTTGTTATGATATGTATTTTATTTACAATTACACACACCTTCGTCTAATGGTTAAAGAACATACTGTTTCTGTGGTTGGCAAATTTCTGCCTCATGAAACGATGATTGTTCAATCTTATTTTAACACCTCTCATGGTGGCCATTAAGATGACACTATTTATATATATTATATATATGATATTTATGTTTTCCATATGATTCTATATTTCTCATTTATGGCATAACTTTATGATTTCCATTATGGGTAAACGCGGTAACTTCATTTTAGGAAGTACGGACTACCGCCCCCTCAATGTGATTTGAATCGTTAATGCCATATGTGGGATGTATAAAGGATGGAGTAAATGATATTATATATGGTATTATATTGGAATTATAATACACCTTTATATCATTATGATTTCATTCCATTAAATATGAAATAGAAATGAAAGTAGCGTTCATGAGTACGTACGACTTACCATCTCCATGAACGGTGCATTTCTTTTCTTACCTCTAAATGTTACGTAATATTATGAATGAATTTATATAATGGATATATATTATATATATGATATGTACATCATGAATATAATTTTGGAGATAATGGATATTCTACCACATAAACAAATTGTAATTATAAGAAGTTTATTTTTGACTCAAGTGACAAAGATCAACAAAACGATCGTTATTAACTTAAATAATTACATAATGATCATAAAAAGGTAATAAGTGATATAAAAGGAATAATGAACTTGAAAAATGTTCTTATGCAAATAGAAATTAACTCTAGTTTATTATTCAGGAGGTTAAATAACTATCAACTCAAGTCATACACGAGGTAAGGGAACTTCTTAACCCAATTTCTGTTCTTTGGGTTAATCTCCTACTTTAAAATTATGTCATGATATTATTATGTCCTATATTGTATTTGTACTTTCATTATGTGTACTTATAGTGAAAATACATAATCGATCTATTTTATTTTAAAAAATGATCTTTTTAATGTACTTCGTCTTAATCTACTTTCATTGAAGCATATTTTGTTTCATACACAACTTTCCTTTATATGGTGTATAAACCCCTTTGACTTTTACATTTATTCAAAAGGAATATTTTTTATACAAAGCGTTTTACTAAACGACCAAAGGGAATGTTTTTTTGTCGTACGTATGCGGCGACAATGACTTTTCCGCCGCCATGACCATTATTTGGGTATCGGCTTCCTTTACAAGCCATAACTTTTTTAAAAAAATACCAAGTTTTAATTTTCTTTTATTTTGGTATTGAAAATGGTTTTGAAAGTGTTTTTTTATATCAATGTGTTGTATTGATATCTTGTTATTGAAACTTGGAAGTGTTATGTTTCATTTATGCATGATTTATGTGATACGATTATGTTATGGTTTATGATATGTTTAAACCCATTTATATGAGGAATGAATTGGACTCAATTAGTGATGGGTGGAGCCCACTGTAGCTCCTAGATGCATCGGCAGGTCTCATGAGACAAACTAGTGTCTTGGCACGAGGCCTTGACAAAATCATTTAGTAGTCTTGGCACGAGGCCTTGGAAACGTGGTTATGATAGTCTGGCATTATGCATTCCATCATTATGAAAGTGGTTATTGATATTGCATGTGATTATTCGACTAGTAGAATATCTATGTGAATAAGTAAATTGAATTATTTCATATTATTTTTTCCATATTATGCTGAAGTTCAAGTTTAAATGACCTTTTTTTAGTTATACATTGCCTTAAATGTTAATGTCTATTTATGAAATCTTACGCTATATTATTATCCTTTCTGAGCATTTGAGATCACCCCTTTCAATGTTTTAATTTTTCCAGGATGTGAAGAAGTATTTTAGGAATGACCTGCAGGGATAGTCTGAAGGGGATATGAGTGTGGAAAATAGAGACTATGTTATTGTAGTTTTTCACTTTATAATGTAATGTAACATTTATGAATGTATCTAGTGTTTCCAAGGCTACTAAAATAATCAGTCATTTGAGACTTGATCTTTTGTGATCATGACAATGTTACGCAATAATGAACCAACTCTGGGTAACTGGGTTCAGGGCATTACAATCTGGGTATATGAGCATGGGGCTGTGAAGAGGGATAAAGATGATGTCATTATGTTTAAATAGTGAACATCAACTAGGAGATCTTGTCACACATCATACTGGGGTTTGGGAGGATCATGTGTTTAAATAAAAACACATCCAGTAGTTAACTTAGTAGTAGGAACTAGGTTGGGATCTCAGAAACTCATTCTCACATGTAAATGGGTTAGCTTACACCACCTGGCCCACCTGAGCCTTCATCCCACCTCAGCAGGCAATAACTCTCGTGACCCATGATCCCTCACTAGCCCATGAAGGATCTCTTGTGCACATTTCTTAGTCCGTAGGGTCTTTTCATCCGTGGATAAGTGGATTTACAGCAATGGTTGAGGGCTATCATGGGTTAGTATCAATGTTTTTGTTAAATAGTTAAAAATTATAAAGATATTAAGATAAATTAAAATTCACTTCAAAAAATTACCAATCCACAGTTCATAATATAATTTGTATGTCCAAAAATCATGCAATCATTTTTCATTTAAATCAATTTATATTATTTACTTATAAATAGATATATTTGAATAAAACATTTAATTATATGGGAATTTTCATTATAAAACTCTGAAAATATTTATAATTTTATTAAAAAATTTCATAAAAATATCAGTGTCACATTATAGGTTAGAAATCCCAAAGGGAATTTGATATTTTCATTTAGTGAGGGGTTATTTTCAAGAAACATGACTCAAAAATATGTTCAGATCATTTTCAAATCTATAAAATATATTTTAAATGAGTTTATAGGCCCATCTGGTTTCCAAAGTGTATTGGTGTTTTTCTGGGAATGTTCGGTGTGGTTAAGCTACTATAATTATCAGCTATAGGCCTTTAATTGTATGAGCCAGTGGATCATTCCATTAAAGTTATGGGGTAAAGTCTAGGGGTCACTACCTGGGGGCTTTCATGGGGTGTACATAGGATCACACCATAAACTATGTGGCCTGGGTTTTTTATAATAGTCAAGGGGGTTTCTAAATAAGAAAACCCTTGGGGTTTCTTATCTCATATGGTCACATGACATGGGGATAATGAACCCCCCCCCCCCACTCTGTCCCTTTGTATCATGGATGTTTAAAGGAGTTTCTTCATGTTTTTTAGGATAATATCTCTCCTATATTTCCCCTTTCTATCCTCTCTATTCAACATTAACTTACATTTGGTTTGGTTAGGTTTCAGATGATGTATTTCTCTAGATGATGGTGAAATAATTATTCTTGATGGTTCTTTCATGTGTAGCACATGAATGATGTCCTGATATACCACATTCAAGATGATGTTCATCATTTTAAATGAGGTATGTTGTTTCATGGATTTAATTATTTATTTTTTCCAAATTTTGTTAAATTTCCTATTGATTCAGGTTTTAATTTTTTGGATTTTCTATTACATTGTTTTGGGGTTGTTATGGGAGTAGACCACACCTCGTCTATGTGGTTTTTTTAATCATAGGATTGCCTTGTGAATTTGAAACCTATAATTAAAATTTTGTAATTTAGTTTTAATTATTTGATTAATTAACTTAATTCCTTTTACAAAAGATTAAAGTGCTCATGAACATAATGGTGGCTGGTTCTGGAATGTAATAAATTATCAGAACATCGATTTATGTAAGTGTTTTTGGCTTTATTTGAGTCTCCTAGAATTTTTTTTATTTTAGATTATTGTTGCCTCGTTAGTATATCTACCTACGTGATTCATGATTTCTGTGAGTTTTTATAAGGTTGGTATGGGCTTCCGTAATCCTACTAGTCAACATGGATTTATATATTTCTAAATGGTCTTATGGTAGCACCTGAGTAGAATGAGTGTCAGTTTCCCTCTTTATGGTTCTTTTTTGTGGTGTTCATTGGATTTCAAAGGTCAAACGGTGTATTTTTAAAATTTAT
This sequence comes from Viscum album, assembly GCA_963277665.1. Taxonomy (NCBI): domain Eukaryota; kingdom Viridiplantae; phylum Streptophyta; class Magnoliopsida; order Santalales; family Viscaceae; genus Viscum; species Viscum album. The sequence goes on along the minus strand of OY728141.1, from coordinate 1,518,165,612 downwards.
TTTTATAAATAGATTTTTTTGAATAGTGATTTCAATGTTAATCTATGGTTTTGAAATGAGTATTGAAATTATTTTTCAAAATTTTCATGGGGGATTTTAGTAAGTTTTGACTAGATTTTTTCCAAGGGACAAGTGTGCATTAAAAAAATTGAAATTCCTTTTTTAAATAGATTTAAAATGGGTATTTGTATTATTTATAAAGGCAATATTGAGAGGCATTGTGTGAATTGTATTTTTCTATTTCATCATTAGTGGGTGATGCACTAGTTTTTTAAATATTTTATGCTTGTGGTACTTTCTTGTTTTACTTTTCGGGTGTGTACCTTGTTTCATGATGAAGCATATTGTGTGTGTATCTCCCTGATAAAAAATTTTTGTAAGGATTTGTGTTATTTTTAGACTTGTGAGGAATTTTTTGGTTTCAAAGGGATGGAGTGGTTCATGTGAACATAATAGAACCATGAGAGGGTTGATATGAGTTTTGGGACACATTTAGGATATATAACTAGGTCCTAAAGGACTAATACTCTGGTGTTGACTTAGTAAGTTGTTATATGGTTTGTGTACCCTATTTTTATTTTTTATGTGTTTTGATTATATTCTTGACTGTTACTCATAAAATTTTCCTAAAAATGGGTAAATTTATTTGTTTTTCATATCCCTATGGTTCATGGGGATGGGTCATTGTTCTTGATTTTCACCTCCTAAGAGTCTGGAAGGATGGTTCATTGTGTTTTATTGTGACCTTCACATAGTGCACGAGGATAGGTCATTGTTATTGATTGTGACCTACCAAAAGTCTATTGGGATGAGTTAGTGTGCTTGTGGATCTTTTCTTCTAAGTTTTAGATCATGTATATATTGGAAATTTCTATCAAAGGCTTTAGTTGTGTACCTATAGGACCTTTCCTTCAAAGTCTTAGATCGATGATCGCCATGGGGGATGGTTCATACTCTAATGTGATTTATAAATGATGGAACTCACTAGACTATGAAGGTATGGGTTGAGGCATATAGTCCTATAACTATTCCATGTTCCTTCGTATAGTGGGTCACGGTTTGGATGAAGCCCAACCCTGAGTCTTAGAGTGTGGGGAGGACATTGTTTCGAATGGAACCCCACCCGCATCGTTATATATGGCTTAAGTTAGGGTATGAGGTGACTTTTTTCTTCCAGTATGGTGTTGAACAAGGTATAGTCAGGTGTCGCGGTGACCTGATGTGAACATAATTACCTGACCTATATGTTTGTATATGAATTTCATATTATATTTCTAGGTTATTGTATTTTATAAACATGATTTCACCTATTTTATGTATTGCATGCAAATAAACTTTATCATGATGAAACTAAATACTATTGATGCATTAGTGGTTCCAAGTTGTAAATTGGACTCACCCCCAAACTATGTAAATGTAATGAGTTTTGATGTACATGGGTATACCTTAATATTTCTTCACATGGATATAGGTATTTCATGGAACTAGAACATGGTACAATCAGTAGGTATTTGAGGCCAACTATTCAGTGGGATGACTATATGAGTTAGATTTATGGTTGTGTATTTATTTTTCAGTTATTGTTTATCATGTAAAGGTTGGTGTTATATTTAATTATATGATATCTATTATTTCATTCTTATTTACTACTAATACTCTATTGAAGAATAATATTAGTAGATTTATTGCTTTTTTATGGATTGTAGGGGCCTATGGAGATCCTTATTTATTTCCAATAAGTTTTTCAGAAAGTATGGTATATATAAGGGTTATGAAAAAATTGAGATAGAATTTTTGAATGACCCTTTGACTTTATTTATTGAGACTAGTCTCCCCATGACTGTCCTAGGACCTTGAAAATAGTCATCTACCTTTGAAATATGGGGAGCCACACCAGAGATGTTGTAGCATCCCCACATGAGAATAATTCCATTATATTGGGATGGGAAATTACAAAATAGTATCATTTAATTTCTTGGGATACGTTAGTTTAGTTAGTGGTGGATATAGGTTTTCAAGACTCATCTACTAGATTGGGTGCATAGTTGGACATTATGACATTGGTTGAAACCCAATTTGTCAAGGGATGTCCAGTTTTGGGACTAGGTACTCTAGGATGAGGGAGATGTTGGGTTGGACCTGGAATCCCAAGTGGCATGGGTGATACTCAGGATGAGTCGTAGGAAATGGCTATGAGCATGTGATTTATTCAATCATCATGATAGTGGCCTTCATAGAGAATGATAAATGTGTTTTTTTGAAGTGTTTTCTAACATGATGCCTTACTTAAATATATTTTAATTAAAGAAACTTATAATATAAAAGATGTTTTCAAAAATAATATATAAGAGATAATTAGATTAATATATATTTAAGAGGCTTATTTGGTTTATTACTGATTTTTTGTGATGGTGGTTAATTGAACTCCATAAGATAATGATTTCCATGATGATGGGATTTTGGTAAAACCTTATTTAATAAGAAAATATAATTTTAAAAATATAAAACTCATGTGGTGGAATTATGTGTGCGTAAAATGATTTTTATGTGTGGGTTTTATTTAAAATTGATTCTGGAGCCCATGATTTTTAAAGGGGTTTGTATCCTTTCGTTTTGTGAAAATGTAAGGAAAATGGGTTTTTAATCTTGATATCAATTTTTTTTAAATTTCATTTCAAAATGGGTTTAGAAATGGAATTTCTTTGGAAAATATACTAGATAGGGTGTGGATTTTGGTGTTTTGGGGTTTTAGTTAAAACCATTAGATTCTAAGAGGTCTTCTGAAAAATGAGGTGAGTATTGGAATTATTAAAATGTTTTAAAAGGGTTTTTGAATATAATTGATCAATGCCAATATAATCTATTCTAATTCAATTTCTATGTTTTCTCAGGGTTTACCTAGTTGTTTTATTTGTTTGATTGGATTGTTTTTCAGGTTTGTTTGGAAACCTCTATACATGTTTGGATTGTGTGGATTTGTCCTAATTGGGTGATGAAAAGTTGAATAGGTTTCTTTGTGGACTGTTTTACTGAATCCTTTGTGGTTTTTTGAAGAGGCTTAGTAGTTATTTCATACAATTAGTGGTTATTAAATAGTTATTCAAGGGAGTCTATTTTCGTGGTCTCGTGATATGTATGTCATGTGGGATCCACTGGGGGAGGCGTCATGAGATGGATATTGTGTAGGGCCTACTTTCAGTAGGATCATGGAATTTTCATATAGTATTGGGTGTATTGATTTAGTTTTGATGGGTTCATGTATTAAACCCCTTGATAAGTGTTTTGATGTTTTTTTGTTTTATTTTTTGTATGTTTTTTTGGGTTTTTTATTATTTCATAGGTTGGACCATTTTGTGTGTTCATGATGGTGTACTGTTGGAACTACATGTGTGTATTTTCTATAATAAATTATTATGGTGGGGAGCATAGTTCTCCAGAATTGGTTGTTGGTAGATGAATCATATGATGAGTAGAACCATAATTCTTATAAGGAAATTGTTTTTTAAAACATGGTGTTTCAATGTTTATGGGTGTTATTGAGAACTATCCTAGTTTTTAGTGATCATGGATTGATGTGGGGACTTAAGTTGAGTAGTATAATCATATTCATTCGTTGTGTATAGTAACATATGATACACGTTCATTGGATATTTGGTGTTTTGGTTTTGTGGGGTGATGAAAAGGATAATTATATTGTGGGGATAATAAATTAGATCATGGGAGTGTGACCCTCATATCATGTGGGCCAGGGTGTAGTAGAACCATTAAGTAGATGGATGAAGCGATAGAGGGGTGATGGTGAATGGATAGACCTATCATAGAACATTAGATGTGGTTTTGGATGAATTATTCACGTATAAAAGGTCTCTGGATTAGTGGTGGGAGTCTGTATTCTAGCATCAAGCTTTAATTTTAATTGTACAGGATCTGAGGGTGAGTTCGTTCAGAAGTGTGTCAGTTCATGGGGTAGAGTATAATGGTGGAGGGAATCCTTTGAGGAATAGATCAGGGAATTACACTGAGGATTGCTATTAGAGTTCAGCGTGGTTTCTTAAATGATGTGGTGATTCCTATTGGGATGGGGCATCTTGTTCATGAAATGTGGTGACTCATCAACAGTTGAGTCTGGTGCCTTTGAGAATATCATCCAAGGAATGACCAATCAGTGTTTTTGTGTTTAATCTTTTTTTGTGAATATGAAACCACATCAAAATAAATTCTATTTTGTATTTGATGTGTATCAATGATCAAAATGGGGTTCTGGAGGAAAATCAATGAATTTAGGATTGGTTTTTGGGGTTGTACAGTGGAATAGAATTTAGAATTCATATTTGACCATGATTATTTAGTCGTAAATCAATGAATCAGGTTAGTCAAGATTCATGGTTGGAGGATAATAATGTATTATTGGGTAGGATAATAATTTTTATGGGATGTTCTTACTGACACATGTCATTAGAAATTACTAATTCTTGAAGGAATTTATAATTTTCATTTAGTGAATGGTTTTTTTAGAAAGAGGACAATAGGAGGTGTTCCATGGATTTAAACATTAAAAATTGTGATTTTAGATGGGGTTTGAGGCCAGGGTGGTGTCATGTTGGTTTGTGATTATGTTGAGGTAGTCTCAAAGTAAAAGGGTTGTTGGATTTATAAGTAGTAGTGCTTTCAAGTCATGAACCTATGGTTCATTCTGTGAAATTTTTAGGGTAAGGGATAGGGGTCACTGCTCATGGGACTTCAAGGTTTGAATCCATGTTCATATCATGAACAATGCAGGATGGGTTTCTAAAAGTTTACAAGGGGATTTTTAAATTATAAACCCCCTAGGATTTCTTCTATTAGGTAGTGTCATAATAGGGGGATGTAGAACCCACACCCCCTCTATCCCTTGGATTCGTGTTGTTCAAAGATGCTTCTCTATTCTATTTTAGGGTAATATCTATCCCATATTTACCATTTCCACTCTATCTATTCTTCATTGATATATGATCAATATTTCGAGTTTTTAGATGAAATAATTCTTCAGATTATAGAAAAATTGTTTTACTTGATAGAGATTTCATTTTTGGATTATGGAGTACATCCCGATTGGTAGATTTCAAGTCAACATTCATCCTTCGAAATGAGGTATGTTGTTTCATATATTTAATTAGGTATTTTGGATTTATTTTGTGACATAATTCATAAATTTGAGTTTTAATTTTTTGAATTTTGTGTTTCCTTGGATTGGGGGTGTGTTGGGAGTATACCACACCCCGTCGCTAATAGTTTCAATATTATAGAACATCTTGATGAGTTTGGTGCAAGTTATTATAGTTCTAAAATTTTCTATATATTTTTAATTCATTATTTTAATTATTTTATGGATAAAATATGTGCTCATGGAATTTATGTAGGCCAATATGAGATTTTAGTTAATTATCTGAATATTAAATAAGGTAGGGGTCCATGGATTTGTTTGATTCTCTTCTTCATTTGGTTATTTTATGTATGTTCCCTCATTATTATATATGTATGAATGTCACATAATTTTTAGGAGTTTCTATATGTTTTGAAATGGATTATAAAGACCTAATAGTCAACATGAATGTATATCTTGCTAAATGGTCTGATGATGGAACCCTGGTTAAATGAGGGTCAGTGACCCTCTTTAAAGTTTTTCGGTGGCATGAGTTGGATTTTAAATGGATTTGGTTTATTTTTAAAATTTGATTTCAAAACTCTTGGTTGGTTCTAATTGAGGTTTTAGAGGAAATTATTGATTTTTGAAATGAGTTTTAAATTGGTGTATCACTATGGGAATGAGATTTTTCATTGGGTTTTGTCATGATTTTATCCATGGGACTAGAATGAGTGAAAAGGCATGAAATTACTTTTAAAATGGTTTAAAAGGGGTATATGTCTTGGTCTATTATTTGAATCCCAAGAGTCCTAGTGTGAGTTGTTTTTTTTCCATTTGATAATGTGGGTGACACCCTAATTTTAAAAAGCATGTTTACTTATGGTGCTTTCTGTTTTTTCTTTCCCAGTATGTTACTTGTTTCATGATGATGTATGTTGTGTTTGTAGCCTTGTGAGAACTTGCTTTCCATAATGATGTCTGTTGTGTATGTATCTCCATGAGGCATTTATTTAGTGTAAAATTGATGGATTGATTTTAGAAAATAGAATAGGATCCTAATAGGATTCAGATGAGTTCTGGTATGCATTCAGGATGTGGGACTAGGTCCTAAGGGACTAGTGACCAAGTGGTGAGTTAGTGAGTTTTGAGACGGGTTGTATTCTCTTGTGGTTGTTTCCTACATGAATTAATTATACAATTCATTTTGAATTCACCATGTTACATGGGTATGGGTTGGTGTACTTGATTTTTACCTACATAGATTCCCCATGGAAGTTTTGGTGTGCTTCTATGTAACCTCCCCATAGTCTGGGTGGATGGGCCAGTGGGAATTTGGACTTTTCCTACAAAGGATTCAGTTGTGTTGTTATTAGAACATACCATAATAGGTTTCAGACTTTCCCTTATTAGACCTTTCCTTAATATTATTGGGTTAAGGACCACCAATGGTGCTGGATTATGATGTAACATGACACATTGATGATGGAACTCCCTCGAGTGAGAAGGGATGGGTGAAGGATTATAGATGTCTGATTGTGCCATGCTCCTTCGTGTAGTTGGTCATGGTTTGGATGATGCCCCACCAAAAGTCTTAGAGTGTGGATTAGACATTTTTTTGATTATAACTCTACCTTATATCTTTGATTATGGGTTGGGTTATGGTATGATGTGAATTATTCCTTCTGGAATTAGGCTGAAGTAAGTTTGGTCAAGTTTTATGGTGGCCTGGATAGCACAAGAAGACCTGGATTATATGATTTTATGTAAAGAAATGTGTTTTTTGATTATAGGTGATTGTGTTTCATAGACACAACTTTACATATTTATATATATTTCATACTCATACACTTGATCATAGTAGTAATCATTCAGTCTTGTTGAGGAATAGGGGGTTTCAACTATGTTGGTTGACCCCCCCCACCCACCGACTCATGTACATGGAGAGGGTTTTGATGTACATGGTTAAGATTCATTATTCCTATCATTTATAGAGGTATATAATGGATTTGGAATCATGGTTTAGTCGGTAGTAATTGGTGGATGAGGATTCGATAGGATTACTATGCGAGTTGGGTCAACAGATGTGTATTTATTTTAAAGTTATTATTTAGCATGTATTTGTTAATGTACCATTTATTTATATGATGTATGTTATGTAATTATTATTTACTTCGACTACTATGTTATGGTTGATTTATCATATTGGTCTATTTATTTAATCATAATCATATTTTATATATGGAGTAATGCATGAGGTGTCGTTGCATCTATATATTGGTACCGTTCCAGTAACTTAGGTCGGAGAATTAAAATTTGTACCTCCTAAATATAAATCACATAAAATGGGTTGGTTATATACTTCCACAATAGAGATAAATTAAATTAATTATGAAAATCAGAAATATTTTCTGATAAACATAATGGATAATTTTTTTTCACATTCACTCAAATATTACAAAAGAAACGATGTACATTTGGTTTAATTTTCCGTTTTTCCCAAATATCATGATATTATTCTAGAGATGTATATTTAATAATACCCTATAAACAACTTTAAAATCTAAATATCAATATCAACTTTTTTCATAGATCTTTTGTATGTTTTGAAATACATTTTTATGTTGTTGGATAACCTTCAACATCTTTATAGTCCCTTAAATTTACTCTCTACCCTAAATTTTTCACTCTCCAACTTCATCCTAATAGGATGGTGATTGATATTTTTCCCATATAAAACCTAATAAGTTTTCATATTAATGATAAAATGGTAACTATTATTAAAATATATTTCTTCTAAGGAAACTTTTGTATCCCATTTTCCATAAAAATAAAGTGATCATGACCTTAACATGTCTTCTAATGTTACGATAGTCCTTTCGAATGTTTTATTCATCTAAGGGTGGTAAGAAGTGATGAGATATATCTATATACTTATCACCCAATAAATAATCCTCTAAAATTTTGATTTTAACCTTAGATAATGAATATAAACAATATAGAGAGGTTCACTATAATGCTTTACCACTTCTCTTATATAAATTTTAACAAGTTGGTCAAGGAATGTGTCTTCTCTTATTAGTATGAAATGTGTAGAATTATTAAAACAATAAACCACTAACCAAAAAAAAATTTCTCCCCTTTTATATCCTTAGAACACTAGGGAAAATTTATATTGTGATATATTTCCACTTTCATACTTATATTGGAAATAGTTTCATCATCAATTTGGGTAACTCCCATTAATCTTATACCTTCAACAACATAAGATATTTTCAAGTATATACTTTAATTTTTTACTTCCTATTGACCCACTAATAGTTCTCCCAAAGACCTTGATAAATATTAGTTATCCTAGTGTTTATAAAAAATATATAATTTGGTGCATCATATAGTAACTCCATGTTCAACACAGGTATTGATGGAATGAAAAAAATCCATAATCTAAGGAATCCCTCCTTGTCAATGTTGAACTCAGGAATTTTAACTTCTTGAACAATATTAATTGTATTTAGTAACTCATTATCATCTCACTATATTTTCCTAATCTTCTCTAGAAATGATGTTTGAGCTACCATATGGGGAATATATTATTCCATTCCTTCCACTATTATTCGCAAATCTTGTCTTACTAGAATATTAATCAATGAATTTTATTCTATCTGTAGTGTAGTGATATTTATATAATCCTTCAAATCATGTAATAAACTACCTTGTTTCTCATTTATAGGATGAAAATGGGTATTGTGATCATAATCCCTCGATAAATATAGTAATCACCTTTACATAATATTTTACTCATTTTCTAGGAATAAATATTTATCACTTTTATGGTATATATATCATACCTTTCTCCCTATATATAATCTTTCTAAATCGTCAATGAAAATATTATTGTTTCAAATTACAAATAATTAATTGTATAATTATACTCATGAATATTCAATTTCATAGATGCGTATAAAATAATCTTCCAATTTAGCATAAAAAATAACCAAGGCCCTTCTTTAAAGCATCACATTAGCGGTATATTCCTCTATGTCCCTAAGGTAAGGTCAGTATGGGTGACATGAATAAAAAAAATCTTATGATCTTGGAATATTTATTTACACTTATCGGTCCATGTAAACTTAATCCCCTTCGATATTAATAGGTTTATATGGTTGGATAACAATGAAAATTTATTCAAAAAAACTAACGGTACCATGATAGGGAAAGAAATATATGGATCTCAATCCCAGATGTAGGCTTTTTCAATTCTTCCAATACTTTATTCTTTGAATGGTTTTCTAAATTACCTTCACCAGTGACCACATGACCTAAAAATAAACTTTTTTTATCAATAATTCAAACTTAATGAATATGGAATATATCTCTTTCATCCATAAGTTTAATAAAATAATCCTAAAATAGTATTCAATATCCTCCTATATTTTTGAATAAATAATAATTTCAATAATAAAGAATCACTACAACATAAATTGCCTTTAACAGCGGTCTTTTAGCGGCACTTTACTAAATCTCCACTAAACATTTTCATAAAATGGTTTAGCGGTGGTTTATTAAAAAACTTCGTGAAACCTATTTAATTTTTTACAGTGGCGACACTCCCCCCCCCCACCAGATCTGCCACTCGCGACCCTTCTCCCCCTGATGAGCCCCAACCCTAGGTATGCTCCCCTACCATGCATCTGGTGACCTCACCGCTTGTCTCTACTAACCCCCCTTCTCCCCCTGACACCCACGAATCTTGCATCTCCTCCGACCCCATTTAGTTACTACCCTAGGTCGACGCCCCTCCCCTACCGCCGGTGGTTTTCATAGTCTTAGGTATTGTTTTTCATATTTTTTGTAGCTTTCAGTGCAAAGGGTTATAGAAATATGCAACCATTTTGTGAGTACAAACATGTCTTGGAAGAGCTTAATGTTCATTCATGTTTCATATATATTCACCTTCATTGGTTTGGATTTGGATACCAATTATGTTTAATTATGAACACAAATTGTACAACCAAGTGATGACTTGGGTCAAGGGGATGGGTTTCTAATCTTGATTTTGGGTTATTAATTTCATCTTACTTAGATTCGGGATACACTAGGTTAGTTAAATAGCTCCCAGAGGGGATGTTTTAGTGTATTTTATGGGTGTGTGATTTCATGATCTAGATGTGTGCTATAGTGTGAGTTTTTTTCACTGGTTATATGTTTCTGATTGACTGGTTTTAGCTTTACTTTTATTTTCTATAAAATGTTAGATAACATGTTTTTATTATATTATCTTGTGTAGGAAGTCTTTGGTTGACTGTCTACTGGGTGTACATACTCACACCCCACATATGCATCTTGGTGCATATAAAGTTTGACATGGAATAGGTAAAGGGAAGACTTCTTAATTCTATAGGGGATCACCATGATTTTGAGGTTATTGGTGATAGAGGTAGTACATTAGATATATTATTGGTTTGTATCTTGGTGTAGTGCCATGTTTGGCTCCCTATTCGACCTTTATAATTCTTTTGTCTTATAAACTAATTTGATGATATTTTTGTTTATTGTATCTCTGATTATTATTATTATTTTATATTATTAAAGTTTTGTTTTACTTTCTCATGCATCTTATTAATATTTTACCATTTGAGTTATTCCACTGAAGGTTATGTATTTTAAGGTTAAATCATCCCCCAGTAATATTCTTAACCCTAGGTGTTTATTTCCATACTTTAGTGTTTGTGGGATGACCTAAGGTTTGTGGCATTCTAATATTATCTAAGGTGATTGTTTGGGGTTGTGATATTACAAATGATATCAGTTTGGTATGATCTATTAGTTAGGAAGTTAGGTATGTATATAGGATGTTTTAGGTCTTGAAATATAGGGTATAATATATAACCTCTTTATACTAATATTCAAGTTACCTAGGAGGTCTGAGTATTAAAAGTGTTTTAAAACACTTCTAGGAATGTTTTCTCCTCATCATTATGGGTTTAGCTAATGAGAGTTGTGTATCAACATTATTAAAGATACTTACCACCATAAATTAATCATTCATGTGATATTTCAGTGGTTTTTACTTTGAAAATTTTCCATTTTGATCTTGCTTGTGTATTATTGCACACTGCAAAACCATTAACTAAAGTGTTGTGTGGTGACTAAGTAATGATTTTAATAACATCGACTATGGTTATAGAAATAAATACCACTGGTTAGAATACCTATAAATTAGCAGGATTGTGATACTAGGAATGTGGTTCCACCTAAACCATAAGTAAATTCGTAACTATTAATAAGAATAGTGAAATATTTTTGGGTAGTGGAAAAGAAAAAATTGGAATGGGGAACCACATTATATGGATAAACCATTAGAATTTCAATGTAAAATCATACCAATATTATAGGGTGACTTGGGACCTGAAGATTCAAAGTCATGGTTAGGTTGGATAAATATGATCTTAGATTTTATTAGAACTATATATGGGACTAAATTAAATATAGTAGTGTGCATACTCAATGAACTATCATGAAAATAGAGATACTGAGTCATCTATGTTAAGGTTGATCAAAACCTTACCTCGGATGGATTTGAGGATTTTCCTAACAAAAAATTATACCTACATACCTTTCAAGTATTAAGAAGAATATATTTTTTTTAACTTAATCATAGAGATATCTCATGTGTGTAATATAGATCCCAATTTACTTAGCTTCCTCCCTTTTTACTAGAAGTGGCATCTAGTTAATCTCTCAAATAATGTGTGTTTGAGTTGGTTATCTGACTTAAGAATAACTCTAAGATTTTCATGTTTTTTATTGATAATTTCATTGGGATTGAGAATAACTTGATGGTATAAAAGGTGTACATTATAGGGAATATTAGTGGATGGAACACCTTTTTCCACATGAGCATATGTGGAAGCTCCAGCAGTAGAAATAATTATAGAAGGAAAAGTTATCCCTAGGGTAGAAAAAGACCAGATAACCAATCCACAAGGTCCATTTACTTTTATCCACATTAAAATAATTAGTTGGGTTAATTCCAATATGTCTCTTTGGATCACTAAAAAGAGAATGTATGATAGCCCTTTGAGAATTTCATAACTACGGCTGAATATGTCATCTCAAATTTTTCTATACTTATCCTCTAAATTCAAAATGAGGAAATGATTTTAATCTAACTCAATATTCTCATGATCAACTAGGATGATATCATCAAATTATTTTTCATCCACAAAATTTATTTATTTATAGTGATTCCAAGAACAACCCCAACATCCCAGCAATCCCTATCTTAGCATGGGGGGTTGGAATTTTCAAGGAGGAGATGAATGATAAATATTTTGGGATAATAATGCTATATAAAATTAATAATGGGTTCCCTTAATAGTGTGAGGTACTATTATTATTTATTTAACCATAATGCATGTATTTATTGACACTAGTGTTTCCTACTCTTTTATTCATTATCATGTGAAAAATAAAATAAGGTTATCTGTAGAAATTTTGCATCATTTCATTGGTAGAATGTTTGAACTTTCAACATGGATACTGGTAACGTCCATCCTTATTTTAAGTTCTTTTAGATGATGAAAATTTCATAAACTTCTCAAATTTAGATTCCAATGCCTCTTACCTTCCCCATGTGAAATATTCTTAGGAGGTTTTTTTCTTACAATATTATTTCACTTTTTCCTAAGGATGATTTTTATTTATTCACTAACGTATGTGGCCTTATTTTCTTATTCAATTAATATATAGTTTGATATGAACATGGACCAATCCTATGAATACTTCTTCTTCATACATCAGACACATTTTCAAAATTTCCAACTATTTTTTATGTATACATGTTTCTCTTAACCAATGGATGTTTCTTCTTCATATCTCGATTTTTATCCCTTAGAAATGGATTCCTTTCTAACTTTTCATTTAACAGTCTATAACAATAATCTAATTCACAATAAATGAATTTTTCGAAACACCAACATTGATCCACTACCCATGATCATTTTATTTAATTTTTATAATGACATTTGGTCGAGTTTATAACTTGTTTAGATTTTTTAGGGAAACCAACTTCCTTAATTTTCTTATCCACTTTAGATAAGGTGGAATATTCCATACAACTTTTCAAAATCCATACTTGTACATAATTTTTTCCTACCCACTCCCTTCATAAATATAGATTTAAACACATTACTATGAGATGGTATGTATGGTACCTCTTCCTTATTATTGGTCAAATTCTACTAAATTTAGTGCTTGATATCCATTGTTATCAACCAGATTCAATATGATATCATTTATTCTCATAGATAAGGCTTGGAAACCTCTTTTTATTCTAGATTAATCCATTTTTATGTAATTTTAGATTCATTAAGTGACTTTACTTCAGTATGAAACTTCTAGATCACGTTTTAAATAAAAAAGTGGTTTCTTAATACCACATGTTGATTCATGATCATCCATGACACGTTTTGATCATATTTTATATCAATTTAGACTTGAAATAATTATTACATCACTTATTTCATGCATTTTTTAGATTTAATTAGATCTTCCTTTAGTTGAATAAAATGTAATTTATTAGCACATCCACCCCATGGATCATATCTCCCCCTGAATTTTGGGCCACTTCAAACAATGGTTAGAATTATTTAATTTAATGGGAGAGGGGAACCTCCAACTTTCTTAAGTTGAGTAATGTGGTTGGACTTTTTTCACTCACCCTAATCTCCCAATTTAATTCTAATCCTTTGTGGTGGTACTAATTTAGATGACACCACTAGTGGGTGATTTACCATATATATTGATATAGGAAAAACTTATGTAACATATTTATATATTTTTCAACTAGTATATATGAATACCTTTCCCTATTTAGTCATAGGTATGTGTTTTAATTTTTTTTAATATTGTTTAAGAACATTGTGATATACATAGATAAAATATGGATCATGTTACCAAGGAACACACCTCAGTATATTAAGGTTTTGAATGATTTTTTAGATTTTTCAATTTCCAATCGATTCGTTGAAGGGAGAATAAGATGGTCATGTCCTAAATGTAAATTTAGAAGATGGTTGAAGAGAGATGAAGTTTATGAACATTTAATAATGAAGCAATTCCCTGGTCAATATTTGTGTTGGATTTGGAAAGGAGTATCGAAAGTTACAGAAAGGTTTCTCACTTATGTCAATCCACAGAATGACCTACCAACTGCATCGGTAATGGAAAATGAAAAGAAAAACCTTATAAATGATGAATTAGGCACTACAGGATACCACCATCAACATCAAAACATATCAGAACAACCATATGAGGGTGCTACAAATAGAAACAACACAAGTGATGTTTTTGAGACTATAACACAACCAGATCAAGAGTGTAACATATCATTGGATCATCCTCATGATTTTGGGGAGCCAAATTTAAGAGAAAAATTCACCGAGGAAAATGTGTTTCATGATTTAGTTGACTATGGAAATCATTATTTGTATAGTGGGTGTTTGAAATATTTAAATCTTTCTTTTCTATGGAAGTTGTACCATAACAAATGACTATGTGGAATTACAAATAAGTCAATCTCCATGATATTGGAATTGATTCATGATGTATTTCTTGAAGCAAAAATCCCCGAGTATTTTTTTGATATGAAAAAAGTTGTTAACAGGCTTGGTCTGAATTATACAAAAATATATGTGTGTCCCAATGACTATATGCTTTATTGGGGAGAGGATTCAAGAAGAAAAAATTTCAAAAAATGTTTTCTTCTAGATGGCAGTCAAAGGGTGACGTTGGAAGTCTGAATCAATATAATTTCATGGAGAAGAAGAAAAGGAACACACCTATAAAGGTTTTGCGTTACTTTTCATTGAAGCCTAGATTGTAATGATTATTAATGTCATCGAAAACCACCAAACACATGAAGTGGCATTCAGTAGATAATAACAATGATGGGTTAACTAGACATACACAAGATTCACAACCATGGAAGAAATTTGATTCATTACACCTAGATTTTTCAGCTGATCCTATGAATGTTCGATTTGGATTGGTTGCCGAGGGATCCAACCCATTTGGGACTTTGAGTACCAGTTACAGCATTTGGATAGTTGTTTTGATCCCTTACAATCTGCCTCCTTGGATGTATATGAAACAAACATATTTTATCATTTCAATGATTATTCCTGGAAAAAATGCCTGGAAATGATATTGATGTATACTTGCGTCCTTTGATTGATGAATTTCCAGATTTATGGAGAAACAGTGTTGATTCATTTGATGCTTCTTCTAAAAAAATGTTCAAAATGCATTCTACTTTAATTTGGACCATTAGTGACTTCCCTTGGAATGGGAATTTATTTGGTCGTAATGCTTACATGGGTTTGTCTTGTCCCATTTTTAATATTGATTTTGAGCCTAAATGGTTACCTCATAGTAGAAAATGGTGCTTATTGTGCCATCGAATATTTCTTGATGCATCTCATAGATTTTAGCTAAACTGAACAAAATTTAATGGTTTCATTGATCGTAGGCAACCTCCAAAGTTGTTAACTAGATCTGAAACATTGACACATCTTGAAAATGTTGAAACAGAATTTGGGAAGGTTCATCGTATGAATGATAGCGGAAAACGGGTCTGAAGTGCATCGTCAAGTGAAAGAAGAATGCAATAATGGAAGAAAAAAAGTATATTCATCAAACTTCCATATTGGGAATTTAATTTTTTGCGACATAATCTTGATGTGATGCATATTGATAATAATGTCTGTGAAAATTTGATTTTCACATTACTTAATGAGCATGGAATGTCAAAGGATCATCTTAATGATCGCATTGACTTACAAGTAATGAATATAAAACGTGATCTCTTGCCAGATGAGAATGAAAAGTATGTCCCGACAATTTTTGCAATGAAAAATATGGATAAAGATACATTCCATCTAATTTTAAATAATTTGAAGGTATCTTATGGGTATTTGAGTAAAATATCAAGGTGTGTTAACTTGAATAATTGTAAGTTATGTGGATTGAAAATTCACAATTCACATATTTTATTACAATAGTTACTACCATTGGCATTGTGTACATTATTACCTGAAAAAGTTACTGTTGTTGTACTCCAATTTTGTATATTTTCAGGCAATTATGTGAGAAACCTCTACATCCATTTCAGCTTGACAATCTCTAGGAGAGGTTTGTATTGTCCTTTTTTGAAATGGAGATGATCTTTCGTGCGTCGTTTTTTACTGTCATAATGCATTTAACTTTGTATTTGGTTGAGGAAGATATATTAGGAGGCCCCGTTCATTATCGATGGATGTATCCAATTGAGAGGTATTTTATTTATATGTTTTTCAGTTTAGTAAAAAATTTCTAGCATTTAAATATATTCATAATTATGATTATCTTATTTCAGAGATATCATGGGCATTTGAAAGCATACATGAGAAATAAATCTCAACCAGAAGGCTCTATCGTTGAAGGCTATTTGGCTGAAGAGTGTCTTACCTTTTGTTCTAGATACATGGATGATATTCAGAAAATATTTAATCGGGTTGGACGTATTGAATACACATCGACTCAATCTCAAATACATCAAAAATAAAAAATATTTCTTGCTATTGGCCTATCAGTTGGGAGGACCTCAAATGTGACACTGAAAGAATTGGAATTATTACAGGCACATAGATATGTGCTGTAGAATAGTGAAATTGCAGATCCATTTATTGAAGAGTTGAGGATACAAACAAAGAGAAAAATGAGAGATTGAACACAAAATAAGAAATATATAATTAAATCTGTGAATAAAGATCTTGTATAATTGTTTTCACGATGTATAAGTTCATAAATATTGCAATAAATATGAATATTAGTTTTACACATACATATTATAAATCTAATAAATTATATTTTATTTTTTAGATCATGAATAATGATATTCGAGTAGAGTTGTCAGAAGATTTAAAGATTCTCGCTAGAGGTCCTATAAAAAAAGTTAGAATGTTCGACGCTTACAATGTGAATGGCTTTAGATTTCATACAGTCGATCGAGAAGTGGGATTGAAAACAAAGAATAGTGGTATATTTACATTTTTTGAAGTGGGATACTATGGAAATATACTTGATATTATTTAATTAAACTACAATGGGAATTTTTTGTTGTTTTATTCAAATGAAATTGGGTTGATATTATCAAGAGTTTTAAAAGAGATTCCATGCAATTTACTTATGTGAACTTCTCTCGCTTGATTAATGTTGGTGATCATGAACTGCATACTCCATATATCTTATCATCTCCTGAAGAAATCGTATATTATGTTAATGATGTTTTGGATGAAGGGTGGAGTGTAGTTTCTCTGTCACGACCCCCTCCCCACAAAGTGTACCCCACATGGGCCGGCAATGTGAGAAGAGAGATAATGACCCCCGAGTCTCGCCTCAAGTAGGCCCTGTCTTGGCGACTAGCACCGAGGGTATAATAAACATAAAAATGGGAGGCATTACCCTCTAAGAGAACACATGCAGAAGAGAGAGATAGAATAGACTCCAATCAAATCCACCTCAGAATTGAAATATAAAAGAAATCCAAGAACATATATGAAATGTCATGCAAAAGTACTACAACTGAAAGGGGAAACTAAAAGTACCCAAAATAATGTAAAACGGCAGCGACCACAAGCCCGAATAGCTCCTCCTCTAACCACAAGCTAGTAGTAACGAACTTGATCCCCAACCTGCTCCAAGTGACCTGAAAAACAGTATATATATACATAGGGTGAGTATAACAGTATACTCAGTAGGATCCTCCCCAAGCCTCTCGTGCAAAAGTAAAGAAAGCATGCTGAAGCCCAGTGAACGAGAAGTGAAACTAACTCGTCACCTAAATAGGTATACTAAGTTCCCAACCTCACCATGGCTACTCTCACCAAGTAACACATTCAAGAATATAGCATATAATAAAGAATATCAAGGGTACCCCACTACTACTTCCCCACTGGTTTTCCGCTTTTCCCCAACGACATACGTCATGTGCTTCTCTCTCCAAAGTCTTGCCCGCAGACACCTAGGCTAAGCTCTGCAATCTGCACCTCATGCACCACATAGGCTTGCCCGCAGACACCCGGGTGAAGCACCACACCATCCTCACAACCAAAAGTAACCAGGCAGTTTCCGGGTTCCACCACAGCTCGCATAACGTGTATCATACGTCGGGTATAATACCTCAAGCCGTTACAGCCCATACTCCGAGTAAGGATCCTCAAGCCATCACAGCCTATACAAGTTACACCTATAGTAGTCCATACCATACTATATCCAAGAATATATGTGTGTGAATAACCACAAGCCATTACAACCCTCTACACACATATATGGGGTAACTAACCGTTGTGACTCATGGCACAAATATCTACCAAGATAAGAGAGTGGGGCCAAAGGGGGTGGTCAGCCATTCGACCTCCCATCAGAATGTTGGGGAAAACACCCCCCAGGGCTCAGAATCCCCGGGGTGTCAGTTGCCCTTACCGACAGGGTGGAGTAGTGTATATAAATACAAAAAGTATAGAATATATATATAACTCACATCCACACTATGGGAATTACCTAGTCTTAGATAAAACTGCAGCTAATGTCTCTCAGACTCCAGGCTGCTACTTCTAAGACTAGGTGTCCTATAAGCACACAACCATTTGAAGAGCTTTATTAGATTAGTCCATTATCATTTTATCAGTTCCACTGTACATTAATTAATTCTTTAAAAATTAATTAACCATGAACAATTTAACATTAAACTTCACTAGCATCACACCCAAAAATAAACTACTCATTTTAAGATTCACATCACCTTTAAATTCTAGTATCTCCATCCCCATGGATTTTCACCATTTAATCAAACATTCATTACAAAATTACTTTTCCATATTCCCAGGCATTCTAGAAAAGCATCCTATGCTTCTAAACACAAAGGAGGATCAACAGGGTGGGTAGATATACTACCCATCGAGTCTTTTCCGCCTATAGAAAGAGCATAGACCCATTCTCCCTCGAGAGGCTAAACACGGAAAGCACGTGGAATACCCCACGAGTCGTTGCCTCCTTCGGAAGAAGGGTAGCAAGACCAGCTGCCTTGAGCAGTGGGGAAAAGAAAAGCAGATTAACATTCAAAGAAAACCACAAGCATCCAGCAACCACATCCATCCCATTCCATCACCCCCGGTGTCCTCCCCGACACCCACATGCATAAACTGATGCATCTCACCACTCTAGGCGTCATCTGATGCCCCAACCACAAGGCCCCCATGCCTCCACATATCACAACAGCCATACATGCTCACATCACACCACAGGCAGCATGAAAACAATAGTCACAACCATGGGCTCTTGACCCTTTAACAAACAAGAGGGTAACTCAGAACCCTTTTTGAAATTCCCACATAATCTGTTCTTTAATCCATATTGAATTAGCAGATTTTTTATTCGTAGGTTCCAATTACGGGATACCTAATCAGTAAGCTATCACAATTAAATAACCATTCTTACTTCCCTAATTTGATTATCCTCAAATTAGAACAATTACAACAACGAAAATAACCAGATTATTATACATGCCTCTTTATCTTTAGCCAATTAATTAACAATTAATTCCGGATTTACGTTCATTATCAATTTCTATCATGAACGAACAAAAAATCAAAGAAAACATAGATATCACTCTATCTAGAAAAACATGAGGCAAACCGTTATCATGGTATAAACCAATAACATTCGATCAACCAATTATTTTAATCCGATTCAAGTATTTAATTAGGTAAATTTCATTGGGATCCAAAGGACTAATTCAGGCTAATTCTATGATTGAACATATACAATTATAGAAGCCATGAATCCCCTACCTGGAAGAGTTCTTGATGTCCTTTATCCACACAACGAGTCAAAGTCCTCCTCTTGTGACAACTGCATCCACCAGAGGATGCCACGGTACGACAGTACCAACCAACCCCAAGAAAAACCCATTAGAATCTTGGAAATTACATGGTATAATATGGAAGGGAGAAACAAGAGGAGATGATCCCCAAAGGAACGACGATAAAACATACCTTATTGGGAAGATTGACCGACAGAGTTCGGTTGCATCCAAAACAGAGCAGAACCAATCCTAGGAGTAAAGATTGATTGTGCAACTCCTACGGGAATGATTGAAAGGTTCTAGAGTCTCTTAGCTGATACCAAAGGGAAAGAACAAGGGAGAATGAAATCTCATCCCTTTTTAAGATTTAATGGGGTGAAGGTCTATGATTCGGTTAATTCTCCATTAAAAATGGATCGCGTTAACCCACACGGTTTGGCCAAGTAAATACATCCCGGCCTTAATAATAATTAAAATATGATTTATGGCATTTGAATCGGCCTTAAGAGTCCTTAAAATAAGGATTTAAATGAATTTTACGTCAAAGGAAACGTCAAAAGGGGCAAAACTGTAGGAGTCTAGAAACATTGTTCACCCACCGTTACTGTACATGAATCCGATCTGTGAAGCCGATCTATGAAACTGATCTGTGAAATTGATCTGTGAAACCGATCTGTGAAACCGATATGTGAAACCGATCTGTCAGACCGATCTGTGAAACAGATCTGTGAAACCTATCTGTCAGAGTGATCTGTGAAACCGATCTGTGAAACCGATCTATGAAACCGATCTGTGAAACCGATATGTCAGACCGATCTGTGAAACCGATCTGTGAGACCGATCTGTGAAACCGATCTGTCAGACCGATCTGTGAAACCGATCTGTGAGACCGATCTGTCAGACCGATCTGTGACATCGATCTGTCAGACCGATCTGTGAAACCGATCTGTCAGACCGATCTGTAAAAATGATCTGTGAGACCGATCTGTCAGACCGATCAGTGAGATCGATCTGTTACTCTTCATAAAACTGGAAACACTGTTCACAGAACTAGAAAATTGGCAAAGTGTTGGGGATAAGTCCCCTTGACCTCCCGGAACACCTCCAACACCAAAATCTCACAAAGTAATGGAACTGATAGGTCCGAGACATTACATCAGATACCTCTCAAAACATTCTCGTCCTTGAGAATTTAAAACCATCCTGAGGAAAAGATGGGTCGTAACAACCACCCCATAAGATACCTCTCAGGGAAAAACCACCCTGAGTTGTTCTAAATCTTGGACAAAACCACAACATCCAAGAGAAAGGGAATAAACAATCCATATCCATACCATTCAAACATAACATCACATGAAAAGTACATAAATAAAACATGAAAGGTCCAACCACAAAGAAAAAATCATTACATGAAAGGAGTTAAACATTAAACAACTATGGGTACTGAGCACGTATCTGTGACTCACACTCCCAGGTACTCTCCTCCATGCCACCGTGTCGCCACAAGACACGGACTAAGGGGATAGAACGCCCACACAACACCTTCTCCTTGTGGTCTTGGATCTCCACAGGTTGCTCCTCAAAGGTTGCATCATCATCAATATCGATCTCTCCCCAATCGATAACATGATATTCATCATGATGATAATGATGGAGCAGTGATACATGTAAAACATCATGTATCCGACTCATATGAGGAGGAAGTTATACTCGATACGTCACAGATCCAACACGAGCTAACACCTCGAAAGGCCCAACAAACCAGGGAGAAAGCTTACTTCCACGACCAAACCTTCGCTGCCCACGACGGGGAGTCACCTTCAGAAACACATGATCCCGAACATTAAACTCTAAGGGTCTACTTCTTTGATCAGCATATGATTTCTGACAATCTTGTGCTGTCTTCATCCTCTCACGAATAACCTGAACCATCTCTGTTGAATTCTGCACTAGTTCTGGTCCGAGAATTGCTGACTCTCCGACCCCAGTCCAGCACAACGGAGAACGGAATGGCCGGCCATACAAGGATTCAAACGGTGAAATACTGATGGTAGAGTGAAAACTATTATTGTAAGCGAACTCTACCAAGGGTAAGTCCTTCATCCATGAACCTCCAAAATCAAGAACACAAGAGCGCAGCATGTCTTCAAGAGTCTAGATGGTTCGCTCTTTTTGACCATCCATTTGAGGATGAAAAGCAGTGCTAAGGAACAGTTGAGAGCCAAAAGCATGCTGGAGACCTCTCCACACCCAGGAGGTAAAATGAGGATCTCGATCAGAAATGATCGTCCTAGGTACTCCATGAAGTCCCACCACCTCCTCTAGATACTGCCTTGACAAAACCTCCACTGAGCTCGACTCCTTGATTGCTATGAAGTGGGCCGACTTTGTTAAACGATCCACTACCACCCATATAGAATCATGTCCTCCTGGAGCTCGAGGTAAACCTGTAACAAAGTCCATTGAGATGTCCTCCTACTTCCACTGAGGAATCTCTAATTGCTGGATAAGACCACCAGGAACACAGTGTTGGGCCTTCACATTCTGGCAGACTAAACATCGAGACACACACTCTGCAACCGTACATTTCGGCCCAAGACACCAAAACTGACTCTTCAAGCATTAGTACATCTTTGTCATACCAGGATGTACTGCCAAGGGTGAACTATGGAACTCTCGGAGAACCGTCTCATGCATTGCCATGGGAACAAAAAACCTGCCATGATACAACACTCGGTGTTGTTCATCCTCAGACCAACCATCAGGGGCCTCACCACAAACAACCCTGTCTCTCCAGACATCCACCTCTAGATCACCCAACTGAGACTCTTCCACCTTCTGCATCAGGTATGAATCCACCGTCATCTGGAAAAGACAACCTCTACCCCCAACTTCTCCCATATCGAGATGCAAAGATGATAGCTCTTCCATCACTCTCCAGGAATCAACAGATTCACGCACAACATCATTACGTAATTTCGGCTTAGTGCATCAGTCAGAACATTCCCTTTTCCAGGTGTATACGATATTTCAAAGTCGTATTCTTGCAAGAACTCCATCCACCGGCGCTACCACAAATTCAAGTCACGTTGGGAGAAAACATACCTCAAACTCTTATGATCGGTGAAAACCACAAAGTGCTCACTAATGAGGTAATGTCTCCACAACTTTAGAGCAAACACCACGACTGCTAACTCAAGATCATGGGTGGAATAGTTTCATTCATGGGGACGCAACTGCCGAGACCCATAAGAAACACCTGACCTCTGCTGCATGAGAACACAGCCTAGCACCAGATGTGAAGCATCACAGAAAACATCAAACTGGACTCCCTCCACTGGAAGACAAAGGACTGGAGCACTTACCAAATTCTCCATTAGATACTCGAAAGCTGCCTGACACTGATCAGTCTATATGAACGCTTGATACTTCCTAGTCAAAGCGGTCAGAGGAGTCATAGCTTGGTAGAAATTGGCTACAAACCTCCTATAATAGCCCGCGAGACCAAGGAAACTTCACACCTCTGACACGGTCTTGGGGGCTGCCCAAGACACCACTACTTCTATCATCAATGGGTCCACAGCTACTCCCTGTTGGGACACAATATTCCCTAAGAAACGAACTTCTCGAGCCCAAAACTCACACTTCAACAACTTCCCAAACAACTGATGTTGGCGAAGAACTCCCAAAACAGCTCGTAGATGCACTGCATGCTCCTCTTCAGATGTGGAGTACACAAGGATTTCGTCGATGAAAACCACAAAAAACATGTCTAGGAATTCACAGAACAAATCATTCATCAACCCCATGAAAATAGCTGGAGCATTCGTCATGCCAAATGGCATTACAACAAACTCATAATGCCCATGACGACAACGGAAAGAAGTCTTCGGGATATCCTCATCCTTTACACGCATCTTATGATATCCTGACCGCAAGTCGATCTTTGAGAACCAACTTGCACCCTTCAGTTGATCGAATAAGTTATCAATCTGCAGAAGAGGATAGATGTTCTTTATTGTCACTTTGTTTAATCGACGATAATCAATGGACAACCGCAAATTGTCGTCAGCTTTTTTCACAAACAAAACTGGTGCACCCCAGGGTGACACACTTGGCTGAACAAAACCACACTGAAACAGACCATCAAGCTGAATACGTAGCTCTCATAACTCAGAAGGGCCCATCCTATACGGAGACATGGAGATAGGAGACTCTCCTGGCTGTAGCTCGATCCCAAACTCGATCTCTCATCGAGGGGGTAAGGATACAACCTCTTCTGGAAAGACGTCAGGGTACTCCTCTACGACCCTAGGAAACGCCAACTGTTGAACCTCTAAATAACTCAGCATCATCCCATACATCATGGATGATAAGGATGGAACTCATCTATGACTCATCTGAGGATCTCTCTCACCAACAAACACCACTTTCTCTCCATCTTCATCAAAGAAAACGACCTTCTTCCTGTAGCAATCCACAATAGCCTGCACTGAATACAACCAATCCATGCTGAGTATGACATCATATGGTTGTATTCGTAAACATAGGAAATCTCCCCAAGAGCGGTGTTTCCCCAACACTAGCTCACAGTCTCTACATACTTCAAACAAGTCGGCTCGACCTCCAACTGGCGTAGTCAATTCCAAGGGAACTAGAAGCCTCTCTACCTCATGTCCCAAAGCATGGAAAAGGGTAGGTGATATGAAGGAGTGCGTTGCTACTGAATCAAAGAAGGCATACACAAAGGTAGAAAACAAGAAAAGGGTACCTCGATCGACATCTGGCTCGCCTGGGGTTCGCAATGCTAGAGCATGAAGCTGACCACGACCTCCTCCACGGCCTCTCTGACCATGATGATGACCACCACCACGACCGCGCTCTGCTCTGTGAGGATGGCTAGCATCATGGGGCTGTCCTCTGCCTGCTCCATGTACCCTCAGGTGATCTAAAGCTGGTGCAACCTGCTGTTGCTGCCTCGGATGGAACTGCCTCAATGGAAGAACCTAGAGCAGAGCGCCCGGTGCACGATGACTGCTCTAAAAATTCGGGCACTCCCACTGCGGATGACCATGACCACCACAAGAAAAACAAGCGCCTGAACCCTTGGCATAGGCTTGAGAGTTGCTGCCTCTGGAGAAACAAGATGGGAAGGGCTGGGACCTACCCCCAGGTGAATAGAAACTCTTCTGCCCTGAAAACCGGGAACCCCAGACCACAGCTCTGCTTTGTGAGGAATCATGACGATTCCCCTCTCGTGAAGACCCGGTCCTGGCCAAAGTCCTCTCAACAACCTCTTCCCTCTCCAGCACCTCAAGATATGTCTTTAGCATAAATGGGGTGACCTAGCGCTGGATCTCAGGACGCAAAGCCTCCTCTAAATGCCTCGCCCTGGCCTCCTCATCTGGTAACAGGTCTTAAGCATATCGTAGAAGATTCCTAAAATGGATTCCAAACTCCCGAACCCTGGGGCTCCCCTGTCGAAGGGTAAGAAGCTCCTGGCGACTGGACGCCTTCACAGTCGAAGAAAGAAACTTGACTCTAAACCTGTCTCAAAACTCCTCCCATGATATCGCTGACTCCTCACGATCCCCGTGGAACAAGAACCACCACTGCCTCGCTGCTCCCTACAGCATCGTCACAACCAAGGATACCCAGTGTTCCTACCAAGCACGAATCGAACTGAAGCCTATCTCGACCTCCTCCAACCAGTCTTCTGTGACTGAATCTGAAACGGATCCCTCGTACATCTGTAGACTCTAGCGCTGAAACTCTCAGAGTGTCTTCCTTTAAGTGTCTTCGTCATCAACCTCTACCCGGCGGCGATCTGCTGGAATAGCCTGCTGGGCATCTTCTGCAAAAACCTGACGAGGACGTCGACCTGGAGCCATACCTGTAAAATAACAACTGTTAGAGCTCCTAAGCCTGGAATATGGAAGACTCAACATTAATTAATTAATTGTTTTGTTTTATTAATTTTAGGTTACCTATCCCAAGGTCTACCCATTCAAACACAGGTGTAAAGAATAATGATGGATGAACATTTCCTAAGTCTCTACCCTAAAACCAGTATCACTTTGTTTAGTAGCCTTCATAAACTTAAAGGTCCATGCAACGGATCATAGGGGGCCCTAAACGCCTATGTCTCTGCCGGTCTCCAGTGTTTACCCCACTTTCTAAACATGAATGGAACTGTTTCCCTACCATCCCATGCATCCTCACCTATGACTAACTCCAACTCCATCCTATCCCTCAACCAGACCTCTGATACCACACTGTCATGACCCCCTCCCCACAAAGTGTACCCCTCCTGGGCCGGCAATGTGAGATGAGAGATAATGAACCCCCGAGTCCCACCTTCAGTGGGCCCGGGGTTGGCAACTAGCACCGAGGGTATAATAAACATACAAATGGGAGGTATTACCCTCTAAGAGAACACATGCAGAAGAGAGAGATAGAATAGACTCCAATAAACTCCAACTCAGAACTGAAATATAAAATAAATCCATGTACATATATGAAATGTCATCCAAAAGTACTACAACTGAAAGGGGAAACTAAAAGTACCCAAAAGAATGTAAAACAACAGCGACCACAAGCCCGAACAACTCCTCCTCCAACCACAAGCTAGTAGTAACCAACTTGAACCCCAACCTGCTCCATGTGACCTGAAAAACAGTTTATATATACATTGGGTGAGTATAATAGTATACTCAGTAGGATCCTACCCAAGCCTCTCATGAAAAAGTAAAGAAAGCATGCTAAAGCCCAGTGAACGACAAGTGAAACTAACTCGTCACATAAACATGTATACTATGTTCCCAACCTTACCATGGCTACTCTCACCACGTAACGCATACAGGAATATAGCATATAATAAAGAATATCAAGGGTACCCCGCTACTACTTCCCCATTGGTTTTCCACTTTTCCCCAACGATATACGCCATGTGCTTCTCTCTCTAAAGGCTTTCCCGCAGACACCTGGGATAAGCTCCACAATCTGCACCTCGTGCACCACATAGGCTTTCTAGCAGACACCTAGGCAAAGCACCACACCATCCTCACAACCAAAAGTAACCAGGTAGTTTCCGGGATCCACCACAGCTCGCATAACATGTATCATACATCTGGTATAATACCTCAAGCCATTACAGCCCATACTCCGAGTAAGGATCCTCAATCCATCATAGCCTATACATGTTACACCTATATTAGTCCATAGGATACTATATCTAGAATATATGTTTGTGAATAACCACAATCCATTACAGCCCTCTACACACATATATGGGGTAACTAACCGTTGTGCCTCATGGCACAAGTATCTACCAAGAGAAGAAAGCGGGGCCAAAGGGGGTAGTCATCCATTCAACCTCCCATCAGAATGTTGGGGAAAACACCCCCCCAGGGCTCAGAATCCCCGGGGTGTCAGTTGCCCTTACCGACAGGGTGGAGTAGCATATATAAACACAAAAATTACATAATATATATATAACTCACATCCACACTATGGTCATTACCTAGTCTTAAATACAACTGCAGCTAACGTCTCTCAGACTCTAGGCTGCTACTTCTAAGACTAGGTGTCCTATAAGCACACAACCATTTGAAGTGATTTATTAGATTACTCCATTCTCATTTTATCCGTTCCTTTGTTCATTAATTAATTCTTTAAAAATTAATTAACCATGAACAATTTAACATTAAACATCATTAGAATCACAACCAAAAATCGACTGCTCTTTTTAAGATTCACATCACCTTTAAATTCTAGTATCTCCATCCCCGTGGATTTTCACCATTTAATCAAACATTCATTACAGAATTACATTTCCATATTCCCAGGCATTCTAGAAAAGCATACTATGCTTCTAAACATAACCGATTCTCAACATGGAGAGTAGATATACTACCCGTCGAGTCTTTGCTGCCTATAGAAAGATCATAGACCCATTCTCCCTTGAGAGGCTAAACACAAAAAGCATGTGGCATACCCCGCGCGTCTTCACCTCCTTCAGAAGAAGGGTAGCAAGACCAGATGCCTTGAACAGTGGGGAAAAGCCAAGCATATTAACATTCAAAGAAAACCACAAGCATCCAGCAACCACATCCATCCCATTCCATCACCCCCGGTGTCCTCACCGACACCCACATGCATAAACCGATGCATCTCGCCACTCTAGGCATCATCTGCTGCCACAACCACAAGGCCTCTATGCCTCCACATATCACAACAGCCATCCAGGCTCACATCACAACACATGGGCTCTTGACCCTCTAACAAACAAGAGGGTAACTCAGAACCCTTTTTAAAATTCCCACATAATCTGTTCTTTAATCCATATTGAATTAGTAGATTTGTTATTCTTAGGTTCCAATTACGGGATACCTAATCAGTAAGCTATCACAATTAAAAAACCATTCTTACTTCCCTAATTTGATTATCCTCAAATTAGAACATCTACAACAACGACAATAACCAGATTAATTTACATGCCTCTTTATCTTTAGCAAATTTATTAACAATTAATTCCGGCTTTACGTTCATTATCAATTTCTATCACGAACGAACAACAAATCATAGAAAACATAGATATCACTTTATCTAGAATAACATGAGGCAAACCGTTATCATGGTATAAAGCAATAACATGCGATCAACTAATTCTTTTAATCCGGTTCAAGTATTTAATTAGGTCAATTTCATTGTGATCCAAAGGACTAATTCATGATAATTCTATGATTTCACATATACAATTATAGAATCCATGAATCCCCTACCTGGAAGAGTTATTGACGTCCTTTATCCACACAACGGGTCAAAATCCTCCTCTCGTGAGATCTGCATCCACCAGAGGATGCCACGGTACGACAGTACCAACCAACCCCAAGAAAAACCCATTAGAATCTTGGAAATTACATTGTATAATATGGAAGGGAGAAACAAGAGGAGATGATCCCCAAAGGAACGACGATAAAACATACCTTATTGGGAAGATTGACCGACAGAGTTCGGTTGCATCCAAAATAGATCAGAACCAATCCTAGGAGTAAAGATTGATTGTGAAACTCCTAGGGGAATGATTGAAAGGTTCTAGCATCTCTTAGCTGAGAACAAAGGGAAAGAACAAGGGAGAATGATATCTCATCCCTTTTTAAGATTTAATGGGGTGAAGGTCTAAGATCTGGTAAATTCTCCATTAAAAACGGATCGCATTAAGCCACACATTTTGACCAAGTAAATACATCCCGACCTTAGGAATAATTAATATATGATTTATGGCATTTGAATTGGCCTTAGGAGTCCTTAAAATAAGGCTTTAAATTTATTTTACATCAAAGGAAACATAAAATGGTGAAAAACTGTAGGAGTCTGGAAACACTGTTCACCCACCGTTACTGTACATGAAACCGATCTGTGAAACCGATCTGTGAAACCGATCTGTGAAACTGATCTGTGAAATCGATCTGTGAAACCGATCTGTGAGACCGATCTATGAAACTGATCTGTGAAACCGATCTATCAGACTGATCTGTGAAACCGATTTGGGAAACCGATCTGTCAGACCGCTCTGTGAAACCGATCTGTGAAACCGATCTGTCAGACCGATCTGTGAAACTGATCTGTCAGACCGATCTATAAAACCGATATGTCAGACCGATCTGTGAAACCGTTCTGTCAGACCGATCTGTGAAACCGATCTGTCAGACCGATCTGTGAAACCGATCTGTGAGACCAATATGTCAGACCGATCTGTGAAACCGATTTGTCAGACCGATCTGTGAAACCGATCTATCAGACCGATCTGTGAAACCGATCTGTCAGACCGATCTGTGAAACCGATCTATCAGACCGATCAGTGAAACCGATCTGTGAGACCGATCTGTTACTGTTCATAAAATTAGAAACACTGTTCACAGAACTAGAAAATTGGCAATGTGTTGGGGATAAGTCCCCTTGACCTCCTGGAACACCTCCAACACCAAAATTTCACAAAGTAATGGGCCGGAGAGGTCCGGGACATTACATCATCACAAGATACTAAAAGATTTGTATGATATGGGTGTTGAAGTAGAAGATTTGACCTCTGAAATTAAATCTCATCAACAAAGAGAAGCATAATTATTTGTCCATTATGATATTGAAAATATTATTCTAGAAAGGATGAATGAAGTGGATGTTGTAATGGAGTAGGAAACCAACATGATTGAATGGAAAAATGATTGTATGTATAGTTATTTATTCATTCAGCAACCACTTATTTCATTTGTGTATTCATTCATTACTATTGTTATATATATTTTGTTTATTAGTACTGGGCATCTGTTATCATTTTTAATTTTTTTATGCATAATTTTTTTGAAATATATATTCTGAACTTAATGTTATTTTATTAAATGGCAGGATTTTCAAGGAGGAAGTGGTACACTATTTCATCTACTACTGCGACAGATGACGATCCATCTGTCTCCCTCCCCACGACATCTGAGCCACCAACTGCCTACACCGCTACATAGCCTCCCCCTGCACCATCCCTCACACCCTATATGGGTGTCCCATTAGAGGCTGAGTCTTCGAATCTCCCTTCAGGAGCCTCAGTTATGGGGTGGTAGCATGCCTTTTCCAGTTCATCACGAGCATACTGGAGGGTCACTGTCATAGGTACAAATTTTTATATTAATAAATTTATTGCATTTTGTTCTTACTAATTGTTTTCTCATTGAAGATGAAAAAAATGAAACCGTGAAGAAAACATAAAAAGTATAGATGTTTGTAATATGAATGGAAAGAAGATAGTTATGCCATTTGATTCATTTGGGGTCCCTACGGATGATGTTGTGGGGTTTCTTGGTGAGATTCTAGGCCAACTTGCAGTGGACCCATTTCCCTACCTATTTCTTATGATGAATGGAGACATATGCCTCCAAGTTGGAAAAATGATGTTTTTTATTCCAAAATAAATTTAATTTTAATACATTATGGTTTAATTGAATGTCATGTTACTAATATGCTCAAAATAAATTTCTGTATATTGATGTTCTTCCACTATACAGTTGCTGATGTGATACCATGAAAGGGGATGTTGAACAATCTTGGTAAGAAATGGAAAGGCTTAAAATGGAGATTGTGGTGTGATGTCAATGATACTTCATTGACCATTCAACAAATGTATGAGAAGCTACCCAGTGGGGTAATGAAAGAATAGTAGAATGTTTTTGTTGACATACATCATGATGAGAAGCATATGGTATTGAAATATATATTATTATATTATCCTAATTTTAAATTTATATATGTATATGAAGAGGATATTACATTTAATACATTAATGTTAAATTTAATTTTTTTATTTCAGTATCTCTCACGAAATAATGCATCAAATCGGGCTAAGCAAGTCATCCCTCACACTGCGGGGTCAAAAAGATTTTCTAGAAGTCGAAAAACACTGGTAATATTTTCATTAGTTTAAATATTTATAAGAAAATATTATCTGTTTAGTATATTAAATTTTTTATTTATCATTTCTTAATGCAGTCACAGATTTTAGGGCACGAAGCATCCCGAACTGAAGTGTGGTTGGATGTTCAAAAAAATCATATGGATGTTTTTTTAATGAGCCTGCAAAATTAGTTGCTGTATGAAGTCAATATTTTATTATAATAACTTCTTATCAGTTTTTATTGTGTTAATATATATTGATATTTTATTTATAGGTAGAAATTAAAGAACTATGAGATTCCAATCCTGGGCAGTCCTACTCAGTATCCCATGATGACCCGGTTGCTAAAGTCCTTGGGAAGGAGCATCCTGGTAGAGTGCGTATGATGGTCTTCAGACCCATACCATATGAGGTCTTTGGCATGCCACTAGGGATTCCAGCTGCATCTACTCCTGGTTATAGTTAGCCCATACCCGAAGATGCTGAAGGGGATATTGGTTCTCCACAAACCATATTTCAAGACCAGGGGCTCAGATATCCTCTTTGTAGAAAGAGATGACTGATATACATCAGTAGATGAGCAGATATTCCCCTGGTGGTAGTGCATCAACTGGTGGTAAGCAGGTAAATCACAAAAAATCAAAATCATTTAGTTTTAAAACTTCATTGCTTTTAAGTTTAAATATAAATATGTAACAGTATTTAATTTTCAATATAATGTTCTTACAGGAGACAACAGTAACTGGAGATGGAGGTGGAGAGGGTGATGATGTGTGTTCATCATTGGACCATGAGTAGTTGTATTAGTGATGTGTTGGAAAAATATTGGAATAGTTGGTTTGTATATGTATCATCTGTGGCACATAGTTGCAACCAAATATTTTCATGACCTATCATTTTCTTGATTTCTCATGTTTCCTTCTTTGCATTATATTGATTTCTAATGTTTCCTTTCATGACCTGATTTCTCAAGTGTGGTATACACCATATATGTTGATTCATTATTGTGATGATTCATTTTTTATGATTTATTTTTATGAGTATTTTTTCCATATAATTTTTGGACTGAAAGGGCCAAAGATTTTATGCATTTAGAGTATGGTATATTTTTGTTATGGATTGTTTGACTCATGTTACGATATTTTAGGTTTTGTTCATATTTGCCTTATAGACGATCCATCTAGGGTGATATGATTCATGTTTAAGAATAATCATGTTGTTTGGTCATAGGTGAATGTATTTTGGTTTTCCACCATATCAAAAATTATTCAGGTTCTTATTACATAACATAACTCGAGGTAAGGTTTGGGCACAAAGCAGGGTAGTTCAGTTTTTTGACCTAATGGAAAAGTGTATGGTGGAAGGATGTGACACTTTGTGACCTATCCATAAGGGAATAATTTATAGATAATTGGTGTTGGTAATTATATTTCTATCATTGGTGTGGGAGGCAGGGATACATGGGGAGACTGTGTGATAGTAATCATGTTGAGTGTCGAGATTGAAGTAGGATGATCCATCTACATGATAATTATAGATCTTTTCCTATAGTATACAGTTAATTAGTTTCTTGCAGTAATTCTACATTTATTAGTGGGGAAATTAGCTTCATGTTATGAAGGGAGATATTGTTTGGCCAATTGATCAGTCTGAAGCAGTGGTCATGGTCAAAGTATCCAGACACAAGACTTATATCACTTGCATAAAGAACCTTCTCAATGTATCTAGGCTATATATTAGGACCATAGATCAGTATAATTGTATAAAGTTAGACCAATATGTGAGGAAGATAGTGTTGGACCTTATATAGTGAGAGGTACTATTTTGGTAGCTTCCACTTTAGTGTCTAATTTTTTTTTGATATAGGTGCTTCTCATTTCACTATATTTGTGCATGTTGTGGAGATCCTTGGGCTCGAAATTCAGTTTTCCTATGAAGTGATGACACTCAAAACTTTTTTGGGGATTTTATTAGAGAATTTATGTTAGTTTAGGGAGTGGACCTTGATATAAGTGAGTTTCACCTCATATGGGACCTCGTTTTCCTCGAGATGATGGTTTTGACATCATTCTTGGGATGGAATGGTTGTTCCCCTATTATGCTTACATTGATTGTTATCTCCAAAGGGTATCATTCAAATCACCATAAATTATAAATATCATACACAATTAATCATATATTACAAGTGGGATGTATTTTGATATGAACTGTTATGTCAGGGTTGGAACTGGTATAGATAGAATAGGCTGAACCTAGGCTTGGCATTGTTTTCATAAAATATGACAGAAAAGCTTTTTTATAATTTTTGTTTAAAGTTCTAATGTCTATATGATATATTTATCTGCATTCCTTTACTGAAATATGCATTTTATTATGCTTTGTTAATCATCTCTTTTCATATTGACTTGTATGTATTCTGTTAGACTATTCGTATTCCTGGAATGGTTTTTTTTCACGGCACTGGTGCAGGGGATGTAGAGCTGCTATTTTTTTCCCGTATCAGCTTTTAGTAGCGGTTTTAACCACCTCTATATATAGATTTGTTTCTTGTAGAGGTGGTTAAAACCGCCTCTACAGTTTCCCACCATCCTCATGTATTTCGTGGTGGTTTTGATTATTTTAGCGGCATTTTTCCAGTGAGGGGTGTTTTTTATTCGCGGTGCTTATAACCGCCGCAAATAAAAGAGATCCACCGACTATAAAACTGCTGCTAAAAAAACCTAAACTTCCGTGAAATGAGGCAACTATGATGATTAGTTTCAACTATCATGAAATAGATATAACCACCACTAATAGTTTCTCGAAACACAATTTAGCAGTGGTTTCGTAGAACTGCCGCCAAAGCATATAGCAGCGTTTTAAACTGCTACTATATGCAAAAACAAACACAGTTAAACCCTTGATTTGTTTTAATGAATACATAAAACATTTGAATGAAATTGTTAGAGAAATTATTCATTAAATCCTTTAACATAGTGGTAATATTTATAAAACCAAATAGAATTACTAGAAATTCATATATTTCATGCCTAGTCCAAAAGGATGCCTTTGGAATATCCTTTATTCTTACCTTAAGTTAATGTTATTAAAATCATAAGTTAATATTAGATTCGGATTAATCACTATGAATTTAATCGAATAGATCATTAATTTTTAATAGGGTATATTTATTATTAATTGTAATAAAAGTTTTTTCTCATGAATCAATACATAATCTCGTAGATCTATCCTTCTTATTCATATATAAAGTAGGATTTCTCTAAAGAAACAGACTATGATTGATAAAACCAATATCCATGAGTTCTTCTATATAATTCATTAACACCTACATTCTAACTAGATTTATTCTATACATTGACTTTGATATGGTAAGATATCTAGGGACTATATCTATAAAAAACTAAACATCTTGATCTATGTGTGATCATGGAAATTCTTCTCAGGGGACATCTACAAATTCATGTGAATTAGGTATATCCATAATCTTTATTACCTCCTTCTACACTATTACACTAGAGATACATCCATACTTATATTATGGTACTAGTATTTACATACCCCATAATATAGTTAAATTGTGAGTTCCTTTCCCATAATTATGTTGAATAAAAATCATGGTTGATTCAAGAGATTGAATCTAAAAACTATATCTTGAATGTTTATTTTGTTCTTATATGATAGTAGTTAGTTAATACCCAAAATAGTATCAAATTATAATATGGGATGAAAAAATTAGATTCATAGGTAATACACCCCAAAAATCATAATAGGGAGGTCCATTGATATTTTGGTAGAAATCGATGCATTATTTGATGTCACTATATATATGTCAACATATATCCATTAAGGTGAAGAATTTTTATTCACTAACAATTATCATTATATGAATGAGTGAGCTAATCCGAAATAAAATATTAAATATGGAAATATTGGGAAAATTGATATAGTACATATCAAAAATTCATTGGGATTCTCAAAATGTATTGTTGTGGTAGAATATGCTCAATCATTACCTTAAATATTCTGGGTTCATTCCTTTCATCCATCTTCATGTTTGGAAAATTCTAATATTAATGTCCATAATCACTAAGATTAAAGCATTGAACCATAGGATTGGGTTTCTATAAAAGCATTTGTTCATTCTCAAGTGTCTTTACATGATCACTTACTTTCTATTTTTTCACACTATCTGCATTTACAAGCATGATGACCCATGTTTATAACACCTTTTAGTTATTTATAGAAAACTCCTAGAATGTTTTATTCCACAAATTTAATAGGTTAGATACTAAAACATATTGATTTTATACTCTATATAAAGAAAAATTTTAGAATGATTTTCCTTTTTTTCTTCTTATCATGGACTCTAAATTTCTACCTTCTCGGCACTATAAATGATTTATATAAAACTATTAAATAAAAAAATTATAAAATATTTATGAATACTTTGATTTTATAAATTATAGAATCTGTTATTATTACTTTCTATATAAATGAAAAAATACTAATCATACCTTTATAACCTTATAAATTTATCTTTATAGGTTTTAATGGATTTTTTATCCATCTACACGAGTTCAATGAATTAGTGATCCATTTGAATTCACAGAGTGAGAGGAAAATATTTCTCAATGAATATACTCTTATATTGTCCCTATAAAATAGATTTAATTTATTATACATTATTTATATCCTTTATTAATCCAAACCACTAATAATCTTCTCCATTAATACAATAAAAGGATACAACAAACTTTTGTTTCTCAGATCATTCCACTACAACAAATATTTTCTCAAATGAAGATATCCATCATTTAACAGCAAATAGATTCATGCATGATAATGTGAGTTTTATTATTATAAAACATAACTTAAAGAGTAATAAATGTTAATAGGTGAATTCCCATCAATCAAAATATATAAATATATAGTATTGAAAATGTGGAATATATGCCAAAGGTAACTTATAGACTAATGTTTTCTAAAGTATCCAGTAATAGGTTTTCAAAAAAACATTGCAATATATCACTATGGTAAGACAAGCTGAGTAGATGATTCTATTAGGGTCCATGGTAGAGAATTCATAGTATATTTTATAATTATATAAAAATACATAGAGGCTGAGTGACCCCCCCCCCCACCCAATAACCATATTTACGCTTTCAAATTGAATTTCCTCAACACTACTCGATAGGAAGAAAGGAAGATCATGATAAAAATTATTTTTATTATGATCAATGTACATGGGAAGGAATTTTTATAAAACTTTATAATCACGAATCATAGAAAATATGTCAAGATAGTTGATGGGAAATATCAATCCCTACAAATATATTTCATTTCCACTTAATCACATATATTTATGAAATTAGTTAATGGATCACTGTTCAGTGTGTTGGTTTCGAGCACAATAGAAGTGTGTGGTGGTGAGAGAGATATTAAAATTTATTTTATTATTGAGTTTCCTGAAACCTTGGGCAAGGATATTTCACATAAAATTCATAAATAATTTATTTAATATTGGGAGAAAAAATACCTAATATGATAATTCTTTCATCGATGTATATTTTTATCCTACAAAAAGACCCTTTTGGGTTCCCTTGATTGGGTTGTGATGATGAAAGGGTAGAATCCCTATAATGGCAATCCACGAGTGATCCTTTGATATCTAAGAAATATTGGTCAATCTCTAAGTGCCATCGTGGTGAGTTGATTGTCTTGTGGTATTCGTGTTGATCACTCATCTTTAAATATTTAAGGGATACATCTAGTTTTTATTGTTCTTTATAGTAAAAGATAAAGGATGAGTTGAGAGAGAGATTTTTGTGTGCAATGATTCTCATGTTTTGATTTTTTGATGCAACACATAGTAGAAAAAGTAGTATATTTATTGATCTAGGTTTTTGGTTAAAATAATTATTTAATTTCATTTAGGTCCTTAAATAATATAATAATCTTTAATAAACCTCATGCCACATAATTTTCTTGTTATTATTTTGTGACATGAAACTACTTCCATAATAAAAAAATATTATTTAACCAGATTTTAAAATAATATTATATACCAGACTCATCCTTGGTCTATGCGAACTCATATATCATTTATTGAACATATAAATAAATTTTTAATTTAAATACTTCATTCATCAAGAAACAATTTAAACTCATAAAATGTTAATTAAATTATCTCTCGATCTTGATAATAATATTTACCCAATTAATTAAATTAAAATAGAATTTAGTCGAGATCATTAGAAACAGTTATTTTGTGTGACCCTCTAGAATTATTTCTTGTTGTAATTAGGTGGTACTTCCTAATGTCCAAGAATATTATTTATAAATGGTTTAAGGTGCCAAGGAAAAATAACTGAATGTTCCAAGGATGATAATAATATATGAATGGTCCTTATCTAATATAATCCATTTTTCAAAAATTATCATCATGTATCTAGCACATCTATTTCACCAACCTATTTTCAGATACTCCTTTCTTTTACCATCTAAAATAAACACATCGTTTAACCTTGTCCATGGAGTTTAATGAAGTGGTTTCATTTCAATTGAATAACCAAGATATTAACTTCAATAATGATAAAGAGGACCAATCCTTCCTCAAATTTTCCATTAATGACATGTCAATTGTGACGCACCCAATGTGCCCTACCTCACAACGAATATATGAAATCATGGTTTTTTTTCTGAAAATCTAAGTGTGTGAGTCATTAAATGTATTAATGATAATCTTAATGTCTAATTACCATTACACACACTTGAATATGGGAGTATATTATGACACCAAAAAATGTGAAATCCCTACTGGAGGGTCTATTCCCAAAATCTCTCGTCTTAGGGATTACCAATTGAAAACTTCCTAAGAAGAACCTCTATATTCATATGAGTAATTGCACCTCATATTCTATATACTATGTGTCTCAACATAATATATTATATGTTTATAGGACTGTATCTAATAATATATTCAAACCACTTAAAGGTTCTTATCATATCAGGGTACTAATATGACCTTATCAATTCGACATATACTCTAGGAAAGTATTACATAAAGACCATCAGAACAATGAAAAATATGTAATAATAAGTTTAATTAATATTCAACACATATATTATAAATGGAATCAAATTACAAATATTTATTCCTTGTAAACTAACTCCAATAAACTCCCACATGGACTAGATCAAAATTCTTATGACATTTAGTATATTGGACCTCACAAGATAATCATGTTTCTACTGATTCAGGGATTTATTCTGTAGGTACTCCATGTTATCTTACATGGAAATATCACCCAAATCCACATAACCTCTCTAAGAAAAATACCTCAAGAGATGATAATATTAAATTATTTTTTTAATCTATTGGTGTGACTTTGGATCTTTAATGAGATCAACTATTATTGTATTATCACAGTAGAGTGTGATAGGATCTTTACAGCTATGAACTACACTAATATCTTGGATGAATTTGTGTATCCATATTATTTAGTTCCCTTATAATCTATAATATACTTAAAATATACTGTATTATTGTGACCTGGGATTAATAAACATGGTTATTACATCATTTTAGAGGAATATTCATAATATTAAAAAATTGCATACCTGATGACCATAACAGTTTAGTGTATTTGGAAACATGGAACACAATATTCTAACTCGGTGAAAGATCTTAAATGTTTCCCACAAATATCTTCATATTTATTACTCCTACTAAAAACCATTCTTCAGGACTTCGGTAAAGGAAACATAAGACAGGGTGAGCTCAGATGATCATTAAGGGTAAATAAAGAGTTTACAAAATTATATCATGAACATAATGGTATAAAAACATGATCATAACATTTTAAGTATATACCATTCATACCAAATAATATACACATGACTCATCACATAAATATTTGAAGAACATACGGCATGTATCATAAGAGAATAAAGATTATGAGTCATTATAGCATAATCATAATAAAAAGACATATAATTTATATACCCTATTACTTTCTGTCAGGGGATATAAACATTGTAACCTATGATCTTATATACCATTTATCTTTACCAAATTTATTGGAGGGAGATATAGGTCCCACCCATCACATAATGAAATCACACATACAGGTGCCACAAGATAATAAAAATTCATCATATCATGAACCATAACATGAGATGGGTTTCATAAACATCATATCATAACCCATTAAGTGAAATGGGTATCATAAAAATTTCATCACATCATTACCTATGTAAAATAGACAAGTTTTATAACCATTTCATCATAGAATATCTCATGAAAGGAATCAGGTTTCATAAGTGTTTTATCATTGTATGACCCATGGAAGATAAATGAGTTTCATAAAAATCTATTCATCTTAATCATAAAAAATTTAAATAAATAATAATAATGGTTTCCATGGATGATATAACTATTAAATAATAAAATATAATGAATTATTTCATCTTATATGGAGATATATTTTGAAAGATCACTTTGAAAATTTCTTAAGGAAAGTAATATTTCATTTAAATTCACTTTTATAAAACATTTTCAAAATACTTTTAATTTAAAATAACATTAAAAACATATAAATTACACTTTGAAAATTTATTCAAAGAATTTCTTGGGTAAAATATTCTTTCAACTCTGAAAAAACCATTTAAAGAATATTTGTTTTTGAAAACATTATTCTTTGAAAAGATACTAAAAAACATATAATGAAAGGTTATGAAAACCATTTTAAAAACATTATAAAACATATAAAATTTTTAAAACTATTTTACTTGAAAATTATATTAAAATATAATTTATAAATTTTTTTTAAAAACATTTTTAAAGTAAATGGTTTTTTGAATAAAACGTATTTCTGACCGAAGATAGAGAGAAGGTCAGATTTTCTTAAAAACTCATTATTAATTATATTCACTAAAAAATAGTGTGTAAATGGTGACATTTCATGAATTTATAATTAATCAAAATATGAGAATAAATTTATTGATAATTATTGAGATATAGACTATAATATTGCATCAAAATAAGCATAATCATAAGTAATTCTGATAAACAATGAGATTATAGCAATAAAATCATACCACTTTGGTAACTTTGAATTATAATACTAATTAAATAATAACATTAAAAGAAGCATATAATATCATGAAAATAATAATAATCATGATATAACATGTCAATGTGGTAGTATATACACCTTGTAAAAGAATATAGGTTTATAACATAACATGTGTCTCAAAGAAGGAAAATTGAGACAATAATACTTTACTAATATGGTAACATTGAAATTTTATACTCCATGAAAGATGGATACTAAAATTGATATACATAAAATAATAATTTTATGTATAATAATACCAAAATACATTCATGGTTAGTCCATACAAAACATAAAATAAATAGGTGTTGAACATGGCTTTTATCTCATGGAAAATAAAAATTAGACAGAGATCCCTTACTACTTGAGTAATTTTTTAACAATGATATTCATGAAACAATATCATATTATGATCCTTTTAATATAATTAAATAAATTAAATTTATGATATAAAATTTCATATGTAAGTATATACACCACAAAAAGAAACTATTGGTGAATATGGGATAAGTCATTCCAAAATAAAAGTGAGACTAGAAATCCCCTTACTATAAGTCTTGACTCTCATAATACTTATTCAAGACTCATATATAATAAATATAAGTTTATTATAAATTTAACATATAACTATATTCATGTATATAATTCCATATGTGATTCACTTATGACTTTATATTACCATTTATTAGAAATTCCATGTTAAAGTCATGTTTTGGGTAATAACTGATTTGTTTTTTGTACATGTTTTGACTTATTATTAGTACTCCTACATAGATCGTGATTTAATTATTTCCATAATGTATAACAGAATATAAATATCATATATATTAAGTATATATGTATTTATAATAATCTGTAAAATATATAAATAGGAAATGAAATACACATTCCATGGAGATGGTAGGTCATACGTACTCATGAATGTTGTATCCATTTCTTCAAATTGAAAGAAAGAAAAGTAAATAATGTGTATATTTATATATATATATATATATTAATTATATTAGAATTATTATTTCATAATTATATAATTTTTTTAATAAACCCACATTTAATACTTTCCATGTAAAGCGTGAAACAATCATATCTCTTTGAGGAGGCAGTAGTCTACCCTACCACAAACCATGCTATCATATTCAAAAAAAATAATGAAGGAATGTGTTACATAATAATTAATATGAATAAATAAATCATATATATCATATATATCATATAAAAATAGTAATTATATAATTATTCCAAACCTTTAGATGTGCTAATGGATGAACGAACAACATCAGTTCGCAAGGCGGTAGTCCACTATACACACAAATGATTATTGTGTGTCCCATTTGATATAAGTGTCTAAAAGTACAGGTTAAACCCTTGACATAAAAACATATATAAGTATATTTAGGATACTGAGGTTATTATATAATCATGTAATAAGATTAATTTATTTTGTGGAGAAATATATAAAACAAAATTTCTCATTGAATAATGTTTACTCTTCTTTGGGTAACTCTTGTTGGATTACACCAATGGACTTACTTGGTTTGATTTAATCCCAAAGTGATTCTTATAATATGAGATGGTATATTTTTTAAGAATATTTTATAAGTATCTTTATGAGAAAAAAGGCTTTATAGGTGTGAATAAGTGAGGGGCTAAGTGCCTTTTATAGTGGGGGGAGTGGAATTCTTATAAATTAAAAAGGTAAAAAAAATATTGGGAGGTATCCCATACATAATGTTCCTCAAATAATAAACCAAAATCAAGAAAAACGATAATATTGTCTAAATATTTCCATCCAATAGGTTTTTTATAATTTTCTATGTTATTGTTCCCAATAAAATTAAAGTTTAACCACCATGTAAGCTCATTTTCACCTTAATCACTGTAATTTATTTTAATTTATTTCACTAGTATTTTTCTTAAAAAACTATGTTGAAATTTCAAGATATTAAAAATTATTATTATTAAAAATATGGAATCCATTTTTTCAAATTCAATTTATATAATTGGAGGAAATTAATTTAAAACTATTCCTGTATACAGGATGAGATGATGGGTTTTTAATGTAGAAAATTTTAGATGTTTGAAATGTTTTTATATCCAATTTAAAAGTTAAATTGAATAAAATAACATAATTTGGATTAATGTATATATAATTGATATAATTAAATCTTTAAACCAATTTA
Organism: Viscum album; assembly: GCA_963277665.1. Lineage (NCBI taxonomy): Eukaryota > Viridiplantae > Streptophyta > Magnoliopsida > Santalales > Viscaceae > Viscum > Viscum album. The sequence goes on along the minus strand of OY728141.1, from coordinate 1,518,122,846 downwards.
AAATATAATTTAACTATAATAATAAATTTAAATAAAATCTAGTTTTTAATTAAAATTCTATAATTTTCACTATTGATCAAAAAATGAGACTTCTCATTTTAATACCAAAAATTAATCCTAATAAAATTTTAATGATATGATTGAAAAATGATGTTAACTTTATCAAATTAAATTAGAAAAAGTTTCAAAAAATCATATTTAAATTATGTTCACCATTAATGGTGAAAAAACATCTTTTAAAAAATAGATTTTTTAAGAATGAAATTTAATTTATTCTTATCTCTTGTATATAACAAACATAGCATGAATCTTTCATATATCATATATTCAGTTCAATAAAATAAATCACAATGTTATATTCAGTGTTGTGTGAAATGAAAAATATCAAAAAGATTAAATTAGTTCAAAAAATAATATTTCACCTAATCTTGGGGTGTTACATTATACCCCCCATAAATTGAATTTCTCCCTCAAAACTCACTTGGGTCACAAAATGATTAATAAGTTAGAGTTAATTTCATATAAACCCACAACATAATAATGAATAAGAAAAATACCTTTAAAAACAATTTTGGAACATAACTGTTACCCAAATTAACTCATAACTAGGTTTCCACATAGGTGAAAATTTTGACATGGAAGAAAAGAAAAAATAATCATCGAATGATAAAGATCATTGATCTTAATAAAGTGGGAGATTTAGAGAAGGTTAACACCCATACAAAACTACAAACTATATAGGCATAAAAAACATCATTGATATCATCAAAATTTATGATATTAAGACAACCTTTTACTTTATTATCCTTTTACTGATTTTGAATGATTTTAAGGAATAAGATTTTCATACGTGATTTCATTCCATTTAATATGCACAATGTCACACTGTGGTTATTCCTTGATAAACTTACACTTTATCTGTTATTCCAGGAAATAAAGGTATATTTTTCATTCCTAAAGCACTAATAGATCATCAGGTTCTTGAATAGAATGATATGTTATTCCAAATGTCTTTAGTTGTCATCATAGAAATAAATTTATCACATATTATCCAATATAAACAAATCCTCATATGGAATGATGATACATTATTCTCTAAAACCACATCTAATGTTTCACATGAACCTTTCCATAAATGGTTAACCTTCTAAAACATCCCAAATATTAAAATCTAAAACATTAGAAACAAGGTCACTAAATTTCCCAAAGATCATCTTAACATTGATCCCCTATATATCATAAAGTAGATATTGGTTGTCACATACCAAATATGTGAATACCTTTATCGTGTATTCTCTTAAAACATGGTTACAAAATTAATTACTATAAATACTTTTTAAAAACATTCATGATTTATTATTCCGAATATTATTGGATATATTCATTAAATATAAAAAAATTAAACTTAATCCATGATAACATATACAATTTTCTAAATAAATCAACAACAAGTTCAATGGTAATATTTACTGTCCAATTTACTTTATCCGTATCAATCATCTCTTTTTACAAGATAAAAATAATTTTCACAATATCAAAAACACATTAAGTTTTACCTTTCCTTATTAAAAATATATCTTTTCAATTAAATCACATTTATAGTTCATCATCACCATTCCATATATTTTTCAAAATCCTTAATTGAAAGAACATACATCATGATTAATATAATATAACTCTTGAATTCCTATACATAGGCACTTCAATAATCACACTTCATTCTCAAACCACTAAATAGGATTCATCATCTTATTCCTTAATATCCCTTTCCTAAAATAATAAATAAGAATCATTTCTAATTTATTTAAAAATTATTATAAATAATACTAGTAAAATAAAACAAACATTTCAAATGTTTCTCATGGTCTCTTCATCATCAGTTACAAGGAAATTATTCTTACAACCATGAATATTTACTTAATTATATTTCCCCTAAGATATTTATTTATATAATTATCATACCTTTCACATCTAAAACATCCAATTTTAACCCAATTATTTATATTATCCTCCATTGACTAAAACTAGCAAGCATAATGTCAACTATAATTATCATATTAGAAAACCATAAAATCATGAAAATTACTTATAGAATTTATAAATCATGAAATTTAATTCTTTATCTATTAAAACACATGTTTATCCTATTTCATTCATAGTAATCTTCTTTTTAAATCTATCAGGATGGTTCTTAATGAGTTTGTAAATTCCCAAAGCATATCCCTTTATAGTGTCAAACTAGGTGTGCAGCAAGGCTAATTGTCGTTCACTAGTTCATGGTCGATTCAAGCTTAATATGGTGTTTTTGTGGTTGTTACCTCAATATAAATATGTTTTAGAGACACATACACTTTTATTATCCTTACAGGTGTTTATTCCTAGGAAACCACTCACTACCAAAATTCTCAGACATTTTACTAATAATTGATTACTCCTTAGAAGTACCCTTAGATACATCCCTATACATATCCTTAGAAATATACCTTGGGATCTCACTAAGGTTTTCTTATCCCGGTTTCCAAATCTTTACTAAACCTTTCCTTTTATACAAACTATATTGACCTAGGCTTAACATACATGGATATTACATCATTTTTGATAAATATTCAGCACAATACAAAAGTACATTCTCTTGGACTACAATAGTTTAAAGCCATTGTCAAAATAGGACACAATACACTGACTATGTGAAAGATATTAAATATTTCCCACAAAGATATTCACTTTTTGTCCTCCTACTTAAAATAATTCTTCATAACCTAAGGAAAGGAAACACAATAATTTGGGACCTAAAATGATCATCATGGGTAAATAAATGATATATGTAAGCATAACATGAACATAAGGGTATGAAAAGATTATAATAACATTTTAATATCATACAATGCATATAAAATATCATACACATGAGTCATGGAATAAATATTGGAATAACATAAGACATGAATCATAAGGTAATCAAGAGCATGATCCATGAGAGAATAAACATAAGAATAATAAATATAATTTTTGGAATACACAAAATCATAGAAAATATTATTTCAATTATACCTACCAATACCTTCATAACGTGTTAGGGATGGGCTAATCACCTGTGTACCTACTTTAGGCTTAATATAAACTCATATTTACCATATTGTTTTGGGATTGGGATTCCCTCTCATATATGCTCTTGTTATAGGATTGGGATAAAACCTTTTTACCCTCTTGTTTTTTTATTGGTATATAACACATTGGCCCTATTTTTTTAGGATTGGGCTACAACCCATGTACCCTATTATTTTTAGGATTGGGATACAAACTGGGTACCCTCTTGTTTTTGATCTTGGGATACAACCCGCATACCCTCCTGATTTTGGGAATGGGAAACAACCCATGTACCCTCAAAAATCTTATACCGATTCTCATTACCCAATTAATTTTAGGTAGATATTGGTCTCACCCATCACATAATAAAATCATATATACAAGTTTCAAAAGATAATTAAACATTCATTATATCATGAGCCTTGAAAAAATATGGGTTTCATAAACATCATATAATAACCCATTAAATGAAATAGTTATCAGAAACATTTCATCATATAATTACCTATGTAAAAGATATAATTTTTATAATAATTTCATCCTAGAATTTACCATGAAAGCAAGTGGGTTTCAAAAGCCTTTTATTGTGGTGTAACCCATAGAAGAGAAATAGATTTCATAAATATCATTTTATATTAAATATAAAACATTATAATAAATAATAATAATGTTTCACTTTGATTATATCATCAGTAAATTATAAACTATAACAAAGTATTTCATCTTAGATGGAAAATGATTTTGAACGATCACTTGGAACCTTTTTTATGGGAAATTATCTTTCATTTAAAATAACTTTTATAAAAAAATTTCAACAACATTTTAATTGAAAATAAAATTTATAACATATAAATAAATATTTTAAAAATTATTCAAAACATTTCATATTGAAAATTTTATTTACACTTTGAAAAACGTTTTTTAGATTAGAAAACATTTTGAAATCATTATTATTTGAAAATTATCTTGAAATTTTATAAAGGATGTTTTTAAAACCATTTTAAACGCATTATAAAAAATAAAACATTTTAAAATTAACTTTCCTTGGTAATTATCTTGAAATATCATTTAATAATATTTATTAAAAATATTTTTAAAAAACATTGTTCTTGAATAAAACATTTTTGTTCTTGAAGATAGAGATAAGAATATATTTTCTTAAAAACTCTTTCTTAATTAGCTTAAGCACCAAAGAGTGAAACAATTGTACCATTACATGAATATATCATGAATATATCATGAATAAATATAGGATAATAAAATTATTGAAAATTAATGAGATATATATCATATATTTTATCAATGTAAGCATAATAATAAATAATCCTCATAAATGATGAGATTGTAGCAATAAACTCTTACCGCATTGGTAACTCTGAATCATGATCTTATTGAAAGAATACCATTACAAGAAGAATATAATAACATTAAATTAAGTAAAATGTTGATATAACATTTTAAATTATCAATATATACACCTTATAAAAGAATATAGGTGTGTAACATAACATGTGTCTCAAAGAAGGAAAATGAGACAAAATTACTTTACTGATTTGGTATCTTTTGAACTGTAAATACCATGAAACATAGATACTCAAATAGAATTGTAAATAAAAATAATTTCAATTATAATAAAAAAAAATAAATTCATTTCTAGTAAAAAAACTACACAAAATAAATATTTAGTTAACATGGATTGTGTTTCATGAGAAATAAATGTGAGATGGAGATCCCTTAGTACTTGAGTAAATTTTGAATCGTGAGATCCTTTAAATAATAACATTGATTGAAACTATTAATATAATTAAATAAATTATATTCATGATATAACATGTAATAGGGAATATTATACACCATATAAAAGAAATGAGGGGTGAATATAGAATAAGTATCACGGAAATAAAAGTGAGCCCAGAAATCCCCTTACCTTATGTCTTGACTCTCATAACACTTTTTCAAATCTCCTATATAATAAATATAATTTTATTATCAATATACCAAATAAAAATATTAATATATATAATACCATATTTTATTAACTTATTAATTTATATTACCCATTAATTATCAATTCCATGTTAATGTTATGTTTCATGTAATAACATCTTTTTTAACATGTTTTGACTTGTTATTCTTGACCGTCTTACATAGATTGGGATTTCTTTATTTATAGAATGTAAAACATGATATAATTATAAATTATATTAATTATATATGTAATAATATATAAAATATTAAAATAGTAAATGAAATACATAGTTCATGGAGACGGTAGGTCATACATACGCATGAATATTGTTTCCATTCCATATCGTATTGAGTGAATTAAAATTAAATGATGTATATATATATATGTGTGTGTGTATGTGTGTATGTTATCATTATAGTAGAATTATATTTTCATAAATATCCCATATGTTTATTAACTCCATATTTAATACATTCCATGTAAATCATGAAGGAACCACATCGCTTTTAGGAGGCGGTAGTCCACACATCCACAAATGATGTTATCGTATTCCAAAATATGGAAATCATGAAGAAATTTGTTATATAATAATTCCATAAGCATAAAAAACATAAATATAATACATATCATATAAAAAGAGTATTTTTATCATTATTACCACCCTTTAGATGTTGTGAAGGAAGAATGAATGGCATTGGTTTGTGAGGTGGTAGTCTGATATACACACGAATGATGATTGTGTATCCCATTTGATGGAAGTATATGTAGGTTTTAGGTAGAGATACTAACATAAAAACATATCAGTATATGTATTAAACCTATGTTATTATATAATAATTCAATAATAATGAATTAAGGGGTGGTGAAAGAAATAAAATGAAAGTGATCATTGATAAATTTCACATCTTATTTGGGAAACTCCTTTTGGTTATCACCAAAGGGAATCCTTTGTTTACATTATTCCCAAATTAAGTCTTCTAGAATGTTATGAGGGATGTTTTTATATGATTTTTGTAGGGTTTTTATAATTCAAAATTCCTGATATATGTGAATAAGTGAGGAGTGAGTTCTTTTTTATAGTGGCGGAGTAGTGGAATTCATGTAAATATAAAAGGTAAATACTATTAGGAGAACTCCCTTACATAATGTTCCTAAAATAATGTCAAAAAATCAATAAATTTTTGTATATGGTCGAAATATTCCTATCTAATAGGCTTTGTATAATGTTATAGGTCATTGTTTCTTTAATATTAATGTTTAACTACTAAGTAAACTTATTTTCTATTTAATCATTGTAATTAATTTTAATTTATTTCATTATTTTTTTGGTAAAAAACTATGTTGATCATTCTAGACATTTAAAATTATAATTTTTCAGAATATTGAATCATTTTTATCAAATTAATTCTATAGAAGTGGTAGAAATTAATAAAAAATTAATCCCATGGAAGGGATGAGATTATTGGTTTTTAAAGTGGAAAAGTTTAAATGTTTGAAATGTTTTCATATCCAATTTCAATGTGAAATTGATTCTAATTACCATAAACTAATTTATGGATATATATTTTATAAAATTAAACATTATAAAAAAATTATAATATGATTTTACTATATAAATAAATTTGATAAAAATTTAGTTTTCAATTGAAATTCAGTAATTTTCACTATTCATCAAAAAATAAAACTTCTCAGAAAAATACCAAAAAGTAACCTTGATACAATTTTGAAATTAAATTTTAGAAAATAAAGTTTATTTTATCAAATTAAATTTCTTAATGTTCCAAAAAATAAAATGTCAACTAACGGTGCCATTAAAAGGAGGTAATGATTGGTTTTAGAGAAATACAATTTTTAAGCATAAAATTATATTTATTCTTAAATATTGTCTAGATTACACATAATATGAATATTAAATATATATTATATTTATTTAATTAAAATCATTCAAAAAAATTAATTCAATTAATTTTTTTAGATGGAACTGTTGTGATAAAAATAGTTTTATATAAAGTGATTTCTGATATTTTCAAAAGGGTTTTACTTTCATTTCTATTTAATCAATCAAAAAATAATTAATAAAATATATATGTTTAAAATATATTTTAACAATTTTTTTAATATAATTTATATCCTACATTCCAATGGCTAGGTAAAAATTATCATTTTAGATAATAATATTTTAAATAATATATCAGGTTTCATTTAAACTCAGTGTTGCATATAAATCAAGATAAACTTAGTATTGTGTGTAACATAGGTTAATCCGGTGCTGTGTGTAGAAAATTTTTTAATTCTATTTTAGTGTAACTAAATACATTCTAAGTGATTTCATGTAACCCAAGCGATATTCAGTGTGGTGTCAAATGAAAAATATATAAAATATTAAATTAATTCAAAAATATATATTTCATAAAATCGTGGGGTGTTACATGTAGAATCTAAAACCATATCCTACTTTCAATTATTCTAGCTCACATAACCTCCATTAAAAAGGAATATGTATCTGGTTTGTGACTTTATGTCATCTTGATTTCTTTATAAACGATCATATGCATATCCTATGAAGACTGCTTTTGTATCTCCTCCAAAAACTAGAAACATATCCTTTGTATACCATAGATACTTAAGGATAGTGTTGACTTCTATCAAATGGAAGAAACCTGGGTTAGTTTGATATCTTCCTACCTCACATAATGAATAGGAGACATCTATTCGAGTATAGTGAATATCAAACATGACCAACCATTCGTTGATGTGTATAGAATATTTTCCATTATATTTCTTTCCTCATGTATATCAGGAAACATATTCTTGGAATGATTAATTCCATGTAACACTAGAGAAAATCCCATCTTGTATTTTTTTATAGTGAATCTCCACACTATCTTGTTAATATATGAACTTTGACTTGGGTTGATCAGTCTCTTGGGTCTATCATAACAGATCATTACCACAATAATATATTCAACCTCACCCAATCCTTTCATGGAGAATCATTTATTCAATAATTCATTAATAGACTGAAAGTATGATATTCTGTTTCCAATAAGTAAAATTTCATCAATATATTCTATTATGAAAATAAATTCACTTCCACAATTTTTTTTAGACATAAGGATCACATTTTTTATTGATGAAACCAAAACCTATTATGGATTCCTCAAAAAGAGTGTTCCATAACCTGGATTCTTTCTTTAATCCATAAATGGATTTTTTAAAACTTTACAACATTTTGGAATCCTTTAGAGTCATAAAACCCTCATCTTCTTTCATATAGACATCCTTCCAAAGGTTCCCATTAATTAAGACCATTTTAACACCTATTAACCAAATATCATAGTCATGGTAAGACTCAATGGAAATTTGAATTCAAATAGATTTCAATATTTCAACTAGTCAAAAGGTTTTGTCGTAGTCAATTCCTTAATGTTGTATAAACCATTTTTGAATTAGTAATTCCTTATAGGTATTTTCTTTTACTACCATTTCCATTTTATTATTTAATTCCCTTTTGAAACCAAAGGGATTTACGTCCACTAGATGATCTTCCAAAATCCAGACATAGTGTTAGTACATGGATTCCATTTCATAATTCATGGCATCTTTCCTCTTCGAAATATTTGTTCCATATACCAATTCCTTTCATGTTAGATGATAAATATTATCAACTAATAATGAGCAACAATCCTTAGTGACTAGAAACCATACCGATCTGGTTGTCTAACCTATATTGTACTCCAATGTAGTACTTGTGTCTCTATATTAGTTTCTTTATCCATGGGGCTTTGTGGAATCTGTTTTTGTGCCAACTCTTGTTCACCTTGAGCCTTAACTTCATCAAACTCTATCATGATACAATAATAAATTTTAGATATGTTCCCCCTCTTAAGAAATATGGCGTGTCTATATACTATTACATTTTTATATGAGGTTCATATAGGTAATATACACTTGTTTATTTGGGTTATCATATAAAGGTACACTTTGTTCATTGGGGTGCAAGTTTTTTTACCTGAATAGGCCTTAAAAAATTATTTGAATCCTTGCACTTGTAAGTATAAAAACACAGGTTTATTTCTATTCCATAAATGATATTTTATACAATCATTATATTTCATTGGAACTTGGTTTAGTATTTGTGATGGTGTTTGGTAACTTGTTTCCCCAAAAGGATAATGGAATAATTGTATGAATCATCATTGATCTTGTTATATCTAACAAGGTGTGGTTTCTCCTTTCACGTAAACTGTTCCATTGAGATTTATAAGGAGGAGTGTGTTAAGGTAGGACCCCAAAATCTCATATGTAATCAAGGAATTATTGATTAAAATATTCTCCACCATGGAATAAGTGGGTTTTCTTAATCTTCTTACCAATCTAGTTCTTAACTTTATTCTTGTTTTCCATTAATTTTTCAAAATAATTTGTCTTATACTATATTATGAATACATAACCATAAATACTAAAAATATCTTTGAAAGTTATGAATCATGAGTACCAAACCCTTACTTCAATAGGAAATGGTGCACACACATCTATATGAACTAATTCAAGAAGATATTTGTCCCTTACACCTTTTCAACTAAATGAAGATTTGGTCATTTTACCTTGTAAACATGTCTGATATATACCAACTGTTTTTATTTAAAAATAATCAAAATATCCCTATTGGTATAATTTATTCAATAACTTTTCATTTGCATGAATTAGATAATAATTACATATTTTGGTGTGGTATGAGTCATGTGAAGATGTTTCATTATCTCTTTTCGTTACTTGATCTGTGTAATACAACATGGAAAAGACCATTATTTAAATGTGATTTACCATTAAAAATTATCTTTTCATAAAATAATAAACCTTTATTTATAATATTGAAAATATAATCATATGTATGAAGTATTGATATATAAATAATTTCCTTAATAATTGAGTCACATAATAAAAATCCTTTAAAATAAAGATCATTATGTTCAGAAGCATGAGGTGGTAATACTTGATAGCTACAACAGCAAGTTTAGCTCTGTTGGAAGCTCATAGATCTACCTTCCCTTAATCAATATTTCTAAATAAAACTGTTTCCTATATTTGAATATATATATATATATATATGAACCACACGATTTATCAAATACCAAGTTTGTAGAAAAAGATAAATTCCACTTGATAACAAACACAATTGAAGCTTCTCCTTTCTTACTTATATGGGTGCAATTTTTCATCTATTAGACCTTCTTTCCATAGGAAAAACAAAATGAATCAAGTCCCCTTGCTATACCGTTGATATTACTCTAATTGTAAGGGCCTGAATATTCTTTGGGATTATATCTCTTCACTTTCCCTTTTTTTTCACCATAAGTGCCAAAGGATTTTCATGTTTCTTCTTCTTGTCAAAGTGGAAAATAAGAGTGAAAATATTTGGAAAATACTTTGCAATTTTGTTCCTATTAAAATTTACAAAAAATCTAGATAAACTATGAGATATTAATTCCATAATGAGTTTGGTTCCCACTTATTAAAGAACATTAAAACCTATAACATATAGGTGATCATTGTAGCCAATGAGATTTAATACTTGATGCATTGCGGGGGAACCCTCTCTAAGATTTATATGAAAGAGATCCTTGGAAATCTAAAACATCTCTTATATAGCTCTCTCCTAGTAAAGAACATAGAGGTTATTAAGTATTTTATATGAATCCATGTTTTCATGACACATTGTGTGTCTACTATACGTATACGAAATCATTAAAATTTGAACTTTCACCATGTTACTCAAATGTTTTCCATACACGAGGAACACTTTATCACTCACCTATGGTGTAGGTGGATCAGGAAGTGTGGATTCTAGCATGTAAGATTTTTTTCATGGAACAAAACAACTGGATAGGGTCTAAACTACTCCTAGAAGTTACTACATGTGAGAATATTGTCATTACATAATATAGCTCTAATGGATAGTGTAGATGAAAAACATTTAATTTTTTTCTATAATTAAAAGAGTAAATTATTAGTATTTTTCTTGATTATAAAATATATGAGAAATAATAAACTATTTTATTTAATTAAATCTCCAACAATTTTATCAAGTCCCAATATCCCTCACTGTTGCGCTTGGAATATCTAGTTTCTAGGACATTGAAGTTTCAATGATCTGTATTCACTTTCCCATAACCCCAAAGAGTGTTGGTAAAGCTATATGAAGGTATTTTGGTAGGATGGTTTTTTCCAACTATGAGCCCGCAACTCCTTTATCCATTTAGTGGACTCCACTATCCTGAAATCTTGAATTAGATTTCCCCAACATTTTCCACCAGGTTCCATAATGTCTATATAGGGATAATTCTATTGATGTAATGTGGTTATGAAAACTCATAACCTTCATAATAACTCCAAATCAAAATTAATTTTCCCAGTGAGGTTTGGTGCAACACATAGTTCTAGGGATTTTATTCCTAATATAGTGATGGAAGGCCAAGTCTGACATAGTATATATTTTAGGGATATAAATTTATTCTGCCTAATTTTTAACTTTGTTTATCCTTCATATATCATTTTAATATTAATAAGATTTTACTTAATCAATTAAACATGATGAATAAAAAGTTTACACACAGTCCATTTATTTAAATTTTATCATTATAAAATACTTCAATCATTTATGTGATCACGATCTTCCATACCCATAATTAAATAATGCATAGACAGAAACAAATAAAAAACATGATGACATGTTCATGAGCTTTATCTAATTCTTGGTTTATTGAGCAGAAATTAAATCAATCTATGACATAGGGGACATAAATCTTTTTTCTAGTCATGGAATGGGTTACATAATTCCACCTATCCACTTATGTAACAGCTGGGTTGGCATAATTATGGTTTTTTCTTTAAGAGACTCAACATTCCTTAAGGAACTCCTTTAATTATAATAATTTATAACTCTCACATAGGTTAAGGGAACTAAAGGATTTGTTAAAGGGTAATTACATAAATATCCTTGGACACATAGGTCCAACATAATAATGATGGGAGGTATAAATCACAAAAGACATCAAATTTAATTTAATAATAAATAATTAAAAATCCAAGAAATAAATAATATTAAATAAATTCTAACATATACATTAGCCTTGGTATATCTCATGAATGGTCAAATATGAAACTTATAAACAAAAGAAAATGACTAACATTCATTTTATTATTAATTATTTATTATTATGATAAACGAGCTTAAATTGATTGATTAATTAATTAATTAATTTCTATTTGTCTTAATGACCATAAAATATGGTTTTAATAGAATTTGTGGAAAATAAATGGAAGAACAAAAATTTATGATTATATTAAAATATATTAATTGAACTTATAAAATTAATTAAAACCATTATTAAATTGTCAAAAACAATTGGTTCTAGTCAATATAATAAGGTTTAATGCTAAATTTTTTAATTTAACGTAATTTAATTATTTGAATTTACTAGGAGACTATATTTCATGTAATATCCAACCTCATGCCATGTACCTCAATTTTCATGTATCTAGGGTAAATATCATGGGATTTATCATGTATTGTGTCGATACTACATAAAATTTACTAATGAGCTACAAGACATGTTTTTGGATTACTGTGTGCTTGAGAAATGTAGATGGGTCTTTAGTGTGTATTTTTTGTAGATTAAATGGTCTGTATAGACTAACTACACACCGTATTGGATGAATGTTGCATGCTTGTGTAGCCCACCGAAAGTCTCAGAATGTTCTCATGTTAGATACTAAAAAATGTGTGCACTCCAGCTATATGTTATGTATCTCTAATTTCATGTGTCCAGATAACTAGACTGAGGACTCAACATGTATATGAGATGCAGGAATTGATGAACTACACACTGTGTAAACTGGAAAAATATTGTGTATGTCATTAATTCTCTAACTGTCATCCTCAGGTGGTTTGACCCTGAATAATAACCACATGTATTTTTCAAATTTTTCCAATATTCCATGTGGACTATATGGCTTTTACACTGTATACACACCTTTTAATCTAACAAACTATGTGCCAAGATAGAAAGTCAACACATGGAATACACCACATGTAATAATTGTGTGGCATGTCTTATATCCAGCAGCATGTCTATGTTCATTGTATTAGGATACATTATGTGTACTCCAGCTACACTCCATGTAACCCTGTCTTACCAGCTAAATATTTGGTAGTTTCTGATGGAATCTATAATCATTCTTCATTTTTTATTAAAACTTTTTGAAAATGAAACATTGAACGAACGTGATTAATATGTAAATAAAATTTTATTTTTAAAAAGATAAAATAATGAATAATATGAAATAAAAATTCAACCACAATTTTATATAGATAAAAAATCAAATAAATAATTATAAATGTAAATTTTAGTTCTATGATAGAAAATTTAGGTTCAGTTCATGACGGAAGCATGCGTTGGTGGGTGATATATTAAAATTTATTTTAATATTTATTTTTTAAAAACCCCAAGTGAGGATCTTTCATGCCAAATTTATAGTTAATTTATTTAATGGTAGAAGATATAAATACCAGATATGATAATTATTTCTTCGATATAGATGTCGATCATTCAAAAAAACACATTTGGATTTCCATCATTATTCTATGAGGATCCAAGTATAGAATCCTTCTAGTAGTGATCCACATGTGCTTCTTTGATCTCCAAGAAATTCCCATTGATCTCTAGGTGCGAGCACCACAAATTGATTATCTTGAATTATTCTTGTTGTTTTCATATCCTTCAATATTGAAGGGAACTCTATTGTATTTCAAATTATTTATAGGAGGATAGAATGTGAGAGTTGATATCAGTTTTTGTTTTTAATAACAATTCTCAAGTTTCAATTTTTAAATGAAATACATAACAGGAATAATGGTCTATTTATAGATCTAGGGTTTAGGTTAAAATAATTTTTTTATAGCATGTCAACCCCAAAATAATATAATAATCCTTAATAAACCTCATTACACATTAATAATAATGTTATTATTATTTTTTCTTGTTTTCCAAGTTGTAGAATAAAAAATATTATTTTACAACTTGTTAATTAATATTTGTCACCAAACATAGTCTTGGTCCATTCGAACTCCTATAGATTTTCTTGAACTCACTAATAAATATTTATTTTAAATATTTCATTCTTCAATAAACATGTTTGGTTAAAAAATATGAATAAAATTATCCTGCAATCATGAGAATAATATTTATTTAATTATTTAATTTCAAATATAATTTAATCGAGATCATTGGAAACAGATAATGTGTGAACCTCTAGGATTCTCTATATTTTCCATCAGGTGGTATTTCCTAAATTCCAAGATTACTATCATGAAATGGGTCATGGAATCCAAAGGAAGTAAATTTATATCATAATGATGTATACCATAAACAAAATCACACTGTGTAATATAATCCCTTTATCATATTATCCCATCAACTAGGTTTCACATCTATATCACCAACATATTTTCTAGATATATATTTCTTTTACTTTCTGAAATAAATTCTTCATTTCACCGTGGACATAGAATTTAATCTGATGGTTTTATTACAATAAAATGTTTGAGATATCTACTTCTATAAATATGTAAGGGATAAATCCATCCTCAACTTATCCATTAATTACATATCAATCACAATGCACCCAACATTCCTTACATTGTGGTAAACATATTGAATCTTGGTTTTCATCATAAAACCGTTGTACATGAGTCAGGAAATGCATTAATGATAATCATAAAGTCTAAGGACCATTACACATGGTCGCAAAAAAGAATATCTGATTACACCGAAACATGTATTATTCTTACTGGTGGGTCTATTCTCATAATCTTCCAACATGGAGATTACCTAGTGTGAACTTCATGAGAATAATCATCATTTAATTATGAGTACTCACAATTAACATTCAATACATTATGTTTTCCATCATAATACGTTATCCGACTGTAGAACTATATTTAAGAATATCATCATTTCACTTCAAGGTTATCATAATAACGGGGAAATGTGATGAACATATCAATGAAATGTATAATCAATGAGATTATTACACTCGATTCATGAATAATAATGAACAATATATAATAGTAATCTTTATTATTCAATATGTAATGACCCCAACTATTATAAATAAAATCCAACTGTGATTAAATTAAATATCTTATTATGTAATATGGTTTTAGAAAACCAATGCACTTATTTGGTTTTATTATTTCCTATCAAATTTAATTTACCATTAAGAATCATTACCATAGATAATATAGTAATTGGATAGAGATCACATGATTAGTATAAATATAGGGTTTCAATAAATACAATTGTCACAAACTAAGGAAATAATATCCCCAACTAGTACGATTATACCCTATGAAGACCATTTGGTAGAGATTCCAAGGGAGATAGAATGAATGGGATTTTCACTTGATCAAGACTAAGATAATATCCAACAACTTTAGAATTATCGAATCTATTTAAAGGATAAGTTAAATCTTATAGATATTCCAACCCAAACCATGTGTGCCAAACCACCCCATGAAAGTGTGACCATCATGCACCTTACTATTACAGGGTTTTCTACTGTATTAGAGGGATATGTTTCAATAACCTTTCAATATGAGTGTGTACATTATTTTTTAGAGAATAATGAATATATTTCCATTCTATATTATTAGTTTATAAATTATTTTTATGTTGATACAATAAAACAAAAATAATATTTTTGGCTAATATTCAAATTAAATTAATGAATTTATTTTTATAATTAATGGATTTTTGACATAAATAATATTTTAACAAAATATAATTATTAAAAATCATAAACATAAATGATCATATAATTTTTATGAAGAAAAATATAATTTTTATAAGCGTTTGAAAACTATTATTGTCAAAAAACCCATCATTTCTCAATGAATGAAAATTTTAATATAAAATTGTAAATTCACATATTTAGAAAATTATATAGACAAAATAATTTTTTTTGTGAATAATATTGTCTAAATTATCCAATGGTTGATTTTTCCTAATTTTATGAGATAGTCGAAATTTTGGGGAAAAAATAAAATACGATATAAATATAATTTTTATATTATGACATCATAATGACCCAAAATGATTTAATAAATTCTATAAATAGTATCCAAAACCAAAAATATGTTTTACAAGTAAAATAACGTGATTATATTTTTATTTTATTAATTTTATAAATCCATTATGTATCCTCTAGGAACATTAATTTATTTTATGGTTTTAAAATCATTTCTTTATACGTATGACTCACTATTACGCAATCAAGGGAGATATTTTATTAATTTCATCCCTTTGACATATAAAATAATTGAAACCACTCCCATTTGGAAGAAACCATTGGAAAACCCCTAGTAAGGTTTGTGATTTTGGTTATTTTATTATATATAGTCGAAAACCTAATTTTGATAAATGATAAAGAATTCCCCACTCATTTCTGATATAAACCCACCGAGGATCCCATTTTTATTCACTAAAAATACAAGGATAAAATACTTACTCTACACTCACCTTCTATAGTCCTTCCAATTTTTCCCCAATCTCTCAATAAGATCCTACCAATCATTTGGAGTCACACAATAAAATAAGGGATCCTCACCTTCTTTTCTTTATTCAACATTCTTTATTGTATTATGCTTTCTATTTCCAATTCCTAATATTCAGATATGTATTTCCATTCTCCTATTAATATAAAATCTTATTTTCAACTTATGAGGTTCCCCTTTCTCTCTCATCAACGCATTTTATGAATTTTTAAGTGGCATCGTTATGCTACTGAATTTTCACCATAATCTTCTATTCCAAAACAATTATGTAGTGAATAACATACCATTTCCTATCAAGGTTGTTCACCATTAAACACTTATAATTCATTTAATTAGGAAATACATGTAATCAATATACACTCCATAATCATTTAAGAAAATATAATGATGAATGAATACATGTTGTATGATTAATGTGGAAAACTTAAGCATGAGATTGAAATGAATGTGACAGGTGCACCCTGAATTATAGAGCGCTCCACTACATTGGGTAATGTTTAGTATCATGATATTTCATTTTTTGATAGTGGGTGAACCTGATTCTTTTATGGGTTATTGTAAATCATTATGTCTTGGTATTTATCCTTGACCTATTTTTATGATGCAGTATTATAATTTTTTGTCACATTTCCCATGTTTCCTTTATGAATACCATGCTATATCATGTCTCATTGTTCATGTTTGTTATTATTACTGATTTTTTATATTACTATTGTCACAAATGTATTATTCTATTCATGTTATTCCATCTTTATTCCCTTACTGGGCCTTATGTATTACCCTTTCTTATGTATGTCATTAGGTTATCCTAAGCAGTTTTAAGTTCAAGCATGTTAAAAATGATATCAATAAAGATGATATTTTTTCGTATTTTTATGTTTTTATATAATGAACCTAATTCACAAAGACACTATACTTATCAATATTCAGGGTTGTATTTATTGTAACCTTATATAATAAATCATGTATTATTGTGAAATAAATATTAGGGTTGGTATAGTTGGTATGAAATGAAAGGTTTAGTTATTTTAAGGATTATTATTAGAAAACTCTAGTAAATGACTTAGAGATAAGACTAATTATAAGAAAACAAGCATAAATTTTGGTAAGTATAGATTAATTGGTTTATCAATAAAATACATATATGTCTTTATACTATAATTGGATGTGGCTTTAGAACATATGTACATAGGGGTAAACCTTGAAAACACTGCATTGAGAAAGACTCAATCGAGAACTAGTGCATGAAAATGGGCCTTGCAGCACACCTATTTAGACACTCCCGTGAGATATGCATGGGTAAATTCATAATCTCATTACAAACCATTATTATGGGAAAAAATATTTCCCATATGAATATATGTTATGAAGTGGATCATATATACCATAGATTTAACCCTAGAAATTCATAAGTTAAGGAAATACTTTTAATTTATGTGTTATATCTTCAACGTCATTGGATTCGTATTTATGTGATTAATAGTTTAAAAATACATGTCTCTAATTTTACATTTATTATACACAATGGCCAGAAGTAGGAGGAATCATTTAGAAAATCATTGTGATGGTAAATGTGATAATTCACTCAATGACATGCCCCTCCCAATGGTATAGGGATCAAAAACATTGAAAAGATACTCTCTTAACTGACTTAGGTTTTGAATATAATCTTGGATCAATAGGAACACCTAAATTCTCCTAATAAATAACAAAATGTGATTGAGTCCTTTCTTTGAAAAAACGCCTTTTAATTTCAATGGATCTTATGATCCCTTCACTATGGAATAATGGATCAACTCTATTGAAAATATCTTCTCCATACTTCAATGTTCTAGTAAAGAAAAGGTTCTACTAGATGTTTACTGTATCGAGGGACAAGTTGATTAGTGGTGTATATTGGTCAAGAATTTGAAGCCTGAGTAATAGTTCAATGTTATAGTGTGGAAGGAATTCCATAAAAAAAATTGAGAAATATTTTCCTCATACCTTCTGACTTAAAATGGAAAGAGATTTCCTATACCTAAAGATAAAATATAAAGTATCTATTAGGGTGTATGAGGATAACTCCAAAATACATTCACAATATGCCTCCTATATTTTTGTTACCCATTAATGAAATGATGACCTATACTTTGGTGGGATAAAAATTAGTTTATGAAAATACCTTGAAATCCGAGACTTTGATAAATATGGGAAAATTTTCTGATGCTCCCTCAAAGTTTAAATGGATATTAGCTGACCTCATGAGTATCACAGGGATTTGAAGTAGAAAGTGGAGTTTAATTATGGAAGTCCAATGAAGAAATATAACAGTGCCAAGAAATTTCAATAACCCAATTGTCAAATGTGTGGAAAAAATAACCCAATAAACTGAATAAGGGAGATTTATAAATGCTTTATGTGCGGGAAGGAAGGGAACATAGCTGGAGACTGTCGACAAGAGAGTGCCACTAATGTGTTGGAGGATAAGAATTATCCTATCAACCCATAGTGTATTTTTCATTTATTCAACTTCAAATAACCAAGGTGGTTTTTAAACCAATGCACTAATACTACGGTTTTGGATACAACCAACAACCTCCAAGATATGAAGTGAAATATTTTTCAATCACAACCGCTAAGGTTGATCCTAACAATGAAGTGGTGAAATGTACTATATTTATTCCTTAAATAATAGTGAACAATATTTTTTAGTCTAGTTCTACACATTCCTTTATATAATAAAAGTTTAGTAGAACTATTCAAAAATCACTTCGAATCAAGGAATTAGAGCTTTCGGTGAAAACTAAAAATGGAGAAATTATTTCATCCCAAGTATATAACTCCTACGCTATCAAATATTGTGGGATAAAAATTCCAAAAAATAATACTCTCTTTGGTGGAATATGATGCAATTATTGACATGAATTTACTTTCATTATATTGATCCACCAAAAAATTTCATGAGAGGTAAATCACTCTCCATATTATGAATAATCCTTCAATTATATACTAGTGAATAGAGGAGGATTAATATTATTCACAAATAATATATCAAGAATGGATATTATTTCCCTATGAGTAAGTGTATCTGTAAAAATTGATTTAGTCTATGTAATTAATCATCCTTGAAAACATTACCATTATGAGGGAATATTCTAATGTGTTTTCCAAAGAATTGTCCGGCCTTCCTCCTAGCCGAGAGGTTGACTTTTTCATTAGAGATTATACCTAGATAATTTCCATTATCTTAGACTCCTTATACAATGGTTGTTGTGAAACATGAGGTGATGAATAAATAGAAGAAATAGCTATAGGAGAATCTGGATAAAGGGTCCATACACCCAAGTGCTTCACCTGGGGGGTACACTAGTCCTCTTCAACAAGAAGAAGGATGGGTCAATGTGCATTTTCATTGATTATCTTGAGATCAACATGATCAAAATAAATAAAAAGTATCATCTTCCATTGATTGATGACCCACTTAATCAATTATATAGAATAATACATATCCAAGGTGGATCTGTGGTAGGGATATTTCCAAGTTCTGGTGAAGAAGGAGGATATCCCCAAGACTTCTATTCGTACAAGGTGTTATAACTATGTGTTCATAGTAATTCCATTTGGACTCACTAATTCTCTAGAATTATTCATGTCATTGATTAATAAAGACTTTAGATATTACCTTAAAAAATTAGTCTTTATAGATGATATTCTAATATTTTCTAAAACCAAGGAGGAGCATGAGGAGCATCTGAGCACTATGCTAAAGACCTTAAGAAAGGAGAATAGTTTTGTAAAGTATAAAAATTTATGTTCTAGTTAACGTAATTCTATATATTTGGGAATATCATTATAAGAAATGGGATATCCATAGACCCTTAAAAGATTGAAGGAATTTACGAATGGGTTAAGTCAATATATGTGATAGATATCTATAGTTTACATGGATTCAATTGGTATTATTGTTGATTTGTGAGAAATTTATCACAATTTTCAAACCCACTAACTAAGATAACGTGAAATGGATTCAAATTTTCATGGAATGTGGAATGTGGATAGAGCATCAAGGAGTTGAAAAGGAGGCTTATAATTTCACATGTTCTCACACTACCCACATGTGGATAACATTTAATCATATTATGTGATGATTCAAAAAAGGTATTGGGTTTTGTGTTGATATATAATGGAGAATTTGTAGCCTATGCTTCAAGACAAGTGAAAGTTTATGAATAGAACTACCAATTCATGATTTCGATTTGGATGCGGTGATCTTCACTTTTTAAAATATGGTAGCATTATGTCTTTGGGTAGAAGTGTGAAATATATACGGATCAAAAAATACTTAAGTATATATTCACATATAAAGAGATGAATATGAACCAATGAATATGGTTAGAGATTACCAAGGAATATGACTGCTCAATTAACTATCATCCTGGGAAAGTGAATAATGCGTCAAAAACTCTATGTCGAAAGGTTCTAACAATTCTATCATTTATATTAATTGATAAGGATATGATATTCTTTAATTTGAAAATGATGGATATCTGAATAATAAAGAAATAAATATCATAAATCCTTTCACAAATTATTTCTTAAACATACCGTCTATAGAGGTTAAAGGATTCTCAAAGAGATGATGTCGTAGTTCAGAAGAAATTTGAAACCATAAGAAAAGGTAAATCCTATAAATTCAATGTTAATGAAGGAGTTATAATATTTGGGTCATGATTTTGTGTGCCATGAAATCTTGATTTAAAGAAAGATTTTTTAGATGATGCACATAGTTTAACCCTTTTTTATTGATCCTAGAAGCACAAATATGTATCAGGATCTAGGAGAGAACTATTGGGGGAAAATATGAAGAATAAGATCACATAATATACTTCAATTTGTCTTGTATTTCATCATGTGAAGGAAAAAATGAAAACTTCCATAGGATGATGCAACCATTACCCATACCTACATGGAAATGGGAAAACATCACCATAGACTTTGTCACTGGTCCTCCAAATACATCAATACAAAGAATACTATATGGGTTTTGGTGGATCTTTTTATGAATACTACTCACTTCATTGTTATTCAAGAGGATTTCTCACATAATCAACTTGTACTGATATACATTAGAGAAGTAGTGAGGTGGTATGAAACACTAATATCGATTTCATCTGATTGAGATCGAAGACTTACCTCTATGTTTTGGAAGAGTCTCAAACATAATCTAAATACATATTTGATCTTTATTATGAATTACCCCCACCCACCCAAAATTAATGGTCAATATGAGCAGACTATCCATATACTTGAATGCATGTTGAGAGCATTCTCAATTGAATTCAAATGAGGATGGGATCAACACCTTCCTCTAGTAGAGTTCTCATATAATAATAGTTTCCAATCAAGCATCCAAATGACTCCCTATGAATCCCTTTATGGGAAGAGGTGCAGAAGACCTAAATTTTGGGATGAAGTTGGAGAATGAAAACTAATTGGTAAGGAAATTGTTGAGGAAATGGTGGAAACGGTTAAGACCATTCCGCAGCACATCAAGGATACTCAGCGTTGACAGAAGATCTATTAATACAATCATCAAAGAGACATATATTTTGATGTTGGAGACATGGTATTCCTCCACATATCTACATGTAATAAATTCATGAGATTTGTGAACAAGGTAAATCTTATTCCAATGTACACCAGTCCCTTTGAGATCTATGATTGAATAGGAATAGTGGATTGTCAATTATAACTCTCACATAACCTATCTCAAATAAAATATGTATTCCATGCATCCTACTAGAGGAATTATACACCAGACCCCACATATGTACTCAATGCAGAGGTGGTACCATTGTATAATGATCTCTCATATGAAGAGAATCATGTGGAGATCTTAGATCATAGAGACAAAGTTCTACGAAATAATACAATTCACCTAGTCAATGTGTTATTGTGAACACAGATGTTTGAAGAGGCAATGTGGGAACCAGAGGAAGTGATGAAACAGAGTTACCCTCATATTTTTAAGTGTGGGAAAGTAAAATTTCATGGGAAATTTTTTTTGAAGGAAGGAACATTATAATGATTCGAACTATTATAAATAATATTTACTTATGATTTAATTAAATGTATTATTATATAATATGGTTATAGAAAAAACATGCACTTATTTGGTTTTATTATATCATATATAATTTAAAATACCATTAACCATCATTACTTTTGATAATATATCCTTATCACAGTGATCACATGATTCGTATAAATATAGGGTTTAAAAAAATCCAATTTTTATTGACCGTGGAAGTGATGGCCTAAAACAATGGGATCATACCCTACAAATCCCTTTTATCAGAGCATCTAAGGGATTTATCATCACTAGTATTTTCCATTAACCATTCCCAAGATGATATCCAACAACTTATGTAGGTGTAAAACCATTTATGGGAGAAGTTCAAGCTTATCGAGATCACGACCCAAACCATGTATGTCTAACCACCCCATGAAAGTCTCATCATTGCGCAACATAATCTTAGGGAGTTTACTGGATTATTAAAGGGATATTTATCAATATACTTTTTATATGAGTATGTGAAATTTTTTTATAGAATAATGAATATATTTTGATCCTATTATTGTTACATTATAAATAGTTTTTATTTTGATACAATAAAACACAAATAATATATTTGGGTAGTATTCAAATTCAATTAAGGAATTTATTTTTGATGAATTAATGGATTTTTGAAATAAATAATATTTTAATAAAATAACCTTATTAAATAATTAGTATTAAATATAAATGGTAGTATAATTTTTAGGAAGTCAAATGTAATTTTTATAAGGGTTCAAAAACTATTATTGTCAAAAACCCAACATTTCTCAATAAATATTGATTTGTAATATAAAAGTGATAATGTAGATATTTAGAAAATTATTTAGATAAAATGAATACTATTTATGGAATAAGAGTGTAAAAATTACCCAATGGTAAATTTTTTATAATTTTCTGAGGTAGTCAAATTTTCAGATAAGGAATTAAATATGCTATAAATATAAAGGGTGTATTGTGAACTAATAATGACCCAAAAATATTTAAAAATAATATAAATCATATACAAACCATATATATTTATTCCCTTTAAAATAACAAGATTTTATGTCTATTTTATTAATTTTATATATCCTTAGGAATCCTCCAAAACCATCATTATATTTTATGGTTTTAAAATCATTTCTTTCTGAGTATGACTCACATACCCATAATAAAGTGTATTATTTTATTAATATAGGCTCTTGGAAATATAAAATAATTAATACCAGTCCCATTTTTTAGAAACCATGGGAAATAACCATGGTATTGTTTTTGTATTTGGTTTTTTTATATAGAGTCGAGAACCAATGTTTTACAAATGATAAAGAATTCCCCACTCATTTCCACTACAAACCCACAAAAGATCTCATTTCTATTCACTCAAAATCCTTGGAGAACACCCTTACACTAACCTCCCCTATCTAGAGTCCTAAAAAGGTTCACCCAATCTCTCAAGAATCTCTTATCAAAAATTTGGAGTCACACACACAAGTAAGGGATTCTCACCTTCTCTTCTTTATTCAAGTTTATTTATTATATTATGTTTTCTATTTCTAATTCCTAATGTCAAGATTTGTCTTTACATGTACATATTACTACCCATTTTATGTCCAAATTATTATTGAACCATTTATCTCTCATAAACCCATTTTATTAATTTTTATGTGACATCATTATATTATTGACATTTCACAGATATTTTCCATGCCAAAATAATTGTGTAGTGAATACCATACCCATTTCTTATCAAGGGTTTTAACCTTTATACACTTATAAATATTTTCATTAGAAATTAAATATAAATATTCTACAATCATTAATCTTTTAATAAAATATAATGATAAATTATTCCATGTTGTATGATCTATGTGGCATGCTTAATCGTGAGAATGAAATAAAAGTGGAAGGTATGCCCAAAATTAAATAGCGCTTCAATACAATGGGTAATGTTTAGTCTCAGGAGACATCATGTTGGGATAGGGAGTGAACTTGATTAATTTTTGAGAATTTTTCCATATTTATGTATCAGAAGTTATCCTTGACCTTTTTTTATGCATTGTTTTAATTTTTTACCATATTTCTCATGTTTCTTTATGATTATCATACTATATCATGTCTCATTGTTTACGTTTATGATTCATACTCATTTTTTAAAAGAATAATTTCTGAAAAGTATTATTATATTAATTTTCTTCCATGATTATTACCTTACCAGTCTTTATACCTCACCCATTTTTTATAAATTTCCCTATGTTAACCCATGTAGTTTTATGTGCGAGCATGCTGAGGAATTTTTCAATAATGATAATGTTTTTTTCTATTTTAAGTTGTTATGTAATGTACCTAATTCCCAATGACACATGAATTATAGATCTTTGATATTTTATTAGCTATAATATCATGTAATAAATCATGTATTAATGTGAAATAAAGAGTAGGGTTGTTATAAAATACATCAAATATATATGTAATCGAAGTAGAAAATAGTTATTCCTAGGACACCTACTCCAACCCATTGAACCATTTCAGCATAATAAAACCTTATGAGAAGGGAATAATGAGAATAAATGGGTAATATAACATTGATGATATATCCAAATTAATATAATACACCATATATAGGATTAAATAATCATATTTAATTAAGGTTTAAAAAGTTTAGTAAAAAAATAATCCTAATATGAAATAAAAAAGAAATGAATAAATATATTTTATCCTGACATGGTATAGCTTTGGAAAAGGGGTATAAAAAGAAGGATTGGTTTATATATAATGGATAAATGATTAAAAATATATTAATATCATAGAATAATAAACATTAAAATGCATAAATAATGAGTTTAAAATAGTTTCATTCTAAAAAATTTCATTTAGAGAAGAAAATAAGTCAATTTGGAATTCATTACGTCACCATGGTAAAATCTTGTGAAAAAGAAATAATGAGAGTGAGTAAATAATATCCAATTAAAAATGAATAAAACTAATGATAATATATTATAAATTTAATTATTTTATCTTATAAAATGTAATTTGGAAATATGTTATAGTAAAAGAGTCACAGTTGATAATTATGAGAGGTAAATAGAAATCCCTACCTTACTTGATTTTCATGCCTTAAAAACGACCCTCCTAACCAACAAACCCCCTTCTGATTAAAGGGTGAGATATGGGAGAGGCACCATTATAAAACTTTTAAGATATAACTTGATCTTATTTTTTGTATAAATGAGAAGTCGAGTGGGTATTTATATGTCTGGTGAGTGGAATCTGATGGAATTAATTATTTAATATTTTATTATTCCATTTTCATTGGTTCTCCACTACACCAAGTGAACCCCATTATCTAACTTAATGATTAAATAAATTTTTTAGTGATAATGATCAGAAAATATAACTAAATTGATTTAATTTTTCCTTGTTTCAGAAATATACTGTCATATTTACTATATTTCACTACATTTCACCATTTTACCATATTTTACTATTTTCAATAAAAAAAATTCCAAATTTCACCCCTTAAATAATTTTGATATTTTGATTCCAAATATATAATCTATTTTAACAAATTCATATTACAGATATATGAAATTTATCCTTAAGAATTAAATATTTAATAGAAAATATAGTATCAATATAAAATCTGTTTTACTACTAAAATAATCTATACGTTAATATTATCATAAACCCTATGTACTGTAAGAACCCAATAATTTATATAATGAATTATCATTCTAATTTAACATGTGTCAGATTTATTAATATAGTAAAATATAAAACATATTTCAATAAATTAATTTATAACATTATATTTAGAGAAAAAATAAAAGAAATTAAAATCACCGTATAATTAAATATTAATGTTAAATATAATAAAATAAATTTTTGACATAGATAAATCTTATATGTATTTTTATAAAAAAATATGGGTTTTTTTATGGAAAATAATTTTTAATTATAACATTAGAAATTTTTGAATAAAATATATTTCCATATAATTGTTTTATATAACACCACTTACATGTATATAAATGGTAATATAATTTTATTTAATCATAAATAATTTTTCTAAAAGTTATAAATTGGATTCGGTCATAAAATATAATATTTTTTAATAAATAATGATTTTATTTAAAAATTAAATTTCTCATATATAGAAAATTATTTTTATAAAAAAAATTTTCAATGGTCACATAAAATTAATATTAGGGAGAATTTTTCGGAATTTTCTAAAAAGGTTGATTTTTTTAATACTGAAAAAGGTTGCTTTTTTATAAATAGAGTAACATTTATGAAATAATAATGATATAAGCATGAATTAAAAAAATTAAACCTTTTTGAAACCAAATATTTATATAAGGAGTAAAATAATTCATTTGAAAATAATTTTTTGAATTTAGAAAGCGATTTTTTTCATTTTTGAACCAAATTTATATTTTTATTTAATAAAAAATTATTTTTGGTATTTTCCTTAAATAAAGTATTCATAAGATTCTATTCATTTTTGTTTTCTTTAAAATAAAAAAAAACCCTTATTTTTTTAACCCTTATTTTTTAATCATAAACCAATACCATTTAAGTATAAAATCCTTTTTACACTAAAAATACATATTTTTAAAAAAATTATTTTGTAATTCATACTTATATAGAAGTTAATTCTTATCACCATTAGAGTTTAAATTTAATAAAATGGATTTTCTATTTTATATCATCATATTTAATATTATTTAATAATTTCAATTTCATTTGGGGGAATAAAAATAAGTTACCAAGGTAAAATTTATTCACCATAGTAAAGGATAAAATGAGGTAAAAGTGTTAAATCAAAGGCTGAAGTCACAAAATATCACAGA
Source organism: Viscum album (assembly GCA_963277665.1). NCBI lineage: Eukaryota > Viridiplantae > Streptophyta > Magnoliopsida > Santalales > Viscaceae > Viscum > Viscum album. The sequence goes on along the minus strand of OY728141.1, from coordinate 1,518,095,244 downwards.
ACCTAATCTCCAAATGGGTATATGTAGTATTTTACAACCTTAACTTGTCATATCCTCACTAAATATCAATTTTTATCCAATTTTCTTTAGTATTTAATTCCTTTTCTATTAATAAATTTGTATTTATAAAAATTCATACCTCTCACTTATAAAAGGACCTCATTTTTTCCCTACATATCCTATTACCATAAGTTTTTTGGCATTATAAATTACTACCAAACCCCTATCCCAACACTTTTATCCATGTATTATAGTTTTGGGTCTCATCAAAAGATAACCCTTGAAAGGTATAATCCAACTAGAAAATGAGTTGTCCCAAGGAGTAAAAATGTTAGATGCATGAGCCAAGAGAGTCGGGACCTAAGGTAAGGAAAATTTCAAATAGACATCTTTTACATTATGTTATGAATTCTATCTCTAACTCACATTAATTATCTGTTATTCTCATTTAAATTTTATATATTATCTATTTTTTAATTATATATATACCTAGTTTATTTTTCCTTCCTTTGATGGGGTTATACAGGTTTTTCAAGTTATCATCTTAATCATTCTTTAAAACAATTATTTTTAAATGGAATATTATTATTCATTATTCCTTTTCATGTGTAAATATTTTAATATTTTTACCTTCAATGATTTTTAGAAATAACAACTATTTTATGGAAAACATTCTAGTTTATTACTATTTTTAAGGAAAATGCCATGTGACTAACTACTTTAGTTTTTTTAGTCATCTATTAAAACATCATTTAAGATATCTAATTTTATACCTATTTATTCAATATTTTTATATTAATTTTCTTCATTTTAACTCTATATTTACTCCCTATGAATCATTATTCAAATATAAATGTGAAAAATTGTTTACTTATTTTTTCCCTTTGTATTTATCAAGATATATCCTTCAGTTATATATTAAGATAATATTATATAACCCATTAACTTTTAAGGGTCTTTCTTATGATAATGTCTTATGAATTATTTATTTTTTTGGTGAAGATATCCATGTACAAATTATGACGTTATTGTTGGGAAAATAATTATAAATCCCCCCAATTTAGTGGGTAATGTTTTCATCTCATGAGATGACATATATAATACATAGGAAGTAATCCTAGTATACTATGTTATGTTATCTTATAAGTTATTTTTGACTTATGACGTCATGTTTTATATTATTTCCACATTTTTATGATGTCATGATCCAATAATATCTACCTCTTTATTCCTAAACACCATTTGATTAACCTCGTTTATGATATCATGTTAATCCTCTTGACACTTATGTTATATTTCATTATCATGTTTGTTTCCTTACTTGGATTTATAGATCACCCTTTTCATTATGTATGTCCCCAAGGTATCATATATAGTAATAGTAGTTCAAAGGGTTTTAGGATCAAATTTTTGAGTTTTGAATAAACAGGTCGTGGATTATTTTGATGTTGACGTTTTATGTATCTAATCTAAAAAAATCACTATACCTCTATATTACAATGTTGTGTTTTATAGTATTTTATTTCAAAATTATTGTAATAATGTGTGTGTGATAATCGATCTAATATAGTTGGAATCATTAAAGGACTAATTATTTTTGGGTATTAGGTTTGAGAACCTAGTATGAAATATACCCTGAATAACCTATATTGAAACCTAGAAATTATTAAGCTATTAAATACATGAAATTTATGAGTTAATCCTATTAATGATCATAGTTTAAATTTTAATATTCTTATTAATTTCAATATTCTCCTAACTATTATAATTTTAGAAAATGAATGGAAATACAAGGAAACATTCCAATAGTCTATGTGATGGAAAAAGTAATGATTTCCCATGTGAGATTCCAAATATGATGGGAGTGGGAGTTGAGAACCTTATGATGTAACTTGGAAAACAGAATCAAGTTACGAATAATAACTCAGATCATATGGAACTTCCTACTTATCCCAGGTGTTAAACGTTGCAGTTGAGTCATTTATGTGATAAAGACCTACCAGTTTTAGTGTATTTTATGATCCCATAATTGTATATAAATATATTAATTCCATTTAAAATATACTCTTTTTTTAAATTATCTAAACAAGTGAAAGTTAGATTGTCCATTTATCATTTAGATAAAGAATCCAATCAATGGTGGACACCGATAAAGAAAGAAAGAACCCCAGGAAGACATCAAATCAATTGATTCAGAATAATTCAAAATAATATTTTTTGATAAATACTTTCCTTCCATTCTCTATCATAAAATGGAGAAGGATTTTCCTTGACTCAAGTAAATGGGGGATGAATTGATCATTTCTTATGGGAAACAATTAACAAGGCCTGAAAGGTACAACTTGTATTTTTCTTTAAAATAAAATATATGGTTCATAAATTATTTATTGGACTAAATCTATGTCATTGACAATGTTTTGAAATTCGATACTTTGATAGCTATGAGAAAATAGTTTGATGGGATCATAAATTTGATATTAGAACTAGTGATTTTTTAGGGCCTTATGGGGATAGTGATAAAAAGTATATAATATAGTTAAATTTTGGAGGATCTATGGATAAATGTCATGGAGAGAAGAAAATAAAACTACCCATGTCTCATAAAAATTGGAAGAAGTTTAATGAATCATATTTTTCAAGTATTATTTTTTAATATTGTATTGATTATTTTCATGACCAAGCACTAAGATGGTGTGTGATAATGTGGCTCGGTGTTCCTGGAATAAATGTTTGAAATATATTAAATAGAGTAAATATCATATGTAGACCATTTTTAGGAATAGTGTAATAGCTTCTAAATGTGGGGCTCATATCTGAAATCTAATGGAACCATTGTGTTAAAATGATGGTTTTACCATACGTACAACATAACCTTTGTTGGTGGTGGATAGTTACGAAAACATCATCACAATCATGGAAATGAATAAAATAATTTAAAAAATTGAATTATTTAAACTTTTTTGATTCAATTACTAGAAATTATTTATGTATACCACTATAAAGAAATCATATAATTAGCTGTATATCCCTGGAGTAATTGGAGAAATCATTCGAGGATCTCTCTTAGACAAACTTCTACCAGATCATGGATTGGAGATCAACATAAAACGAAATCAAAGGATCTCGCAAAATTATATGAGGACACAACTTTCTTCATCAGTGATCAGTCTGAATTTATATAGGACATTTTTTTATTTCCATTATTTCTTTATTCATAATTTCTATGATGAATGTGAATCAGTTGGCCAATAGATTGATTCACCGGTTGGTCATTTTGTGAGAGGGGTTAGATTAGTCAGTTTTTGGGAGAATTTATTCATGATTAATTGTTATTTATTCATCCTTCATTCTAAAATTGAATAATAAAGGTCGACACAAACATCGACTAAGGTCTATTCCTCCTAATTTTTCTTGTTATTTTCTCCTTCTATTCTTTGTTCGTCATGGGAATTCTTTTTTTGGCCCACAGTTAAACATCCATCAATGAAATCAATAATTTCAAACTTAATTATTAGTGAAAATATTTTATATTGTAGATAAGGGATCATCATGATGTGATGGTGGCGCGATGATGAATAGTGTGATAGATCAGATGGTTTTGGATACCTGGTTTTTTTCTCTTCATTGTGAAACAAAGAAACACAAATGAGGGGGATTTATGATGGGCTTGATGGTCCAGAATCTATAAAATGGTTGTGGTGTGGTTCATCCAAAATATATCCATGGTTTTATTTAATATAGATCCTAGATTCCCAGGTGTAGGAGGTACAGGCACATGCTTAAAGAAGAATAGGATTTTTGGAAAATCTTAATCTACATGGAAAGTAATATGTGATTACACAGCATGTGGATCCCTCATTATAGTGGCTAGGGTTTCATAAGATATTTAAGGATCACACGACGTGTGAACTCTCCTTGGTGAATGGGTGTGCACCTTGGAGGGAACGTGGATTGGGGTTCAGGTACATAGGCTAGATCACATTGTCAACTCCCTTAACATGGATACAACATGAATGAAGTACATGAGATATGTTGTGTATTGAAAAACGGTCTGCTGGCAGATTGTGTGCTATTACATAGACACAAGCATGAGACATTTTCTGTTTACACAGGAAAGACCTCGGATCACAGGACATGTAATATAAAACTTATACACACTATGTATATTCTAAAATATAGCTTAGAGCCCTTGTCCCCTATTTCATAGAAAAGTTTCATTAGGGTGTGTTCCCTATATCCATTCACAGATAGTTAATATGGAGTCACCTCATAATCCTTGGACAACAACCCCTTCAGCGAGACTTCTTGGAGAGAGCTGTTAGAATCCTTCAGTGAGGCCCAAAGTGAGATCCTCTATTCATCTATGTTCCCTAGGTGGAGTTCTTTGATATTCATGACCAACACTATGTGGGCACTGATCCTCTACATAGCAAGTTAATTTAGATTGAGTTATTAGTATACCCTAAGAACTTGGAAGTGATACTCATATTTTTATTATATCTCTTTATAATTTTAACATGTAATTCCTATGACAAGACCTGAGAAGTAGTAACTCTCAGAAATACATCATCAGTACTTTCATAATCAGGAGTATATTCTTCTGAATGAGTGTTATGTAGAACCTTCGAGCTGAAATCCTAGGCTAAAATTATGATTGTGACTTACCATTAAATTGGGTGTCTTTGTTGAGTATATCTGGATATTCTTATTATATGTGATGTAGAAATATACTTGTGTAGAGATGAATGTGCTCAATTTCTTTATGCTTTTTTCTTTTGGAGTGTCTTGTTGAGTATTCTTATACTCACCCATGCATGGGGTCTACCCGAATGTGTTGTGTCTTGTGAATATGATCAACCCTTTGACAGAGTCCAAGATGTATTAGGACTAGATGGTGATTAATGATACTAGATAGACTAAGGTTTGCCCCTACAGTACTTTGGTAGCTTTCCCAGTTTTACTTTTAGGTTGGACTTGTTTTCACACTCTGTGGTGGGCTTGTATTTTTCCTTATTTCTGTTACCTTACTTCATTTTATACTCTAGTTGTGGGATATAGATGTATGAATTACTGATTTTTCATTTTCTTTTACATTTTATAGTTTTTATATTCTTGGAAGTGTGTATTTTTGTGTACAAGTACGTAAGATAAGGCCCCCTCATGTTATTGGTATGTCTACTTGGTGATAATCCTTATCCATTGACCTTTTGGAGGAGGGATTGGGGAGTCACGGGACATGCCCCATAGTGATGGGTTGCATGATAGTGGATTTAGAGTGGTCATTTCTACATTAGTACTAGAGGATGTGATATTGGTTTAGGGAAATAGAGTTAAGTGTTTTGAGTTTAGCTTTCAGGCTAGGGAATCCAATGTTGGTGCGGTGGCCAATGTATCCATACACGGAGACTCTGATCACCTAATTTTAGACTCAATACATGAGAACATTGATCACAAGGGAAAAATTATGCATGCAATTTATAGGAATGTGATGTGGTTTCCATTTAATTTTTTAGTTATCTCTCTAGATATACTCATTGACTTTGGTACTTCTTGTTTAGTTTCAGGATTCCTCCAAGATATATGCCACCTAGGATTCAACTTCACGTTCATGAGTATGATATCCTCAGTGATGAGGCATTGATATAGGGACCAGTTCCGAAGATGTTACCTCTAAGTGTTTCTTCGGCTATACTAACACCTATAGAGGAGCACATGGTACCCGCAGTTCTAGGGGATGAGGTGTGCAGGATGAGTGAACTTCACAAGTTTCAGTGATAGGGACCCCTCAGGTTCTGAGGAAAGCCCTATCCACGGATGACTAAGGACTATCTTGAGTTCGTGACTCAAGTATTCAATTTGGTCAGGACACTATCTGATTTGATAGTGGTCTTGGAGGTGAGCCTTTTTCCTGGATCAATAGGAAAATTTTGGGGATTAGTGACCACATTTTATTATGAGGTGAATCTACCATGCTCAGAGTTTTAACCTCTCTTATTAGAGGATTTATCTCCATCTATGTTGAGTTCTCTATGTATTTAGGAATTTCTATAGCTCTAGTAGGGAATAACAATAGTATAAGAGTATACATTTAGGTTTACCAACCTCTCTAGGTGTCCTATGGATATGGTTCACAACCAGTTCTTTAGGGATTAGACCTTTGAGAAAAGGATGTGTAGAGACATCTGAGCATATGTTATCTCTCTATGAATTCTTACCTATGATGGGGTGATAGAGAAATATTTAGTGGTTTAGAGTTCCTTGGATGAGAATATACATCCAGTGGTTTCTGGTATCAAGCATATAGGATAATAGACCTCAGAAGAAGATAGATAGCATTAGTCTCAGGAACCTTAACATGCGATACATTTCAGGATGTGGTCCTAGGATAGAAAATTTGCGGTCCAGGGATCACACGATAGGTACATTCAGACTAGGTAGAGGCGATTCCACTCGTGTGATGGTAGGATACATATTTCATGAGATTATCCAACCCACTATACTGCTGGTAGAGAAACCATGGATGGGCTATTGAGGTAGGGGAGCGGTAGGAGTAATAATGTTCATAGGGAGGAATAAATAGAAGAGGAACTGGAATTTTACTTGTTACCACCACCACCCCCATGTGGTCCATGCCAAGATTAGGTAAATGGAGGAAAGGGGTAGGGATTGCTACAGGCAGTCGAATCGTACGACCCTGAGGCTCTGAGAATGATTCAATGTATGATCTGTATCTTTTCTACATTTTTTTAGTACTAATAGACATAGGTTCTAGTCATTCATTTATTTACAAATATCTTGCTCGATAAATAAAGATGTTGGTTGATCCCTTGGTTTGACCCTTGCACTTGGAGACTCCTACTGGATATGACTCAGAGATCATACACTTATGATGGCAGTGTGACCTAACTATTGGAGGTGAGAGTTTATATTTGGGTATCTTTCTAGAAGTGATGAGTCCTTACGTCGTCATATTATGTATAGAATAATTATCTATAGTTCATGAACAGATTTTTTATTTCATTTGAAGGATGGGGTTGGACATTATTGGTGGAACTTTGTTTTCATTTTCTGTGAAATGGAAACCCAGGTATTTTAGGATGAACTCTTTGAAAGGATGTTCCAACCGATTACTCATTTGTTTCCTTTACTGGACCTTAGTGTAGTGGATGTTATGAGTTCCCAGTTTTCTATAATGGTGGAGGAGTATGAGGAATTATTCACTGATATTGTTATAGGTTTACCTCCCTACATAGAGATAGACTTATTCATTGATCTACACCCTAGTTTGGCACTGATATCTTTTCCATCATATCAGATAGATCCCATAGAGCTTCATGATATGAGGGTTTCATTAGAGGATTATAGAGGAAGGGAATTGTTAAACCTAGTGTTTCACCCTACTTAGACCCAATTTAGTTTACTAAAAAGTCAGATGGGATCTTAAGGTGTTATGTATACTACTGTATCTTAAACCAGGTGACCTTGAAGAGAAATTATCCACTACTAAGGATCAATGACCTCTATGATAAGTTAAGATGGGTATGATGGTTCTTGGAGATTGACCTCAATTATGTCTATCACCAGTTAAGAGTGAAAGAGGAGGATGTGAAAAATACATTATTCATATTTCAATAGAGTCACAATGATTACTTGATCATTTTTTTGGCATGATTCACACACCTAATGTGTTCATGGGAATCATGAATCAGATCCTTCAGCCTTCCTAAAACGGGTTCATGATAGTATTAATCAATGAAATCATTTTATACTCAGTGTATGGGGAGGATAACATGAGACACTAAACGATTGTTCTAGATGTGCTCTGAGAGCACTATCTTTATAGGAATATAACTAAATGATAGTCTTGGATTCATATAGTCCACTTTTTGGGACACGTTATCTCATCGGACAGAGTGGTAATGGAACTAACTAAGGTTGAGGTGGTTCTATCTTGGGATCCAACCAAGAGTGTGATAGAGGTGTGGATATTCCTTGGGTTGGTTGGAAATTGACAGATATTCAAACCTAATTTCTCTAGAATATCAGCACCCATGACATATTTAACCTAAAAGGGGTATCCTTTATTTTGGACAAAGAGGTTCCATTAGGATTTTCAGCATTTTAGACAGATTTTCACAAGTGCTCCCATCTTGAGATATCCAGATGAGGGTGTTAAGTGTGTAGTGTTTTGAAATTCATTATGAATTGTGTTGGGTTGTCTTTTGATGCAGAGGTAGTCAGTGATTACCTATGTTTCACTTCAGTTGTAACCACTTTATTTTTAATACCCTATATAAGAAAAGTTGTATGACCAACATAACCTTACAAATGATCCTCTATAACCAGGGTTCTCACAAAATAAGTCCATCCTCAGTTTGATAAGTCTAAGCATTCAAAATGGCCTAATTGGGAATAATAGAGAAATTTTGTTAAACATGAATATTAGATTGAGCATATTATGCCTAATATATTGCATTAATCATTAACCTTGTTCTTTATTGTCTATGTAAGTTCTAATACATCTCTCATCCCACTAGTTTGAGACAATTTCTTTATCATACAGCAAACTCTATGGTGAATCTCCTACAGTTACAACCCCTACGGGTCACTGATGGATTTTTCGCAACACATCAAATTGATTATGTTTTTAATATTGATTTATAGTTTAGGGAATACCCTAGTCCATCTCTCAAGGAGTGTTGATAGTTTTAGAATGTGTATTTTTAATAAAAAGTACATAAATTGGGGGTGGATTTGAAAACGAGTTCTAAAAATGAAATGAATTAATTAAAGGGTTAAATAGTTGAAAAGTAAAGGTGGTGTTTTATAATTATGATATAAAAGGGATAATTTTTAGTTCACTACACATTCATTGTTCTTGGATATTAATGATGGTTTGATGTAAGTGTTTGGTTGAAATTAATCAAAATCCCGATTACTTTTCAAGCTCCTATATCAAAGCATGTGGATTCAAACCTTTACATAAAAATCATATATCCAAGGTCCAGATCACATGAATGGTAAAATAGCTTCGAAAAAAAATTGAAAAATAAAATAACAGGGGAAGAAAAGGATTATTGTGTTGTCTAATCAGAACAACATAAGTCACGCACTCAAAACCTCACACTGACTAGTTAAAAGTAAAGAGAATTTCATTTGGTTTAATCAAAAAAAGATAAATCAAGGTAAGATACTTTTGAATGAAATTTTTTCAAAAAAAAATTCATAAAACTAGTAGTAGTAAATGTTTCAGAACTCTCTTTACAAGATGTTTACCTCCCTCACAACGAACACCCACTGATTATCCCATCATCAAGATGAGGAAATTCGGGTGGAAATCCTTCATTATCCTTGATCCCCCTATGAGGATAGAGGACTCTAGAACTTCTAGGATTATGAGAAGACTCCTCTGGGACTCCAAAATGGTATATCTTGGCTCCTGGTTCGAATTTCTAAATGAGATTCCCATGGTGCCATCTTATATCCAAAATGGGATATGTTTTTGAGCACCCATTTTTTGAGATACCATTTGTGTCTCGGTTTTGGACAAGTATAAATCCCTATAATGACTTTTATAAAAGATTGGATTTGTTTTCCTAACTCTTGACTATATACATGTCAAATTTGGTGGCCATTAGACATCTTTATTGGGAGATATGATCAAATGACCAATCCAAATTTTTGAATTCAGGCAGATTCTTTCATCCTGATAGAATGGTTCAGATGGGCCATCAGATGGACAAATTGGTCTTCAATTACTTGATATGTATTGTATCCCATAAGTTTTTGGTTTATAAAAAAATTTCAGCCCATTTTTATTCATGTAATTTTCCTATTGCTCAAAAATAGTGGATAGATGTCCATCGGATGCCATGCAGTTTGGCCCATTTCCTACTGGATCATTTCTAGGGCCTCCAAATCACCTCATCCTACAATGAATTCATCAAAAAAAGTAACATTACCCTTTCTAACAGAGATAAATGAAAAATAAATTAATCAAGAATGATTTGAATTTATTTATTATTTCTATAATTTTCAATACAAAACAAGTTTAGCACAACGGTGTAATGGTGAAAATGAAACAGTGAATCGCAGTGCAATCACACCCCCACACATAAACATTTTCCATCCTAGGAAAAGTCTTATATCCTAACCAAGTCTCATTCATAAATAAAAGGTGAAAAAAGTTACAATATTCTACTAAATTTAAATTCATCATGTCTTTTTTATGAAATTAATTTTCCTATCATTTTTCTTCTCTCACATTCAAATTTTTTAAACATCATTGGTTCACCCATGCAACATGTCAAAGCCTACCTCACCCAGAAATTTTTCCTATTCACTCAAAGAACATTTGAAAGTGGATTTATCCTCTTTTCCTAGAGATCATGTTATATTATCATATTCATTCCATGATTCTATGTTCATTATAGGTAGAAACTAGTGTGCTACTCAATAGTACTTCCAATAGGTTTTTCTGAGGTTCAAGGGTTGGTAGGATTTAATGTGTAAAAAATCTGAGGAAAAAGAGGAGTGTTTAATCTCTTAAGTACAAAACAATTCAAAATCCATCAAGAGTTCAAAATTATTGTACACACTCATGCACTAAAAAAGTGTATAACATCCAACTCACTATCCTCATTGCCCATTTGTGTCTGTCCCATCCAATCAGTGAATAACAGTGAATAAACTTCCTTTTTTCTCCATTAGTTATTTTGTTTTTGTTCTTCTTTTTTTACATAACTATTTCAATTTTTTTATAATTTTAATTGAATATATAGTAGGAAATTTTTTAAAACAATGATACAATATAAATTGTGAACCCACTTACCAAGGAAAATGTAGGCACCCTTTCTATAAATCTATAACAATAATTCATTCCTAATAATTCCCATATAAACACCCTCTCCCCCACAATTTTTGAACGTAAAATAAGAATGTACAGAAGATATGGGTAGTTAGGGATAAATAATCATTTAATGTGGCTACATAACAGGCATTTCATGGTCTCTAAGCCTTAAGAAGGGTAAAATGTCAAGGTGGGAAAAAATAGAGGTTAATTGTATAAAGGGTTTTTTAATGAGCGATGGAATTTATCATGGATGTAGTACACTTGAATCTTATGGCTTCAAACAGAATTAATGAAAGTTATGGTTTCACTACAAGATCCAAGACTCTCATGAAATTGATTAAAAGGAATAATATTCAATAAAGGGATTAGAATGTCTCTCGGGTAATTGATTAAAATATTGGTTAGTGCTAATGAGGAATGGGTTTAAAAGATCTATTAAACACCTATGAATGATTTGAAAATATAAATTTTAGAAAAATATTCCATATCAACATTCATTTGGAAAATATTTTTCAAAAACAATGGAATTTTCCACACAATCAACTCAAGAATGAAGAATAATTTGGAATTATTTTAAAGAGGGTATCTTTTTACACGATAAAATGAATATTCCAGCACAGAAGAGAGGGGTAAAAGAAGATAGAAAGTGGAAATAAAATTCAAAAAGTTAGAAAAGAAAAAAATGATGAATATTACAGACTAAACCAGTAATGTAAACATCCCCCCACACCTAGAGTGTTCATTGTCCTCAATGTAATAAAAAATAATGTAGGAAGGAAGGATAAAACCTTGTGGGTTACATTGGTGTGTTTCTTCTTGAATGTGGAGTTCCTCCATAGGGAACTCTGGAAGGGATTCGTGGAAGTGCTTTAGCCACTTCCCAATGACAATGAAGTTTTTCTTCTTTTATTCATTTTTAACCTAAACAACACCAAATAGAGATACATTGGTAATAGTGTATGGTCAAAACCAGTGGGAACGAAGCTTACCTAGACACAGAATCAACCATTCATTTTATAGGTGTGCCCTCTTCCCAATGTGGAATTTCTGATGAAGGATGAGACGATTGTCGGTAGCCTTGGTTCGCTCCTTATAAATCATAGAGTTCACATATGCATATCTTCCCTTTTCCTCCAGCTCCTCAATCTAAAACTTCCATTGAGAACCTACACCAAAAAGATTATAATTTCATTATTTGATGGCCCTATAGGATGGGTTATCAATCTCAATAGGTAGGTGACAACTCCTTCAAAAATCAAGCCTATAAGGTGACATTCCAATTGGGGTTTTAATAGCAGTACGGCAATCCCATAATGAATCCTCAAGTCTAATACTCCAATATTTTCTATTGGGTTGAACCATTTTTTTCAAAAATTTGTTTTACCACTCTATTTAACACCTTGTCTTGACCATTGTTCTATGGGTGATATGTAGTGGACACTCGATGACCGGCCTCATGCCGATGAAAAAGCTATTGGATTGTTCGATTGCATAAATGAGAACACTGGACACTGAGGATGAACCAAGGTAATTCAAACCTATAGAATATTTGGGTTTTAAAAAATTCTACAACTTCCTTTGAACCATCAGTCCTTGTATCTCATTCCTTGACCCATTTTTACACAAAATGAACTACCAGAAGAATGTACAAGTTTCTAAAGGAATTAGTAAATGGACCCATAGAGTCCATTACTCCAACATAAAAAATGTCATGAAAGAGAAAAGGTTGTTGTAGAATTTCATTTCATTTAGATACATTACCTATTATTTGACAATGAGGAAAAATCTACAAAAATCATGGGCATCCCAGAACAATGTTTTCTAAAAGTGACCAGAATCAAGGACTTTGCGAGCAGTCTGTTGGGTACCAAAGTGGCCCTAAAAAACAAGAGTGTGGAAGAATCTAAGGGCAGAATAAAACTCACTATTGGGAACACAATTCCTAAGGACATGATCACAACATGTGTTCCGTGGGTAGGGGTCATCCCAAATGTACCAACAAGACTCATGTTTTAGATGAATGGCTTGGTTTTTATTGAAATCATTATGAATGAAAGATGTTACCAAATAATTTACAATTTTATCATAATAAGGAATATAATCTTGAACTCAGTACAATTTCTCATTGAGAAACATATCATTTATATGTGTACAGGGGGATGAGTCGATGCTCGAGGTTGGTAGAATCCTACTGATATAGTTATCCACCACATTTTCTTAAACTTTTTTATCTCCAATTTCTAGATTGAATTCTTGATGGAGTAGCATCAAAAGAATGAGACATGGTTTGGCATACAGTTCTTTAAGAAGATACAGGAGGGTTTCATGGTCTGAGAACACAATGATTTTGGACCCTAAACAATAAGACCTGAATTTCTCCAAGGAAAACACAATGTCAATAAATTATTTTTCATTTGTGGTTTAGTTTTCTTTGGTGGGGTCCAGTGTACGTGAAGTATAGACAATGACATTTGGATATCGATCAACCCTTTGGGATAATACTTCCCCAATTTCATTGTTAGAGGAGTTACACATGATACCAAATGGTAAATCCTGTCTAGGCAGTTGGATTACCGGGGGTGACGTGAAACTCCATTTTAACTTATTAAAATATTCTTCACATTATTTATAAAAAAAATACTTTTTTATTTTTGGAGTAATCAGGAGAGGGGGAGTTCAATTTTTTGAAAGTCAGGAATGAAACGACGATAAAATACCTCATGACGTAGGAATGACCACACATCACGTAAATTTTTAGGGAATGGTAAGAAATAAATGACATCCAGTTTTGATTTATCTACTTGAATACCATCAATAGAAATGACATGCCCCAAAACTATACCACATCTCACCATGAAATGGAATTTCTCATAATTTAATACAATATTATTTTCAATACAGCGACATAGTACTAAACCAAGTCTTCTCAAACATTCCTCAAAATAGGATCCATAAATAGTGAAATCATCAATGAAAATTACCAGGAAATTCTCCTAGTAATCTGAAAAAATACTAACCATGCATCGCTTGAATGTACCTAGAGAATTGCACAGACCAAATGGAATCCTCCTATATAAAAATGTACTAAAGGGTCAAGTAAAGGTCATCTTTTTCTATTCCTTGGAGGAAATATGGATCTGAAATTATCCAAAATACCCATCATGGAAACAGTATTGGGACTTACCCTCTAGCCTCTCTATAATTTGTTCAATGAATGGAAAAGGGAAATGGTCCATCCTAGTATGTTGGTTTAGTCTGCAATAGTCTACGTAGGCACGCTAACTATTCCGCATATGATTTGGAACCAATTCATTGTTTTCATTTTTTATTACTATAAGGCAAGTTTTTTTAGGAGCTACATGAATAGGACTGACCGATTGGCTGTCAGAGATGGGGTAAATCATTCCAGCAGCCAATAATTTCATCACCTCCTTTTTCAAAACTTTTAGGAGGTTTGGGTTTAGTCGAAGTTGTTCCTGCCTCACTGGTTTTGCCTCATCATTTAATAAAATATGATGTGTGAAAATTGAAGCGCTAATACCAGGAATGTCAGCAAGTGTCCATCCTAAATCTTGTTTATAATACCTCAAAAGTTCAAGTAGTCAAAATCCATGCTCGGGAGGGAGTGAACTAGCAATGATGATGGGAAAATTGTTTCCATTCTTAAGATATGAATATTTTATATCTTGATGTAGTTGTTTCAATTCCAATTCATGTAGATTAAGGATTGATGGGAGTGTGTGTGAAAGTGAGAAGTTACTAATCTCATCTAACTACTCAATGGTATCATCCTCAATAGAGGAATGATAATTTACAATCTTATCAGTATCATTGATGGTTAATTGATCCTCAGGGTTGAATAAATCATCAATCAACAAACATGCATTACATTTCTCTAGACCACTACAAAAATTAATGCATGAATCATTTCCTATAATTTCAATCAATGAAGTAAACTCAAGAAAGGGGATCAGGTTAATGAAATGAAGTTTTTTCAAGGGAAGGGAGTACATCAATATAATTAATATATAGAGAGGAATGTTCTTCTGAGGGGTGTTTCATGGCATCAAGGATCTTGAAGTGGAAAATTTCACCACCAAACTCCATAGACAATTTTCAATTATGGACTTTAGTTATGGTTTTGGCCATTTTCAATAAATTTATCCCCAATATAATTGGGGAATATCCATTCATCCTATCATCTTACATTTTATGTAGATAAAAATCAGTAGGAAAAAAATAAATTGTGAACCCTCACAAGAACATCCTCTAACACAACAGAAGGGTGTGTTTTACTCTAATTTTCTATATGGATTACTATCCAAGTTGTAATTAATTCTACGACCTTCAATGAAGAGTAAATAGAGTGATGCATTACATTTATAGAATTTCCTAAATCAATCATATAATTGTAAAATGAATACTCCCCTATGGTGCATGGAATCGAGAAGGTTCTAGATCATTACATTTGGTAGGAAGTGATGATTCTATCTATGCTGAGACATTCTTCCTCAAGAATACCTTCTCATCACCATGAAGTCTCCATCGATTTGTATAAGTATCCTTTAGAAACTTGGGTCATCTTAGAATTTTCTTCTAGACAACAATAAAAGGATTGTTAACCTACACCTTTTGGAAAGTTTCCAATATTTTTATATCAATTTTGTTTTCCTTTTGTTTTCCTTGTTGGGTGGCCCTTTGGGGAAATGGAAGAGGAATGGTTGGTATAGGTGACTCATCCAAAGAAACACTCTTTCCTCTAGAAGGGATTCTCTTAGGGAAAAGATTATCTTCTCTTAGACCATTTTAAGAAGTTGGGATGATAGTTTCTATATGAAGGGATGACTATAAAGGAGGGGTTATTTCTCTTATAAGTTTCTTCCCACTCTTAAGGGTTATGGAACTAACATTTCCCTTATCATTAGGGTTAACTACCGGTTGAGAGGGAATTTTAACTAACCCATGACTTTGAATTTACCCCACAGAGTAAGCTAACTGACCTAATTGGGTTTTTAGGTCTTTTATGGCTGCTTGGGTGGTTTTTTTGGAATTTCATATTGTTGGAAGACATTTTTTTAATCATATCTTCTAGGATAGGCTCGCATTTTGGAGGGGTTTGTTGGAGAGGCCTTTTTTTGGTTGGGGATTTCTAGGTGGTGGTGGATGACTACTCTACCCCAGTTGGTTCCATTGTTTTTGGGTTTGGTTTGAATACCCCCTTTCTTATAATCTTGGTTTTCTTTCCACCCATATTTGGATGGATAGTATTGTTCTTGCCTAAAGGGTTGGTTATAGGGATGGCCTGGAAATATTGCCTCGCAACACTCAGAAGTTTCTATAAATTGGGGGAATTGGTTAGTGTATTAGGTGTCATAAGAACATATCCCACACTATATGGGAGGAGGATATTCGGATTTCCCTTGGGAAAGATAAAGCTGTCGAAGAAGGGTACTTACCTCCTCAAACATTGTGTCCACCTTCTTCTCAAATTTGGTATTTGTCACCTCCTAGACACATCGAATGGGTATACAGGACCCTATATTAAATTGTTGAGTTTTATTTTCCATGTTCTCAATTATGTTACTTGTAACAATTGGGGTTTTATCCACTAGTTCACCACCTGAAGCATCATCAATCGTGTTACAATCAATTTTAATTAAACATTCATAAAACTACCTTATTAAGAGTTGATCGCTTATTTGGTGGTGTGGACTACTTTAAAATAATATTTTAAATATTTCCCAATATTCATGAAGTGTCACCCCTTGATATTGTATTATAACACATATTTATTTCCTTATGTTGTAGTTCAAGTGGTTGGGAAAATTATTTCAAGAAAATTCCATTTCATTTCCGCCCAACCTCTTATTGGGAAATTAACATAATAAATCCAGTCTTTTGTAGCCTCTTCTAATGAAAAAGGAAATACCCTAACCTCTACTTGTTTTTCATCCACATTTTCAGGTTTTAATATACAACACATGGTATCAAATTATTTTAAATGATTATGTGGATCCTCTCTAGGAAGTCCATGGAATCATGGTAATAGATTAATTAAACAATATTTTAGTTCAAAATTGGTTGCCTCACCTTGTAATTGAATGTATATGGGTTGGATATCGACATTAGGTGAGGTTAGTTATTTTAGTTTTCTATTGTTTTCATCCATGTTATACAAGTTTATTTCATTTTTGATGTTGGTTCCAGAAGAATAAGTTGAAGTATCAAGAAGAGTGGTGATGGTTTGTTTGTCCTCCTTCAAAAGGTTTTCTTGTGTGCCTTGGTTTCTATAACATAAGATCCTCTCTAGTTCAGTTTTGAATGGTGGTAGGTCTCTCAATGTAGAAAATTTCATGAACAAAACTTAAAAAATAAACAAATCATAACTCAAACAATATAGGTAAATGTATACAATAAAACGAATAAATATTCACAAAATTTAAAAATATCTTTTCAAAAAAACGCACTGAGAACCAATGAGTTCCCCGAAAACGATGCCAAAATTTTACATTGTTGTCATGAAACGTAAAATTTATTATTTTTTTAAGATTTATTTATATTATAGGGAAGAACCTAGGTAATATTTCAAAGAGTTTTTATAGGTTTATAATGTGTAATTTTAATAAAAAAGACTAAAATTGGGTGTGGTTTCAAAAATAGATTTAAAAATAAAATGACTTAATTAAATATTTTAATAGTTGATAAGGAAATGTGGTGTTTTGTAATTATGAGATAAAAGCGTTCATTGTGATTTCACTACACATTCATTGTTCTTGGATATAAATTAATGTTTGATGTAATTATTTGGTTGAAATTAATCGGAGTCCTGATTAATTTCCATGCTCTTATATCAAAGCACGTTGAGAAAAACCTTGGAATAAAAATCATATATCCAAGATCCAGATCACATGTATGGTATAATAGCATCCAAAACAAATTGAAATCTCAAATAAGTGGGGAAGAAAAGGATTCTTGTGTTTTCCAATCGTAACAACACAAGTCACGCACTCTAAACCTCACACCAATCGGTTAAAAGTAAAGATCATTTCATTAGGTTATAGAAAAATAGATAAAACAAAGTAATATATTTCTGAATTAAATGTTTTAAAACCCAAAATAAATATAATTAGTAGTATTAAAAGTGTCGAAACACTCTTTACAGTATGTGTAACTCTCTCACAATGAACACTTACTGATTAGCCCTACATCGAGAGGAGGAGGAAAGCCAGGTGGAACTCCTTCTTAACCCTTGATCCCCCTATAAGGATAGAAACCTCCAGAACATCTAGGATGATGAGGATACTCCTCTAGTACTCCGAAATGGTAGTGTTTGGATCCTATTAGGAACTTCCAAGTGAGGTGCTCATGGTTCCTTTTTATAGCAAAAAATGGGACATGGTTTTGAGCACCCTATTTTTTAGATACCACTTGTGTCTCAGTTTAAAATTAGTAGAAATACATATCACAACTTGTACAAAAAAATATATTTATAGGTCGGCCTGTTGAATATATCCATGTCAAATTTGGTAGCCATTAGACATTGGATTGGGAGATATGGTCAAAAGACATGACCAGACTTTTGAATTCAAGAAGATTCTGCCCCATTGACAGAATGGTTTGGATGGGCCATCAGATGGAAGAATTGGTCTTATGTTCCTTGATATGGGTTGTATACCATAAATTTTTTGGATCATAATACAAATTTTGAACCCATTTGGAGGAATGTAATTCTCGTAATGCTCAAAACAATTGACAGATTTCCAGGGTATGCCATGCAGTTTGGCCCATTACCTTCTGGATCATTTCCAGGGACTCCAAATCACCTCCTCCTATAATGAATTCATCAAAAAAGTAAAATTTCCATTTTTAACCGTGATAAAAACAAAATAAATTAATAAAAAGTGATTTAATTTTTTTTATTATTTCAATAAAAAACACGTTTAGCACAGTGGTGTAAGGTTGAAAATGAAACAGTGAATCATGGTACGATCACACCCCCACACATAAACATTTTCACTCCTAGGAAAAGTCTTATATCTTACAAAGTCTCATTAAAAAATAAAATGTGATAGAAGTTCCAAGATTCTTCTAAAATGAAATTAATCATGTCTTATTTATGAAATAAATTTTCCTACCATTTTTCTTCTCTCCCATTCAAATGTTTTCAGCTTCATTTGGTCACCCATGCAACATGTCGCAGCATCCCTGACATAGATATTTTACCTCTTCACTCAAGGAGCATATAAAAGTAGAGTTATTTCTATTTCCCAGAGTTTGTATGATCTTACTATATGTTTTCCAATATTCTAAGTTCTCTACTAGAAGAAACTAGTGTGCTACTCAAGAGGACTTCCAACAAGTTGTTCTAAGGTTCAAGGGTTGGTAGGATTTAATTTATAAAAAATATAAATCATAAGGGGAGTGTTTAATATATTAAGTAAAAAACATGTCAACATTTAGAAATGTTCACAATGAATGTAAACACTCATCCCCTCACAAATTTTATAATATCCAACTCAATTTCACCATTTTCCATTTGTGTTGGTCACATTCGATCAGTGAATAATAATGAATAAAAATGGTGTTTTCTCCATTAGTTTTTTTTTGATCTATTTTTTTACAGAACTATTTTCTTTTTTCAAAATTTTCATTGAATATAAAGAGGTAAAATTCGTAAAACATTAATACAGTATGTCTTGTGAACCCAATTCCCAAGGAAACTGTTGGCACCCTTTATATCAATCCATAATAATGATTCATTCCTAATAATTCCAATGGAAACACCCTCTCCCCAACACAGCTAAAAGTAAAACAAGAATGTACACAAGATATGGGTTGGTAGAGATAGATAAGCTAGTGATGTGGATACCTAATAGGCATTTCATGGTTTATAAGGCTTAAGAAGGGTAAAATGTCAAGGTGGGAAAAAATGGATTTTAATTGTACAATGATATTTTCAAGGAATGATGGGCTCTATCATGGATGTCATACACTTGAATATTATGGCTTCAAACAAAGTCATGGTAATTTATAGTTTCTCTACATGACCCAAGACTCTAAAGAAAGTAATTAAAAGGAAGAATATGTAATAAACGTATTAGAATGTCCCTTAGTTAATGGATTAAAATATTGGTCTGTGTTAATGAGGAATGGGTTTCAAATATTTATTAAACACCTAAGAATTACTTGAAAGTATAAATTCTAGAAAAAAATCTATATCAACATTCATTTGAAAAACATTTTCCCAAAAAAATGGGATTTTCCACACAATTGACTCATGAATGAAAAATGATTTTGAATTCTTTTAAATAGGGCATATTTTCCATGATAAAATTAACATTTTAGCATAAAATATAGGGATAAAACAAGAGGGAAAGTGACAATACTATTCAAAAAGCGATAAAAGAAAAAAAATTGATGAAAATTACTAACTGACCCATGAATGTACCCATCCCCACCACACCTATATTGTGTAGTGTCCTCGCTATAATAAAAAATATTGTGGGAAGGAAGGATAAAACTTGGTGGGTGTCATTGGTATGTTGCTTCTTGAACATGGAGTTCCTCCATCGGGGCCTCTGGAAGGGTTTTCTGGAAGTTCTTTAGCTGATTCCCATTGATAGTGAAGGTTTTCTTAGTTTCTCCAATTTTAACATGAAAAACACCAAATGGAGATGCATTAGTAATAGTGTATGGTCCAAACCAGCGGTAATAAAGATTACATAGATGAAAATTTCTCCTGTCATTGTAGAGAAGGACCTTCTACCCATTGTGGAATTGTCGATGAAGGATGAGACGGTTGTGGGAAGCCTTGGTTTTCTCCTTATAAATACTAGAGTTCTCATATGTGTCTCTTCTCATTTCCTTCAGCTCCTGAATCTGAAAATTCCTTTCATCACCTACACCAGAAAGATTAGAATTTCATTTTTTAATGGCCTAGTATTCCTGGTGCTCATTCTCAACAAGGTGGTGAAAACTCTTTCCAAAAACAACCCTATAAGGTGGAATTCCAATTGGGGTTTTAAAAGAAGAATGGTAATCCCATAATGAATCATCATGTCTAAGAATCCAATATTTTCTATTAGGTTGAACCATTTTTTCAAGAATTTGTTTTACCTCTCTAGTTGACACCCCGGTTTGACTCTTGTTCTTTGGGTGATGTGAAGTAAACAATCCATGACCGACTCCATACCGATGCAAAAGAAATTTCATTATTCAGTTGCAGAAATAAAAAACCTGGTCACTGATGATGAACCTAGTAAATCCAAACCTACAAAAGATTTGGGTTCTCAAAAATTCTACAAATGCCTTAGAATCATCAATCCTTGTAGCTCATGCCTCTACCCATTTTGACATGTAATCATCTACCAGAAGAATGTACATGTTTTAAAAGGAATTTGGAAATGGCCCCATAAATTCAATACCCCAAACATCAAAAATTTCATGAAAGATAAATGGTTGTTTTGGAATTTCATCTCTTTTAGACAAATTTCCTATTCTTTAACAATGATAAAAAAATCTACACAAATCATGGGCAGTCAAAAAAAGTGTTGGAAAAAAGAGACCATAATTAAGGACTTTTCAAGAAATCCTTTGGGAACCAAAGTGTCCCCTACAAGAAAGAGTGGGTAAGAATATAAGGAAAGACTGAAACTCTCTATCGGGAACACGAAACCTAAGAACATGATCACTACAAGTGTTCCAAAGGTAGGGGTCATCCCAAATGTACCAATGAGACTCACATTTTAGAAGACTATCTTGGTTTTTACTGAAAACGGTATGAATGGAAGATGCTACAAAATAATTTATAATTTAGGAATACCAAGGAATAGAATCTTGCACTCAGTACAATTTCCCATCGAGAAACATATCATTTATAGGAATACATGGGGATTAGTCAATGTTTGGGGATGGGGGAATCCTACTGTTATGGTCAGCCACCACATTCTCTACTCCTTTTTTATCTCTAATTTCTAGATTGAATTCATGATGGAGGAGCATCCAGTGAAGGATACATGGTCTGGATTCTAGTTTCTTAAGGAGATACCGAAGGGATGCATGTTTTGAGAACACAATTACATTGGAACTTAAAATATACGACTTAAATTTATCCAAGGAAAACACAATGGAAAGAAATTATTTTTCAATTGTGGGGTAGTTTTCTTGGTAAGGGTCCTTTGTACGTGAAGCATAGGCAATGACATGTGGAGTCTGATCGACCCTTTGTGATAAGACTGTCCCTACTGCATAGTTAGAGGCATCACACATGAGCTCAAATGGTAAATCCAACCAAGGTGGTTGGATTACCAGGGGTGATGTGAGACTCCATTTTAACTTATTAAAAACTTTTTCACATTATTTATCAAAAAAATTCTTTTCTTTTCAGAGTAATAAGAAGAGGGGGAGTGAAATTTTACTAAATTCATGAATGAAATGATGGTAAAATCCAGCTTTACCTAAGAACTACCGCACATCCCATAAATTTTTATGGAATGGTAAGGAAGAAATGACATCCACTTTTGGTTTATCTACTTGGATACCATCCCTATAAATCACATCCTCCAAAAATATACCTTGTATCACCGTGAAATAGAATTTCTCATAATTTAATATGATATTATTTTCAATAGAGTGATGTGGGACAAAACCAAGACTTCTCAAGCATTCATCAAAAGAGGAGACATAAATAGTGAAATCATCCATGAAAACATCCATGATATTCACTAGGTAATCCAAATAAATACTATCCATGCATCACTAGAATGTACCTGGAGCATTGCACATACCAAATGGAATCCTCATATATGGAAATTTGCTAAAGGGGAAAGTGAATTTCGTCTTTTCCTAGTCCTTAGGGGAAATATCGATCTAAAACTATCTAGAATACCCATCAAAGAAATACTAGTGGGACTTACCCGCTAGCCTCTCAAGAATTTGGTCAATGAATTTTAAAGAGAAATGGTCCTTCCTAGTGTGTTGGTTTAGTCGGGGATATTCTATACAGACACACCAACTATTCTTCTCATGAGTTGGAACTAATTTATTATTTTCATTTTTGATTACTGTAAGGCTAGTTTATTTAAGAACTACTTTAATGGTATTGAACCATTGGCTTTCAGAGATGAGGTAAATGATTCTAGCAGCCAATAATTTTGTTACCTCCTTTTTTACAACTTCTATGAGGTTTGGGTTTAGTCAAGATTGTTTCTACATCACTAGTTTAGCCTCATCTTTTAATAAAATATGATGTGTGATAATTGATGGGTTAATACCATGAATGTAATAAACTGTACATCCTAAATATTTTTTATACTCCCTCAAAAGTTCAATAAGTCTCAATTCATGCTCAGGAGGGAGTGAGCAAGCAATGATTATAGGAAACATGTTTCCCTTCTCAGAGTATTAATATTTTAAATCTTCAGGCAGCTATTTCATTTCCATTTCTAGTGGATTTTGGATTTATGGGAGTGTGTGTGAATGTGATAGGTCATTGTTCTCATCTAACTGCTCAATGGTATCATCCTCAATAGAGGAATGAGCTTTTACAAGCTCAGCAGTATCATTGATGGTTATGTGATCCACAATGTTCAAGAAATCATAAATCCACAAACATGCATTACTTTTCACTAAAACTCTAGAAAAATCAACGCACGAATAATTTCATAGTAATACTATCAATGGAGAAAACCCAGATTGGGGATCAATGGAATGAAATGAAGTTTTCTCATGTTAAGGGAGTGCATCTATAGAAATAACAGATTTAGAGGAATGTTCTTCTGAGGGGTTCTTCATGGAATCAAGGATGTTGTAGTGGACAATGTCACCACAAAACTCCCTGGATAATGTTTCATTATGAACATTAATTATGGTTTTGGATATTTTCTAGAAAGGTATCCCTAATATAATTGGGTCATGTCTATTCATCCCATCATCTTCCATTTTAAGAACATAAAAACCAGCAAGAAAAATTAAACTTTCGACCATCACAAGAACATCCTCTAATGCACCAAAAGGGTGTGTTGTACTTCGATTTTCTAGTTGAACGACTACCCCATATGGATTCAATTCATCAACCTGTAATGAAGAGTATATGGAGTGATTTATTACATTTATAGAATCTTCTAAATCAAGAATATCATTGGAAAATGAATACTCTTATAGAGTACATGGAATCGAGAAGGATCGAGGATCATTGCATTTGGTAGGAATTGATGATTCTATTAATGCTGAGATATTCCTCCCCAATATTACATTCTCATCACCACAAAGTCTCCTTCGATGTGTACACATATCATTTAGAAACTTGGTGTATCATGGAATTTTCGTCACGACATCAATAAAAGGACATTTAACCTGTACTTTTATGGAAGTTTCCAATATATCCTTATCAATTTCAATTTCCATTTGTTTTATTGGTTGGGTGGCCCTTTGGGGATATTGAAGAAGAATATTTGGGATATGTGACTTATCAACAGGCACACTCTTTCCTTTAGAAGGGATTCACTTAGAAAAATCATTTTCTTCTCTTGGAACATTTTTAGCAGTTGGGATGGCGGTTTCTATAGAAATGGAGGAGGGGTTATTTATATTTTAAGTTGTTTCCCATTCCTAAGGGTTATGGAACTAACATTTCCCTAATATCTAGGGTTAATTACTAGTTAATAGGATAGTTTACCCAACCCATGACTTTAAATTTCCCCCACTGAGATAGCTAGCTAGCCTAATTGATTTTTTAGGTCTTGTATGGATGCTTGGGTGGTTTTTTAGACTTGGGTATTATTGGAAGCCATTTTTCAAATCATATCTTATATGCTAGGCTCAATTTTTTGAGGGTTTTTTTGGAAAGGGATTTGTCGTGGTTGAGGATTTTTTGGTGGTGATTGATGACTACTCTACCCTGATAGGTTACATTGTTGTTGAGGTTTGTTTGAATGCCCCCTTTCTTATAAACTTGGTTTTCTTTCCACCCAAAGTTATATGGATAGTATGTTTCTTTCCTAAAGGGTTGGTTATAAGGGTGGTTGGGAAATATTGTGTCACAACTCTCAGACGTTTCTCCCAATTAGGGTCATTGGTCAGAGTAGTGGGTGTTAAAAGAACATATAACATAATGGATGCGATGAGGATATTGGGATTTCCCTTAGAAAATAGAAAGTTTTCGAAGAAGGGTACTTACCTATTCTAACATTGTGTTCACATTCTTCTTGAATTTGGTATTTTTCACCTCATAGACACCTCAAATGGGAATACTGGACCTTATACCGAATTGTTGATTATTCGATGCCACTTTCTTAATTAGGGTCCTCACAGTGTTTGGGGTTTTATCCACGAGTGCCCCACCTGCATCATCATAAATCATGTTATGATCAATTGGAATTAGTCCTTCATAAAAATATTGTATTAAAAGTTGATCACTTATTTAGTGATGTGGAAAACATGAACATAATATTTCAAATCTTTCCAAATTTTCATGAAGTGTTTCCCCTTAATATTTTCTTGTACCACATATTTCTTTCTTTATTATTGCAGCTCGAGAGGCTGGGAAATATTTTTCATGAAAAAGGTATTTCATTTCCTCCCAACCTCTTATTGGGGAATTAAAATAATAAACCCAGTCTTTTGTAGTGTCTTCTAATGAAAAAGGAAATGACCTAAGCTTTACTTCTTCTTCATCGATATTTTCAGGTTTTAATGTAGAACACATAATATGAAATTTTATTAACTGATTATGTGGATCCTCTCAAGGAATTCCATGTAATATTGATAATAGATGAATTAAACCATATTTTAGTTAAAAATTGGTTTCCTCGCCTTGTAATTGAATGTATGTGGGTTGGATATCGACATCAAGTTAGGTTAGTAATTTTAATTTTCTATTGTTTTCATCCATTTTAGAAAATAATATTTCCATTTTGATGTTGTTTTTAGAAGAAGAAGTAGAATGATCATGAAGAGTGTCGATGTTTTGTGTATCCTCCTTCAAAGGGTTTTATTATGTGTCTTGGTGTAGCTGACCTAAGATCCTCTCTGGTCCAGGTTCGAATGGTGGTAGGTCTCCTGAGGTAGACTGATTCATGCACATAACCTACAAAATAAATAAATCAAAACAAAAAAAATATAGGTAAATTTATAAGATAAAACAAATAAATATTCACAAAATTTACAAATATATTATTAAAAAACGCACTAAAAACATAAGCTCTCCCCGGAAATGGTGCCAAAATTTTACTACGTTTTCTTAAAATGTTAAATTGATTATGTTTTTAAGATTGATTTATAATATATTGAAAACACTAGTCCATCTCTCAATGATGATTTATAGGTTAAGAATGTGTATTTTTAATTAAAAGGATTAAATTAGAGGTGGTTTTGAAAGCATTTTTAAAAATAGAATGACATAATTAAGGAGTTAAACAGTTTACAAGGAAAGGTATTGTTTTATAATTATGAGATAAAAGGGTTCATTCTAAATTCAATACACATTCATTGTTCTTGTATATTAATTAAGGTTTTATGTAAGTCTTTCGTGGAAATTAATCATAATCCCGATTACTTTCTGAGCTCTTATATCAAAGCATGTTGAGCCAAGTCTTGACATAACAATCATATAGACAAGTTCTAGATCACATTAATAGTATAATATCTTCCAAAACAAATTTAAATCTCAAATAAGTGGGGAATAAAAGGATTCTTGTGTTGTCTAGTAGGAACAACACAAGTCACACACTCAAAACCTCTCATTGATCGGTTAAAAGTAAAGATAATTTCAATCGGTTAAATCAAACAAAGATAAATAAAAGTAAGATACTTCTGAATGAAATGTTTTAAAATGAAAAATACATAAAATCAATATTTGTACGTGTTCTGTAACTCCCTTTACATGATGTGTATCTCCCTCACATCGAACACCCACCAATAATCCCAACATCGAGAGGTGGAGGAAAGTTAGGTGAAATCACATCTTCATCCTTGATCCCCCTATGAGGATAGGGGCCACTAGAACTTTTATAATTATGAGGAGTACCCTATAGGATGAAAAATTGCCAATATTGGCTCCTGGTTTGAACTTCCAAATGAGGTGTCCATGGTGCCTTTTTATACCCAAAATGGGACATGGTATTGGGCACTCTATTTTTTATATACCACTTGTGTCTCGGTTATGGACTTGTATAAAGCCATATAATAACAAAAGTTAATATTTGTTTTTCATAATCTTTACTATATCTGTATCAAATTTGGTTCCCATTAGACATCTGGATTGCGATATTTGATCAAAATACCTAACCAAACTTTTTGAAATATGGTAGATTATGTTCATGGGATAGAATGGTTTGGATGGGCCATCCGATGGACGAATTGGTCCTTCGTTCCTTGTGAAGGGTTGTATCCCATGATGTTTTGGAGAGGAAAACAAATATCCATCCCATTTGGATGCATTTAATTCTATTAATGATCAAAATAGTGTACATATGTCCTTGGGATGCCATGCATTTTGACCCATTTCCTTCTGGATCTTTTTTGAGGCCTCCAAATCACCTCCTCCTATAATGAATTCATCAAAACAAGTAACTTTTCTCTTTTTAACAGTGATAAACACAAAATAAATTAATCAAACATAAAGTAAATTTTGTTATTATTTCTATATTTTTCAATACAAAATAAGTTTAGCACAATGTTATAAGGGTGAAAATGAAACAGTGAATCGTGGTGCAATCACACGCCCACACCTAAACATTTGTACTCCTGTGAAAAGTATTATATCATAACCAAGTACCAATCATAAATCAAAGGCGATAAAATTTCCATGATTCTTCTAAAATTAAATTCATCATGTCTCATTTATGAAATCAATATTCCTATCATTTTTTTCTCTCACATTTGAATGTTGTAAACTTCATTTGTTCACCCATGCAACATGTTGCAGCCTACCTCAATTAGAAATTTTCCCTCTTCACTCAAGGAACATATGAAAGTGAAGTTATTATATTTTACCAGAGTTCATGTGATCTTACCATATGCTTTCCAATGTTATACGTTCTCTACCGGTAGAAACTAGTGTGCTACTGAAAAGGACATCCAACAGGTTGTTATGAGGATTAAGGGTTGGTAGCATTAAATGTTTAAAAAATATGAGGTAGAAGAGTAGTGTTTAGTATCTTAATTAAAAATCTTGTCAAAATTCGGAAATTGTTCACAATGAATGTACATACTCATCCCCTCACAAAAGTGTATCACATCCAACTCACTATCACCATTTTCCATTTGTGTGAGTCATAGACGATCAGTGAATAATAATGACTAATCTTTCTCATTTCTCTATTAGTTTTTTTTCTTTTTGTTCTATATTTTTGTACAGAACAAGTTTATTTTTGTATAATTTTCATTGGAGATAAATAGGGATATTTTTTAAAGCAATGATACAATATGGATTGTGAACCCACTAACCATGGAAAATATATGCACCCTTTCTATCAATCCATAACATTGATTCATTCTTAATAATTCCCATGGAAACACCCTCTTCCCCACACTTTCTAAAATTTAAACAAGAATGTACAAAAGATATGGGTAGGTGGGGATAAATATTCTTTTAATGTGGCTACCAAACACGCATTTAATGGTCCCTAAGGATTATGAATGGTAAAATATAAAGGTGTAAAAATGGATGTTAATTGTAAAAAAGGATTTTCAATGAAAGATGGCCTCTAGAATTGATGTAGCACACTTGAATTGTATGGCTTCAAATAGAATGAAGGAAATTTTTAGTTTCTCTACATGACCTGATATGACAACCCAGCTTTTATTACAAACTTAAACATGATTTATTACACAAACAATTCACTTGATACAACATGGAAGATCGAGAGGTCTAGTTTCTTTGGGGATTAGTATAATTACATAAAAACTTAAAACATGAAATAAAACATCTTTATTGAAAACTTCCTTTATATGACCACAACATTCCCTCATACTTAGAATTGCATGGGATAACCTGAGGACATGCATAAGAAAAGGGGTGAGCTATAAAGCCAAGTAAGGCAATAAACATGGAATAAATGAGGATTACAATACATGTTATACAATAGGCATATCAATAGATCATAAGAGAAAAATGAACATAAAGGAATGATAAAGCATGATAATCATAACATGGAAATGTGGCAACGACACTTAACATGGAACTAGCATGAGCCAAGGCTCATTGCACATGGATCATGAGTAAATCCTCATTGCACATGAAGCATGATTAAACCCTCGTTGAACTTGAATTATCATGATTCAACACTCATTACACATAATGTATCATGATACCATACTTTACCCAATGCATTAGAGCACTATAAGGGAGCACCCTTCTTAAAAATTTCATTTCATGCATAAGTGTGCCACATGGATCATTAAACATAATCATTTATTCCATGATACAGGAATGTGGAATTCATTCATGAAACTTTATAATCAATAAGTAAATGTGATTAAAGTTTAATACCCTTGATGGAGAAATGGGAATGGTATTCACTACACAAAGGCATTGTCTTAGAAAATCAGTGCAATTTCAGCAGCGTAATGGCGTGACATAAGAATTCATAAAAAAAAATTTTGATGAGAGATAAAGGGGTGTCTCATCCTATTAACATGAAATGGACAGTTAGGGGGTCATATAGATACATGTCCCAACAATTGTAATGGAATTTAGATTCATGATACAAAAGTATTTCTTGAATGTAAATGAGGAGAGAGAAGTTCCTTTCAGAATTTCGGCATAGTAATGAGTGTACATGGGAGTCATTTAATGAGAGAGAAATGGGTCTCCCGTCATTAAAAAAATAAGAGGGAATTATGGGGGGGGTAAAAACCATACCCTGGCATTTAAATTTGAAATTAAAAGGTCATAACAATATTAAAAAAATTGTACAAAAAGGTGAAAGGAAGAAAAACCCTTACTTGGAAGTGTGCCTCCAAAGGATTGAGAGAGGCTTGAGAGAGGCTTCTTGGGAGCTTGGGGAACCTTGGGAGGATTCTACAGAGAGTAGGGAAGAGTTTGGATGAACTCTGAAGGCTTTGAGTTAGGAGGAAGTGGGAGCTTGGGTGGGTTTATATAGGAAAGGTGAGTGAATTCTTTATTATTTAGGTTTGGGACCACTTACATTAAACTAATATAAACCACAAATAATCTCATGGTTTTTGCCCATGGTTTTTGGGAAAGGGAATAGGAAAAAAATATTTTATAAGTACAAAGTCCAAACTTCTTAAAATAATGGGGTTTTTTATGCGGACTTGAGTCACACTCTCATGGAAAATAATTTAAAAAGACAATGTCTTTAATAAGTCTTGAGGAGTCCATTAATTCTTTGTAAAATAAGTCAAACAAACTCAAAGTCACATTATTTTAATGGTAAAACATATATTGGACGAACAAAAAGCTTATAGTATTTTATTACATCACTATTAGGTCATTATGATGTCATAAAACACATTATATATTTAAACGGTATTTAATTGTTACCCAAAATTTTGACTGTCTTAGAAAATTATGAGAAATTCACCATTGGATAATTTTGACATCCTTATTCTATAATTAACATTTATTTTATCTAAATAATTTTCTAAATATTTTAATTTTCACTTTTAAAATAGAAACCGACATTTATCGAAAATTCACGGGTTTTGACAAAAATGGATTTCAAACCTTAATAAAAATTACAATTGCATTCATAAAATTATAAGATCATTTATATTTAATAAAAATTAATTTATTAATAATAATAATAATATTTTATTAAAATATTATTTAATTCAAAAATCCATTAATTCATCAAAATAGTTTTCTTAGCTGAATATTAACTAAAAAAATACTATTTGTGCTTTAAAAAAAATAATTACAAAGTGTCAATAATGACAAGAAGGTATATTCATTATTATATAAAAATGAAATATACATGAACATAGTACTATCGATTTGTTACATAACCCATTAAAATAGCCGCATAAGACCTAAGGGTAAGGTGTGTGATGGTGACAGACTCTTAGGGTGGCTCAGATAACATTGCTCGAGTGGTAATCTCTATTAAATTCTACTTTTCTTGTAGACGGTCCCATTCGAGCTTGACATGATGAACCTCAGCTTGGTCTTGGTCAAGAGAGAATCCCAAAGATTCCACCTCTTTTCCGAGCTCTGACAAATGGGCTTCGTATGGAGCAATTCTACTAGATGAGGTCATCGCTTCCTTTGTCTGAGTAAATTGGGTTTGTTAAAGCCCTATATTTATACTAATCATGTGATCACTGTTCAATGGCTATAAAAGAAACAGTCACAATTCTTATCATAAAACCAAAGATTTTGAAATTTTATATAAACATTTTACATAAAGAGACATTTAATTAGATCAGGTGGGATTTCCATTAATTAAACATTGGGTCATTACAATATTCCCCCATTAAGAAATTTCTCCCTAGAAATTTCCTTTTCCCACACTAAAACAGATGTGGGTAACTCAGCTTCATCATTTCCTCTGATTCCCAAGTCGCTTCTTCAAACTTGTGGTTTCTCTACAAGACCTTGATGAGGGGCACTGTCGTATTTCGTAGAACTTTTTCTCTACGATCTAAGTTCTTCCCTGGTTGCTCCTCATAAGAAAGATCATTCACCAAATGTACCACCTCAGAAGAGAGTACATGTGAAGGGTATGGTATGTACTTTTTTAAAAGAGATACATGAAAGACATCATGTACTTTGGCCACGGTAGGTGGAAGTGCTAGTCGATAGGCCACAGCCCGGACACGGTCAAGAATCTCAAAGGGGCCGATGTACCTTGGACTTAACATACCTTTCTTTCCAATCCTCATGACCTTATTCTATGGAGATATGCATAGAAAAACCATGTCTCCAACTTTAAACACAATGTTTCATCGACGATTATCTGCATAACTCTTCTATTGACTCTAGGATGCCTACCATTTCCTCGACCATTTTCGGTCCAAGAAGCTTACGTTCACCAACCTCATCCCAACACGCCGGTGTTCTTCACCTTTTCCCTTAAAGGGATTCATATGGAGCCATTTGGATGCTCGAGTGGAAACTATTATTATAAGAGAACTCAACCAGAGGAAGTTGTTGATCCCATCCTCCTTTAAAGTCCATTGAGCACATTCTCAACATGTCATCAAGTGTTTGGATAGTCTGCTCGGATTGGCCATTAGTTTGAGGATGATAAGCCGTACTGAAGTTCAGTTCAGTATCCAGAGCATGTTGAAGACTCTTCAAAAACGTAGAGGTGAATCTTGGATCTCGGTCAGACACAATAGATAGTGGTAGTCCATGAAGTCTTACCACTTCCCTGATATATATCCATGCCAGTTGATCCAATGAGAAATATTCCTGAATAGTAATGAAGTGTGCAGTCTTTGTAAGATGATCCACCACAACCCAGATTGCATTGTTGCCTTTGGATGTCCTCAGAATTCCAGTGACAAATTCCATGGTGATGTTCTCCCATCTTCATTCTGGTATGGGCAATGGTTTCATCATCCCCTTAGACTTCTACCTCTCTCCCTTCACTTGCTGGCACACTAGTCACTTTGATGTATATACATCGATCTCCTTCTTCATATTATCCCACTAGAAAGTTTCCCAGAGAACTCGATACATCTTTGTGCTCCCTGGGTGAATAGGGAAATTTGAACCATGTGCATCATCCAAAAGTTACTTCTTTATCTCCAAACATGATGGGACACATAGTATTTTCCCAAATCTCACAATTACTTCTTCATTAACATTAAACTTCAAGGATTTACCTTTTTTGAAAGCTTCCACTTTTTCCTGAATTCCCACATCATCCTTTATCCTTTCCAAAAGAGACGGTTTAGTAATAATTTGTGAAAGGATTGATGATTTTCCCTTCTTTATGATTCCCATGTCCATCTTCATCAAGTCTAAGAAGATTGGATCCTTCTCAATTCTCATCATTGATAGAATCATTGGGTCCTTTCTATTTAGGGCATCTGCCACCTTGTTTGCTTTCCCAGGGTGGTAATGTATTCAATAGTCATAATCCTTTATGATCTCTATCCATCTTCTTTGGCGCATATTAATCTCTTTCTGTGTGAATATATATTTAAGACTCTTTTGGTCAGTATATATCTCCCATTTATCCCCATAGAAATAATTCTTCCAGATTTCCAAGGCAAAGATCACCGCCGCCAACTCCAGATCATGTGTTGGATAGTTTCGCTCATGGATTTTAAACTATCTTGAGGCATAGGATATCACTTTATCATTCTTCATCAGCACACAACCTAAGCCCTTCATCAAAGCATCACTGAATATCACACAAGGTTCCCCACTTGTGGGTAATGTGAGCACAGGCGTAGTGATAAGCCTCATTTTCAACTCCTTGAAGCTTTCTCCACATTCATAAATCTAAGAAAACATTAGTCCCTTTCGAGTTAGCTTGGTAAGAGGGTTGTAAAATCATGATAAATTTCTCACAAATCATCGATAATAACCAGCTGACCCCAATAAGCTTCAGATATCTGTTACCTATGTTGGCCTCAGTCATCTCTCAATTGCATCTGTTTTAGAGGGATCCACTAATATCCCATTACTTGTGATGCTATGGACCAATAATGAGACCTCCTTCAACCATAACTCACACTTGTTGTACTTTTCATAGGGATTCTCCTTGCACAAAGTCTCTAGTATAGTTCTTAAATGCTCCACATGATCCTCCTTGGTTTTGGAGTATATTAGAATATAATCTATAAAGACTACCACAAATTTTAAATGTTAATCTCTAAAGACTCTATTCATAAAGTCCATGAAGTTTACTTTAGCATTAGTGAGTCCGAAAGTCATTACTATGAATTCATAGTGCCCGTATCTTGTACGAAAAGCAGTTTTGGGGACATCTCCCATCTTCACCCTTACTTGATAATATCCCAACCGCAAATCTACCATGGATAATTATTGTGCTCCCAACAGCTAATCGAACAAGAATTTGACCCGTGGTAGAGTATACTTGTTCTTTATCATGATTTTTTTTAGTTCATGATAATCAATGCAAAGCCGCATTGACCCATCCTTCATCTTGAAGAATAGGACTGGTGCACCCCATGGTGAAGCACTTGGGCGTATAAACCCTTTATCCAGATTCTCTTGTATTTTTTTCTTCAGCTCTTCAAGCTCCACAACAGTCATTATATATGGAGTCTTGGATATTGGTAGCGCCCCTGGTATAAGTTCAATTGAGAATTCAACGTCTCTTTTAGGAGGAAGACCAGGCAGTTTCTCGGGAAACATTTCAGCACATTCCCTCACAATATGAATTTCATCAAAGATAGTTTCTTCCTTGGAATCAATCATCTGAGCCAGATACGTGTGCTCATATGTCAGTAATATCCATGCTAGAGATGATGGAGCTAAAGGAGATTCATCTTACTCCTTACAATTGTAAAGAATTGGGGGTCGATTCTCCATATGGAGTGTGATTTCCCTTTCCCGACAATTTATGTTTGCTCTATATAAGGAAAGCCAATCCATGCCAATAATTCTATCAAATTCCTCTAGAGGGAGTATGGCGAGGTTTGATGGGAAATTAAATCCACAGATTATGATAGGGGGGGAGTTATATTCATGGGATGCAATGATTGGCCCATTTTCCGTACTCACCGACATCTTCACTTCCATGATTTGTTGTGGTGCTGGGATTGTTCTACTAAACTTTTGAGATATAAAAGAATGTGTAAAACCTGAATCAAAAAGTAAATTCGCTATTCTTTTATGAATAACTAGCATACCTGTCACCACTTTGTTTTCGGGGTTCCCTTCGGCAGAAGTGATGGAAAAATATCTTCCTTACTACCTTTGAGGTTGTTGGTTGCCTCCAAAAACCCTTGGATTAGGGCACTGATTTTAAAAATGCCCCAGTTCATTGCAGTTGTAGCAATGAACAATGTGTTGTGTTTCGAACGGAGCATTCATCTCCTCTGTCACAGTCGCGGGTCTTTCTTGCCGATAGTTAACAGCTAGGTGCCCTTCTCTTCCACACCTAAATCATTTCCTCGTACCCTTGACGCAATTTACAGGGTACTTCTTTCCACACTTTTGGAAAGTGGGGTGTTGGATCTTCTTATCACCATTGTATTTATCCATTGGACCGCCAGCATTGAATTCCACCATATGCTTCTTGTTCCCATGATACCCATGTGATTCCCTGATCTCCATTTCGACCTTGAGGGCACATCAGATAATTTCCTCATAGCTGTAGAAGTCACGGATCGCTAATGCTTTCCGTAGGCTCGGCTTCAGCCCACCAAAGAAGCGGTCAACCTTACATCCAGGGGTAACGACAAAGCCGGAAGCATATCGTGCAAGCCTTGTGAAGTTTGCCTCATACTCTACAATAGATTCTTCTTCTTTTTGTGAGAGGGAAATTAAGTCCCTTTCTATCTTAAGCCGGACGGTGTGCGGAAAATATTTATCAAATAATATCTTCTGGAAATCCTTCCATTCCAACACCTTGATCTCCTCCTCAGGCTTAGTATTTTTGATCAATGTCCACTATTGATAAGATTCACCCTCCATACAATAATCCTCCATGAGGACATTCTCTTATTCAGAACATTGAAGGATAGAGAAGATCTTTTCAATGGAGTTGATCCATTGTTCTGCAATCGTGGGATCGGATGATCCACTAAAAGTAGGAGTCCTTTGTCTCATTAAGCTCTCAATAGCGACTTGTTTTTTCTTAGGGGGGTTTGGGCATTCCTCTTGACCTGTGTTCTTATCCAAATCTTGAGTTATCTGAGAGAGAAGTGTAACAAAGTTCGCGATTCCCGCTCCCATTAGATTGGGTATCTCATTACTACAGTCATCACACTAATCTTCACATCGGTTTTTAGCCCAAGTCCTCCTATTACCTGCCATTGACCAG
This sequence comes from Viscum album, assembly GCA_963277665.1. Classification (NCBI taxonomy): domain Eukaryota; kingdom Viridiplantae; phylum Streptophyta; class Magnoliopsida; order Santalales; family Viscaceae; genus Viscum; species Viscum album. The sequence goes on along the minus strand of OY728141.1, from coordinate 1,518,059,460 downwards.
AATAAAAGAAAATTTAGGGGGTAACGCATAAAGGGTAATCCAGAGACAAAAGTTGATGACTTATAAATAAACTTTTATTTCCTTAACTCATGAGTCTATAGGCTTCAATCTAGGATTTTCATGATCTATTTTCTAACATATATTCTTAGGGGAATTTTTTTAAAAAAATCCCTTAATAAGGGTTCATACTCAGCTTGTGAATTTATCAAAACATATCCCCTGAGAGTGTCATAACCAAGAGTGCAGCAAGGCCCATTGTCGTGCACCAGTTCCCATTCAAGTCTAGCTCAAAGCAGTGTTTACGGGTTTTACCCCTAAGATACATCTGTGCCAGAGCCACCTCTACCTGCTCGTATCCAAACAGGGATGTATTTGCCTGATAAACCACTTACTCAGTACTTACCAAAACATAGGGATGTTTTTATTATACTTATTCTTGTCTCTAAGGCTTTACTGGGGTTTTATAATCCTAATCCCAAATATAACTAAACCTATCCTCTAATACCAACTATGACAACCCAGATTTTATTACAAACATAAACATGATTTATTCCATAAACTATTCACTTGATAAAACATGGAAGATCGAGAGGTCTAGTGTCTTTGGGACTAAGGATCATTACATAACAACTTAAAACATGAAATATAACATCTTTATTGAAAACGTCCTTTACATGACCACTACATTCCCTTATACTTAGCATTGCATGGGATAACCTGAGGACATGCATAAGAAAAGGGGTGAGCTATAAAGCCCAGTAAGGGAATAAACATGGAATACATGTGGAGTACAATACATGTTATACAATAGGATTATCAATAGAGCATAATTGAAACATGAACATAAAGGCATGATAAAGCATGATAATCATAACATGGAAATGTGGCAATAACACTTAACATGGAATTAGCATGAGCCAAGGCTCATTGCACATATAACATGAGTAAATCCTCATTTCACATGAATCACGAGTAAACCCTAATTTCACTTGAATTAGCATGAGTCAAAACTCATTGCACATGACGTATCATGATACAATACTTTACCCAATGCATTGGAGTGCTATAAGGGAACACCCTTCTTAAACATTTCATTTCATGCATAAGTGTGCCACATGGATCATAAAACATAGATTCATTAAACATAATAATTCATTATACAATAAAGTAATGTGGAATTCATACATGAAACTTTATAATCAATAAGTAAATTTTCATAAAGGTGAATACCCTTGATGAAGAAATGGGCATGGTATTCACTACACAAAGGCATTGGCTTAGAAAATCGGTGCAATTTTGGCAGCCTAACGGCGTGACATAAAAATTCATAAAAAAAGGTTGATGAGAGAGAAAGGGGTGTCTCATCATATTTACATGAAAAGGAAATTAAGGGGGTCATATAGATACATTTACAAACAAATGTAATGGAATTTAGATTCATGATACAAAAGTATTGCCTGAATGTAAATGAGGAGAGTGAAGTTCCTTTTGTAATTTCGGCATAGTAATGGGTGTACATGGGAGGAATTTAATGAGAGAGAAATGGGTATCCCATAATTAAAACAATAAAAGGGTAGTATGGGGGAGGTTTGAAGCCATAATCCAACATTTATAATTGAAATTAAAAGGGTATAACAATATTAATAAAATTGGACAAAAAGGTGAAAGGAAGAAAACCCCTTACTTGGAAGTGTGCTACCAAAGGCTTGAGAGAGGCTTGAGAGAGGCTTCTTTGGAGCTTGGGGCACCTTGGGAGGATTATAGAGAAAGTAGGGAAGAGGTTTGATGAACTTAAAAGGCTTTTAGTTAGGAGGAAGTGGGAGCTTGGTGGGGTTTATATAGGAAAGGTGAGTGAATTCTTTATTATTTAGGTTTGGGACCCCTTACATTAAACAAATCCAAACCAAAAATCAGATCATGGTTTTAGCCCATGTTTTTTGGAAAAGGGAAGAGGAAAAAAAATTTATAAGTCCAAAGTCTAATCTTCTTAAAATAATAGGGTTGCTTATGTGGAGGTGGGTCACACTCCCCTGGAAAATAATATAAAAAGACAAGGTGTTTAATAAGTCTTGAGGGGTCCATTAATGCTTTGTAAAATAACTCAAAAAAACCCCAAATAACATTATTTTAATGGTAAAACATATATTGTCTGAACATAAATCTTATATTACTTTATTACATCACAATTAGTTCATTATGATGTCATAAAACACAGTATATATTTAAACGGTATTTAATTTTTACCCAAAAATTTGACTGTCTCAGAAAATTATGAAAAATTCACCGTTGGATAATTTCGACATCCTGATTCCAGGAATAATATTTATTTTATCTAAATAATTTTCTAAATATGTTAATTTTTACTTTTAAAATAAAAACCAACATTTATCGAAAATTCACGGGTTTTGACAAAAATGGCTTTCAAACCATAATAAAAATTACAATTGCATTCATAAAATTATAAGATCATTTATATTTTATAAAAATTAATTTAATAATAATAATAATATTTTATTAAAATATTATTTAATTCAAAATTCCATTAATTCATCAAAATAGATTTCTTAGTTGAATATTTAATAAAAAAATACTATTTATACTTTAAAAAAATATTTACAAATTTTCAATAATGAAAAGAAGGTATTTTCATTATTATATATCAAAAATAATATAAATGAACATAGTACTAGCTATTTTTTACATAACCCCTTAAAAATCCGCATAATACCAAAGGGTAAGGTGTGTGATGGTGACAGACTCTTGGGGTGGCTCAGATAAAATTGCTCGAGTGGTAATATCTATCAACTTCCAATTTTCCTGTAGATGATCCCATTCGATCTTGAAATGATCAAGCTCAGCTTGGGATTGGTCAAGAGCGAAGCCCAAATACACCACCTCTTTTCTGAGCTCCAACAAATGGGTTTCATATGGAGAAATTCTACTAGATGAGGCCATCACTTCCTTTGTCTGAGTAAATTGGGTTTGTTAAAGCCCTATATTTATACTAATCATGTGATCTCTGTTCAACGACTATAAAAGCAATAGTCACAATTCTTAACATAAAACCAAAGAAGTTGACATTTTATATAAACATATTACATAAAGAAACATTTAATTAGATCATGTGGGATTTTCATTAATGAAACTTTGGGTCGTTACACCTGAGACTCTAAAGAAAGTGATTAAATGGAATAATATACATTAAAGGGCTTATAATATATCTTAGGTAAGGGAATAAAATATTATTAAGTGATAATGAGGTATAGGTTTCTATGATCTATTAAACACTTGAGAATGATTTAAAAATATAAATTGTAGAAAAATAATCCAGGTCAACATTCATTTTAAAAAAATGCTTCCAAAAACAATGTAATTTTCCACAAAATCGAACCATGGATGAAAAATGATTTGAATAATTTTAAAGAGGTAACATTTTTCCATGATAAAATTAACATTTTGGCACAAAATAGAGTGATACAACTAGAGGATAAGTGAAAATACTATTCAACAAGAGATAAAATAAAAAAATGATGAAAATTTCTAACTAACCCAGGAATGTACCCATACCCTACACCTAGAGTGTGAAATGTCCTCACTATGATAAAAAATAATGTGGAGAGGAAGGATAAAATCGGGTTGGTGTCATTGGTATGTTGCTTCCTGAATGTGGAATTCCTCTATTGGGAACTCTGGAATGGCTTTGTGGAAGTGCTTTAGCCACTTCCTATTGAAAGTGAAGGTTTTCTTAGTTTCTTCATTTTGAACCTGAAAATCACTAAATGGATATAAACTAGTAACATTCTATAGCCCAAACCAGAGGGGAAAAGCTTACATGGATGAAACTTCAGCCCTGCATTGTAGAGGAGGACCTTCTTTCTCAATGTGGAATTTCCGATGAAGGATGAGATGGTTATAGGTATCCTTGGTTTTATCCTTATAATTCTTGGAGTTCACATATGCATATCTTCTCATTTCCTCCACATCATGAATATGAAACTTCCTTTGAGAATCTACACCAGAAAGATTATAATTTCATTGTTTGATGGCCTAGTAGGCCTGGTGCTCAATCTCAACTGAGAGGTGACAACTCTTTCTAAAAATAAGCCTATAAGGTGACATTCTAATTGGGGTTTTAAAAGAATTACAGTAATGCCATAATGAATCATCAAGTCTAAGACTCCAATATTTTCTATTAAGTGGACCTATATTTTTTTTAAAAAATTGTTTTACCTCTCTAATTGAAACCTCGTCTTGACTATTGGTTTGTGGGTGATATGCAGTAGACACTCGATGACCGGCCCCATACTGATGTAAAAGTGATTATATTGTTTGGTTGCAGAAATGAGAACCCTATTCACTGATGATGACCCAAGTTAATCCAAACCTATTGAAGATTTGGTTTCTCAAAAATTCTAAAACTATATTATATTCATCAGTCGTTGTAGATCGTGACTCTACACATTGTTACACATAATCAAATACCAGAAGAATGTACAAGTTCCCAAATGAATTGGGAAATGACACCAAAAATTCAATACCCCAAACATAAAGAAATTCATGAAATAGAATTGGTTGTTGTATCATTTAATTTCATTTAGATATATTACCTATTTTTTGAAAAAGTGTAAAAAATCTAAAAATATCATGGGAATCCGAAAAAAGTGTTGGCTAAAATATACTAGAATCAATGACTTTTCTAGTAGTACAATGGGAACAAAAGTGGCCCCCATAAGTAAGAGTGTGACAGAATCTAAGGACTAACTGAAACTCGCTATCGTGAACACAACATCTAAGGACAGGATCACTATATGTGAACTAGAGTTTGGGGTCATCCCAAATGTACAAAATAGACTCATGTTTTAGACAACTCATTTGGTTTTTTTAATTAGTTGGAATGTAGGATGATACCAAATAATTTACAATTTTGGTACACCAAGGAATAAAATCTTTCACTTGGTAAAATTTCTCATTAGGAAACATATCATTTATAGGAATATAGGGGGATGAGTCAATATATGAGGATGGAATAATCCTACTGATATGTTCAGCCACCACATTTTCTACTTCTTTTTTATCTCTAATTTTTATATTTAATTCTTAAAGGTGGAGAAACTAGTGAATGAGACATGGTCTGGCTTTCAGTTTCTTAAAGAGATACCGGAGGGCTACATGGTTTGAGAACACAATGTCATTGGACCCTAAAAGATAAGACATGAATTTATCCAATTAAAACATAATGGTAATAAATTATTTCTCAATTGTGTTGTAGTTTTCTTGGGAAGGGTCCAGTGTACGTGAAGCATAGGCAATGACATGTGGAGCTCGATCGACCCTTTGTGATAAGACTGCCCCAACTTTATAGTTAGAGGCATTACACAAGATCTAAAATGGTAAATCCCACCGAGGTTGTTCGATTACTGGGGGTGACGTGAGACTCCATTTTAACTTATTAAAATCTTCTTCACATTCTTTATCAAAAACAAATTATTTTTCTTTTTGAAGTAATTGGGATATGTGAGTGAAATTTTAATAAATTCATGAATGAAACGATGGTAAAATCTGGCATGACCTAGTAAATAACGCAAATCCTGTACATTTTTAGGGAATGGTAAGGAAGAAATAGCATCTACTTTTTATTTATCTACTTGGATGCCATACCCAGAAATGACATGCCCCAAAACTATACCTAGTCACACCATGAAATGGCATTTATCATAATTTAATACTATATTATTTGCAATATAGTGACGTAGTACGAAACCAAGACTGCTCAGACATTCTTCAAAATAGGAGAAATAAATAGTGAAATCATCCATGAAAACTTCCATGAAATTCTCCATGTAATCTGAAAAAATATTAACCATGCATCACTGGATGTACACAAAGAATTGCACGGACCAAATTACATCCTCCTATATGAAAATGTGCCAAAGGGGCAAGTGGAGTTCATATTTTCCTAGTCCTCTGGGGAAATATGGATTTGAAAGTATCCATAATACCCATCAAGGAAACAGTAGTGGGACTTACCCACTAGCCTCTCAAGAATTTGGTCAATGAATGGAAAATAGAAATGGTCTTTCCTAGTGTGTTGGTTTAGTTGGAGATAGTCTATGTAGACACACCAACTATTCTGCACATGAGTTGGAACCAATTTATTGTTTTCATTTTTGATTACCGCAAAGCTATTTTTTTAGGAACTACTTGAATAGGACAGACCCATTGGCTATCAGATATGGGGTAAATTATTCCAGTAGCCAATAATTTAGTTACCTATTTTTTCACAACTTCTACAAGATTTGGGTTCAGTAGATGTTGTGTATGCCTCACTTGTTTAGCCTCATCATTTAATAAAATATGATGTGTGAAAATTGATGGGATAATATGAGATTGTCAACAAGTCTCCATCACAATGTTTTTTTATACTCCATAAAATGTCCAGGCATATGCAATTCATGTTTAGGAGGGAGTGAACTAGCAATGATGATGGGAAACATGTTTCCATTCTCAAGATATGAATATTTTAAATCGCAAGGTAGTTGTTTCAGTTCTAAATTAGGTGGATTTTGGAATTATGGGAGTGTTTGTAAAAGTGATATGTCATTGATCTCATCTAAATTCTCAATGGTATCATCCTTAATAGAGGAATGATATTTCACAACCTCAGTAGTATCATTTATGGTTAATTTATCCTCGTTGTTCAAGAAATCATCAATCAACAAACATGCATTACATTTCTCTAGACCACTACAATAATCAATACATGAATCATTTCATAGAATTTAAATCAATGAATAAAACTCATAAAGGGGGTTATGGGAATGAAATGACATTTTTCAAGGGAAGTTAGTATATCTATATAATTAACATATAGAGAGGAATGTTCTTCTGAGGGGTGCTTCATGGCATCAAGGATGTTGAAGTGGAAAATGTCACCACCAAACTCCATAGATAATGTTTAATTATGGACATTAACTATGTTTTTGGAAGTTTTCAAGAAATTTCTCCCATATATAATTGGGTAATTTCCATTAATTATCATCTTCTATTTTAAGGAAATAAAATCAGAAGTAAAAATCAAATTTTGATCCCTCACAAGATCATAGGGTAACACACCAGAAGGGTGTGTTGTACTCCGATATTCAAGATGAACGACTATCATAGTTGGCTTCAATTCTCCAACCTGCAATGTAGAGTAAATGGAGTGTGGTATTACATATATAGACGCACCTAAATCAAGAATAGCATTGGAAAATGAATACTCCCCTATGGTGCATGGAATCGAGAAGGTTCCCAGATCATTGAATTTGGTAGGCAGTGATGATTCTATCAATGCTGAGACATTCCTCCCCAATCTTACCCTCACATCACCACTAAGTCTCCTTTGATGTGTACACATATCCTTTACAAACTTGGTGTATCTTGGAATTTTCTTCATGGTATCAATCAATGGAATGTTAACCTGTACTTTTTTGAATGTTTCCAGTATTTCCTTATCATTATCAATTCCCTTTTGTTTTCTTGGTTTGGTGGACCTTTGGTGAAATGGAATAGAAATGGTTGGGATAGGTGACTCAACAATAGACACACTCTTTCCTTTAGAAGGGCTTCTCTTAGGATAAGGATTTTTTTCTCTTGGAACATTTTCATCAGTTGGGACGGTAGTTTCCATCGGAGGGGATGACTCTAAAGGAGGGGTTATTTTTATTTTAAGTTGTTTCAAACTCCTAATGGTTATGGAACTATATTTCCATTATCCCTGTGGTTGACTACTAGTTGAGAGGGTTGATTACCCTACCCATGAATTTTGATTTCCCCCACAGTGTTAGCTAGCTTGACTAATTGGGGTTTTTGGTCTTGTATGGCTAGTTGGTTGGTTTGTTGGAATTGGATATTGTTGAAATCTATTTGTTTCATCATATCTTCTAGGATAGGCTTGGGTTTTTGAGGGGTTTTTTGGAAAGTTCGATGTAGTGGTTTAGGATTTATGGGTGGTGGTGGATGAATACTCTACCTCGGTTGGTTCTATTATTGTTTAGGTTAGTTTGAATACCCTCTTGCCTATAGGCTTGGTTTTCTTTCCACCTATAGTTGGATGGTTAGTATGGTTCTTTCCTAAAGGGTTGTTTATAGGGGTGTCCTAGAAATATTTCCTCAAAACTCATAGAAGTTTCTCTCAATTGGGGGCATTGGTCAGATTAATGGGTGTTTGACGAACATATACCACAATGGATGGGAGGGGGAGATTGGGATTTACCTTGAAAAATAGAAATTTGTCGAAGATGGGTACTTAAATCTTCAAACACTGTGTTGACCTTCTTCTCAAATTCGGTGTTTTTCACCTCAGGGAAACCTCGAATGGGTTTACTGGAACTTGTACTGAATTTATAACTTTTTTGTTACAATTTATTAATTACGCTCCTTAAAGCAATTGTGTTTTTATACACTAGTGAACCACCTTCAGCAGCATCAATCATGTTATGATCAATTAGAATTAAACCATCATAAAAATACTATATTAAAAGTTAATCACTTATTTTGTGGTGTGGACAACATAAACATAATCTTTTAAATCTCTCCCAATATCCATTAATTGTTTCCTATAGATATTTTCTTATACCACATATTTATTTCCTTTTTTTTTGCAGTTCAAGAGTCTGGAAAAAATTCATGAAAAATTCATTTCATGTCTGCCCAACCTCTTATTGAGGAATTAGCATAAGAAAGTCAGTCTTTTACAGTATATTCCAAATAAAAATGAAATTCCCTAAGTTTTACTTGTTATTCATCCACATTTTCAGGTTTTAATGTATAACAAATAGTATGAAATTATTTTAAATGCTTATATAGATCCTCTCCAGGAAGTCCATGGAATCTTGTTAATAGATGAATTAAACCAAATTCTAGTTCAAAATTGGGTGTCTCGCCTTGTAATTGAATGTTTTTGGGTTGGATATCGACATAAAGTGAGGTTAGTTATTTTAGTGTTCTATTGATTTCATCCAATTTATATAATTTTATTTCAGTTTTGAAGTCAGTTCCAAAAGAAGAAATATAAGAATCAAGAAGAGTGTCGATGTTTTGTGTGTCCTCCTTCAAAGGGTTCGCTTCTATGTCTCAGTGCCACGGATATAAGATCCTCTCAGGTTCAGGTTCAAATGAGGGATGGTCACCTGAAGTAGAATGCATTACGCACATAACCAAAAAAATAAAGAAAATCATAACACAAAAATATAGGTAAAGATATAAGATTAATCAAATAAATATTCACAAAATTTACAAATATCTTATAAAAAATGCACTAAAAACCAAAGTGCTCCCCGAAAACGATTCCAAAATTTGACCTCATTTTCATGACACATAAAATTGATTATTTTTTTAAGATTTATTTATAGTATATGGAAGACCCTAGGTCATCTATCAAAGAACATTGATAGGTTTAGAAAGTGTATTTTTAGTACAAATGACTAAAATTGGGGGTGGTTTTGAAAACAGTCTTTAAAATAAAATGACTTAACTAAAGAGTTAATTAGTTGAAATGGAAAGGTTGTGTTTTATAATTATTTGATAAAAGGTTTAGTTATGAGTTAACTAAAAATTCATTGTTATTGGAGACTAATTAAGGTTTGATGAAAGTCTTTGGTTGAAATTAATCAGAATCCTAATTACATTCTTGAGCTCTTATATCAAAGAACATTGAGCCAAACCTTGAAATAAAAATCATAGAAAAGGTCCAGATCACATTACTGGTATAATAGCTTCCAAAAAAATTGAAATATTTAATAATTTGGGAATAAAATGATTCTTGGGCGGTCCAATCGGAACAACACAAGTCACGCACTCAAAACCTCTCATCGATCGGTCAAAATTAAAGAGAATTTCATTCGGTTAAATCAAAGAAAGATAAATAAATGTAAGATAATTCTGAATGAAATGTTTTAAAACTCAAAATATATAAAACCAAGAGTAGTAAGGTTGTATTAACTCCCTTTACAAGAAGTGTAGCTCCCTCGCCATGAACAACCACTGATTATCCCTACATCAAGAGGAGGAGGAAAGTCAGGTGGAACGCCTTATTCACCATTGATCTCTATATGAGGATAGGGGCCTCCAGAACATCTAGGATGATTAAGAGAAACCTATAGAACACCAAAATGGCAGTTCATGGCTCCTGGTTCAAACATCCAAATGAGTTACCCATGGTTCTTTTTTATATCCCAAATGGGACATGGTTTTGAGAACCATGTTTTTTAGATACCACTTGTGTCTCAGTTTTGGACTAGTAGAAAGACATATCCCAACTTTTAAAAAAGGTAATATTTGTTTTCCAGCCTCTTGAATATATCCATGACAAATTGGGGGTCCATTAGACATCTTGATTGGGAGATATGGTCAAAATACCGAACAAAACATTTGAATTCGGGAGATTTTATCCCCTCAACAGAATGGTTTTTATAGACCATCAGATGGAAGAATTGGTCTTAGGTTCCTTGATATGTGTTGTGTCCCATGAAATATTTGAGTGAACCAAAAAAATTCAACTCATTTATAGGCACCTAATTCTATTAATTCTCAAAACATTTGATACATGTCCATGGGATTCAATGCAGTTTGGCCCATTTCCTTATGGATCATTTATGGGGCCTCCAAATCACCTCCTCCTAAAATTAATTCATCCAAAAAAGTAACATTTCCATTTTTAACAGTGATAAACATAAAATAAATTAATCAAACATGAAGTTAAATTTTTTATTATTTCTATAATTTTCAATAAAAAACAAGTTTATCACAGTGGTGTAAGGGTTAAAATGAAATAGTGAATCGTGGTGCGATCACACCCCCACACCATAACATTTGCACTCCGGGGAAAAGTCTTATATCCTAACCAAGTCTCATTCATAAATAAAAGGTGATAAAATTTCCAATATTTTTCGTAAATGAAATTCATCATGTCTCATTTATGATATCAATTTTTCTATCATTTTTCTTCTCACACATTCAAATTTGTTCAACTCCATTTGTTCATCCAAGAAACTTGTCACAACCTTCCTCACTTAAAAATTTCCCCTCTTCACTCAAGGAAGATATGAAAGTGTAGTTATTCTATTTTCCTAGAGTTCATGTGATCTTACCATATATTTTCCATTATTATAAGTTATTTACCGATAAAAACAAGTGTGCTACTCAAGAGGACTTCTAACAGGTCGTTCTGAGGATAAAGGGTTGGTAGGATTTAATGTATAAAAAATATGAGGTTGAAGAGGAGTGTTTAATCTCTTAATTAAAAAACATGTCAAAATTCAGAAAGTGTTTGCAATGAATGTACACACACATCCCTCATAAAGTGTATCACTTCCAACTCACTATCCCCAATTTCCATTTTTGTGGGTCACTGTCGATCAGTTTATAGTAATGCATAAAATTCCCCTTTTCTCCATTAGTTTTTTTCCTTTTTATTCTATTTTTTGGTACAGAACTATTTCCTTTTTTTATAATTTTCATTGGATATACAGAGGGAAAATTTTTAAAATAATAATACAATATGGCGTGTGATCCCACTACCCAAGGAAAATCTATTCATGCTTTATATCAATCCATAACAATGATTCATTTCTAATAATTCCTATGGAAACACCCACCACTGCACTCTTATTTAAAGTAAAACAAGAATATACAAAAGATATGAGTAGATAAGGATAAATAATCTAGTAATGTGGATACCTAATAGGAATTTTATGGTCTCTAAGGCTTATGAATGGTAAAATGTCAAGGTGGAAAAATAGATGTTAATTGTACAAAGGGATTTTAAATGAACCATGGCCTCTATGATAGATGTATAATACTTGAATATTATGTCAAAAAATATAATCAAGGAACAGTCTAGTATTTCTACATGACCCAAGACTCCCATGAAAGTGATTAATATGAACAATATGAAATATAGGGCTTAGAATGTCTCTCGGGTAAGGGACTAAAATATTGGTAAGTTCTAATGAGGCATGGGTTTCAAAGATCCATTAAGAACTTAATAGGGATTTGAAAATATAATTTATAACAAAATCCATATCAACATTCATTTGAAAACCATTTTTCCAAAAATAATGCAATTTTCCACACAATGGACCCAAGAATGAAAAATTATTTGGAATTATTTTAAGGAGGGAACCTTTTTCCATGATAAAATTAACATTCCGACACAAAATTGAGGGATAAAACTAGAAGTGAAGTGAAAATACTATTTAAAAAGTGACGAATGAAAAAAATGATGAAAATTCCTAAATAACACAGTAATGTACCCATCCTCCCACACCGAGAGTATGCAGTGCCCTCGCTATAATAAAAGATAATGTGTGATTGAAGGATAAAACCTGTTGGGTTTCATTGGTATGTTGCTTCCTAAACATGGAGTTCCTCCATAGAGAACTCTGGAAGGGATTTGTGTAAGATCTTTTGCCACTAGCCATTGACATTGAAGGTTTTCTAAGTTTCTTCATTTTGAACATGAACAACACCAAATGAAGACACATTAGTTATAGTGTATGATCCAAACCAGTGGGAATGAAGCTTACCTGGATGCAAATTTAGCATTTCATTGTAGAGGAGGACCTTCTACCAAATTTGGAATTGCCGATGAAGGATGAGACGGTCCTGGGCATCCTTTGTTCACTCTTTATAAATCCTGGGGTTCTCATATGAATCTCTTCTCATTTACTCCAGCTCCTAAATCTGCAACTTCCTTTGAGATCCTACACTAGAAAGATTAGAATTTCACTTTTTGATGGCCCAGTAGGCCTGGTGCTAAATCTCAACAGGGAGGTGAAAACCCTTTCCAAAAACAAGCCTATAAGGTGACATTCCAATTGGGGCTTTAAAAGTAGTACAGTAAGCCCATAATATATCACCAAGTATAAGAATATAATCTTTTCTATTGGGTTGAAAAAAATTTTCAAGAATTTGTTTTACCTCACTATTTTAAACTCTAGCTTAACCATTGGTCTGTGGGTGATATGGATTAGACCCTTGATGAATGACCCCATACCGACTAAATATACATTTCATTGTTCGGTTGCATAAATGAGAACCCTAGTCACTGATGATGATCATAGGTAATCCAAACCTACCAAAGATTTGGGTTCTCAAAAATTCTATAATTTCCTTAAATTCATCAGTACTTGTAGCTCGTGATTCTGCCCATTTTGAGATGTAATAAACTGCTAGTAGAATATAAAAGTTGCCAATGGAATTGGGAAATGGACCCATAAAGTCAATACACCAAACATAAAAATGTCATGAAAGAGAAATGTTTGTAATACCATTTAATTTTATTTAGATACACTAACTATTCTTTGACAATGAGGAACAAATATAAAAAAATCATGGGCATCCTAAAAAGTGTTGGCCAAAAGATACTAGAATAAAGGACATTACGAGCAGTCCATTGGGTTCCAAAGTAGCCCACACAAGTAAAGTGTGTAAGATTATAAGTAAAGACTAAAAATCTTTATCGATAACACAATGACTAAGGGCATGATCACTACATGTGCACCATAGGTAGGATTCATCCCAAATGTACCAACAAGACTCATGTTTTAGATGACTTTCTTGGTTTTTATTAAATTTGGTAGGAATGAAATATACTGCCAAATAATTTACAATTTCAACATAACCAAGAATAGAATCTTTAACTAGGTACAATTTCCCATCCGGAAACATATCGTTTATAATAATACAGGGGGATGAGTCAATGTCTGAGGATGGGGGAATCCAACTGATATAGTCACCCACCAAATTATCCACTCCTTTTTTATCTCTAATTTCGAGATTGTATTATAGAAGGTGGAGAATCCAGTGAATGAGACGTGGTTTGTCTTACCGGAGGGTTGCATGGTCTAATAACCCAATGAATTTGAACCCTAAAAAATATGACCCAAATTTATCCAAGGCAAACACAATGGAAATAAATTCTTCCTCAGTTGTGTTTTGTAGTTTTCTTAGGCAGGGTCCAATGTATGTGAAGCATAGGCAATGACATGTAGAGCTCGATTGACCCTTTGTGATAAGACTGCCCCAACTACATATTTATAGGTGTCACACGTGAGCTCAAATGGTAAATCCCACCGAGGTGCATGGATTTTTAGGGGTGATGTGAGACTCCATTTTAACTGATTAAAACATTCTTCACGTTATTTATCAAAAACAAAATCTTTTTCTTTTTGGACTAATAGGGACAGGGGGATTTCCATTTTATTAATTTCATGAATGAAACAACAATAAAATATAGTATGGACTAGGAAAGATCACACATCCTGTACATTTTTTGGGAATGGTAAGGAAGAACTGACATCAACTTTTGATTTATCTACTTGGATACCATCCCTAGAAATGACATGCCCCAAAACTATACCATGTCGCTCCAAGAAATGGAATTTCTCATAATTTAATATGATATTCCTTTCAATACATAGATGTAGGAATAAACCAAGACTACTCAAACATTCATCAAAAGAGGATCCATAAACAGTGAAATCATCCTTTAAAACTTCAATTCAATTCTACTAGTAATCCAAAAAAATACTAACCATGCATCGTTGGAAAGTACATAGAGAATTTCACAGACCAAATGGAATCCTCTTATATGTAAATGTTCCAAAAGGGAAATTTTATGTTGTCTTTTCCTAGTCCTCTTGGGAAATTTGGATATGAAAGTATCTAGAATACCCATCGAGGAAACAGTAGTGGCACTTACTTGTTAGCCTCTCTATAATTTGGTCAATGAATTGAAAAGAGAAATGGTCCTTCCTAGTGTGTTGGTTTAGTCGGTGATAGTCTATGAATACACTCCAACTATTCTGCACATGAGTTGGGACAAATTCATTATTTTCATTTTTTATTACATTAAGGCTAGTTTTTTTAGGAACTACTTGAACGGGATGGACCAATTGGATTTCAGAGATGGGGTAAATTATTCCAGTAGCCAATAATTTCATTACCTCCTTTTTCACAACTTCTAGGAGGTTTGGGTTTAGTAGATGTTCCTGACTCACTAGTTTAGCCTAATCATTTAATAAAATATGATGTGTGCAAATTGATGGGCTAATACTAGGAATTTCAGAAAGTGTCCATCCCAAATCTTGTTTATACTCTCTCAAAAGTTCAAGCAGATTAAATTCATGCTTAATAGGTATTGAACTGGAAATGATTATTGGAAACATGTTTCCATTCTCAAGATATGAATATTTTAAATCTTTAGGTAGTTTTTTCAGTTCCAATTCAAGTGAATTTTGGATTGATGAGAGTGTGTGTGAAAGTGAGAGGTCATTGATCTCATCTAACTCTTCAATGGTATTATCCTCAATAGATTAATGAGATTTTATAATCTTAGAAGTATCATTAATGGTAAAGTCATTATTAGTGTTCAAGAAATCATAAATCAACCAACATGCATTACATTTCTCTAGCCAACTACATCAATAAATGCATGAATCATTTCCTAGCATTTATATCACCTAATAACAATAAGAATTTGGATCAAGGGAATGAAATTACATTTTTTCAAGGGAAGGTATTACATCAATAGAATTAATAGATGGAGAGGAATGTACTTCTAAGGGGTGCTTCAGGGCATCAAGGATGTTGAAGTGGACAATTTCACCACCAAAATCCATAGATAATGTTCCATTGTAGGCATTAATTATGGTTTTTGATTTTTTCAAGAATGGTCTCTATAATATATTTGGGGCACGTACATTCATCCAAACATCTTCTATTTTAATGAAATAAAAATCAGCAAGAAAAATTAAATTTTGAACCCTCACAAGAACATCCTCAAACACACCAGAAGGGTGTGGTGTACTCTGATTTTCTAGCTAAACAATTATCCCAGTTGGATTCAATTATCCAGCATGCAATGAAGCATAAATGGAGTAACGTATTACATTTATATAAGAACCTTAATCAAACACATCATTGAAAAATGAATACTCACCTATGGTGAATGAAATTGAGAAGGTTCCAGGATCATTGTATTTGGTAGGGAATGATGATTCTATAAATGCTGAGACATTCCTCCCAAATCTTACCTTCTCATCACCAGAAATTATCCTTTGATGTGTACATGTATCCTTTAGAAAATTGGTGTATATTTGAATTTTATTCATGGAATCAATCAAAGGAATGTTAACTTGAACGTTTTTCAATGTCTCCAATATTTCCTTATCAAGTTCAGTTTCCTTTTTTTCTTGGTTGGGTGGCCCTTTGGGGAAATGGAAGAGGAATTATTTGGATAGGTGTCTCATAAATAGACACACTCTTTCCTTTGGAAGGGCCTCTCTCAATACAATAATTTTCTTCTCTTGGATCGTTTTCAGCAGTTGGGATGGTGGTTTCCGTAGGATGGGATGACATTAAAGGAGGGGTTATTTTGCTTTTATGTTTTTTACAACTCATAAGGGTTATTGAACTAGCATTTATCTTATCCCTAGGGTTAACTATTGGTTGAGAGGGTAGTTTAGCATACTCATGAATTTTATTTCCCCCCACAGAGTTCTCCAGCTACCCTAATTGGGTTTTTAGGACTTGTATGGCTTCTTGGGTGGTTTTTTGGAATTGGATATTGTTTGAATCCATTTGTTTCATAATATCTTCTAGGCTAGGCTTATGTTTTGGACGGGTTTTTGGGAAGGCCTTTGTTGTGTTTAAGGATTTTGGGTGGTGGTAGAGGACTCTTCTTCCCCGATTTCTTCCATTGTTGTTGTGGTTTCTTTTTATACCCCCCATTCCTATAATCTTTGTTTTGTTTCTACCCAAAGTTTCATGGATACTATGGTTCCTGTCTAAATGGATGGTTATAGGGGTGGCCAAGAAAAATTGCATCACAAATCTCAAAATTTTCTCCCAATTAGAGGAACTTGTTAGAGTAGTGGCTGTCAGAAGAATATATACCACAATGTATGGTAGGAGGAGATTATGATTTCCCATGGGAAATAGAATGTTGTCAAAGAATGGTACTTACCTCTTCAAATTTTGTGTTCACCTTCTTCTCGAATTCGGTATTTTTCAACTCATAGACACCTCTAATGGTTATACGGGACCTTGTATAGAATTTTTGAGTATTCTGTACCATGTTATCAATTATGATCCTTGTAGCGATTGTGGTTTTATCCACTAGTTCACCACCTATAGCATCATCAATCATGTTACGATCAATTGGAATTAAATCTTCATAAAAGTATTGTATTAAAAGTTGAACACTTATTTGGTGGTATGGAAAACATGAACATAATCTTTTAAATCTTTTGTAGTAGTCATGATGTTTTTCCCCTTAATATTGTCTTATACCACATATTTTTTTCCTTATTGTTGCAGTTTGAGAGGCTGGGAAAGAAATTTCATGAAAAAGTAATTTCATGTCCACCCAACCTCTTATTGGGGAATTAACATAATAAAGCCATTATTTTGTAGTGTCTTCTAGTCAAAAATGAAATTCACTAATCTTTACTTGTTATTGTTCCACATTTGTAGGTTTTAATGTAGAACACACGATATTAAATTCTTTTAAATTTTTATGTGTATCCTCTCCAGGAAGTCCATGGAATCATGGTAACAGATGAATTAAACCAGATTTTAGTTCAAAATGGGGTGTCTCGACTTGTAATTGAATGTATGTGGGTTGGATATAGAAATTAGGTGAGGTTATTTATTTTAGTGTTCTATCATTTTCATCCATTTTATACATGTATATTTCAGTTTTGATGTCGGTTCCAGAATAAGAACTAGAATGATCAAAAAGAGTGTTGATGTTTTGGGCGTCCTCCTTCAAAGGGTTCTCTTCTATAAATCGGTGTCATTGACGTAAGATCATATCTGGTTCGGGTACTAATGTTGGTAGGTCTCCCAAAGTTTAATGCATTATTCATAGAACCTATAAAAGAAATAAATCAGAACACAAAAATATAGGTAAATGTATAAGATAAAACAAATAAATATTCACAAAATTTCCAAATATATTATCAAAAAACCGCACAAAAAACTAAAGTGGTTGCTGAAAACAATTCCAAAATTTGATCATTTTGTCACAAAAAGTTAAATTTATTATGTTTTTAAGATTTAGTTATAGTATAAGGCAGACCCTAGGTCGTCTCTCAATGAGAATTGATAGGTTTATAAAGTTTATTTTTAATAAAAATGATTAAAATTGGGGGTGGTTTTGAAAACAGTTTTAAAAATAAAGTGAATTTATTAAAGAGTTTAATAGTTGGAAATTAAAGGTAGTGTTTAATAATCATGAGATAAAATGGTTCATTTTGAGTTTACTACACTATCATTGTTCTTGGAGATTAATTAAGGTTTGACGTAAGTCATTGGTTGAAATTAATCAAAATCCTGATTACTTTCTAACCTCTTATATAAAATAATGTTGAGCCAAACCATGACATAAAAATAATATATCCAAGGTACATATCACATTCATGGTATAATATCTTCTAAAACAAATTTAATCCTTAAATAATTGGGGAAGAAAATGGTTCTTTGGATGTCGAATCAGAACAACACAATTCATGCACTCAAAACCTCACGCTGAGTGGTTAAAAGTAAAGAGACCTTCATTCGATTAAATAAAACAAAGATAAATAAAATTAAGATATTTCTAAATGAAAGGTTTTCAAACCATAAATACATATAACCAGTAGTATTAAAAGTTTCATAACTCCCATTACAACATGTGTAGCTCCCTCACAATGAACACCCATCGATTATCCCGACATCGAGAGGATGGGGAAAGTCGGGTGAAACTCCTTCTTCATCCTTGATCCCCTTATGAGTATAGGGGCATCAAAAACTTATAGGATGATTAGGATACTCATATAGGACTCAAAAATGACAAATATTGGATCCTGGTTTGAACTTCCAAATGAGGTGCCCATGGTGCCTTTTTATTTCCAAAATAGGACATGGTTTTCAGCACCATGTTTTTGAGATACCACTTCTGTCTCAGTTTTGGACTAGTAGAAATCCATATCATGACTTGAAAAAAAGATTATATTTGTTTGATGGACTCTTAAATATTTCCTTGAAAAATATGGAATCCATTGTACATCTGTATTGGGAGATATGGTCAAAATACCTATCCCAGCTTTTGAATTCTGGCAGATTGTGTCCCCTTGATAGAATGGTTCGGATGGGCCATCAGATGGATGAACTGGTCTTTGGTTCCTTGAGATGGTTAGTATAATATAAATTTTTGGAGAAGAAAACAAATATTCAGACCATTTAGAGGCACTTAATTCTCTTAATGGAAAAAAACGTAGACATATGTACATGAGATGCCATGTAGTTTGGCTCATTTTCTTCTGGATCATTTCAGGGGCCTCCAATTCACCTCCTCCTATAATGAATTCATCAAAAAAAAGTAACATGACCCTTATTACTAGTGATAAAAAATAAATTATTCAAAAATGATGTGAAATTTTTTATTATTTCTATAATTTTCAATACAAAACAATTTTAGCATAGTTTTGTATTGGTGAAAATGAAACAGTGAATCATGGTGCGATCAGTCACAAAACCATCTCACCTACTCGACAACTCCAACATTAGGTGGAAAACAAGATGGTCTGAGAGTAACATTGATGTGGTACAATCTCGAAATTGTAATATTTTTTCAAGGTTCTCGAATCACAAAAAACTGGAAAGTTCACATCACCCAGGGAAATCTACTGATAAGATAGTGTCTCTTTGTTCTACAACCAACTACTTCAGGTGATTATCCCTGGAGTGCAATAACCAAAACCTTCTATCTCAGGTGAAGGTGGATCAGGAAACCAAATATGGATCCCTTATGATTCATGTTCCCCTAATGAGGGAATTTGTTAACCTTCGTCACCAATACCATCCCATCAGTACCCACCTGTCAAATGTTGAGGTTACCACGTTACACTCTTGCACCAATGGAGACCACGAATGGGAACCAAGGAAGACACATAATGTGAGGAAGGTTCTGGATACCCAAGAGTGGGCTCATATACCCAGTCTCTCTGGTGAATCATTCCAATATATTTTAGTAGTAACTGGTGATTAGGAATAGTTTCCTACTCACACGAAATAAGTATGTGGTAATATTCCCACATTAGGCATAGGGGAGTCATATATCCCTACCACTATGCATAAATCCCATCACCATATTCCAGTGGAACAAGGAGGACATAAGTGGGTGCATATAACTGCTTCAATAAAAGATATGTTCCAATATGTAGGGTGTATTGAAAATGTTAAGGCATATATCCTTGCACACACTTTGCTAAAATGCTCATATATTTTAGCAATAGATGAAAAACTCTGCCAGAATATTCTGGCACTTGTATAGATGAATGAATGGGAACATATTCATATCCCTTCAACCATGGAAACTCAATGCTCTTATCATTATGAACAATATGTAGTACCAGAGAAAGAACACATTCTATCTCCCATCCAGGAGAATTATCAGTATATTCTGATAATGGAAGAGCTGTCTGACATGGCTAATACTCTCATTCCAATCGGGTCTCACTAGGTGAGAATGTGACATGCCTCAGGAAAGGGACAGATGCCTATCAAAAAAATTTGGCGGCATATTCCAAAATCCTAAGATCAGGCATATATCCTTGTTCTGGATGGGACAGACCAATTTAGAATGACATAAGACTCATTACAATCTCATATTCCTATCAATGAATCTTCCTTCCATATTCTAGTAGATCATGGATTCTAGGTGTTTATTCCTACTTTTGCTGATGAACAATTGACCAGCATCATTCCAAGGAAATATAAGAGGAGACCCATATTCATACTCCCATTTCGTAGGTCTATCAACATATTTTGGTGGGGAATTTATATTCATACTATGCTCATATTTTTTTTCAAATTGGGGCTCATCATGTGAGACCAGCACATTCTTTAGGTCAGGCCCATATTCCTTCCAAGAAAGACTAGTAGCATTTCCCAAAGGTTTGGGATCATTCTCATACTCCCGTCCTGACTGGGACTCACCAAGTGAGAATGGAATTCCTCTCAGGATAGACTCATATTCCAATCAATAATTAGACATATTATTGGAATATTCCAGTAGTATATCAGAAGCGGGTGCATATTCCTACAGAACCAAACAGTTATAAGAAATCTCAGGGAACCATCATACAATAGGCTCATATCCCTACACAATTCCAACAGGTACATCATCATATTTTAACTATGATGATAATAGATACCTATATTACCAATATTGTCAATTTTAGTGTCCTTGAGGTTGTTTTAGAAACATTCAAAACACCACAAGGGTCCATCAACTCATATAATGAAGCAGAAGATGCTCATTACTACGATAGTCCTCCTTGCGGTAGTGTGGAGACTGATTTAAGGGACAATACTCCTGATATACATCATGTTCAACCTTACCACGATAATATATCCCATAGACTATGAAATAATATCCTTTACAAGACACCTTCATATATAGGGGTGAACATAAATCTGAAACCATCATATATAGGTGCTTAAAACATTGAGGTTAACTGCATATAGTTCCTCATAAACATCCATCAGCACTCCACTCCTGTCAACAGGTGACCATCAAAACCATATTTTATGGTATGACCAGATGAAGGTGTGTTAGTCTGATTAAGAGGAGCCCAACATTGACATATGGAGATATTTATATATAAATATCCTCCCCATCATGTATTTTCCCCTCACTACTTCTAACAATGATATCCTAGGTGAACTAGAAAAGGAGTGCATGTATTATCTATTCCAAAATATTTGGGCTACTCATCAGTGACTGAAGGTTCAATATATTTCTTTTCTAGGATATTTTTTTCACCTTAAAACAATCAATATAATATTTTTTCAGCTAGACCTTATTTCTTTCTTCATGGTCTGAGATAAAAAACCAAAAAAGAACAGTGTGAATCTATAACAGACTTGTCATCATTTCATCATGACCCTTAGACAGTTTATCAGTGAAGCCACGTCAGGAATCTATATTCAAGGATGGGAAAAAGTATGTACTATTACACTTTTCCTAAACCTTGGAATAATAGAACCCCTCGGATTCGGCATCCTATAATGTTATATCCTCGGGTGAAATCAGGGGACCAGGTAAGGCTCAGGCCAGTTGGTCACTACAATATAATTCTCCCACTTCAAAGATGTACAAACATCACAAATAAAGGGATTAAATATCCATTATAACCTAAAATTGTGCCCTTAAAAGTAGTGATAATGAATCTCAGGCATGGAGACCAAATTTGTGATCATCTATACAACTTCGAATAAATAATGGTTCTCTTCATGGGTTTTCATCGCACCTAGCTCCTACGCGATCATAGCTCCACCACTTCAAATGAGTTGTAGTTATAGCTTCCATAGTAGCTGCCTAAAAGTATACCCTACCCTTTGGGATGGGGTAATGTTTATCACTTCTTCCAGCTCCCTTATTTTCAATTACCAATAATATTCCTGACATATCTTTAGAATATACAAAAAACCCCATCCCATTAGGCTGGGGGAAATTATTTATTAATCGCCATCTCTAGGTTCATCATCTCGTGAGTGGGTCTTAGGGAAATCATTAGTGATACCAGATCAACCTGACTCCACAAGTATGAGGGAATTTATATCTCAATATTCTTCCCATGAATCATCAAATCCCTGAATATAATCATGGGATCCTCAAAAATAGGATCATTCAATGCCAATTTTATCCCTGAATAACCCCTAATCCTTAGGAATAAGGTAATTCATCATCATCATCACCACAAAGAGAATTAGTCCTCTCCATGTTTGGAGATGAAAATCAATGGTCGTCATCCCATATTTTTCTCCTTCCACAAGACAAACATCTGCTCTTCAGATCCCACTTAGCGATCTTCAGTGGAAACTCTTACAAGATTAATAATCATAGACAAATACAGGAGGAACGTATGACAAATATAATGATACCCCACCATGGAATCAATCCAAGATGGCCCAATATGGCCAAGGGTTTGAAGAGAAACCTTGATTAAGGTAGTGAAGAATGATCATATTACATATAATGTAATGTAACAACCACTAATTCCTGATATGCCTCTTTAAATATCATCATTATCAATATGGTAGACATTTTGGATAAAAATGAAAATGGAGAGAGTCACAGCACAAGAAATATACCTTGATAAGAGGGTAATATAGATGCACCAACTGAGGATGCATGCACCAAAAACCATAGAAGGGTCCAAAATATTACCCCAATGAATAATGAGCTACTACCTCCTTCACAGAACACTTCCAAGGAAAAAAGGAAAATTTGTCACTACATCCCAATCACTGACTATGAGATTTGAGGTTACTACTAGATAGAAACAATTGTACCAAAAATGAGGGTTATCTACGAGCTATTAGGAAACTCCATGAGTAAATACTCAGAGTTAATATTCCTACAGGTTATCGTCTTCAAGAAGAGATGAATATTCTCCCTCCAATGGTTGATCCACCAATACAAAAAATATCTATTAATCAAATAGACTACATCTCTATGAATCCATTCTACATAGATGAGGAACTCAAAAATGATCATGAATTCCATTTGTTGGGTTCCTGTAGTACTTTGGTAGCAGTCCTAGTTTTACTTTTAGTTTAGACATGTTTCCATACCCTTTTTGGTGGGTTTTTATTTGTCCATGTTTACTTTCCATTGCATCATTTCGTACACTAGTTGTGAGATTTAGATGCATGCATTCATAGTTGTTCAGATGTTTTTAAATTTTGACATGTGTATAGGCTTGGAGATGTGTTGGTGTGTAGGAGTACGTAATATAAGGCCTTCAATGGTAGTGATATTCCCAATAGGTGCTAGTCTCTAGCCCCTGTACTATTTGAGGAGGGCTTGGGGAGTCACAGCATGGGTCCCATTTGGACAGGTTGTGAAAAGAAGCATCTGGGAAACTACCTTAAGATAATATAGAGATGTGAAAGTGTGAAAAGGATAGGAATCAATCTAATAAATATTTAAGATACTTATGTATGGTATTTTATTATTTTTAAAATTAGTTTAAGAAAATAAAATGTGTAATGTTATATAAAATTAAATCTACAATTTATCATTATTTCATGTTGGGTACATATACTCATGAAGTGAAATGATAATTGACCTCTTAAAGTATTTTTTTATGTTATCCCAAACAAATGTCCATCAAGGAATATTATAGTTTTTATATAAATGTTAATGACATAATGAGTATTATTTGTGCATCATGATACAAAATATGATCATGAGGCACAAAACATTTTGTGTGTACTGGATGACCCATGAAGTTTTCTACATTGGGTTTAATATACTATGTATTTGGTATAATTTTGATGCATGGTTTGTATTTTAATTTCCCTATATATAAGGTTAGAGAGATACCTGGCATTATAACATTCATACTTTGATATCGTTCGTACACAAGCCTCGAGGTGTACTTAATCAGGGGGTTGTCAGGTATGTTAAAGATCATGTCAATAGTTAGAGCTTAACCAAGATGGAATTTATCCTCTCATATGATGAGTATGAAATATGTTCCATTAGTTAATATGTAATGAGGATGTTTATTATCACACCTAGATAAGATATACGATTTTTTTATAGATCTAGTGAGGGGAATGTTATATTCTCATCCATAATAGTGAATTACATGTGATGTATTCATCGATCTCGGCAGTCCATACTTATAGAATAGAGAACAAATGAGGAGTCTATATGGGATTGAAATAATCCATATCCCATGGTTAATTAATTTCATAAACAAAAGGATCGTATGAAAAATCATAATAGCATATGATGTAGTTGATGGAAATATATACAGTAAAACATTATTTTGATATAGATAATGAAATGTCCCTTTTTCGATTTAGTATTAAAAATGTTTTTCTAAAGAACTCTATTTTATTACATTTTTGAATTCAGGAATAAATATTTATTTCTTATGCTACAATAGATAATGGGGTTACACTTTGCACATGATTAAAATTCTCATTGAGTTTTAAAAAACTCAAATAGTTACTATAAATGTGTTTTAGATTTTCTCAAAAATGATTATTCTGTGGGTATTTAGAAGGTATTTTATATAATATGATAAAAGGTGAAGACAATGATAAATTTTAAAAATTGTTTTGTATCATTTTAAAAAATATTTTTGTATATGGTTTCTTAAGTTATTTTATTTGATACAATATAATGTGAAATAACAAAAATTCTATGAGGCTTTAGTGAATGTGTGGTATTGAAGAAGATATGCCATAAATCCTCTATATAGTATTATATGATAAGGACATATCATAAGGCATCATTTTCATGATTCTATCATTGCCTACTATATTATATTGTATGTAAATATCATAATTCATAGAATCATTGGGGAATGATTCATGTGGCATGATTACGACTGATATTGGTAGTATAATTTTAAGTGTTAACGGTCAATAATTTTCCACAAATATCATTCATGAATAAAATTTCATATGATGAAACGTATTAAGGATATTTAATTAGATAAGGGTTACAAGTAGTTGTAATCTAAGTAATTTACATATAACATATATGTAAATGTATGATCACTCTATGATCATATTTGAGGGATTATAAATGGAGGTTTTTTCATAAGAAAGCGTGGTCAGTTCTTGTATATCCTTATACTGATTGTCCATCTCCACAAATATCTCTATTCCTCATTCATTTCCCCTTTTATACATTATCATTTCATGGTAGGTAGGAGAGTTCCACCCATATGATGGGTGATTCAATGTCATCCCATGGATACAATATAGATGGGGGTTTATGGATTCTTCTTATTGTTATTCAAAAATCATGTGAATGGATATAACAATAATTTCAATCATCAATGAATTGTATATTAGTTCAGCAATTTATATTTATACATGGTTTCAAGTTATGTTCAAGGTAGATCGTGTTATTTTAGTTTTATAAACACTTTTGATACCATAAATTAGTTATTTTACCCTTAGAAACCCATTATGTATCAGGGTCTATATCTTTTTGGTTTCTCATATTCCATTTGATTTTACATATATTCACATAAGAGAAACAAAAATGAAACCCCAAAAGTTTCACTTAAATCAATTTATTTCTTGTTATCAAATTTTGTTGTAAAATGATATTTAATAACATCGTTATCCTTAATCTTAATGTGATATCTATTTTTTATGAATATCGTTGAACCATAATAATTTTTTTAAAGAGGATAATTCCAGAGTACTTATCCAGATAATTCATTATAGAACTATTAAGCCTAAATATTGCATGAAGGAGGGGTATAGGTTGCATGTGGAAGAAACACTTAGAGGAATATTTACTATGTACATAAAGTGTCACTTGAAGGAAAATAAAAAATTATTTATTAATATTTTTATACCTCCATAATGATATAAATTTTCTCTTATAAATCATTTGATGATTTCCACTCTACCAATTAAATAACTCCTCATTTAAAGGTTTAGAAAATATTTCTCATATTTGAGTATAATATGTGTTGTGATTTTATCAAAGATACAAATATATCCAATTTAGAAATTAATATTCCCAAATTGATTGATGATGTTAACTTATAATATAAGAAAGTGATGAATATATAAGGAGTAAAATAATTAAATAAATAAAAACTTAAAATATACAATATTTATTAGACATTACATTTATAGATGAAATTATTTAAGAATATTTATATGTTATCATCATGTTTTACACTTTCAATGTTTATAAATAAATTATAGATTGTGATATTCATCCAATCATAATCATGGTTAGTGTATTTTATTTCAATGTTTTTTAATTCAATTTAGTCAATTATTTATAAAGATTAATAAGGAGTTCAGGTGTATTGTGTATATATAGAAATTTTCCTTTCATACCACACAAAAAATAATATTTTTTAATTTTTTTAAATTTGTTTTGTTCATCATTTGACCACCTCAGATGAGATCCTTTACTCTTTTTTATTTGAACAACAATTATCATCACCTAAAGTGTAATGACCCAATCTAAATATTTTATCAACCCTGACTAAACCATTGCATGCCTTAGTCATTCTCCCTAATAACTCAAAGTTAATAACTAGAATTGTGGATCTTATTCCATTATTAGAGAAATTTTTACCATCTTTTAGAAATATAGTGGTATATTAAATCATTTTAGTATAAATCTATCATGACTCATCCATAATTCAAGCATCGCAACCTAAAAATAAAATAAAAAGGAATCCTCTAGTGGTCTATGTGATTCATATATATTAACATAAAATTAAAAACTTTTGACGGTGCTAACCAAACACAATAGCAGTCCATATAAAAAATACACATAGAAAATAGACCTAAGAAAGAAAAATAAAATGGACATGGTGATGTGTTTGATAACACCTTTGGAAAATGGCGGCATTCCTACTCCACTATTAGCTAGAGTTATTATATACCACTCTAACACAAAAGTATCCAATAAATAATTTGTGTACAAACATTTATGTATGTTCCCAACCTAAAATTCCTTATATCAAAGCACATGTGCACCAATGTGCAGATTCAAGGTGTCAATATAAAGACCCTATAGGAAACACCAAGTAATATTAAATCTTACAAGTGTACAGAATTAACTGAATCCAAGTGATTGTGACTATGAAATTTGTAGTAGGGATTTATCATATGAAAACATATAAAAATGATAACTAGAAAAATACCACGCAGTGTAAATTAGGTAATAATAACATACCTCTCCTAAAAAACAAAGATATGTTATTAACATCACAACAAACCCCTCATGCACCACCATGATGAGAAATGTTAAAAGTAGTAGATATTAATAAAAACTCTATAAGAAGTATCTATACCATCATTGAGTTTAAGCCCATAATCCGTCAGAAAATACTAAAATTCCTCAAGGAAAATCCAAGAGAGAAAATATTTTCTATAGATCCTCAATATGATGTAAAATAACAACTATATATTGAAAATAAAAATGATGTATATATAAATATAAATATTTCACCATCTATAGCAATTATAATAGATAATAATATTGAAAAAACAAATAAAAAATAATGACTTAAGAAACATAAAAAATGATAATCATAATAATTAACACCATAAAAAATATCCATCAAATGGAAATATAAAATATCCATTTGCGATAAAAAAAACTATAGAAACTATTTTTTCCAGAATTAAAACTATTAATATTTTTTCTCACCAAATAAATTATCTCATACAATATTTTCTAAAATATATCATAAACCCATTACACTAAACCTAATAATATAATCATAATTATTATTATTATTATTATGTAATTTCCCAAATAGTTTCCCCCTTATCAATCATCACACCACCTTAATCAATACTCGGGAATAAATCATAGATAAATTGTACTACCAAACTTATAACTTTATTAATTATCTAACCTTACTTGGACCACTAAATTTTAATGGTGTCTCCAAAAGGATGAAACCCCCTAACATCCCATTTAAACATCACTTCATCATAGACTTACCCCTACCTCTCTTCCACTATTAAATTACACCTGTAAACATTTATGATATCATTTAATCAATAACCCTCTCATAAAAACACTCAAAAAAATATATCTCATATCAAATGACTATAATATCACTGATTAAATTGTAAAGATACTTCAAATAAAAACAAAATAAGGAATAATAAATAAACTCACAATGTAAAATAGATAGTATAAGTAATAAAGAAAATAAGTAATGGTGGTAAAGAAAAAAACCTAAAGATAGAGAATGAGCCCGTAAGGGGCACATCGTAGCTTAGTGTTTTCTCTTCGCCGCCTATCTCCTCTGTTGGTATAAGATTCCTTCCTTGATCTCCCAAGTGTGTTCGTCGTGTGGCGGTTTCTTCTGAAGAGAGGGTGGTCAGGTCTTCGGTGGGTTCAGGGTCAGTTTTTGGATCCTATGTGGCGTGGAGTTGAGATCTGGTGTGGCGTCGGGGTCATGGTCCCTCTCTGCGGCGATGGGGTCTAGATCGGGTGCATCGGGGCCGGGATCCGGTGCGCGTTAGGTTCTTTCCTATTCTTCACATTTGGGTTTCGATTCGATGCTTTTGGGTCTAGATCTTGTCACTCCGCGGTGTTGGGGATGTGATCCAGTGCTCCTTTGGAGTTGTGATCTGTGCAGCGTGGGGTTGATCTAGTGCAGCATCGATCTGGTGCTCCTTCTGAAGCTTCGGGGTCGTGCTCCGGTCTCCTGAGCCTTACCTTCTTCTTTTGCAACGATGGGGGCGGCATGTTCTTCTGTGGCATGGAGTCACGATCTGGCCTTCATAGTGAAGGGGGTCGTCTTCCAGTTCCACGGTGAAGGGGTGGTTCCATCAGATTCATCGAGTATTGGCTAGGGTTCCTTAGTAGTGTTGTGGTCTTTGATTACAGGTTTGAGGGCGGTGACGGGTGTTGTGGTGATGATTATGGAAGTTTTTGATTTGGTATTGTATATGAGATGTTTTATTGGTTGTGAAATCGGTTTTCTATGAGTTATTCGGTGGTGGTTTGTTGTTAATGGTGAAATGGATAGTCTTTGGGGAACCCATACACCCTGTATGGTTTGCTTTAGAGGAGGATAGAGCTGGTTTTCTTCACCGTGCATGTCTTTTCAGACTTGGAATATTGAGAGGGTATGGCATACCCATCGGTACGAGGCCCATGAATTCTTGCACGGGATAGCATGCTGAGTAGCTATGCTTTGGTGGAGGCGTGTCTTAATGATATTGATGCTGGGTAGAAGGATGTATTTGTAGTCTTGTTTTGGGTTGCAACCCTCTTGTTTTTCGAATCTTGTTAATGTCTTGATGTCTTGAAGTCATGGTTTTCCCCCCTTAACCCTTAAAAGGGGGCTTATCCAAAATCAATAAAAAAATCATCCTTCAGGTCTTTCAGTCAATCAACATAAAGACTAACCACACTTCCATACAACTTAGTTTACCTTAGAATAATTATTCACTAATCGATTATCCTAAGTCACCTAGTTGGATAACATTCAAAATAATTCATTTTTCTAAATATTTTTACTCAGGATACCCATAAAAAAGGTTTCCATTTCAATATATTAAATAGTTTTTGATAAAGAATAGATTCATTTTATAACGGTTCTATTAATATCAAGATATAAACCACCCATTTACATCTCTCAAGAAAAATCCAATAAATCACCATAAATGAAACCTATTAACTATGGGTTAAGATTTATTCATTCACTTATAACTCATTTAGTTATTTAATTTAAATTAGTGTTTGATCCCCTGATCATAAAAAGAAATCCATAAAACATGTAAACAAGAAATAAGAAAATATTCAATATAACATAATCAATAACACAATCTGGTAATTATTTTTTCATACCAAATTGATATGTGATTAATAATAACAAGGGATTAATCAATAATTTATGTTTTCATATAGTGATATAATGGTATAAAAGAAAACAAAAAAACTCTATGAATAATTAAACACATTAATGAAATTATACTACAGCTAACAATTTTATTAAATCAATAAATTAATTAATAAAAAAACATCAATTTCCATTTCCATAAATCAATGTTTACATTTTATTGATGTTTTGAAAATTAATTTTCATAAAAATAATAAAGAATATCTAATTAAACACTAATTGGGTAGCTACTGCTTACCTAAATAATACAAATTTGGGATCACTATAATTTAGTGACCATAAATAAAATCTATAAAAATAGTAAATACAATCCTTCAAAAATAACAACTAAATATTAATCTAAAATATCTAAAATCAACTCTCGATATTTACCCCACACTCTGAAAACCAAATACCCTAATTTTCTTAACCAAAACAACCATGAATTTAACAAAATATCAATTAAACTTGAAAAAAATCCATAGATCGACTAAGTTTCATTAGAAGGATAATTGAAAAAATAAAAATAAACCTTTATTGACCTCCTATATTTCTCTTACATGAAATTCCTATCGATAAGAGTAATTTCAATGTGATCTAGTGAAATATCTAGCCAAAATCTCTAACCCAACCAAAATCAAATAAGAGTTAAAGAATAGTGGAGAGGAAGGAGAGAGGGGAAGATATATATTGATTTTCCAAACAAAGATGACCTTAAACACAATGAATAAACTAATGAAAAGAGGGTTAAGAATAGGAGGGAGGAAGAGTCTATCCCCTCTATAATTTGGGTAGATAAATAAAACCATGAGGGGTGTTTAAAAAGAAAAACCAAAATTTCTCATTTTTAAATTTGTTAAAAAATGGAACCATCATATATTTGATTTCTCTATATTGGCCACATCATCATATTCCAATGGGTAATAGCCCACTAATTAGCTCACCATGTACTTAATAGAACTATACCAAGTACCTAGTGGCTTTCTACAATAATATCCTTAAAATTTAAATTCAAAAAACAATAAAAACAACACCTATGGGTTTTTATAACCACCTCTCCATCTCTAAATTCCCACTTTAATATTATTAATACCCAAAAAAATGATTTTTATCTTGATCAAAATCCAAAAAAAATAAACTGTTTGGGTTTCAAAAAATCAATTTTTACTAATTAAAGTCCAAAATAATATTTTTATTAATTTAATAATTCCATAGGTTTTTACATAAACTTTTAATTTTATCTCAACCTTGACCACATATATTATTACCACAATCTTGATTATAATAATACTTATTTTCTTTTAACAATGGATATTACTCAGTCTTTTAAGATTTATGTTTTATCACCCAGTGTTCATTATTTTTTCCATTGATAAAAATGGTAAGAAAAAAATTAAAAAAATTATGTAAAATATTTTTCATGATATTTTTTGTTCAAAAATTCTTGAGGAATAAAATATATATAACATAATTTATAAAATATTAATTTTAGAAAAAAAATTTACACATAATTTTAATTTTTAAGTTATTCTGAATATACTAGAATGATACTAAATTGTCAACTCAAAACCCCATAATTTTTATGGTGTTCATTCATCACATGTTTTTTAAAATATTTTCAACTTTAAGTGAACATAAATTTCTTTGATATCTTCTCACATAACTAGATTTTTTTATTATAAAATATTTTCAATTAGAATTTTCAATGATATAATTATTACATAATATCTTAGCTCTAATGGGGTATTTTGAAAAAGTATTATATCTATTTTTTCATTTTTTTTGAAACTATTTTCATCCATATTCATTTTATTATCCAATATTTCATACAGATAATCTCTTCCCTAAATATCAAGAGCGAAGGAGATAAACATCATGATATATATTATAAAAAATTAAATTTACACAATAAATCAAATATCATTAGATAAGAAGAGCTCATGCTAATATTGGGTTAAAAATCAGGATAGTTACATTGATTAAAATTAAAAAATATTTGAAAATAAAGGACAAATTATTGATTGAATTTGTAAGGATGGTGATAAATAACAATAATAGTGTGTGATAAATGATGAAAAATCACATATATATAATCCAAAATTATAAATATAGAATAAGGAGAGATTTATATAGATTTGTTAATGAAAATATATTGTATAAACATCATATTTCCTTATCATTTCATCACATTTTTACAAACATACAAAATATAAGATTAAAATTATATATTAATCCCCAGTTTCAATACCCAGTATTTTTTTGGGGTATGTCCCACAATATATTGAACATCAAAATTTTCTTTACGTAGTTATTTTTATTTTAATATATATGGAAGTTTATTCAAAAATATGTAAAATTTTTTGTCTTGGATTTTCATAAAACCACATTGATTTGGAGTTGGAGACACTCTCCTAATGAGTCCATGATAAGATGAAACCAGTGAACCTATTATCATTTTAAAGTGATTGAAGTTTGAAACTTAGTCTAGTGGATAGTATTGGGATATATCATGGGAAATATTCTATGTTGAAATAATAACCCCATGATAAGTGGAATTAGAGGCAACATTGTTAGGCTAGGTGAGAATCTATTTTCCTTCTACGTATTAATTATTTCTAAAAAGGAGATAATTTTTGAATATGATATAGAACCAAGATGGAAGAAGTGGAATTGGATCCATTGTACTAAAAACAATTATAGTGACATCTTCCAAGAGTGTTAATATAGTAGAATGAGATCTGGATTCATGTACTATTCACTAAGGGTTTTGGTTGAGTGGCATTTGAATCTCAACTGGTGGTGTCCATGATCAATTTGTGCTCGACCATAATTTGGAACCAATGAAATTAGAAGATAAGTGTGGTATTCATCTATAAATACATTGATTGGTATCATTAGTATTATATATGAAATTGTCACATTTAATATTCTGTTAGTTTTTTTAGGATCAACTATTTAGTCATGGTCCATTGTAATATCTTTTTCCTCTTATATTGATGTTTATTTTTTACAAGGATTATGATTAATTTTTAACCATGTTGACCCTTTTCTTGGTTGGTTTATTTACTATATATTTTTCTTGGTTCTATTTTAGTTTTATATTATGAGTGCTTATTGACATTTAGATGGTGCATGACTGGGTTGTGTAGCTATGGTGCATGGATTATCAATTCTAGATACACTTCTTTATGGAATTAAGTATTTGTATTCCTTATTTATAATATTTTTCCACATTTGAGGTTCTGGAGATTAGGTCATTCTAAAATCACTAATTATATCATTTCGAGTAGTATCAGAGCTTGGTTCTTTTGTGTGATTTTCTTAGAAAAATTCTTATGAAAAAAATGTTTATTTTTCTTACTGACTTTTTTTAGTGTGAGTTATCTTTTTTAGAATGATTTAATAATAAGAGTTCAAATTTTGGTTAAAAAGTTCAATGAAACTGGTTTTTTATTTTTGTGGATGAAATATAAGGATAAATTTTTCTAGATAGATCTTCAGGGATTGTTGTCTATAGTCAAGATGGAATAAATATCAATTGAAGAATGGTAAAGGCATGAATACAAGTAATTGGTTGTAATATTAAGGATGAATATTCAACCAAAATATTTCAAAAGGAAGGTTAGTATCTAGTCATGTAAATGATTTTAATGTGATATAGAGTCACTTGGAGTCTATTGGAGTGAAGTGAATGGGAAATGACCTAAATATTTTACCACATATGATGAGTTTTTTGGACATATTGTTTTATAAGATTGGTTGATTTCATAAGGTAAGACATTATTAAAAATGTAATATCATATGCCTTTGAGAGGATTTCATTATGCATATTATATGTGCCAATATATTACAACCTAAAAATATGTTCTACCATTCAAATTTACTTATATTGGATATCATAAATAAATCATTTCATAATATGAAACGCATGGGTTTGGTATGTAAGAAGGTTATAATCAGTGTAATTTTATGAATTAACTCATAACATACAAGTTAATTCATGTTCACAAGAGGATGATCTTAAAAGACCATATATAAAGAGACAATTCCCATTTTATAGGGATGGGAGATTCTTATATATAGTTTGATAAATATCCCTCATCTCAAATATCTCTCTTTCTTACACCTTTACCTAGCGAGGAACTTTCATGTCATGGAGAGAATAGAAGTATCACTCATGCGACAAGTGATTCATCTAACCCATTGAAATTCCATGAAGTATGTATGACACAAAAATTCCTATTTTTTCTCTTCATCAACCATAGATAATGAAGATGGTTTCTTAAGCACTATGATGTAAGGTACACATAATGTTTCATTATTTTATAATAGTTTGATTTCATTATCAAGAATGGTGCTCTTGTATTTGGGTTTTTTTATCTTAATGTCTTCTATATTTGATACATGGACCTATGAAACTTAATAGTGGTATTAAAGATTTACCAGGCATTTGATTATTTAAATTATGTTTTTAAAAAAGATGAACTATGGATGAAATTACATTATTTGATAATTTAATATAGAATGAGAGCATTGAGTTATGGTATGGAAGAGAGTAATGATAATTTCCTCTACTATAAATTATATTATAGGATAATGTAATGTGTATTAATTAGTTTTAGGATACCATATGTGTGTATCATAAAGTACAATACATTAAAAATATTTATTTTATTATATATCATAATCCAAAATATAGGTGATATCGTAGGATATAACTACAATCCAGGTTTCAAAAAATAGAGAATCATGTCATAATAACTATATAGTATATATTTTAAAATATTATAGGAGTCTTTATAATAATTAATAAGGGTTACACCATTGGTAACCTTTTCATATTAGTGTTTCTCACTGAGTAAAAAATATATATTCCTTTACACTATCAAATTATTTTTTACATATGCCTTTAATTTTAACGTCAAGTACTCAATATGTAAGTGTTATGATGATACATAAGGGGAGGAAGAGTAACCTTTATGTAGGCCTTTACTGCAAAAGTTAATATGTATTGATTCATAATTGTTACTTGATATATAAAAGGTTACTCAATCTTATAAATAAGTTCTCATATGTGTAAGGGATACACCATTGATCCATGAATACATAAGGATCATGCCTTTTTCATTAGAATGAAAAATTTGATATGTAAGGGTCACCATATTCCTACCGCTTATCATAAGAGGTTATAGTGTTATTAGTCATAAAATAAAATTAATGGTGCTTAAATGTTTTATGAATTCTAGGCCTATCAATCATATTTTACAATTCACTTTATACCATTAAATACAATTTTAAAAGATGTTTCTTCTTAAAATCATGCTATGAATTGAATTATACAATTTATAAAATTGTTTATAAACTATAATAAAAGGTATTTTGGGATATTTATTAATTAATTAAAGTTTTTATAAATTAATTAATAATAAAGTGTTTATAATTAATTAATTAAATATTTTGGAAATATTTATAACATGACCAAAACCACCATGGTCTGCCTGGCTAGCAGTATGACAAGTCTACCACCCCAAGACCACCTCCAATAGGCCAAGGTATGATGACTATCACTGAGTTGACATAACACACATATGAAATACCTTAGTATAATCCACCTATACTCACACATGTACATCTCTAAATACACCAACATAATTTTGAAAAGTAAATGGATAGAATAATAAATTAATGCACGGCCTATAATATCCAAAAATAGAATGATAGATCATAGTCAAAGTAAAGATGTAAACATACAAGAACAAAAAATAGAAGGTAGGTCTAACCTAACAATAAGGGAGGATAAATCCTAATATTTCAACACTAGTTTGACACTAATCTAGGTACCACAACTACCAATCCCTACTAAATGCCACCCATACTAAGTCTATCTATATCTCGATCAAATAGTATATTGTTTGTATAATCCATGACATGTATGGGAAGATCCCATAATGGGTTGAGTATATGCATACCTAGTATTACATGCTAAAATCACCATGAAGTGTAGTATCAAAATATTTTCATCTCCAACTATAATAAAGATGGTTATGAAATGGGAAGAACCCAGATATGCTCATAAAAGGTACTCAAGACATAGAGTATGGTTTTAGTATTTGCAGTCACCCCAAGGATTCCAAAAATCTGCTAAGACCTTTGAATTATTTGATCCTTAAACCAATGTATCATATTTATACCTATTTTGGATGATCCCATACCCCTAGTAGTGTAGGGGGAATAACAAATTCTAATAAAGGATCTTGTACCATGCCCGATCTTACAAGGAAAGGAAAATAACTAACACCATAGATAGAGGATCTTATGCCTTGTAATAGTAGGGAAATATATGAGCCTATTTGATCTATATGTAAACTATAATACACCCCAAGACCATGGGGGGATTATTTCCCCTACCTGAGGATCATAACATGATATTTCACCCTAGATCTCCTATCATAGTGGGTTTCCACCCACTAAGAGTGTTCAAAAGATTAACCTGATCTTTGAGATACTAATGAATACGATCATGAGAACTTTACCTTTATTTACATAATCACATATTATCTAATTATAAATAACCATTTTTTATTCCTAATCCAATTTAAGGGAAAGTACATGGTGTCTACATGGGGTACATGCAATGTTACCCTGAGTGGAAAAACTATTTTTCCACTAATTCCCAACATGGTGAGTGAGAAAAAACTATATGGTGTATACTACTAGAAACATGGTGTGTGGATTTAGGATCTATATTCATTGTCTGGAAACCAAGCCAATTAATGATCTACTTGGTGGTACATGGGGTTTATCCTTAGGATACACCGTTATGTGGTCCACTAGCAGTTTTTAGGCATATAATCCTTATAAACACTGAGGAGTCCATCGAGGTTCACCCAACATGTGGTTCTAGCCACACGGCCATGTGATATTTTTCTCAAAACCAAACCCTATAACTGAATCTATGGGACATACGGTGTGTGTTCTTTAGAACTAAATATCATGTAGTCTTGAATTTTTTAAAATTTCTATTCCTCTGCATTCCTTGTTGCCTATAATTTCTCCATAAATATCATTATGAAATATTAAAATCATGTAACACTTATTTAATATTAGTTGGAAGTCATATTTTATCCATATTTATTTGAGAAAAAATTTCTCATCACCTCTCATGTTACCCACATAAATCATCTCATGAAATGTACATTCTTGATCCTATCTTCCTTTTGTGAATCATAATCATCCATAAAAACTCCCACAATCATTTTCTATGATAATGGTTGAACAAAGAAACATTAAAATGAGGTATAATCATGATTTGAACCGAATTTATGGTTGAATCATTGACCTATCATAGGCTAATGATGAGCCTGAAAAGTGAATGAAGAAAACCATAAAACACCAAAGTGAAATATCCATGATGGTTGTAAGATATGAAACCATAGGTCATGAAATATTAAATGAATGATATATCAGATAGAATAATTTTTCCAATAACAATGAATCTCAAGTTCATAAATCAGAAAAAATTCATAAATTAATGGGTTGTGATGATGGTCAGTTATGGATTTGATTGTTAGGAACTAATCTATAATTGCAATGAGATCACAACTGGTGATTAAATCCTCAAAAAAATCCCAACCACAATTTTGGATTGATATTTGATGATGAAATAACCTACATTGACGTTTTTGGTGATCCTAGTCAAATTTTATTACTGATCCATGAACACATCTCATTCATCGTTGATGATTCTCTATCGATGACACTCTCTTTCTATAACTCTAAATTATATAAGTTATGTGGATAAACATAGAGAATTGGAATATAAGAGATTATAAATAGAACATCTAGTTCTATAAATTTAATTAAGGAATTAAATTATTATTATAATTTAATTAATTCTATTATTTTATTATCTACCCATGATTTTTCACCAACCGAAGGTCTGATATAAATAAACATCAGGTCACACCTAGGCTAAATCCTACATTCTATACTCAATAGTGGTCAAGGACTCCCCATTTTAGGCTCTATTCATGAGATAATCCATTATTTATTATATTATTCATAGAGGTGAGTTAATATATTTAATATATTTAATATATCAATATTGGGGCTATATAATTCCATAAATTCTATTTCATCTCCATAGCTAGCTACAAAAATATTATTTGAAATATTCAAAGGGTTTATTCACATAATCTGTGTTGTTACTCTCTTCTGACCCTCAAGTATTTTCATGCCAAAAATAAATAACTACTCGAACAGGTGAGGGTAATAAAATCACAAAACGTTCTCCCATTCTCATTAGCACTATTTAAGATTGTCATGCTTCCAGAGAACACACACAAGGGGAATCATCCACTCATGAAATATTATATCCTCCCAATCTTTGAGCACCATTGAGTACATTCAAAATGTGACTCTATCTTAAATATCCAGATCACCCCAGTTAATAATGTGTTATGGATTATGCATGTATATCCTCAGATAAAACACATGGAATGAGTATTTTTCTCATTGTAAACATAGAGTTAAATCTTGTGGTACACAACCTCACTAGCCCTATTCAAAATCTAAAATATACAGATGAACCTCAAATATATCTTGTCACCCTGTACAAATCCGCATAAACCATATTGAGTTGAGAGCTTTAAGAACACAAGGTATCTCTCTCTAAACTCCAAAATTCTTCTTTATTGGTCCGTATAGGACTTCTAATTTCTCTAGGTTTCCCTCATCAACTCTTTGATGATCTGCACTTTCTTTTTTGTTTCCCGCACCAACTCTGACGCCATAAGCACTTATTAAATAGACTCTTTCCAACACATTTTTGAACTGTAGATTCTCCCATAAAAGACCTCTAATGGTGTCATACCAATAATAGAGTGATAGTTTTTTTTATAAAAAATATAATAGGGGTAGGCGATCCTTTTAACTTCGGCCAAAGTCCAACATGAAATCCCATAACATATCCTCTAAGACCTTAATGGTCCACTTGTTTTAGCCATATTTTTGGTGGTGTCACTCCATGAACATTCATAATTGGGTTATGAAAGTTTCTTTTAAATACCTCCATATATGAGACATGAATCAATCAGAATGATTTGAGTCAATTTTTGAGGGAATTCCATTAAGATAGGTGATCTCATATGCATAAAAATATCCCAATATTTCTACATAACTCTACTCTAATGGAAATGAAGTGGGATGATTTAGTGAGTTTAACTAAAATCACCTGGATAGCATCATTAAAACTCATCGTTCATTCAATCCTATCACGAAATACATTAAATATACCATACAATTTCCTTTTAATCACCTCAAGGGGATGGCCCAACCCCGCTTCAACAGGGTGCTCAACCATCAATTTTTGAATGGTGAGGCATTGAGAGATAAGCTCGACAACACTCTTATTCATCCCTACACACTAAAAATTCCACTAAAGCTATTGGTGAAAAGTTTCCACTCTGGAATATACCATTAAGGGATATGTATGGAAATATCTCTTAAATTACTCTTGATTCGTGATCGACATGATAGTACATCCCTATAAGAGGATGATATGCTCACCAATTTTGTACAATAATTTTGACTCCTAAAAAATGAGCATTAGAAACCTCAAAAGGGAAGAAATACCTAAATATGGGTATCATCCTCCCCATAAAAGAAAAGTAAGAAAAAGGTGCATGAGGCCCATGGATCGTTTTAACATCTGAGGGATGTATTATTGTGTTCCCATATGAGGTCAAGTGAAGACACCATGTAAAACAGATAACCTGTGAAAGGTAACATGAAAAACTTTTTGACGATCCTTATACTCTCGTAATATCACCCCATAAAAACCATTGGTTATATGGTGGAATCATGATAAGCTCCCTCGGGCGATGTGATTTTTCAATCGATGGGCACCTGACTAGCCATCAAAAAATCCTTTCAAAATAGAAGAAAATACCCAAAAGGAAGGATCCTATTTCAGTCATAAATATCACAAGGAAGAATCCACTAGTGGTCATAAAAGGAATGGTATATACCCTTAGTGGTCAGTAAAGTCACATCATGACCCCGACCCCATGTCCGCATCATCTCATGAAATGTTTAGCTTTTAATCCTCATCATGTGAAGTACCTTGGGTATTTACAAGAAACTTC
Source organism: Viscum album (assembly GCA_963277665.1). NCBI lineage: Eukaryota > Viridiplantae > Streptophyta > Magnoliopsida > Santalales > Viscaceae > Viscum > Viscum album. Next base: position 1,518,018,872 of record OY728141.1, on the reverse strand, counting down.
ACATTACCCCTTTGTCTCCCTAAGGAAAAATGGATGGGTTGTCCATGCATTTCTTGCACATATCTATAAGAAAATTATTGTTCATGTGATGAATTATCAAGAGGTACAGTAATTGAATTTGAAATTTCTCATGTAATCTTGCCTGACCCTCAACCTTTGAAAAATAAAAAATGGAAATAAAAAGAAGAGGAGGTGGGAGCTCTCTTGGTCATAAAAACCTTCTGACATGCTAAGGATTCCACAACACAGCTTCGTGGGACTCTATGAAAAGTTAAATAGATCATGTGAAGCACCTCGACATGACATCCTTGACTCACAAAATGTCCCATGCATGGATTTTAGCATCTTGCGGACACCCTTAAATAGAAACTTTGATCTCATTAAATCCCTTGGGCATTTCAATATGAAAAAACGGAAGTCCGCCAGCATACCCACATTATTCAATGAATCCTGATTAATTAGAAACTATCCAATGAAGTGGGATTGAAGAGAGGGGCTTGTGGTCACTGAATATCAAGTGATTCCCTCATATAGATCCATGACAGATACTCTCAAATATGTGTATCACCATATCCCTTCACCGACTCCATCTAGGATCTATGTGATATGTGCTTCACAAACCGATGAACAAACTAGTTGGAAAGGCCTATAAATTATTCACCCTAGTATGAAAAAGGAAACTCCGGGATGATTGGGGATCCTGAGGAGAAATAATGTGTGTCGACCACTACTTTATATAGACAAATAAACTTTCAATACCTTGAACCAGTTCTAGATCAGATTTATTTGAGGGGTTTATCTCATGACTATCAATTCATTCATCATGTAATATACCATTGAATAGTTAGAGTGATAATGTTCCATTCATAAAACACTTTTCATGATGTGACACCCTTCATATGTGTCGTCAAACTCCTATAAGTCACAATACAATCTCACCTACTCGATTTCTCTTATGTTAGGTGGAAAATGTGATGGTCTGAGATTCACATTGATGTAGTACAATCCTGACCCTAGAAGCTTCCTACAAGGTTATCTAAGCATGGAAACTTGAATGTCTTCATCACATAGAAAAATATGCTGCTAAGAGAGTGGCCCTTGTCTCCACAACCAACCGCTTCATGAGATTATCCCTAGAGCATGAAAACTACCACATTCAGTATCTGATGAAGCTGGAATAGAAATCCAAATATGGATCCCTCCTAGTTCAGATGCCACCAAGGATGGAATCTCTCAACCCCTATGGGTCAAAAAAATCTCACATGCTCAAAAAATGAAATAAAAGTCGGAAAACATGATGGCATGTGAGTACCATCATCTCTGTACAATCACAACCCTAGAAGCTTCCCACAGGGTTCTCTAAGCACAAAAACTAGAAAGTCCGCATCACCCAGAAAAATCTACAACTAAGGAAGTGTCCCTTGTCACTACAACCAATCACTTCCGGAGCCTATCCCCAGAACATGACAACTACCACCTTCAGTATCTGATGAAGGTGTATTAGGAAGACAAATATGGATCCATTGTGGTTTAGAATCCTCCAAAGAGGGAATCTCCCAACTGTTGCCTCCAACACTATTCTACTAGTACCCACCAGTCACATGCTAAGGGTACCACCCAACATGATACCACCTTTGAAGACCATGCATGGGTAGTAAGGAGGAGACATCAACTGAGGAAGGTTATGGATACCCAACAGTGGGATCATATTCCCACGCTCTCTAATAAAGTTTCCTAGCATATTATGGTAGTAACTAGTGAGTAGGTATATATTCCTACTCACAAAGAAAAAGTATAGGGGTATATTCCCAACATAGGCATAGGGGAGACACATATCCCTACCCACGTTCATGAATACCATCTCCATATCCCACTAGCAGAAGGATTTTATAAGTGGGAACATATAACCTATTAAATCGAAGATATCTTCTAGTGTATAGTGGGGATGGAAAATGTAAAGGAATATATCCCTACACACACTTTGCTAAAATGCCAGTTATTTTAGGAATAGCTCAAGAACTCTTTTGGAGTATTCTGGAACTGGTATGGATGAATGGACAGGTGAATATTCCTATCCCTATAGCCTGGGTGACTCAATACTATGATCATTATGTAAAATTCATTATACCAGAGAAAGAACACATTCTTTCTCCCATCCAATAGGATTATCGGTATATTCTGGTAAAGGAAGAGGTGACGAAATGTGATCATACTCCCATTCCAACTGGGGCTCACCAGGTGTGAACGGAACGTGCCTTAGGATAGGGGTGCATGCCTATCAAAAACATCTGTCCGCATATTCCAAAGGCCCATGATCATGATTATATCCTTATTCAGTCTAAGGATCACAATGTGAGAGGGGCACAAGCCTTAGGATACGCACAAATTCTTATCTAGAAAGTCTAGCAGCATACTCTAAAAGCCCGGGATCAAGAATATATCCTCATTCTATTCGAGACTAACCAAGTGAGAATGGAACAATCTTCAGGACAGGCTCATATTCCTATCAATGAATCTACTTGGAATATTCTAGTAGATCATGGAATGTAGGTTCATATTCCTACTTTCTCCGATGAATGACTTTTCCAACATCATTCAATCGAAATACAGGAAGAAATCATATCCATTCTCCCATTTTGGAGGTCTTTCAACATATTCCAGTGGGGAATTCATATTTAGACTGGGCTCATATTTCTGTTTGAACTGGGGTTCACCATGTGAGAGCAGCATATGCCTCGAGGTAGGCCCAAATTCCTACCATGAAAGGCCTACAACATATCCCAAAGTCTAGAGATTATTCTCATACTCCATTCTTTACTGGGACTCACCATGTGTGAATGGAATGTACCTCAGGACAAGATCATATTACTATCAATAATGGATAGATTATTGGAATATTACAATAGTATCTCAGTAGTGGCCGCATATTCCTACAACACCAAATGGTTATAGCCATGTTATGGAAACCGTCGTACAACAGGTTCATATCCCTACACAGTTCCAAAAAGTTGGAGAGCATATTCTTACCACGATGTAAAATGATACCCATATTTCCAATAGTCTCAATACAAGTTTCATTGATGTTGTTTAAGCCACATTCCAAACACAAAAAGGGCCCTCCAAATCTTACAAGGAATAAGAAGATACTCATTACCCCAATAATCCTCCTCATGGTAGTGTGGATATGGATCGTTGGGACTCTACTCCTCACATTCATCGTGGTTAACATTCCTATGGTGATATATCACACAGACTAGGAAATCCATCCACCCCTTTTCTAGAAACCCTCATAAAGAGGGGTGCATGAAACTCTGAAACCTTCATATAGAGAGGTTCTCAAAATATCGAGGTCAACTGCATATAATTCCCTTACCAACTTCCAATATAACTCTATTCATGCCAGTAGGCGACCATCAGAACCATCATCTATGGTCAGACGAGATAGAGGCATGTAAGTATGATGAATTGAAGGCCAACATTGACATATGGATATATTTAGCTGGAAATAACCTCCCCATAATATTTTTCCCCTTTCTATTTCTGACAAAGAGATCATAGATGAATTAGAAATAAGTTTCATGCCTTATATATTCCAAAATATGTGGGCTTCTCCACAAGAATTGAAGTATCGACATCTCCCATATCTATGATATGATTTTTACCTTTATAAAATCAAGATACTCTTTTTTCAGCTTGACCTTGCCACTATCTCCATGGATTAGGATCCAAAATCAGAAAATCACATATTAAATACGGAACATGCTTTCCATCATAGAATTATGACCCTTCTGTATCTGATCTCTAAAGCCACATCATGAATCTATATTTGAGGGAGGAAAAAGTATAGATAGTTACACTTTTTTTCACACGTGGATCAATAGAACCACTCAGATTCAAAATCTTATAATTTTATATACTCTTTTGAAATTAGGGGACCAGGTAATGCTCGGGATAGTTGGTCACTATAATAGAATTCCCCTACTTGAAATATTCCCATACATCAAGAATGGAGGAATAGGATATCTAATTGAACATCAATCTAGACCCCTCAAAGTAATGGGAATGCATCTCATACATGGAGACCAAAGTTGTGATCCTCCAGAAAACTTCCCATAAATACTTTTTCTCATCATATTTTTTCATCACACCTAGATCTTATCTGAGCACAACTGCACCACATCAAATGAGTCATAGTAGTAGTTATCATAGTAGCTGTCTATGAGCAGACTTGACCCAGTGGGATGGGGGAATATATATTTCCTTCTCCACCTCTCATATTTTTAATTCCATAGAGTATTCATGACTTATCATCAATAGCTATAAAAAACTCTAGACCACTGGATTAGAAGAATTTATATCTCAATCACCATCTCCATGTTCATCATCCCCGGGGTGAGTCCTGGGGAAATTAGTGGTGATTCCAAATCAACCCCTCTCCAATGGTATGGGGCATTTATATCACAATATTAAGCCCCGTAATTATCAACTCCCCAACTATAATCATTCTATCCTGAACAACGGGATTAATAAATGATAATTGTGGCCCCAAATAACCCCGAATCTTCAAGGCTATGGGAGTTTTCATCATCATCACCATAAAGAGAATCAGTCTTCTCCAAGTTGGGAGATAAAAATCAACGGTCATAATTCCTTATGTTCCTCCTTCCACAAGAAAAACCTCAGCTACTTGGGGGTCGTTTGATGATCCTAACCAAAAACTCTCACAATATCAATACTCATAGACCGAGTTAGGAGGAACGTAAGGAAAATACAATCAAAACCTGCTAGGCTCCAAAACCATAATAGCGAATGTGTCCAAGGGTTTAAAGAAAAACCTTGATGAAGGTTGTTTAGAATAACCCTATTGCATCAAAAGTAATGGAACAACCACCATTTACTAGTAAGCCTATATAAATATCATCACTTTCAATATAGAAGTTGATTTGGATAAAAATAAAAACGGAGAGAGTTGCAACACAGAAAATCTACCTCTAGAGGATGGTGATCTAGATGCACCAACCAAGGATGCACACACCTAGAACCAGAGAAGGATCCAAAATATGGAACATCTAAATAATGAGATACTACCTCCTCGATGAAACACTACTAAGGAAGAAGGTAAAGGTGCAGTTACATCCTAATCACCAACCAAGATAGTTGAGGTTCCTACCAAATACAAATAGTTGTACCAAAAACAAGAGTTATTTATGAGCACTTATAGAAATCAATGAGGAGGTGCTCAGGGGAAATATTCCCACTGGGTATCATCTTCAAGAAGAGGAAAATTTTCTCCCTCCCATGGTCGATCCTCCAAAAAAATAAGTATCTGGGCATCAGACAGACTACGTTTCCTAAAATCTAGTCTACATAGACGAGGAAGTCAAAAATGATCATGAATTCATATCATTGTGGTGACAACCTCTCCTTATCTAGGGTAATCATGTAGTCCTAGGATGAATCTAGAATCAGTGGGAGATGAAGTAAGGACCACCTCATAAACCCTTGTCTGCTCCATTTGGATGGGAGACGACACAGACAGCAGTACCCCCATAGTGGCTTAAGGTCATCGAGTCCATATATAATCGAAGGGAAACCATAGAAGGGAAATGCACACCCGTGAAATGGGTGAGGAATCAAAATATTTAATGGTTATATGACACTCCACCACTACCAAATTTCGGTAATTCTATCTTCTCTACCATTGACAGTACATGAAAACATGAACAACAACTCACACACTTCGTATCTTGATGTGGGTCGATGATGGGCCCTCATGTTCCATTGGAGGAAACAAAGAATAAGTGTTTCATATAGACTCTGATAGGGCCATCCTTTTTTGGTATAACATTATTCTAATATGATCCATTGCCTAATGAAAAAACCTTCATCATCAGTTCCATTACTAGTTTTACACCATGCTAAGGAAGAGGACAATCATTGACAAAACAAACTGCAAGAAATAGGAAAAAGGGAGAGTGTATGACTTCAAAGAAAGGTGTAAATGTTTAACCTATTCACTCATCATCCCAATCTCATAGTGGAAACTAATGAACCTCTATGCTGAAAATATTAAGGATGAGTTAGATACACCTATGATTCCAATGAAATATCATGGTGGATTCCATGAGTTTTCTGAAATGGAAAAACTTGTAGAATAATCCATTTTGTGAACTTGGTCCAAATCTCAACTAATACCCCCTATAACGACCCAGTGTTTTACCAAGGGAAATTCATTTCTAATAAATATATCATACAATCAAATGAATTCAAAACATAATGAAATACTAAGTACTATGTGACCTTTAAACATAATATTGTCACTTCTGTGATTTGAATTTCGAAATTTTGACATACACAGTTGCAATCAGTAATATGTAAGACAAACATAATTTTTTGTCAATAGTAACATATCCTTATGAATATTAACCTACCCTAATGAATATTAATATGACCCTTATGAATAGTAAATCTTCTAAAATAATAATAACCTCACCCTTGAATGTATAAATAAAATTTAGGCATCTTATAAGTGATAAAATGACCATAGTAAAAGTATTTGTATTTTTGTAAGTCATAAATAAATAATTATAAATAATTAATTAATTTAAAATAAAATATATTTTCCTAAAATGTTTTCATAAATTAATAATTTTTTGTCTTTGGGTTTTAAGATAATTTTATAAGTCCTTATCTAATTTTTGAAAGCATCATAAAGTCGGCTATAGTTTTAAAATCTGTGTTTTCAAGTAAATTGTGATTTTAATTAAAAATTAAATTAATTATTTTTAAAAAACTATTTTTGAATAATGGAGTTATTTTTTGGATTCTAAAAATTGGAAAATGTTTTGGGTGAATTTTTGGGATTTTTTTAAAATAATTGAATTTTTTGATGAATAGTAAAGTACAATAATTCACATTATGTTATAAAACGTGAATTTCTAAATCATGCTTGTGTCATGGATGATGTAATTGTCCATTGGTTATAACTCACATGCACATATTACTATTTTTTCACAATATTCATTACTATATCTTTTCTGATGGAAAAATAATAAACTAATTATTAAAATATTAAGAAAACTATCCTCCCCTCCACTATAAAAACCACCCACACTCCCCTCTTCTCTCCACTTCTCTAAAGCCTTGAGAATTCATTATATTATACCCAAATATCCCCCTAAGATAATCCCCCACTTATATCAGACCTTGGTCTCCTTAAATGACCAAATCCCCTCCCCTTAAGAGGCTCTCAAAGGAGATAAACTCAAGAGGTAAATTACTCTTTTTGATTCTTTTATTTTCTTTCAAGTTCTTTTCTTTTCTTTTTTCTCTAATCACCTAACTTCACCCAACTGGTACTATAAATTTCGTAACATAAATTTACTGTAATTATATTATTCTAATGGGATATTTTATCATAATATCTTTTTCCCCCTCCTTTAATACTATAAATGAAAACACCGTCTGAGATTTGTTGATTTATTACATTCAAGGATGACAGGTTTCCGATTTTCATTGCAATATTCTATAATAATCATGAAAAAAATTTAATCATTAAACCAGATCGTAATATATGTATTTTATCTTATTTAATGTTCTTTAATCCTTATAAATTTAGGATGTAAAATAATAATACAAAATAAGTTAATTTTGATCAAAATCGCCAAGTTAATCTAGGTGTTTGTCATTAATGTTTTATATAATGATTCAACTTCACTAAAAATAACCAAATGAAATTTAAAACCATATAACCTTATGTATGTTCACTAATTTCATATTACTTCAATTCTGGACAACCACTCTCATCATTCATGAATATAAGTGAATTGATTATTAATACCATGGAAACAAACAGACTTGAACATTGAAATTGAACCTCATAACCAATCAAAAAGGTTATAAATAAACTAAAAAAGGTTATAATAAATAGTATAAATATAAAATAGGTTCTATAATTGTTAATTAATGAACCTAATTGGATAATTCAGTTCATTAATATCAACAGAATATCGCCATAAGACTTAAGGTAAGGGATTCTCTCTATTTCACTTTTATTCAAGAATTCCCTCTATGCTATGCCCTTTTATGTGTAATACATAATGATGGGGTATGAATTAGAACCTAACCCATACATACATCATTATTTATAAGTTATTATAAACCCCTTTTTCTCTCATTAATCCCTCTTAAGTACACCTGATACCATGTCGATAATCCGTAAGGGATTCTACCTGAACCTCCTTTGTTCCTTCAGGTTGGCTTATCTTCCTTTTATGAAAATTAATTTATCATATATTTTTATTTTCATAATATAAATGTTTTTTATATGTAAAAAATTCATTTATCAAGACCCTTAAATCATTCTCTTTTGGGGATATACATTTTTTTAAGTGATTCCCTCCTCAATACATCCTGAAAAGCAAACCTGTTATGAGGGGACTTCCCAAATTCTTACCAGATTTCAAGTACACTCTATATTCTGTTTTAATCCACCATTTTATTTATAAAATCTTTATTTTTTATTATTAAAATCTTATTTGGAAACTTATGGTTTTATATAAAGGAATTTTTTATTTTCTATCTTAAGTGCTCTATAGTATTTTCCTTAAAACCACACAAAAATGTTTTAATGATAAAATTTCTTAAATAATTTTATTACGTGTGGTCACTTATACTTGAAATAACTTACCATGATACATTAAAATTTTCCCTTATAAATTTCCATGTATATTTTAGTTCATTTATTTCATTGAAACTTTTATGATACATCCATTTATTATGCTTTACGACATGAATATGGTACCCAATTCTTTCCATGGGTAACCCTTATGTTTGTGGAAGATTGATTATGTATAATTATTTATGTGTAAAACATATTCTTGAAAGGTTAATATGGGTTCACCCATATATCTCACCAATTCATTGGGTAAATTGGAGTCTCATGAAACATTATGTGTAATGGTTATGGCGATTAGCCTTGGCTTGTACTACCTTGTGGAACGGTCTTGGCGATTAGCCTTGACTCGAGATAAAGTCATGTTTTATGTTTGTGCCAAATTATTATGACACCATGATTATATGATTTCATGTTTTTATATTATGATTCCATATGTTACATGTCTTTTTAAATCATCATTTCATGTCTTCTATCCCATGTGCTAATGATTTGTTCTTATGGTTATTCCCTTAGTAAGTATTTATCACATCCCTTTGTTAGTGTGTTCCCCTGGGTACCCTATGTAGATGTTTGAGAAAAATAGAAGTTAGAATCTCAATTTTAATATTAAATAAGAAATGTTTTTATCTAGTTATATGTTTTATATTTTATGTACTTATTCTTCTAAGACACTAGACTTTATGATCCTTGGCTTGTACTCTGATGTATAATAATTCTTAAGATCATGTAATGTTATATGTAAAAATTTAGGGTCTCTATAGTTAGTATCAGAGGATGGATTAGTTATTTTGGAGATTAGGAATAGAGCACTTTAGTAAGAACCTTATGCATGAGACTAAGTATAAGAAAACACCACTAAATTTTGGTAAGTATAAAGTAAGTGGTTTACCAAGAAAATACATCCATGTCTAGATAAAAATAGGTAAAGGTAGTTCTAGAATAGATGTATCTTGGGATAAAACCTGAAAAAACGCTTTGATCTATACTTGAATGAGAACTGGTGCAAGACAGTGGGCATTGTTGCACTCTTGGTTTGACACTCCCAGGGTATATGCTTTGATAGACTTATGATCTTAGTAAAAACCATTATTAATGGAATAAAAAAATCCCATAAGAATATAAGTTAAGAAATATATCAAGGATAACCTATATCAAAACATATGTAATGAAAAGTTAGTATATACTTCTCTTTTAAAATCTTATCCTCTTATATTCTGAGTTTTCTTTTTATCCTCAATATCTTAGTATTCAAGACCTGTAATTGTACATTCTTTTTCTTAGCTAATGGTGGGAAATAGAAGAACAAGTGCCAATAATCAATGTGATATGGAATTTGAATAATTCCCTAATGATATGCCTAATATGAAGGTAACAGGTGCACAAAAAATCATTATAGTATTAGCTCAGCTATCTCAAGTTATGAATAATAACATGAATCACAGGGAACGCCCTCCTCCTCCAAGGAAAGAGAAAGTTTCTATTTAATTCTTCAAGCATCGAAGGCCTCCCATATTTATTGGATATTCTGATCCTCTCCTCACGAAAATATAGATTAACTCCATTGAAAAGATATTTTATTCTCTCTAGTGCTTAGAAGAAGAGAAAGATATACTACAGGTCTATCATTTGGATGGGGAAGCTGATTAGTGGTGAAACTGATAAAGAATATGAAGCCCTAGGAGGATATTGATTTCATGGATTGGGATGAATTAAATAGTATTTTTGCCAATAAATATTCTCCCCAAACCCTCCATCTCAATATGGAAAGAGAGTTCCTCAGACACAATTAGAAGTAAGATGAGTCAATTAGGGTGTATGATGGAAAATTTACAAGGATTTCAAGGTAATACTTCATTTTTTTCATGAAAAAACAAATAAATTTGGATAACTTATTTAGCATACTAAAGATGAGTCTAAAAAAATTGTTGGTGATTAGATACATTAACAGCTATGAGGAGATTGTTTGTTGTTCCATTAAGGTTAAAATGGAGATTGGATACTCTCAGTGGTATCATGGTCCTAGAAAAAAAATAGGAAAATGGAATATAATGTGGGTGGTTCTACAAATAAATTCCAAGATGGAAAGAAGCTCGATCATCCCACATGAGAATATTGTGAGAAGAAGCATCCTGGGAACTATCTAAAGGGAACCAAAAATTGATTCAAATGTGGAAAGTTGGGACATCTTGCTAAAAACATTCAACGAGATAAGAAGAATCCCACTAATGTGGAAGAATAAAGGAAGGTTTATATTAAAACTCAGCCTATAGTGTGGTGTTACAACTTCAATGAGTATGGGAATTATATAAACAATTTCTCTATGTCGAGGGTTGTTGGAGGAAATCAAAAACAACCTACAAGGAAACAAGTAAGGGATTATGCTATCACTACTTCTAAGGTGGATCCAAAGAAATATGTGGTGACAGGTATGTTAGTTATTAATTCAAGAATAGTGAACATACTATTTGATTATAGTTCTATGAATTATTTCATATCTTTCAAGTTTAGTAGAACTATTAAAACACCACCTAAAACTGTAGTGAATATGTTATCTGTGAGAACAGTGAATGGGGAAATTATCTCATCCAAGGTTTATAACACCTCCCTTTTAAATTTTTATGTACTGAACCTCCTATAAAATCTTGTCATACTTCTTTTAGTGGGGTTAGATGTTATAGTGGGCATGGATTGGATATCTTTATAAAAATCCAACATCAACATTCAAGAAAATGATATCACTCTTCAAATCAGGAAGCATACTTCAATTTTATATAAGTGTAAGGAGGAAGATGAATCTCTTTTATAATCATGTCTCAAGTGTGGATATTAATTCCTTATGAGCAGGAATGTCTAGCTCGGATGATTGGGAAAAAGGATATAATCTTTCTTGAAGATATTCCCATCGTGAGGGATTACACTGATAAATTCCATGAAGAGTTTTGTAGTCTTCCTCTTGTCCGAGAGGTTGATTTCTCAATTGAACTTATTCCTGGATCTATGCTTATATCAAAGACACCTTATATAATGGCCATCGTAGAGCTAGAAGATCTGAAGATGTGGTTATATTAGAATCTGGAGAAGGGTTTTATATTCTTGAGTGCTTCACCATGGGGTGATCCAGTCCTCTACGTCAAGAATAAGGATGGATCAATGTGCCTCTACATTGATTATTGTGAACTCAATAAAATTAAAATAAAGAAAAAGTATCCCCTACCACGAATAGATGACTTGTTCGATAAGCTTTGTGGGTCCGGTTATTTCTCTATGGAGGACCTTCGGTCGAGATATAACTAATTAAAGGTGAGGAAGGAATATATTCATAGTAATACCTTTCAAACAAGGTATGGACACTATGAGTTCATATTGAAGCCCTTTGGACTCGCTAATGCTCCAGAAATTTTCATTGATTTAATGAATAGAGTCTTTATAGATTACCTCAACAAATTTTTGGTAGTCTTTATCGATTATACTCTGATATACTCTAATAGAAAATAGAAACATGATGATCATTTTAATATTATGTTAAATACTTTGCAAAGGGATAAGATTTATTCAAAGTACAGTAAATGTGAGTTCTGGATGGAGGAAGTATCATTCTTGGGGCATGTTATCACCAGCAAATAGATATCTATAGACCCTTCCAAGACAATGGAAATTGAAGAGTGGCCCATGCCAAAATACATAATGGAGATCTGTAGATTCTTTGGTATATTTGGGTTTTATCGATGATTTTTGAAGAACTTCTCATGATTTTCAAACCCAATTACTAAGATGACATGGAAGGTAGTGAATGTTTATAGACTTATGATTGTGAAGACAGTTTTAAAGAGTTGAAAAAGAGGTATATCACTGTGCCAGTACTCAAACTCCCAACAAATGGAGAACACTTTGTGGAATACAATGATGCTTCAAAGAATGTATTAGTATATGTGATGATAAAAAATGATAAAGTGATAGTCTATGCCTCAAGTTAGCTGAAAATCCATGAGAAAAACTATCATACGCATGATCTAGAGTTAGCATATATGATCTTTGCATTAAGAATCTGGCATAATTATCTCTATGCGGAGAAGTGTGAGATATATACTGATCACAAGAGTCTCAAATGTATAATCACACAAAAAGATATTAATATTCACTAGAGAAGATGGTTATATATCATCAAGGATTATTTATTAGGTTATCAAGCGTGTCAGATTAGTTGTTTAGGTTTTACTAGAATTTCTATAGTATAGAAGCAACCCTAGGTCATCCCTTGATAGATACACAAATAATTAAGTTAAGAATAGGGTTTAAATTTTGAAAATAAAAGGGGAATGTGATTTTTAAAACATGTGGTTTGATGATTAAATATGACAATATAAAAATAAAAGTGATAAAACAAACCATAAATGAAAAAGATTAATTAAGCGTGATCAACCCGGGGAAATCTCATGATGCTCATCATTAATCACTTCAAGAGAGAGGGTTATAAAATATTAATACCTGTTTTATAACACATAGAACTAGGTTTTTACTAATTTTATACTAGGATAACTCTTAGGGTTCAGTCAGAAACACATAATGATTCGTCATATACTGCCGATGATTGAGTGATTTGTGTTCAACTTAATAACCAAAACTCACCAAGGCAACACGTGAAGAACTCAATGAACTATCCCAGTTTGTATGTTTTTTATTTTGTTACCATTAAATTAAATTAAATGTACATGTATGTTCTTATGTGATCAATTTACCAATATCAATCACACAAACACCACAATTTATTGAGGGAAGAAAAAAGGATGAACGGTGTGTGAAAAATCACATGAAAGGGTACCCCCAAACATGATCATTTGAGTTTGAGTATAACATACCATTTTATAACTCAATTAAATAAAAATAAAGGATGAATAAAAACAACATAAAACATTGAATTAAAAATATCATTCAAAATAATACAAGCATGAAACTTGGAATTACATCACGTTCCTCCCCGAGTGATCATAAAGGGTTTTGAAATCCATGGGGGAGGAAGAAGAAGATGTTGAAGTATAAATTCCCATAGAATCCATAACTTCTAGAAATTTTCAGAGGAATCCTTTGGGACTTTAAAATTTCATAACCTTACCTTCTGGTCAAAAACTTAAATGGGGTTCCCAATGTCTCTTTTTATAGGCAAATTAGAATGTGGTTTGGAGCTCACAGATTGTGTAAAACTAGTTATCCCATTGTTTTAGATCTCCAAAAAGTATTATCTCATTTTGGAGAAAACTAAATTTTTTTATACAAACCTATTTAATATCTCCCCCAAATCATTGGCACCATTTGGAGAACTAAATCTTGAGATATTGATAAAATACATAACACATCTTTTGACTTTGTGCTGATTTGATTCTCTGGACAGATTAGTTCTGATGGTCATAGTAGAGGCCGAATGTGGCTTGGGTTCCTTCATATGAAATGTATAACATTATATTTTGTACTAGATCAAAAAGTTTCATCCCATTTTAATGAACGGTTTAGTATAATCATTCATTTTAGTCCACTGCTGTGCTTGGATCCTGAGTAGATTGGCCCATTTTTCTTGGACTTCATCATGGGACCTCCAAATCACCTCCACCTACAATATAATTAACAAAATAAGTAAAATTAACCATTTTAAAAGTGTTAAAAACAAAATAATTTAATAAAACAAGAAGTGAAATGTGTTATTATACTTGTAATTTTCAATAAATTTCCAGTTTAATACATTGGTATATGGGTGAAATAAAACAATGATTCTTGGTACGATCACACCCCACACCTAAAAATTTTAACTCCTTTGAAAATTATAATATAATAATCATGTACCATTCCTAAATCAAAGGTTTTCAAACATAAAAGATTATTTTTAAATGAAATTCATCATGTCTCGTTTATGGAATATATTTTCCCATAATTTTTCTTCTCTCGTATTCGAATTTTTTCAATATCATTTGGTCACCAATACAACATGTCAATACCTACATCACCTATAAATTTTACCTCTTCACTCAAGGAACATATTAAAGTGGAGTTATTCTCTTTTGCAACAGTTCATGTGATCTTACTATATGATTTCTAAGATTCTCAGTTCTCTACTAGTAGAAACTAGTGTGCTACTAAATAGGACTTCCAACAGGTTGTTCTGAGGTTCAAGGGTTGGTAGGATGTAATGTTTAAAATTATTATGTAGAAGAGGAGTTTTTAATCTCATATGTAAAAAAAATTCAAAATTCAGCAAGTGTTCACAATGAATGTACACACTCAACCCCTCACAAAGTGTATCACCTCCATGTTACTATCCCCATTGTCCATTTGTGTGGTTCACAACCAAGAAGTGAATAATAATGAGTAAACATCTATTTTCTCCATTTTATTCTGTTGGTCTCTATTTTTATGTTGTAAAAAACAATTTTTTATGATTTTTTGAGAAAAAGAGGGAAACATGTGTAATAAAATGCTACAATATGGCTTATGAACCAACTTCCCAATGAAAATGTAGGTTCCCTTTATATCAACCCATAAAAATTATTCTCTCCCCTGATTCCCATGGAAATAGCCTTTCCCCCACACTTGCTAAAACTAAAACAAGATTATACACAAGATATGGGTAGTAAGGGATAAATGAGCTTGTAATGTGGCTACCTAATAGGAATTTTATGGTATCTGAGGCTGAATAAGAATAAAATGTCAAGGTGGCCAAAAATAGAGGTTAATTGCACAAAGGTATTTATAATGAATTATTGCCTCTATCATGAATGTATCATAATTGAATCTTATGGCTTCAAACGGAATGAAGGAAACTTTTAGTTTCTCTAAATAACCCATGACTCTCAAGAAAGTGATTAAAAGGAAGAATATTAAATAAAGGGCTTAGAATATCTCTTGGGTAAGGGGTTAAAATATTAGTCAATGATAATGAGTCATGAGATTCAAAAATACATTAAACACCTAATAATGATTTGAAAATAAAAATTCTATAAAAATATTCCATATCAATATTCATTTAAAAAACATTTTTCCAAGAACAATGTAATTTTCCACAAAATCAACTCAAGAATGAAAAAATGATTTTGGATATTATTTTTAAGATCAATGTTTATCTAAAAACACAAAATAAAGAAAAATAAAAGAAAAATGATACCACATTTTTTTTGTTTTTGTTTTTGTTTTTTTAAATCCTAACTATGACATGTTACCCACCCCCACACCTAAAAATTATATTTTCCTCAATGAAAGTATTTTAAATAAATATACAAGTAAATAAAGGTAGGGAGAAGGGAAAACCTGCTATGTGGTGTCAAATGTGGCTCCATCATTTGGATTTCTTCCATGAGATGATTTGAAAAATATTCATAGAATTGTTTGAGCCTCTACCCATTAATAGTAATCCCCTATACACTCTTATCATGAAAAAACTATATAGCACAAAAGGGTAAACATCAGTAAAAGTATAAGGACCGATCCATCATGAAGAAAGCTTACCTAGGTGATGATTTAGCTTGGAATTGTACATGAGGACCTTCTCACCAATATAGAAATTCCGCTGACAAATCATGCTGTCATGAATATCCTTTTACCTCACTTTATTGATCAAGGAGTTCTCATATGAATCACATCTAATTTCTCCCAACTCTTTAATCTAAAGCTTCCTATGCTCACCTACATATGAAAGATTCATATTACATTGTTTAATATCCAAATATTCATAGTGTTTTACATCCACCAGTAGGGGATAAGCCTTTCCAAACACAAACCTATAAGGTGACATTCCTATTGGGGTTTTAAAATCTTTACGGTATTCCCAAAGTGCATCATCCAAGTGAAAACTCCAATCTTTCATGTTGGGCTGTACCATTTTTTCCAAGATTCCCTTAACTCCCTAATTTGATATTTATTCTTGCCGTTAGTTTGGGGGTGATATGCAGTGGAGGCTTTCTGAACAACCCCATACTTATGAATAAAAATATTCATGTTACAATTGAAAAATGTGAACCTTGATCACTAATAATGAATCTCGGAAAACCAAACCTACTGAGAATTTGGAAACTTAGAAAATCAAAAAAAATTGAGAGTTATAGGTCCTAGTATCCTTTTCTTCCACCCATATTGACACTTAGTAAATAGCTAACAAGATGTACATGAATCCAAATGAATTTGGGAAAGGCCCCATGAATTCAATTCCCCATGCATCAAAGATTTCATATAATAACATGGGTTGTCAGGTAATTTCATTCCTCTTAGAGATATTCCTTGTGAATTGACAACAACTACATGACTTGAAAAATATATAGGCATCCATATAACATTTTGGCCAATAAAGTCCTTAGTCAATAACCTTTCAAGATATATGTTGAGAGACAATGTGGCCCCTACAAGACAAAGTGTGGAAGAAGGTCAAAACAGAGGTGAACTCATGGTCAATGACACACCGACGAACTACTTGGTCACCAAAAATTCTCCACAAATATGGGTCATCCCAAATGTACGACCAAGAATCATGTTTAATTCTCTAGGATTGGGAAAGTGCTGAAATCATTGGGGACCCTAGATATTACTATAAACTTCAAAATGTCTGCATACAATGGGGTAAGGTCCATAACATCACAAATGTTCTCATGAGAAAATAATTTTCCAATGGGGAGGGATGAGTCAATATGGTGGTCCAGTGGTGGATAAATCCTATTAATGTGGTCAACTAAATAATTTTCCACTACCATACTATCTATAATATCAAGGTCAATCTTCTGGAGGAGGAGCATCCATCGAATGAGGTGAGGCTTATCTTCAAGTTTCTTTTAAATAAATCTACGGGAATCATGGTCAAAAAATACAATGAATCTTTACCCGATAATATATGTGGGGAATTTTTATAAGGAAAAATCAATAGAAATATGTTCTTTTTTAGTGGTTTTTTGGTTTTTCTGGGTAGGTTCAAGGGTACATGAGGCATATACAATGACATTAGGAGCCTTTTCAACCCTTTGTGATAAAATTGCCCCAACTACAAAGTTAGAGGCATCACACATAAGTTCTATGGGGAGATCCCACCAAGGTTGTTGGATGATGGGAGGTGATGTGGGACTCCTTTTTAGTGAATTTAAAGTATACTCAAAATTTTTATCAAACACAATCTCAGAATCACTTTGTAATAACTGGGACAAGGGAAGTGTGATCTTACTAAAGTCTTTAATGAATCAGCGGTAAAAACCAGCATGACCCAATAAAGATCACACCTCATGAACACATTTTGGAAATGGTAGGGTTTAAAATCGTTAATATTTTATTTATCCACTTTAATTCCCCCTTTTGAAATAACATTCCCAAGAACTATCCCTCGTTCAACCATGAAATGGAATTTCTATTAATTTAATAAAAGATCATAATCTATGAAATGGTAGAGGATAGAACCTAGTTGATCCAAACAATCATCAAAGTAAATTCCATAAACTATGAAATTATCTATAAAAACATCCATACAGTTCTCTAGTTACTCAAACAAATACTCAACATACATCTATGAAAAGTATCGGGAGCATTACATAGAACACAAGGAATACTTCTGTATGAAAATGTGTCAAATGGAAAGGTAAATGTTGTCTTTTATTAAACCTCGTGGACTATATAGATTTGAAAATAACCTAAATATCCATCAAGGAAACAATAATCGGACTTACCATCCAATCATTCTAAAATCTGGTCAATGAAAGGAATAGGAATGTGGTCCTTTCTTGCGGAATGATTCAGTCAATAATAATCAAAATAGACTCGCCAAATATTTTTCACATGTGCTAGAACCAATTCATTACTTTCATTAGACACTACTATTATTTCATTTTTAGGCACAATTTGAACTGGGCTAACCCATTTACAATCAAATATAGGAAAAATGATCCCATGAGAAAATTACTTACTGACATCCAATTTTACCACTTCAATAAGAGTGGGATTCAACCAATGTTGAGCCTGAATTACAAGCTTCGCCTCATCATCTAAAATTATATGATACATAAAAATAGATGGGATAATCCCAAGAACATCATTTAATGTCCATACTATCACTTTTTTATCCTCTCTCAAAATATCAAGTAATTTTTATTCATGTTGTTGAGAGAGGTTATTGGAAATAATGAGGGGAAACTGTTCAATACCATCAAGATAGGCATATTTTAAATTATATGTATGTGGTTTTAATTCCAACACCAGCGGTTTTTGGATTGAGGGAGGGGATTTATGGGAAGTGAGGTCTATTAAACTATCTATTTTCTCATGTTTATTCTCTAATGATAGAGAATATATTAAAATGATATTTTCATAATAATTGATGGTCATGGGTACCTTATAATGAAAACACTTGTCAATTAAAGCATAAAACTTACACTTTTCAGAACCCACACAACACTCAAAACATGAATCAAATCTCAAATCATCCAAAGGTTAATTATAGTAAAATTAATCATAGTATGGGTCAAGGAGAGAATTGTGTGTGTGTTCATGTCATTTGATATCACTTCCATCGAATAGAAAAGAAGTGTTCAGTTCTATTCAATGGGGTGTTTCATAGACTAAAGGATGTTAAAACATATATTTTCTCGAATGAACTACATGGATAGCATTCTATTGTAAACATTAATGATCGTATTTTCTATTTTGTGGAATGGCCTCCCATGTATGATAGGGGAATGCCCTTGGGTTTTGGTATCCTTCATCTCAGTAATGTATATGTTGTTGGGGAAGATGAGATTCTTCACTTTTACAAGGAAGTCTTCTACCACTCCTGATGGGTGTATTGTGATCTAGTTGGAAAGTTGCACTATGGTTCTTGTCTGTTGAACCTCTCCAACCTATAGAGAAGTGTACACATAGTAAGTCATTAAATAAATTGAATCACCTAAATCTAGCATATCATATTAAAATAATGTCTCCCCTATGTTTAAATGTATCGTGAAAGTTCATAGATCCTTCCACTTGGTTGGGATTTCTAGTTGAAACAAGGCTGAGACATTCATTCCCAAGTTGACTCTCTTATTCCCCTTCAGTTTCCTTCTATGGGTGAAAATCTATTTATGAAATTTGGCATATTGAGGTATTTTTTTAACTGCATCCCATAAAGTAATATTAACTTATACATTTTTTAAATGTATCCATTATTTCTTTATCAATGTCATTATCAAATTTATTCTTAGATTTAGAGATTCTTTGGGGAAAGGAATAGGAAGTTTTTTTTCATGGTAATCCTCAATGATAATTGGTTTACCCTTTTAGTTTTTTTTCTTCACTGGAATCATTTATGTGTGGAGAAAGAGTGTTCTCAAGAGGGAGATATACCTTTGTGTAGAATCAGTAGAAGGTTAAACTTCATTATCACTAAGAAGTGTAATTGAACATACATTACCTTTGTCCTTCAGAATAGTAATGGGTTGGGATGGTAGTTGTCCAGAAACTTGCATCTTTATCTCACTGATAGTGTTTTCCAATTATACCACTTGAGTTCATAGGTCTTGAATAGATGATTGTGTGGTTTGTTGGAACTAGAGGTTTTGGGATTCCATTTTTTTCACTATGTCATCGAGGATTGGTTAAAATTTCAGAGGAGGATGAGGTGGATTTTTAGAATTTTAGGGATAAAGAGATTTCAAAACATTTCCTTATTGATACAAATTTTTCTTGGGGTAGCTCGGGTTTCCTCCTTGTTGGTATTTTGGTTTTGTTGGCCACTCGGGGTTTGGATTTTCCCTAAATGGTTCTTTCTTGAAGGGTGGTTCTTGCTAAAAAAGGATGCCCTGGGAATACTACTACAAATACTTAGATGAATCTTGAAGTTGTGGGAACTGGTCAGAAAAATGACTGTTTTCAGAAAAAATACCATAATGTAATAGAATAGAAGAAGAGTGTGATTTACCTTGTTCTTGATATAATTTCCTTTTAAGGGTATGAATCTCATCATGTTTATTTTCTAACTTTTTTCTATGGCTGAATGACTTACCTCATAAACTCCTCAGTTTGGTGCAATTTCCCATGTACCAAATTGTCGTGCATTTTGATCCATGTTGGCTATTAATTCACGAGAAGTTGAAGTAGTTTTATAAACTAGCGAACCACTAGATATAGAATCAATAATTCCATAATCCATGGGGATAAGTCCCTGATAGAAGTATTTGATTAACATTTGTTCACTAATTTAGTGGTGGGGGAAGCTTGAGTGAAGTCTTTTGAATCTCTCTCAGTATTCATGAAGTTTCTCTCCTTGTGATTGCCAAATTCCAAAGATTTATTATCTAATTGATATAGTTCAGAAGGTAGGGAATAATTTATCTATAAAGATTCATTTAACATCATTCCACCCTGATTGTGGTAGGTAGATAGTATAGAAAGTCTTTGGCTACACTGTCAAGGGAGAAAGGGAAGGCCCTAAACTTAATTAGGTCATCAGACACATTTTGGGGTTTCATGGGGGAGCACACTATGATAAATTATTTGGGATGTTTTTGAGGGTCCTCACTAGGAAGACCATGGTATTTTGGAAGTTGGTGGATGAGGTCATATATCAAATTAAATTTTGCTGCTTCCTCGGGATAATAGATGTATGCATGTTGGTACTCCACATCTGTGGTGGTCAGTTATTTTAATGTTCGATTATTCGTAGCCATGTTTTATTGGGTTTGATTGGGTTAAATTTTTGATTGGTTCAGGAGAACTTGAGGTTCCAAAAGGGGTTACTCAGTGTTACATTATTGACCTAGTCTAAATTCCCTGATTTTTGAGTGAAGTTTCTTTTCAATCTCATGGTCAAATTCAAGAACTTTTTCTTTTTCTGATCGAGTCGTGCACATAAGTTGCGAAGATTGATTTTTTTGTATTTTTTACTTTTTATTAAAAAATATAGAAAAAATAAAAGAACTTAATAAGGGTATACGTAGAAAATAATATAGGATGTTATAATACATAATGAGAAAATGAGAGAATAAGAAGAGAGAGAGAGAGAGGAAGAATACACAAAAAAACAAAATCAAATATAGAAAACCAAAACAAAAACAATAAAATGGGGGTGGGATATTGAGATTAGTAATAATTAAGAAATAAAATAAATAAATAAAAGGAAAATAATGATTTGGATCCCTTGAAATGGTTCCAAATTTTAACGCATTGTAGGGTGCGTCAAAATTAGTTGTTTAGTTTTTACTAGAATTTCTACAGTATAGCAGCAACGCTAGGTCATCTCTCAACGGAGCCTTAGATCATTAATTTAAAAAAAAGGTTTTGTATATGAAAATAAAAGGATAATGGGATTTTTAAAACATGGAG
This sequence comes from Viscum album, assembly GCA_963277665.1. NCBI lineage: Eukaryota > Viridiplantae > Streptophyta > Magnoliopsida > Santalales > Viscaceae > Viscum > Viscum album. Next base: position 1,517,996,887 of record OY728141.1, on the reverse strand, counting down.
TTTGATGATTAATGATGGAAACATAAAAATTAAATTGATATATTAAATAAGAAATGAACATGATTAATTAAGTGTTATCAACCTGGGGAAATATCATGATGCTTATCCTTCATAGATTCAAGAGATAGGGTTATGATATTTTAATACATGGTTTATAACACCTATATATATATAGTTTTATTGATCTTATACTATGATACTTACTAGGGTTCAGTTGGAAACACATAATGATTCACTGGATACCACCGATGATTGAGTGATTTGTGTTCGACTTCTTAACTGAAACTCCCCAAGGCAACACACGAAGAACTAGATGTGTTGTCTAGGTTTGTATGATATTTCATTTTATCTAGGAAATGAAATTACATAGCCATGTCAGTGCTTATATGAGTTCAATAGACCAATATGAACCACACAAATATTTCAATTGAATGAGGGAAGAAAAAAGGATGAATGGTGTGTGAAACATCACATGATGGGGTACCCCCAAACATGATAATTTGAGTTTTGGTATAACATATGGGTATATAAATCAATTAAATAACAATATAGGATGAATAAAAATAGCATACATCCTGGAATTAAAAACATCATTCAAAAAATACAAACATGATGCTTTAGATTACATCTCGTTCCTCCCCAGGTAATCATAAGGGATTTTGAAATCAATGGGGGGAGGAAGAAGAAGATTTTGAAGTATAACTTCCCATAGCCTCTAGAACTAATATAAATTTTGAGAGGACTCCTTCTAGAATTCAAAAATGAAGCACCATTCCTTTTAGTCAAACCCCTAAATGGGGTGCCCAAGGTCTCTTTTAATAGGCAAATTGGAAGGTGGTTTTTAGCACACAGATTGTGTAAATCCAATTAGCCCATTTTTTCTACATAATAATGTCTTATTTAGTTTTTTAGAAAACTAAAATGTTTTATCCCCACATCTTGAAAATATCCACAAAAAATTTGGAACCAGTTGGACAACTACATCCCAAGATATTGATAATATATAGAACACCTCTTTTGACATTGTGCCGATTTGATTCCCTAGATAGATCAGTTTGGATATTATTGTAGATACAGAGCAGGGCTTGGGTTCCACCATATCAAATATAGACAATTAAATGTTGGATAATTACAAAAACATTCATCCCATTTTGATTCATGGTTTAGTAGAAGTATGCGGTGTGGTCCACTTGTTTGCTTCGAGCCTGTGCAGATTGGACCATTTTTCATGGACTTCATCATGGGCCCTCCAAATCACCTCCACCTACAATGTAGTTACCAAAAAAGTAACATTTCCCTTTTTAAAAGTGTTAAACACAAAATAATTGAATCAAACATGATGTGAAATTAGTTTTTATACTTTTAATTTTCAATACAAAAATGGTTTAATACATTGTTATAAGGGTGAAATAAAACAGTGAATCATGGTACATTCAATTATGACTACTCAATCCACTACCATCCTAGTAAGGAAAACTAGGTGGAATATGGTGTAAGTAGAAAGGATCTTGTATATTTATAAATGATGAGAATTGAAAAGGATCTAATCTTCTTAGAATTATAGAGGATGTACATGGGAATCATTGAGGAGGTAACATTATTAATCTTTTCTCAAATGATTAATCAACCGTACCTCATAGAGAAAATAAAGGATACTCAAAGAAAATATGTGTAAATTATGAAAAGGGTGGAAGTTTTTAGAAATAGGAAATCCATCGAGTTCAATATGATGATGAAGGATTTGTAATATTTGGGTCAGGATTATGTTTATCATCATATCTAGATATAAAGAAGGTGATTTTTAAGGGCGCACATAGCTCAACCTTCTCTATTCACCCAAGGAGCACAAATATGTATCAAGATCTATGAGAGAACTTTTTTTGGGACCATATGAAGAAGGATATTTCTGAATATAAATCAAAGTGTCTAGTATTTCAACAAGTGAAGGCTGAAAGATATAAGTCCAAGGGTATAATGCAATCACTACCCATACCAACATGAAAGTGGGAGAACATCACTGCAGACTTTGTCATTGGACTTCCAATGACATGTAGAGAAAACATTTCCATATGGGTCATTATGGATCATCTTACAAAGATAGATAACTTTATTGCAATTTGAGATGAATTCTCATTGGATAAAATTTCTCAGATATATATATCAAATAGGTTGTAAGGTTTCATGACGTTCCACTATCTATTGAATCTGATAGAGATTTGAGATTCACCTCAAGGTTTGGGAAAAGTCTCCAATATGATCCAATTGTGAAAAAATAGGATTTAACATCAGTTTTTTTATTTTTGACATCAGTTTTTAACCGATGATTATAAAGGAGACGTCAAAAATATCATTTTCGGCATCAGTTTTCCAAAAAACCAACTCTGAAAACCCCCTCCGAATAGGTTTCTACATCAGGCACATTAAAAATCGACCCCAAAAACCAAATATTTTTTTAAATAAATTTTAGCATTAGTTTTTAAAAAACTAACGTCGAAAGTTAAAAAAATAATTTAGAAAATTGAAAATATTACACTTCCAAAATAATCGTAACCCCAGTAATTAAAACACAATATACAACAATCAAATAATATTTATCATTGACAAAAAATCAATAAATTACATGATTTTATCTAGTTAATCAAAAAATATATACACATTTGTTTTATAAGTTCTAGTTAAAATACATGTACTATAAATTTACAACATGATCGTCGATGGATATTATTGAAGTATTCATTTTATTATAAGTATGTTTAATCTCCTATTATATCAAAAGAGTTAGTTTTTTAACCCATATGCAACACCTTTCATAAATATTAGAATACACATACCTAAAATCCAAATAAAACATAACAAATAGTTTGCAAAAATGGATTGAATGTGGGTAATATATTTTTGAGAATAATACTAGGAATCAATGAATGCATACAATGAAATTTAATGATATGAGATAAATATAGAATTATATAGAAGAAAATATAAAAAAATTAATACAACTAACCTTATCAAATTCAATAGTTTCTCCAGTTGTGATTATATCATACATGAATCATAGAATATAATAACAACATTCAACATGTCCTTTTTGATGGTGACACTACATTTATAAAACATTAAACATATCATAAAAATAAATATATAACAAAAAATAATAAAAAAATCTAATATATAAACTAATTACATGTACTTCCAGATATTTGATTTTATTTGGTCTCTTTATCAACATTTATTCCTTAAATAATGAGAATTAAACATAATGAGATTATAAAAAACAAAAAAAAACATACCTATCTAATAAGGTGAAAATTCTTTTATGAACATTCCATAATAAAGAGAAAAACCAATATAAGGTGTATTCACATGGGAACAGTATGCTTAACATCCAATGCCCCCAACAATACAAAAGTTTCATAATTAATGACATTATAATGATCATTAGTTCATAATTATGTTTTTTTCTTACATATCATGAAATGGAAGAAACCAACACTCAATAATCATATGTGATAATATCTCACATATATATGAAACTCTATCAGGATTCTTCGCATGTTTCACTTCCATGGAAATAAATTGTTGATCTATAAAACCGTAAATGCATGTACTTTCATTTTTTAGAAGGAGAATATGTATATACATCATTTAAAATGAAAATATATTTAGTCAATTTAAAATCATATTTTATTAATGAAATAAAAATTCAAATGTCAATTTACAAAAATGGAAAACAACTGCACCACACTCAAGATGAGCTCTTCAAAATAAACTTGATGCATGATATCTTCTTTGAGTAATCTCAATGGATATTCTCTTTCGCAAATATTTTCCATCATCATAAGCACATATATATAATTTAATGAATAAGAATGACAAGATAATCTTTATATCCCATAAGAAATATCTGAAGTAACTAATGTTGATTTTTCCTGAAAATTCTGTTTCATTTGTTCAAATTATTTTTCTTTCAGATAATCCTATATAAGTTAAATGTTAGAAAAAATTATAAGTAATTTCGAATAATTATTAATTAATATTTAAAAAATACAAACCTCATATGAAATATAATGAAGGATACAAGTTGGAAAAAGTAAAAAATTGCCTAGAAAATCCCCAACTTTAGTGACCTCCTTAGTAAGAAATGGTAGTATATAATTAGGAACTATAATATTGAGAACTAATACTACAACCTAACCTCTATACATAGGCTGGTGATGTACATAATCCCCCAAAAAATGCACGAGTCCTAACGTAACAATATGTATATGAGGATCTCCAGCAAACAACTCACAGTATACGTTTTCGTTAGAGCGAGGTGGTGGAGGATCAAAGTATGCATATGGGTAAGGGTAGTTCAGGTGAGAAGGCTGGGAAGGTTGAAAAATGAAAAAAATATATTAGTTTTTATAATTTATAAAATATAAAAATTGACGAAATAAAAATAATATACGGATTGGTCCGAGCCAGGAGGTGGATGATCGAAGTAGGCAGATGGGGCAGGGTAGTTCGGGCAAGCAAGATGGGAAGGCTAAAAAATGGAAAAGTTATATTAGTGTTTATAATTTATAAAATAAAATAGTGATGATAAATAAATAATATACTTGGGAAGGCTGCTCATATAGGGATGGGTAGGCAGATGGGACAGGGTAGATCGGGTGAGCAGGCTGGGAAGGCTGAAAAATGAAAAAGTTATATTAGTGTTTATAATTTATAAAAAAGAAAAATTGATGACAAATAAATAATATACTCGGGATGGAGGCTCATACAGGGTAGGGTAGGCAAATGGGGCAGGTTGGTCTGGGTGACAAGGCTGGGAAGGCTGAAAAATGAAAATTTTATATTAGTGTTTATAATTTATATAATAGAAAAATTGATGACAAAAAAATAATAAACCTGTAAAGGTTGCACAGACAATGACTATATTTCCAAGTCTTCTAAAAAATCCTTTTGCAATTCTACTTAAATTTGATCACCCATATACTATTTCATATTTTTTAGCTTGTCATTTAAGGATTCTATTTCTGGGTCTCTTGATTTCTTACTCTGACCACAAACCTTCTGAATACTAACACCTGCCTGATATCCTCTAACACGTCTAGGTTGTTCTAACTTACCCAAATAAATGTCTAGGATATCTATCCTACCCTTGTTAATAAAAGGGGAATGTGTCTCTTTCTCTTTAATTTCATCCTTAAATGAAAATGAAAAGGTTGTATTTGTGTTTAAAATTTATAATATATAAAAACATGATGAGAAATAAATAATATTTACTTATATTTTTATCAGCTACATTCTTATCTTCCTCTGTATGATACTGTTCATTTTTCATTCTTCTTGCTCATTTATATTTTTCATCGATAGTGGGAGGAGATAGGGGACCATTTTAAACCTCATCTGAACCACTACTAGATCGAGTACTTAATGCTTAAAATTTTTATTCAATCATTTTCTTCTCCAATTATGGATACCCTCCACGTGATAAAGTATGAGAGTATACATTTCACAACTGAATATATTTATGAGATCTCATCAATGCCTATTATATAAAAATAAACTACTAATTAATTAGAATAGTATATAATAAATTTTACAATATAAAATAATTATCATACTTGAAATTTTTCTTCATGATGACTGTCAAAAAATAGCTTCCATGTATCTTTATCTATAAACTGATACTTGAGGCATGTGTTTTCAAACCTTCTCTTTCCAAAAACATATTTCTTTTATTTTTTTAAAATATCTCTATCGAACCGCTGCTAAATAGATATTTCTTTTCATAATTTCATTGGATTACTCAAAATTCAATGTCATCTGTAATTGAATAAATCAAATATGTCATTTAAAATAATTAATATTCAAAAAATGAGATAAAATAAATCAATTAAGATATTTTACCATCACGGCCTCCCAAAGCTGTTGTTTCACCATCCTATCCACTGAATTCTAGTCAGGATATAAAATACTAATCCTAAAATGGATCTTCCTCAATATATAACTGATAAACTGAACTGCATTTGGTCCAGTTGCATTATTATCATCATCAAAACAGATGTGTAATCTAGAATCATCATGAGAAAGTGATAGTTTTGGTAAATTTGTAATACCATATATACAAACATGATTACATTATTTTTTACTATTAACAGGAAAATCACCTCTGCCAAGGATGCATCAGTAGTCCTGCAAAATATTTTGGCTAATAAACAGTTTTATTTCATTAAATAAGTATATTACTGAATATTTAATAATATGAAAAAATAGATATAAATCGATATCAACTTCTCTTTATCTATATCTAAAATTTCTACTAGAAAGTGTAATGAAATTTTCTTGTACTTGCATATAATTATAAAATTGAAAATTTAGAAACAAGAATGAAAACAAATAAGTAAGTAAAAAAGTGGCATGCATTTGTAAGTTTCAAAAAAAGAAACAAAATATAAATATTTAAAAGAAAAATTAGGAGGCTAATTTATTGTTTTCTCATATTCCTTCTTCATGATCATTATGTATTTCATGCACTATGTCAGTCTCATACTCATTGTAATCATCCAGAAATTGTGTAATAGATTAATAAGGCTCATGTAAATAAATAACATCATCAGCATCATCCTCATCACCCAAATGGTATCTTTTTAATTGAAAAGTGATGGACCACTGATCATTAGATAGATCAATGACATAAAATACTTGTTTTTAATGTGTCTCCATGATAAATAGTTCTTCATTTTAATTAAATCTTTTCAAGTCAACCAGTTTAAACCCATATTCATCATGTTTCAACCCACTCTTACTATCAACCCAATTACACTTAAAAATAGTGGATCTAAATTTAATATAATTAATTTTCTATATCTCTTCAAGAAACCAAAAATATAAAATTGAGGTAGAAATTTTGTTTTTATCTTTGGCACTTCAAAAATGCACTGCTTCAGTGAAAACCATCACACCACTATTTTTAACGGTGCTCTTGTCATCCACATTTTTTCTATAAAATTTGTAACCATAAATACCATGTAAGAACCCAATTTTTCCTATAAAAGACTTTTGAATATTTTTTATGTTATTCCAAAGCAGCTCCTTCAGACGGCGTGCGATTCCGAGCCCCGGTGTGGCCAGAATTAAATTTTTAGTGTGATCACACTGGGCATGCCAAATAACTAGGATAACTCCTAAACGGTGATCTGGATCAGAAATCTGAGTGCATTGATGGGTCCAAAATTGGGTTTTTACCCTAGGAATGACATAAAGCATGTCAGCGCGGGATGCTGGGACCCCTCACCCATTAATAAACATTAAACGGATAAATAAATTAGTTAATTAATTCGTTTAATGTCTTAACTCAAGTATCTCTTAAATGGTTTCTCGTACAGGAAAATCGAGGGCACTGTTGAGTTCATAGTGTGTCTTTTACCTTAGGAGGGGTGTACTTCTCATGGGCGTGGCCCTTCTGTGGAAAATGGCCCTAGGGGCGTTTTTGTAATTTAGCGGCCTCAGGCGTTAAGTTTTATAACTTTTCAACGGGGACTCGGATTAAAATTATGAGACTTTTGTTGTGCTCGATAGGTGGTTTTTACCCAAGGGGAGGCTTAACCTTGACCCCGTCGAGAGTTTGGGATGCGGGTCAATTTGGGGGGTTTAAATTAATTAAACTTTTAATTATGTTTTCCTTACTTAAACACCTAATCTGCTCTTTCTTCCTCCCCTTGGTGTTTCCTATGGAAAATTCTCTCACCCAAGGATACCTCCACCTTCCTAAATCTCAATCCCTCCACCTCTTCTCTAAGGTGTTGTGGTTTTCAGTGGATTGCTTGCGAAGCAACAGGATACACCCAACAGGGTAGGATCGTGTGCTTCCATTTTTATATCCCACAATTACATTGATCTCTATTTATCACATTTATTTGCTGTTGAATGGTCAAGAGAATCCCATGGTTGTGTATTACTTTTTCTTATCTTTCCAATACATCTTTCGGACTTAAAATCCAAGTCTTGAGGCGATCGCAGTCGTCCGATAAAGATCTGCGGGTTTTGGGTGTTTTCCGGCGACTTCAGCCGGATCTAGTGGCTGTTTGGCCATCCCAGGCGGCGGCTCCACAGCGGCTCAGAGCAGTAGGCGGTGTCATGGCCTCCTTCTGGAGGAGGTGGTCGAGGGCATCAGTGAGGTGGGCGGGGCTCACGGTCGGGCGGAGTGGGCGGCCGGGGTCAGGCGGTCGGGCGAGCGTGGGGCACCAGCGGAGGGGGCGCCAGAGAGGCGGAGACCCGGGCCGACCGGCTTTTGTCAGTCGGTGCCCGCGTGGAAGACTAGAGTCTTTGGACCCCAGATGGAAACAGGGACCCACCTCATGCGTGTCCCATGGGAGTCAAGATGGTCCGGGCTAGGCGATCCGTCCCTCGGTTAACTGCGGGCTGGTCTAGGCGCAATGTGGGCCAGCCGAACTGGCCCGACCCACCTATTTTCGTCTTAAAAATTAAACGCCTCTAGAACGCAAACCAGGTGTCGGATTTGCATATCGTCTGTGGAGACGCATTCCTCGAACCGATTCAGACATTTTGAAATGGTATCAGGGATTTTTAATTCCTGAGACGAGGGGATCGGTGACGCGACACGCTCGTTAAAGTGGATTAGTGTTTTTCCGAGAATCTTGTTTTGGATGGCGCAGACACATCTAGAGTCCGTTTTGAGCACCGTCAGCAGTGTTACGACCCTGGAATCAAGGCGGAGTTTTCCATTGGGTTCTTGGGTGTTGAAGCTGAAGTTGAGGTTTGTGCCCCACGAGCCATCTTTCGAGCTGCATGCAGCGTTATAAAACATTTTCATCGGACGTCCGTTCGGGGCGTGCGAGCAGTCGATTCTGGGTGTTTTTCTGAGAGCATTGCAATGGCGCAATCCACCCACTCTAATTTTTCATGATGGTGCGGGCTCCATGAGGGCCATTTGGGAGTTGGCGGTGATTTCTATCTTTATCATCGGGTGTCTGTTTCGGACAAGTGGATAGTCAATCTTGTGCACTTTTTCAAGATGATCGCAACGGTGTGATCCATTCGTTGCACATTGGGGCCGAGATGCGGGTCCCACGAAGCACTTCTCATGTGACGTATGGAGAAATGCAACTTTTTCTCCAGACATCTGTTCCACGAAAGTAGGCTTTATATTTGACTTGTCTTTCTGAGGAGACCGCATCGGTGCGATGTGCCCGACTATTTTCGGGACAGAGGCTCGGGACCACAGGATGTCGTTTGGGCGTAAAGCGGTGTTGGAAGTCTTTTCCATCGGATGTCTGTTGGAGGTGAGTAAATAGTCTATCTCGCATGTTTTTCAACAAGGATTACAATAGTGTGATCCATTTGGATGTGCGGAGTCTCATTCGAGATCTCATTTAAATGTGGAAGCATGAAAGGTGTACCAGCGGTGGTTCTTCCCATAGTGTTTGTAGAGAACCCATGGAATGTGATCATGTTCACTCTTGGGAGAGTGAATTGAATGCTTAAAGAGATGTGGTTGGTCGTGCTAGGTCCGTGGAGGAAGTAGGTTGGCGAAACTATGTTTTCTCCCTTCGCATTAACTTTGGGTGATGTATGATCGATAGCCATTGGGCTAGGGGTTTGGAATACTCGGGGAGTATCCGGGAATGCTTAGAGGTACATGTTTTAGTTTGTACCTGAGAATGTTTGTGCACTTGGTTTGGAGATGAGTTTGGTCCACACTTCATGGGGGTCCCATGTGTATGTTGTGTTCTATGTAATGCCCCTTTGACCTCTCATGATGTTGAGGGTCCCTCTGTTCTTTATGGTTTAGACCAGCATGGTTGAGTGGGACCCCTGGTTCTGTTCTCAATGGTTCGACTGGCAGAGTTGTTTTGGTTCCCATATTCTTTCAGGTAAGGGGGTTTTTATTGTTGTGTTCCTTTCACCGGACTGCGAAAAAGTTTATTTCTATGTGCGTTCGTACTGTGTGGGTGTGCTCCCACTTTCTAGAGTGAGTTTTCTCGGTCCTCTTCAACAGTAGACTAAGCAGATTGGAGCATGTATCTCCCCGAGAGGCCCGGGGAGATCCTCACGTCCCTTTTTTTCCCTGGTAGGGTTATTTGGGTATCGGTGTGACCAACACATTATGCGGTCACTGATCCTCTACCCAGGAGGTTGTTTCGAGTAGGGTAAGGAGCCCCTAGTGAGCCCTGGGCACAGAATACCTAGCTTTGTATCGAGATCATATCTTCCATCCGCGATCGATCATGACGTGTATCCCACTACGAGTTTTAGTTACTAGTGAGGTACCATCCAGTAGGTATGGCTAGTGGGGTACCATCTAGTAGGGATGGCCAGTGCAGTACCATCGAGTAGGGATGGCCAGTGCGGTACCATTCAGCAGGGATGGCCAGTGGGGTACCATCCAGCAGAGATGGCCAGAGCAGATCTGGGTTTACCTCTAGTGAGGCTGGCAAGTGGTCCTTGATGACGGTTCTGGGCCTCCCTCCAGTGGATCATCCTTTCACTGGGCTAGGTATTGGGACCCGTCAACAACTTTTTCCATGTCTCCCTCCAACGAATTACCCTTTCACGGGGCTGGGTAGTGGTAACCCATCGACTTTGAGAAGACCTCTCGATTGTGTGATAGTGATGAGGTGTGGTTTGACTTCCCCCAGAACTCTCAAGTACGGTGGGTGATTTCCCCACCAAGACCCATCCTTAAAACACAACCTAAAACTGTGCAGGCGATTCAGTGTCTTCCAAAGTGGATAGTGTCAAGGTGCTGTGATTTGAGCCCCTTGACATGCAGTTCGGGGAAGGCGGGTAGGATGCTGGGAATCGATGGTGTTTATTTCTAGGACTGTTGGATACTCACTTTCTTAGGCTGAGCTACGGGTTGGATATCCCCTTGCAATCTTGTCTGGGTTTCTTGTTTGACCATATGGATATGTATATACCTTGTTTTAGTACCCACTCCTTGGGTTTGGTTTCTCTCTTTCCAGGAGAGGCGAAGACGCGCGGGGTATGCCACGTGCTTTCCTTGTTTAGCTTCTCGTGGTTGGATGAGTCTACTCTCCTACTATAGGTAGTGAATACTCGATGAGAACTTTCAACTTCTCATCATTTCTATTTCCTTGTGTTTGGACGAGTTTACTACATTTCTCTTGTTAGGGTGAGTTGATACTCTACTATACTCTTTACTGCACTCTCGGTTGTACTCCTTTACTTTTCCCTATTCGATCTCTTACTCACCACTTCAGTGCCTCTTTTGTTTCTCCCTCGAGTCTTCGGGTCATCCTACTGAGTATTTTTATACTCACCCCTGCTTGGGATTTTCCCGCACTTGGGGTGCCTTTGCAGACGACGGACAGGTTAGTCGTGACTTCAGTGGAGCTTAGGAGTTCGGGAGCTTGGACTGCATGCGGTGGTCGTAGTTGGGTTCTAGGTGTGGGACTCTCCTTGTTGTTTCTTTTGTTTACCTATTTCCGGGTTGTGGAACTTTTCTGGTAGGGCACGTGTTTTTCCCCTTTACTTTTTAGTTTACCTTCAGCACTTTCTTTGTACTATTTAGAGGTCGATGCACTTTGTGGTTTATTTATAGCAGTTAGTACTTTACTTTTCCTTTTACTCTACACTTCTGCGTTGAGTGGGTTTCATGTGTGTATATAGGTACTTCGGCAAAGGCCTCCCTGAGTTTTTTAGCCTTTGGTGCTTGTCGCCAGCCCCTGGCCTATGGAGGCAGGCTTGGGGTAGTTGCAGCTCGATCCCGGGTAGGTTCGCGTCGTGATATATCAAAACAATAACATGTGATCACTTTAAGAGATGTTCCCCTTCTAACCGATTCAATTATTCTAATGAAGATATATCTATGTGGACTTTCTCTTTAAACCATGAAACAATTGTCTTCTTATGCTCAATCATCAACAACTTTTTGTTTCATTTCTGATATTTTATCTTTAATTCAGAAATATTTGAGGATATATATGATTGAACCTCATCATTTATTTCAAAATATATAGATGTTCTTGAGTCACATAATCATGTGGAATTAACTTTACCTTTCATCCCCAAACCACTCTACCTTTACAATCAACTATCATATATCGAGATATAGGGAGAAAAATATGGTCCACCTTATACAAATAATCAGTACAGAATTCAATCACCTCTTCTGATACATATTTTTGAAAAATAGAGGCCTCTAGTTGATAATTATTTTTAACATATCCCTTCAAAATTTTCATATATCTTTCAAAAGGATACATCTATCATAAATAAGTACTCCCACATATTCTAATCTCATGCACCAAATAAATCAGTAGATGAACCATTATATCAAAAAAATGTTGATGGAAAATATATTTTTGGGTGAGAAATAATTAGATTTGTTTCATTCTCCAACAAATCTAACAAATTTGGATCAACGACTTTGCCAAAAATATATTTGAAAAAATTATATAACCTGATGATAGTCTTTCTGATATTTTGCAGAAATATACCACACACTGCAACGAGTAAAATTTGTTACATAAATACATTTAAATCATGATATTTCGTACCTATTAATTTATAATCCTTCAATAAATCCAAATTAAGTAAATTTGAAGATATACCACTGGGTACTTTAATACCATGAAGACACCGATAGAAATTTATATTTTCAATCTAATTTAATGTGTGACAAGATGGAGGTAAATATGTTATGTTTCCTTTCACATTATGAGCTAACTCTAATTGTAATCTCATTAATATAATGTCAAATATAGCATGATATGTATCTTTTGTTTTTCCTTTTATGTTAAAAAATGTTCCAATCAAACTGACACATATGTTTTTATCAACATGCATAACATCGATATTATTTTTTATCTCTAAAAATACCCAATAAGGTAGTTAAAAGAAAAAAAATAATTCTTCAAGATATTTCTTTGAAGACCAGAACATATTTTCTTTCTAAATGTTGATTTAATATTTTTCACCATATCATAATATTCTTCAGCTGACAATTTCCAAGGGGGAAGTTTGAATTCTTGTAAATCGTTAAATTATTTTTTTTCAATCTACGATAAGGATGATCAATTTGAAAAATTCTTTGATGTCCCATTTACACAGTCTTTATTCCATTATGCAATTGATAATATAAAGTCTATTCTTCACAAATGGGACATTCTATATGTCCCTTAACACTACATCTAGATAAGTTTCCATATATAAGAAAGTCATTTGCAGTGAACATTGTCATAACACGCAAAAGACCATACTCTTTATTGTGTGCCTAGAAAAAATTAACACCATCCTCCCATAGCAGTTTCAAATCATAAATAAATGGCGAAAGAAACACATCAATATCATTTCCTAGTTTTTTTGGCCCATAAATCATCAATCTCATCATTACATATTTTTTCTTCATACATAGTTGTAGGGAAATGTTGTAAACTATTAGAAAAATAGGCTATGAACTATGTTGGCTATTGAGGCTCTGATATGGATTCATTCCATCAGTACACAATCCCATTATGATATTTGTAAATTCACTTTCAAAATAATGAAAACAAATTCAAGAATCTTCCACTATGGTGAATCGACTGGGTGACATAAGTGACAATCAGATATGTGTTCATCTGAATTCCATCTTATCCTTTTTTCCCTATTTGAATTTTAAAATAGATGCCTCAAATGAGGAATTATTGGAAGGTTCCAAATTGCTTCAGTAAGAGTTTTGGTTATGGTACCTAAGAATGAATCACATCTGAATTATCAAAAATGTTTGCAAAAAATACTGAATGATATCATTAGGAAGTACAAAATTTATTTTTCATGATGTTAGATGATAGTACCTAAGAATTAATTTGAGTTTACTTTCCCATATATATTATAGTTTGATGTCCAACTTGTAGTATAACATGATAAATATTCATATTATTTCCTATACGGTACACAATCATTGGTGCAAGCATGTATCTTTTTGTACTTCAATCCCTTTGGGCATAATATTTTTATTCACCTCATAATTGGAATTTGGAAGTCTGTTACCTTGTTGAATTATCTCTTTTAAAATATCATGTAATATGGAGAAACTTTTAACACTCCAACCTTTTTTTCATTTAAGTTAACTAATCTCAAAATAGCTAATAACACTGTATATTTACTATAACCCGAGAATAATGGTTTCTCAGAATCTACAAACAATCATTCAACAGTTGCTATTTTTTTATGGTTTCAACACTGAAATAATGAATTAATTCATCAATATGATCCTCTACCCCATTATGAATATTGTCATCAATATTGGATATTGAATTTTCAGTTCTTTCACCATGAAATATCCAACATGTATAATTAAGTATAAAACCATAAAAAATGAGATGATCCTTGATTTATCTATAGTTTAACATTCCCATATTCAAGAACTTTACACAAGGATAGAAAATCAAATCAATTTTTTTAAGATGTTGTTTATAAAATTCCAATAATTCATCAACTCCTTTTTCATATTCATTGGTGGTTCTTTATAAATGTATCCAATTATGATCCATTCAATACCTGATATCATAATATAATTCGTTAATATATTAAATCATATAAGCATTTAAATATATATATATATATTAAAATATAAATTGTAAATAGAAACACATTTAATACAAACTATTGATAATCAGATAGAAAACATTAGATATGAAACGCATTTATAAATAATAAACTCTTTATTTTCATATTATATACATATTTTATATTGATATTATAATTTAATTATAATATAAATCTTATAAAATTATTTATTTCTTTTTACATAGTTTTTCATTATTTTGATGTTCCATGTGTTAAAATTATTGAAAATTTCTTTAATTTAACAGGTGACAAATTAATTATTATTAGTAATATGAAATAATAATTAGTGTACGTTTTCATATTATAAGTGAAATAAATCATAATACTCCCAAAATTATGACAAATGAAATTAAATACATAACTAAATTGGTATATCTTACAACACATTTGATTCATTATAATTTGATTTTTATTATATCCTAAAATTATTATTAATATAATAAAAAATAAGAGAGTGAAAATATATAACAACTAAGGAAACCTGATAAAAACATACATTCATTTTTAAATCATTTTATATTAATATGAAATACATATCCTAGTAAAATACACCGTTGAATCTATATGTTTTCTATCATTGGATTCTAAATTATAAATTTACTTTAATTAGATTGATTCCATCAATTTATTTGACCCAACAGTCCTTGGAAATTATATCAGGGCATGAGATCAAAAGTAATAAATGAAATAAAACATTATTCCTATGTATAGATGCATGGAATAAAACCATGAATTACTAATTAGTCACCTAAATATATGAATCACAATGGAACCATTAATAAATATATAGGAATCATTCACACTGCAACAAGTATAGGTAGATATTCTAGAGAAGCACCAGCATAAAAAATATTCATGGAAAGTGACTACATAAGTAGGAAACACTTCGTGGAGTGCTTTGGAAAATTAAACGCTGCATGATCTATAAAAATTAATTGTAAAAATGAAAAATAAATTTGACCAACAGACTAAAAGATAACTAATTTATCTTTAAAATTAACCATGTTCCAAAAAATTTATAATAAAATATGAACTAATAATTAAAGAAAATCAAAAACATAATTAATTTATAATTAATTTATCTTCAAAATTTAGAGTTTAACATGAAAATAGAACCAAATCCGAACTTTTCTCCGTGGAATATTTTTGAAAATTAAACTCCACAATATCTATAAAAAATGATTGTAAAAAGGAAAAATAAATATAAGCAACAAATTAAAATCAAACTATGGTTGAATGTCACCTAAAATAAGCTTTGGGATAAAAACAATCTATAGATGATAAAAAATAGGGAAATAATAAAGAAATCATACTACAAATCATGACAATAAAATAAAATCGATAATAATGGTCATTAGAGTTCACAAATATGCCTTCGATGTTTTCATGAGTCCAGAGGAGTCGCCACGGTTTAGCTTTTAAAGATCCAAAAACATAACGTTTTCTTGATAATGATGATTTTTAAAAGATTTTAAGTGTTAGTTTTTACAAAAAAATGATGCCAAAAAGTCTGAAAAATATTTATGTCGTCGATTTTTTCCCAAAACCGACATTGAAAATATTTTTCTTAATATATGGAAATGGTTTTCTGAAAAACCGACACCATGAATATTTTTTAAAATATATGGAATCTGTTTTTATAAAAACCAATACTGAAAGATCCTGAGTTTGGGATTAATATCCGATTATGTGGTCTGTTCAAACTAGAGGTTTTGGGATGCCATTTTCTTCACCGCATCCTCGAGGCTTGGTTCACATTTCAGAGGCGTATGAGGATTATTCTGAGAATTTTAGGGATAATAATATTAAAACCTTGTTCTTGTTCATACAAATTTTTCTTGGGGTAGCTCAGGTTTCTTCCTTGTTGTTATTGTGATTGTGCTTTCCACTCGGGGTTTGGATTTGGCCTAAATGGTTCTTTCTTGTAGGGTGTTGATTTCTAAAAATGATGCCCTGGGAATACTGTTGCACAAGATTGAGAGGAATCTTGAAGTTGTGAGAACTGGTAAGAATAATGAGTGTTATGAGAAAAAATACCTTAATGTAATGGAATAGAAGAAAAGTGTGAGTTACCCTATGCATGAGATAATTTCATTATAAGGTTACGCATATCATAATTTTTATTATCTACCTTTTGTTTTAGGGTTTAACAAATTACTTCATGAACTCCTTAGGTTGGTGAAATTGCTCGTGTACCAAATTGTTGTGCATTTTGAGCCATGTTGGCTATTTAGTCATGATCCACTGAAAGAGGTTTATCAAATAAAGAACCACCAGCTATAGCATCAATCATTGCATTATCAATGGGGATAATTACCTCAAATAATTATTCGATTTATAGTTGTTCATTAATCTGGTTGTGGGGAAGCTTGAGTAAAGTCTTTTTAATTTCTCCCATTATTCATAAAGGGCCTCTCCTTGTGATTGCCTAATTCCACAGATTTCTTTTCTAATTGATGCAGTTTTTGAAGGCAGGGAAGAACTTTTCTAGAAAGAGTTTTTTATGTTAATTCTAGCCCCAAATTGTGGTAGGCAGATAGTATAGAGAGTCTTTGGATACACCATCAAGGTAGAAAGGGAAGGACCTAAGCTTAATTAGGTCCTCTGACACATTTTGGGGTTTCATGGTGGAGCACACTATGTGAAATTATTCGATATGTTTGTGAGGTGTCTCCCTAGGAAGACCATGGAATTTGGGATGTAGGTGGATGATTACTGATATCAGCTCAAAGTTGGTTGCTTCCTCAGGATATTGGATTACACAGGTTGGCACTTCTAGAAAAGAAGGTTATACCAACGGTTATAAACTGTTGGTATAGGCTGGAAAACCTTTGGTATATCCTATACCAACGGTTTTCCAAACTGTTGGCTAGTAAGTCGTGAGGAAAGCCTTATACCAACGGTTTGATCCAAACTGTTGGTATATTGGTTATATAAATTTAACCCAATGTATAACAACTGTTATAAACCATTGGTAATGCATTTTAGGAAGTATTATACCAACTGTTCTAAATCGCTGGTAATGTTATTTTCAAGAAAACTTATACCAACGGTTTACAACCGTTGGTATTGGTTTTCCAGCAACACCTATACCAACGGTTATAAACCGTTGGTATTGGTTTTCCAGAAATCCAGACACCTATACCAACGGTTCAAAACTATTTGCATAAGTTTTTCCAGAAATCCAGAACACCTATACCAATGGTTTTAAACCGTTGGTATAGTGTTTTTTTAGAATTCCAGCACCCTTATACCAACAGTTTATAACCGTTGGTATTGAGTTTTTCCATAACTGCAGCCCAGCAGACCCCCTACCTCCAGTAGCCCCTCCACTGTACACGTGCATAAATAAAATCACAAAAACCACATACAGACTTGAAACAGTATAAAAAACACCTAAAATAGAACAAAAAAACATATAAAATCATCAAACTCTTCCAACCATGTCATGTACAACAATTCCCTATTTCAATCTTCATAAGACAACAATCATCCAGTAGTAATTCACCTCACCCCTGCACAACCCCCCAACCAGCATAGCCCCCACCTCCCCATCAGATTATAATAGGCATAATAGTATGAGAAACACCTATTAGATTTGAATAAGAGTTTGAGATTGGCTCATATCCCATTTTTTTATGATCCTAGATTTGGGTATGTAATGATTTGTGATGAATTTTGCATTGAACTTGTATTTTTTATAATATATGGTGAAAAGTTATTTTCATAGGAGTCTATTCACTTATGAACCCATGAGTGAAACTACCCAAATCATAAAAAATATTTTGCGACTATCATTGATAAGTGTAAATTTCAGTTGTATTCACTTAAAATGATGTCCTTTTAAAACACAAGAAAGACACTTTTACTGGTACCGGCCACACCGGCCCTCGGATTGAGGCGTGGTTGACTTGTACACGTCACAAATGACCCATGGATTGTTTTCCTAAAGTTTCAACAGAATCCAAATGCGTTTGTTCGGTTTTCCGTATGCCGGTAGTTGTTTTCACTTAAAATCATGTCCATTTCAAATAAAAGTGAGACAGTTTGAGTGGTACCGGCCACACCGTGACTCAGATTGAGGCGGGGTTGAATTTTACATGACAGAGATGACCCATGGATACTTTTCCAAAAGTATCAACAGAATCCTAATGTGTTTGATCCATTTTCTGTATGTCAGTTGTTGTTTTTACTTAAACTGTTGTCCATTTCAAAGAAAAGTGAGACACTTTGAGTGGTGTCGGCCACAATGCGCCTCGGATTGAAGTGGTATTGACTCATACACATCACAAATGACCCATGGATTGTTCTCCTAAAGTATCAACACAATCCTAATTCATTTGGTCGGTTTTCCATATGTCGTTTATTTTAAATAAAAGCGCATCCATTTTAAACAGAAGAAGGACACTTTTAGTGGTACCGGCCACATCGGCCCTCAGATTGAGGAGAGGTTGACTCGTACATGTCACAAATTACCGATGGATCATTTTCCTAATGTTTAAATAGAATCCGAATGCATTTGGTCAGTTTTCCGCATGCCGGTAGTTGTTTTCACTTAAAATCCTATCCATTTGAAATATAAGTGAGACAGTTTGATTGGTACCGGCCGCACCATGCCTCATATTGAGGCGGGGTTGACTCATACACAACACAAATAACCCATGGATACATTTCCTAATGTATCAACAGAATCCAAATGCATTTGGTCTGTTTCCCGTATGTCAGTTGTTGTTTTTACTTGAACTGTTGTCCATTTCCAAGAAAAGTGAGACACTTTGAGTGGTGTCGGCCACACCGCACCTCGGATTGAGGTGGGGTTGACTCGTACACATCACAAATGACCCATGGATTGTTTTCATAAAGTATCAACACAATACGAATGGGTTTAGTTGGTTTTCCATGTGTTGTTTATTTTAATTAAAAGCGCATCCATTTTAAACAAAATAAAGACACTTTTAGTGGTACCAGACACACCGGCCCTCGGATTGAGGAAGGGTTGACTCGTACATGTCAAAAATGACCCATGGATCGTTTTCCTAAAGTTTAAATAGAATCCGAATGCGTTTGGCCGGTTTTCCGTATGCCGGTAGTTGTTTTCACTTAAAATCCAGTCCATTTCAAATAAAAGTGAGACAGTTTGAGTGGTACTGGCCACACCGTGCCTCAAATTAAGGTGAGGTTGACTCTTACATGACACAAATGACCCATGGATACATGTCCCAAAGTATCAACAGAACCCGAATGTGTTTGGTCTGTTTCCTGTATGTTAGTTGTTGTTTTTACTTAAACTATTGTCCATTTCAATGAAAAGTGAGACACTTTGAGTGGCGCCGACCACACCGCGCCTCAGATTGAGGTGGGGTTGACTCGTACACGTCACAAATGACCCATGGGTCATTTTCCTAAAGTTTCAATAGAATCCGAATGCGTTTGGACATTTTTCCGTATTTTGGTAGTTGTTTTCACTTACAATCCTGTCCATTTCAAATAAAAGTGAGACAGTTTGAGTGGTACCGGCCACACCGTTCCTCAGATTGAGGTGGGGTTGACTCTTACATGACACAAATGACCCATGTATACTTTTCCTAAAGTATCAACAGAATCCGAATGCGTTTGGTCCATTTCCCGTATGTCAGTTGTTTTTTTTTACTTAAATTGTTGTCCATTTCAAAGAAAAGTGAGACACTTTGAGTGGTTAAGGCCACACCGTGCCTCATATTGAGGCGGGGTTGACTCTTACACGACAAAAATTACCCATGGATCATTTTCCTAAAGTTTCAATAGAATCCGAATCCATTTTTAGTGCACTCTAAGCCACCAACCATAAACTAAAAGTGCTATCAATAATTGATATTAATGTTGAAATATAAACTCTTCATATTTTTCATATTATATATGCAAAATTTGCACATAATACAATATAAAAATTTCTAAAAATTACTCAATTTAATACATATAAATATTATAAGTAATTGGATATTTTTTGTTTGTAAATTATATTCCCAATCAATGAAAAAATATAAAATAGAGAATAAAAATGTTAAAAATAATTTTTTTAACCAAAGAAATTAACCAATATTTCATTATCATTAAAATAAATTTATCAAAATCAAAAAGGCACACACTTATTTATATTTTTTAACCAAGGGAATTCATCACCTAATAAATCATTTTCCACCTCAAAACCCTAATTTTATTATTTTTAAAAATGAACCCCAATATTACCCATGGATCTAAAACACATAATTTTTCATGTCATGTCCTTAGTCCCTAAATCTTAGTTATGGATGACCATATGTCCTTTGGTCCTAGAACACCCATGACCCGACCCGACCCCACCCGGCCCATGGACACCCCTAATTTCGAGTGATTGTTTTTTACTATTAAGATGACCATATTAACTTATCAAACCAGATATCATATAGGGAATCACAGTACCAAGGAATACTAAATGTATAGGTAGTATAGTAATCATACAATAAGAATCAAGTGAAAAAAAGAGATCTGATAACAACATCCCTATAAAGCAAAGGAAAACCCTAGAGTGGAAAACCAGGTTCAAAAATAAAGAGTTATACAGAATTCAAAAATTAAATGGATCAATATGTCCCAGATCACCATCACCATCACCATTATCATCATCGGCCTCATCCTCACCGCCATCTCTGTCCTCGTTGTCATCCTCGTCATCGTCCCCATGCTCATCGTCGGCCTCATCCTCGTCCTCACCCTCGGCCCCATCCTCACCCTCGGCCCCATCCTCACCCTCGTCCTCATAATTATCCTCACCCTCGTCCTCTTCAGTATCCTCATCATCACCAAGAACATCATGATCTCTATCACCACTAGAGATTTAGCTTGGTGCATTGGATAATGCACCCATCGACGACATAAATGTCTGACAAGCCGTGCTAGCCTCTGGTGGAAGTGATGAAGATAAATCTTTCATCAGTTTCATAAATTCTCTATCCCTCATTTGAACTTGTACTTCCAACTCTGTGACCCTTTTATCAGATTGTCCTTCTTTCTCCTTGGCTAGTTCCAACCCAGTCATACTAGAATGGTTACCTAGAGAGGACCAATACCTCGTCAGGACTATACTCTTACCAGGTCGGCAGCGTACTCGACCAGAGTGCTCCTCTCCCAAAACCTGATATAAATGATCGTGTGGCCCAAAATTGACAGGCTCCTGGGCATCAATAGCCTCTAAATCAGTGTGTTAAAAATATTAATATATTAATAAATTTCAAAATAGATATTAAACTTTGAAATAAACAAATTAAAACTTACAATATTTTCTTTGGTAGATTCATTTACTGCAGTTCCATATTTTTTTTATCTACTTGAGTAAAACAATTTTGCTCGAGGGATACGTCCTTTAATATTCAATTTGTGCTTCTGTAATGACATTGAAACAATATAATGTGCAAGTATAATCATATATTCAATATTCAATATTCAATAAATCACATAATTTAATTAGGAAATAATAAAAAGGGAAAGTCCTACAGAAAAATTATAAACAACTATATCGTACCAGCTGCCTCTCATGATCTAACATAGTTGTGAGCCCCAAAGTGTGGAGGTATTTCTTTGAATCAATGTTTTTTTTGTTTTTTTTCAGAATATTCCTAAATAATGTTTAATAATTAATAAGATTATATTAATTCAAAATATGAAAACTCTAATTTAAATACCTCAAATGAGATTAATAACCTTAAATTTGACAGTCGCCCAATGGGTAATCATTTGGCGATATTGCTCTATCGGGAAGTCATCCACAATAGGTAATGTCTCTAAATCCATGCCCACCCTATCACACCATCCAACATATAGGTCATGCTTATAATCTCTCCAAAGCTCTCCCAACTCTTTTAAACGCGCTAGTCGTGCACCTTCGCCATCAGGGAAGTTAAACCGAAGCTAAAACCCAATAGATTAGTTCATATAAATACAAAAAATACTACATTAAATACAATATATTTTTTACCCATATATGTGCCCACGCGTTATCTTTGACTTTGTGTGGCAGTTGTCTCCCAGAGAGAGGGCTGACCAGAATGATATCGTAGTATTTGGCTAGCGTCGCCAAAAAACCCCGACATTCATGCCCAGATTTCTCAATCATTTGTCCATCAACATTATATTCAACCATCAACTGTGTCTGGCAGTTCCATACCACACGCAAGCGAGTACGCCCCCTCCCCCACCTCCTATCTGTAGATGAATCTGTTATTAAAGAAAAATAATATCAGTACCAGTTATAATAAAATAAATTTTGGTATAAAAATTTGATAGAGTCAGATAAATATACCTGTGGTAGTTGGATAAATGGGCATCACTGGATGTGCAGAAGCTGAAGGAATATCCTGTACAGGTGGAGTGTCCCTCAGTGTACACTCCTCAGCCGCATACTGTGTCGTATCAGGAGTAGAAGAAGGTGGAATGTAATAGCTAGGAGATAATGAACCAAAAGCAAAAGATGATGGCATAGACGTCTGGCCAACTGGTAGTATAAACATCGGAGGTATAAATATACCATGTGTCCCCGGAGACACACCAGGATCAAAATGGGGTGAAGAAGATACGTCTGTGGTGGTGGATCGTCTAACTCTCGCCCCATGAGCTCTCGTACTACCGACCTCAGTACTGAGCCCACTCGATGATCGTCCATCTCTGACACCACCCCCCTCTTACCACCAACCACTCTACTGGGAGCAATATCAGTCTCCCCATCAGATATCTCTCGTCTAAGGGGTTGATCCTGAAAAAAAGTTTAGCACGTAAGTAAACACATGATATTATAAGTTATTGAAATATTTATATTTGAAATAAAATACTCACAACAAGGATGAGTGGAGGAACACCCATCTGTATCATGAGATGATTATTATCTGTCATCTTTTTCTGTCGCCTCTCTTCAATGGGTGTCATTTCCTTAAATGAAAACAAATATGGAAGTAATTAAAAATAGATAACTAATGTGTAACCCAAAAAAAATAGAAAAACCATTCTGATAAAAAACATAAAGTAAACGAATATTTATGGTTGTTTGAAGGTAAGTACTAGGATACACACTCTGAATGATGTAGGTGAAACATGTAGGTGAGAACCCGACTGTATGATTCTATATATTTCCCACCACAACTTCAGTTTCACAATCAACTCTGACAATTGATTTATTGGTGTCATCATATGTAATAAACGGATTGCTTCTAATTGTAGTAGGGATAGTGTCAACTTCATCATCACTATCATCAAAAACATGTCTGGGATTTACTTCAATAATTACACCAAATTTAGGATCACGATGATCTTTGACATAAAAAACTTGTTTCACCATTGATACCAATACATATGGTTCATCGGTGGCAAGAGTGCGGGTCATGTCAATAAATCGAAATCCACAAGCATCAATAAAGGTGTCTTGCCTCGTCATTGAATCAAACCATTGACATTTCATCATCGTGACTCAACCATGTGAGTAATAATCCAAAATTATTATTTTCTCCACGACTCCATAATAAGCAACATTTTCATAACGAGGTCTAGTATCCGATGAACTGGCATAATAGTCTGTTGTGGCCGTTAGCATAACACAATTATGTTGTGTTCTCATGTTTCTTTCTCGTTCAGTGATAATAAATTTGTATCCATTGATCACAAGTGATTTACAAGAAGAACCATGGTATTAGGACTAAAATCCAAAGCTCTTGTTTCCTCAGAAACAGAGTCTGCAGGCAAACTCGATACCTGAAATATAAACAAATAGTAAACTTAATTAAATATCATTTTTATTTAGTTATTACAGAAATATTTTTACTTTCAATTTCAACCAAGAATAAAACCCTTTGCTATGAAAAGTCTATTTCCTTCTCAAAGATAAAGAATGATGCTTTCTATATATCAATTCGTTATGTTATATGTAGATAAAAATAATAATAATTTAAAAAATATTTAAATTTACAAGAGATAAGATAAGAGATACATGTACAATTTACATACTTGATATACTCATTGAACAAATCACAATTGAACAACACTGTGCGATGTTCCGTCTCTCGCTTTTCAAGGCTTAATGTCGTCAATGTTTATGATCCCAGAATTCCTCCTGTCTGAGGAAGTGATGGAAAACTGGGTTCAATTTTCCCATACTGTTCTTCTTCATTTCTCATTGGTCTGTTTACTCTCGTAGTAAGATCATGGAAATACATTGTGCATAAATCGATACATTCTTGAGCCAAGTAACCGTTCACAATAGAACCTTAGGGATAATTCATGTTCCGAACATATGATTTCAATGTGCACGTGTTTCTTTCAGTTGGATATATCCAACGGAAAGCAACGAGTCCTCCAAGAAGTATTTCTGTCGGAATATGGACAGTCAGATGCAACATGCATGTAAAAAATGATGGAGGGAATATTTTCTCTAACTCGCACAAAATTAATAGTGTCTCTACCAACAGTTTTTGCAAGAAGTGTTTGGATAGCCTCTTAGCACAAATATCTCAAAACAAATAGCACAACCGAATAACTGATACTCTAACATTATTGGAAAAGAGATGACGGATTGCTATTGGAATCAACTCATGCAAAAGGATGTGATAATCATGAGTCTTAGAAGATTTCAGCTTCAACTCTTTTCTGTTGACCCGTTTTGATATATTGCTTGAATATCTATCAGGAAATTTAATAGTCTCTAGCACTTCCAGAAATTGATTTTTTTTAGCAGGTTTCATCACATAAGAAGCACATGGAACTTGCCATTTATTTTCAATGATACATACAGGATGCAATTCTGGTATGATCCCCCAATCTACCAAGTCACGCTGAGATTGTAAATCATCTTTTGCCTTCCCCTTGACATTTAGAAGAATCGAAAGCAACATTTCACATATATTCTTTTCAATGTGTATTGCGCCTAAGCAATGAAGTAACAAGTTGGTTGACCAGTACAGCAACTCAAAGAATATAATTTTCTTCTTCCAATTGTAACAGGTATCATTGGAAACATTTTTCCTCTTTCTAGATTTCATTACACTCTTCCCAAATAAATAACTGAAATCTTTCAATTCATTAATCACATCAGTTCCAAACATACGCTGAGGTGGAGCGTCATTCTCCATGGTATTGTCAAATCTTCGATGATTGTTTCTATATGGATGGTTCATTGGAAATAATCGTCGATGTCCCATAAAACTAAAACTACGACGATATTTTAGTCTTCTCGATCGAGTATTCTTCATACAAATAGGATATGACAATTTTCTTTTAGTGCTCCATCCATACATCATTGCATAAGCAGGAAAATCATTGATCATCCACATAAGCACAACACACATCTGAAATATGTCTTTAGAACATGCATCGTATGTGGGCACACCCACATCCCAAAGAAGTTTCAACTCTTTTATTAAAGTTTTCATGTATACATCTATATCATTGCCAGGATCAGAAGGGCCAGATATCAGTATACTCAAGAAAGTGTAAGGCTATTTCATACACAACCAAGGGGGAAGGTTATAAATGTGTATGAAAACCGGCCATGTGCGGTGCGAAGTAATCATTTTCCCAAATGGATTAAAACCGTCACATGAAAGACCCAATCTCACATTATGCACATCGGCTACAAATTTCGGATATCGAGCATCAAATCTCTGCCATGCAAATCCATCTGCAGGGTGAACCAACTCTTCATTATTCTTTTTTCTCTTGGTGTCATGCCATCGCATTTTTATGGATATTTCATCAGACATGAATAGGTTCTGTAATATGGGTATCAATGGAATGTTCCACATTACATTTTGTGGCACACGAGATGGTGATCCATCATCTTTTGGCTTCCATCGGGAGGTTCCACATTTGATACAATCATTTATTTCAGCAGTTTCCTCCCAAAATAAGCTGCAATCATTCGAGCAAGAATGATTTTTTTTTGAGAATCCAAGTTCATCAACTAACTTCCATGCCATATAGTGGTTTGAGGTAATATCTGCATCATCTGGAAGTAAGTCCATCAAGAAGGTAAGAATGTAATCAATTGCAGTATTTGAAATCTCATACATAGTTTTCCCATGAAACAATCGGATTAAAAATTCAAAATTTTTCATTTTACCACATTGCTAATATACTGGAGTCATCGCAGCATCATTCAATTTTTCACCCTATCAACATCATCATTTTCATTGGACGCATCATGTGTGCTTGTATTGAAATCTTGTTGGCTAGACATTATTTCCTTCTCATGATGCCGAATAAATGGAAACTGGTCATATATCAAACTCTCCAATTCAGTCTTATCATTTGGATCATCAACATTTTGAGATTCCATTTTCTCTCCATTGTGATACCACACATAATAGTTTGTTTGGAAACCATATTTGGTTATATGATAGATAACTGCGTCACGACTCAACCAAGGTCTTCCAACATAATTAAAGCATGGGAATTGTATGGGACCACTATCTGAAGCCTTGTCAAATGAAAAATCTAGAAAGCTGTTCAAATTATTTTGAAAGTTGGTTGAAATCTGATCAGTTTCGTACATCCAACTTCTATCCATTTTTTTAAAAAACTGCAATAATTCTTTTCAAAGCAATTCAATAATATTGAAGTATAATCAAAAAAATATTTAGGTAAATGACAATTTTTTACTTTATATAAAAGCATAACTGACACATTACTCTATATAAGAATCATATTAAGAAATAAAACAAAATACAGTGTATATAAGAAAATAAGATACATAATTTATAATGCCTATATTCAAGGATTTCCCAGTAAGATATTGGAAGTGGATCAAGGAATACATAATCCTTAAGTATCTTATTGGGAGTACATGAGTTTTATACTTTAAATTCTTCTAAGAGATTAGGATGAGGAGTATGATAACAATCAGGGGAGTTTCGGGACTGTCTAAGGGGGGTGCGGGGTGTCCAGGGGGGTGTGGGGTGTCTAGGGGGGTGGGGCCGTCCGGGGGGTCAGAGGTGTCTAGGGGGTCGGGGTGTCCAGGTTGGCGGGCTGTCCGTGGGGGTGGTCAGGCTGTCCAATGGGGTAGGGGAGTCCAGGGGGTGGGCGGGCTATCCAAGGAGGTGAGCAGGGTGTCCAGGGGGTGGGTGGGGCTATCTGTGTGGGTAAAGGGTGTCCAGGGGGTGGGTTGTCCAAGGAGGTGAGCAGGCTGTCCGGGGGGCGGGCTGTCCAAGGAGGTGAGCGGGCTGTCCGGGGGTTACAGGGTGTCCAAGGGGGTGCGGGGTGTCTAGGGGGTGGGTGGGCTGTCCAAGTAGGTGATCAGGGTGTCCAGGGGGTGGGTGGGGATATCCGGTGGGGTACAGGGTGTCCAGGGGGTGGGCTGTACAAGGAGGTGAGAGGGTTGTCCGGGGGGGTTGTCCAAGGAGGTGTGCGGGCTGTCCGGGGGGGGGGGGGGGTAAAGGGTGTCCAAGGGGGTGCGGGGTGTCCAGGGGGGTGGGTGGGTAGTCCAAGGATGTGAGAGGGGTGTCTAGGGGGTGGGTGGGGCTGTCCGAGGGGTACAGGGTGTCCAAGGGGTGGACTGTCCAAGGAGGTGAGCGGGCTGTCCGAGTGCGGTAATGGTGTCCAAGGGGGGTGCGGGGTGTCTAGGGGGGTGTGGGGTGTCTAGGGAGTGGTGGGGCCGTCCGAGGGGTTGGAGGTGTGCAGGGGGTCGGGGGGTGCCTAGGGGGGTTGGGGTGTCTAGGTGGGTGGGCTGTCCGCGGGGGTGGTTAGGTTGTCCAATGGGGTAGGGGGAGTCCAGGGGGTGGGCGGGCTATCCAAGGAGGTGGGAGGGGTGTCCAGGGGGTGGGTGGGGCTGTCCAGGGGGGTACAGGGTGTCCAGGGGGTGGGCGGGCTGCCAATGGGGGGTACAGGGTGTCCAGGGGGTGGGCGGGAAGCCCATGTGGGTGGAGGGGCTGTCTAGGGGGGTGGGCGGGCTGCCCAGGGGGGTGGGCGGGCTGTCCATGGGGGGTGGTCGGGCTGTCCATGGGGGTGGTGGCACTTTCCAGTGGGGTCGAGGGTGTCAAGGGGGTGGGGGGGCTTTCCAGGGGGTGGGGGGGATGTCCATGGGGGGTGGTCGGGCTGTCCACGGTTGATTCATTTGATGACATAGTATAGGTATATTTATATGAAAAGAATACCCCCACAATAATCATGAAGCCCTGTCATTAGTCTAAACCCCTAGAATACATAAAAGAATCTAGTATGGACATTTACTAAAATATTTAACACCATAAGAATAAAAATACACTCTAAATATAGTTTGAGAGTATATAATAGTGTGTGTGAAAAAATGATATTAAATCAGTTTAAATGAATATGGAACAAATGAGGGTTTACAGTACACTAAGAGTACCTCAAACAATCCAAAACCACTATAGCACCACATATTTAACTTCATGAAACAGGACCTGAAAATCTTAGCTATGTCTTTACTGATGACCACTTAATTGGAACACTATTTATGGTTCTTGAGCACATGGAACAAACTATGTTTGGTCTCTACCAACTCAATCACCCCCTTGTAGATCATAATCTTGTTTCCCCTTATACTAAAATGGTCTCACTGGAAGCTACTTCTAATGCTGGTCCTAAACCATTCATTCTCCACAAAACAATGATCAAAGAATCATTGGACACATCATAATGACGATACAAGCTCATCACATAAACACATCAAAACAGAAACAAAAACATATAGGATGGGTCTAAATCAAAATCATAATTAGATAAATTTCAATAAAAAATAAGGTACCAGTTAATAAGATACCTTAAAAACATCAAAATAAAAACAAAAACATAAACACATCAAAATCAAAAACACAGAGACAAAAACATATAGGATGGGTCTAAATAAAAAACATATAGGTTAAATCAAAATAGAAACAAAAACATAAACACATCAAAATCAAATCTAAAAACTGAAATATTAGATAAATTTCAATAAAAATAAGGTGTCGGTTAATAAAATACCTAATTTAGGATGGGTCTTATGAGATTCGGAGTAGATTCAACACCTTGGATGGGATGGAAGAAGAGGAACCTGAAGGAGTTCTAAGATCCAAATTTTTCTGGTAGAAGGAGCTCCAAAATTGACTGTTGCTCCCATTTAGGGTTCTATATCACGAATGGGGGAGAGTACGGGCCGCTGCCAATTTGGGGGAAAGTTGTGCCAACGGTTTTTAAAAACCATTGGTATATACTTTCAGGGAACACCTATACCAACGGTTCTATAGAACCGTTGGGAAAAACCTCTCTCAACTACACCTATACCAAAGGTTCATTAGAACCATTGGTAAAAGCCTCCCCCAACCACACCTATACCAACGGTTCTTTAGAACCATTTGGAAAAACCTCCCCCAACCACATTTTTACCAACGGTTCAATGAGAACCGTTGCTAAAAATCCCTGAAACACATCAATACCAACGGTTTACTAGAACCGTTGGTAAAAACATCCATAAACCATCCTTCAAGAACAGTTCTATGAAACAGTTGGTATGTAAGTGTGGATAAAAAAGCCACATTTTAGTATTGTGGTACTCCACATCCAGGGTGGTCAGATCTTTTAATGTTCGATTATTCACAACCATGTTTTCTTGGGTTTTATTGGGTTCAATTTTTTAGTGGTTTAGGACCACTAAAATTTCCATAAGTGGTTCCTCAGTGTTAATTGATTTACCTACTCTAGATTTCATGATTTGATAGTGAAGTTTCTTTTCAATTTAAGGGTCAAAGTCAAGCAGTTTTTCTTTTTATGATTTTTTCAAGAAAATAAGTTGTGAAGTTTTAATTTTTTTGTATATTTTAATTTTTATTATTGAAGATAGATAAAATAAAAAACATATTAAGGGTATAAGGAGAAAATAAAATAGGTTTTTATACTACATAATCATAAAGTGAGAGAAGAAGAGAGAGAGAGACTAAGAGAGAGGGAGAACACACAAAAACAAACAAAAATAATGACAAAAACCCAAAACCAAAATAATAAAATGGGGGTGGGATATTGAAATGAGTAATAATTAAAAAGTAAAATAAATAAATAAAATGAAAAAAATGATCTTGGATCCCCTTGTGCCAAAATTTGATCGCGTTGTCAGGAACTCCAAATTAGTTGTTTAGGTTTTACTAGAATTTCTATAGTATAGAAGAAACACTAGGTCATCTTTCAAATGAGCCTTAGATCATTAATATAAAAAGAGGGTTTTGATTATAAAAATAAAAGGGGAATTGGATTTTGAAAACATGGGGTCTGATGATTAAATATGGGAATAGAAAAATTAAATCAATAAAACAAAGCAGAGATAACCAAGATTAATTAAGATTTAATAACCCAGGGAAATATCATGATGCTCATCCATCATAACTTCAAGAGATAGGGTTATTATATATTAAGACTAGGTTTAAAAAACCTAGATTTATAGTGTTACTGGTTTTATACTACGATACCTCTTAGGATTCAGTAGGAATCACATAATGATTCACTAGATACTGCTAATGATTGAGTGATTTCTGTACAACTTTATAACTGAAAATCCCCAAGGAAACACACAAAGAACTCAATGCATTTCCAGGTTTGTATGTGATTTAATTTTTTTCCATGAAATAAAATTACATGGACATTTCAATGCTTATGTGAGTTCAATTGACCAAGATGAACAACACAAACACTAGAATTTAATGAGGGAATAGAAAGGGATGAACGGTGTCTGAAATAGCACATGAAAGGGTACCCCCAAAAATGATCATTTCATTTTGAGTATAACATAAACGTATATAACTAAATTAAATAACAATATATGATTAAGAAAAAAATATACAACCTGGAATTAAAAAGTTCATTCAAAATAATACAAACATGAAGCTTGATATTACATCACATTCCTCCCCAGGAGATCACAAGGGGTTTAGAAATCCCTATGGGAGGAAGAAGAAGATGTTGAAGTATCACTTACCATATCCTCCAAAACTTCTATAAATGTTTAGACGACTCCTTTGGGACTTAAAAATGGAAGCACCTTGCCTTCTGGTCGAACCCCTAAATGGGGTGCCCAATGTCTATTTTTATAGTCAAATTGGAAGGTGGTTTTGAGCATACCGATTGGGTAAAAGCAACTAGACCATAGTTTTATACCTCCAAAAATTATTATCTCATTTTGGAGGGAAAAAAAGTTGTATCCCCACCACATTTCTATCTACACCAAAATGTTGGAACCATTTTTCCAAATACATATAGAGATATTGATAAAATACAGAACACCTATTTTGACATTGTACAGATTTGATTCCCTGGATAGATTAGTTCATATGGGAATCTTAGTGGTAGAATGGGGCTTGGATTCCTTCATATTAATTGTATCTAATTAAATGTTTGAAAATTCCAAAAATTTCCATTCCATTTGGATGCACGGTTTAGTATAAGTACGCGGTTTAGTCCACCGGTGTTCTTGGATCCTGTGCAGATTGGCCCATTATTCTTAGAATTCATCATGGGCCCTTTAAATCACATCCACCTACAATGTAATTACCAAAAAATGTAACATTTACCTTTCTAATAGTGTTAAACACAAAATAATTGAATCAAAAATTAAGTGAAATTTGTTATTATATTTTTAATTTTCAGTACAAAATTGGTTTAATACATTGGTATATGGGTGAAATAAAATAGTGAATCATGGTAGGATCAATTATGATTGCTCAATCCCCTACCAAATTGGTATGGTAAACAAGGTGGTGGATGGTCTATGTAGAAAGGATATTTCATCTTTATCAATGATGAGAATTGAAAAGGATCTGATCTTCTTAGACTTGTAAAGGATGGACATGGGAATCATTAATGGGGGAACATCATCAATCCTTTCTCAAATGATTTCTGAACCATCCCTCATGGAGAAAATAGAGGATTCTCAAAGAAAATATGTAGAAATTCTGAAAAGGTTGGAAGCTGTTAGAAATGGGAAATCCTCAGAGTTCAAGATTGATGAGGAACGAGTTGTAAGATCTGGGTCATGATTTTTTGTACCATCTGATCCATAGATAAAGAAGGAGATTTTGAATGATGGACATAGCTAGGCCTTCTCTATTCACCCAGGGAGCACAAAGATGTATCAAGATCTCCAATAGATCTTTTGGTGGGAAAATATGAAGAAAGAAATTGATGAATATAAATCAAAGTGCATGGTATGTCAAAAAGTTAAGTCTAAAAGATAGAAGTATAAGGGGATGATGCAACCACAACCCATACCAACATTAAAGTGGGAGAATGTCACCATGGAATTTGTCACTAGACTTCTAAGGAAATCCAGAGGAAATAATGCTATATGGTCCTTGTGGATCATTTTCCAAAGAAATATCACATTATCAAAATTCGAGAGGACTTATCATTGGATCATATTTCGCGGATATATATCAAATATGTGGTAAGTTTGCATGGAGTACCACTATCTACTGTATCCTATATAGATCAATGATTCACCTCGAGGTTTTGGAAATGTCTCCAACATTCTATAAGCATTGAACTGAACATCATTATGGCCTATCATCCTCAAAATAATGTCCAATCTAAGAAAAATATTCATACACTGGATGATATGTTGAGAGAATGTTCTATGGACTTCAAAGGAGGATGGAACAACCATCTTCCACTGGTTGAGTTAACCTATAACAATATTTTACACTCGATCATCGGAATGGCACCATACGAAGACCATTATGGGAAAATGTGTAGAACACCGCTGTGTTGGGATGAAGTCGGTGAGAGTAAGCTTCTAGGACTTGAAATGGTTGATTAAATGGTGGAGAAGGTGAAAACCATTCAGCAGCACATCAAGGCAACCCAAATTCAAAAAAATAGTTATGTATACAATCATCGACAAGACCTTGAGTTCAAAGTTGGAGACATGGCATTTCTACGAATATCTCAATGGAAGAAGGTCTTGAGGTTTGAAAATAAAGGAAAGTTAAGTCCCATGTAAATTGGCTCGTTCGAGATCTTTGATTAAGTCGGAGATATGACCTATTAACTGGAACATCCACCTACCATGTCCAATGTATGTGATTTATTTCATCTATCATTATTAAGGAACTACATACCAGATCCTTCACATGTACTCTCTTCAGGGGTGGTATAGTTTGAGAATGATCTTTCTTACAAGAGGCAGCCAGTGAAGATCTTGGATTGTAGAGATAAATTACTATTTAACAAGACTACTGAACTGGTCAAAGTTCAGTGGTAGAGCCATAAGTACGAAGAGGAAACATGGGAATTAGAGGAGGTAATGAAGGAAAATTACCCACACCTGTTTATGTTATAGAATGTAAAACGAAATTTTGAGGGTGAAATTTCATAAGGGGGGAATAATGTAACGACTCAATGTTTTACCAATGGAAATTACTTTCATATAATTATGAAAAATAATCACATGAAATCACAACACAATGAACTACTATGTACTATGTGAAATTTTAACATAATATTTTCACTTCTGTGATTTGAATTTCGAAATTCTTACATACAGAGTTGTGATCTGTAAAATTTTTGGAGTCTAATAAGACAAACATAATTTTTGGTGAATAGTAACCTACTCTTATGAATGGTAACCCACCCTTATAAATATTAATATGATCCTTTTGAATATTAAATCTTACAAAAGAATATTAATCTCAACCTTGAATGTATAAATAAAATTTAGGCATCTTATAAGTGATAATATGACCATAGTAAAAGTATTTGTATTTTTGTAATTCATAAGTAAATAATTATAATTAATTAATTAATTTTAAAAACTATTTTCCAAAAATGTTTTCATAAATTAATAATTTTATGTCTTATTTTTTATGATAATTTTATAAGGCATTTTTTAATTTTTGAAAGCATTATAAAGTCAGTTCTAGTTTTAAAATATTTGTTTTTAAATATATATTATAATTTAAATTAGAAATTAAATTAATTATATTTAAAAAATTATTTTTTAAATATGGAGTTTATTTTTTGATTTTACACATTGAAAACAAGTTAGGGTTAATTTTTAGAATTTTTATAAAATACTTGAATTTTTGATGAATAGTAAAATTTGATAATTCACAATAAATGATAAAACCTTGATTTTTGCTTCATGATTGAGTCATGGATGATGTAAATTTCCATTGGTTCTAACTAACATTCATATATTATTGTTTATGGTCACAAGAATCATTACTATTTCTTGTATTATGAAAAAATAATAATCTAATGATTACAATATTTAGAAAACTCTCCTCCCCTCCACTATAAAAACCACCCACACTCTCCTCTTCTCTTCACTCCTCTCAAGCATTGTTCCTTCCTTAAATTCCTCCCAAATATCCACCCAATCTCCTCCCCCACGTCAATAATCCCTTGGTCACCTAAAAAGACCAAATCCTCTCCCCTTAAGAAGCTCTCAATGGAGATAAACTCAAGAGGTAAATTCCTCTTTTAGATTCTTTTATTTTTCTTTCAAGTTCTTTTATTTAATTTTTTATTTCCTCATCTCCCTTAACCCAAATGTAATTATAACTCCAATAACATACATGTACTGTAATTATATTATTCTAATGGGATAGTTTATCATAATCTCTCCTTCACCCTCCTTTTATACTATAAATGAAAACACCATCTGAGATGTGTTGATTTATCACATTCAAGGACGACGGGTTTTCAATTTGAATTATCATATTCTATAATGGTCATGAAACCATTTTAATATTTGAAACAGATGATAATATAAGTATTTTATATTATTTAATGTTTTTTAATCCTTTTAAATTAATGATGTAAAATAATAATACCAAACAAGTTAGTTTTGATCAAAATCGCCATGTTAATCCAAGTGTTTATCATTAATGTTTTATACAATGATTCACCTTCAATACAAATAAAAAAATGAATTTTAAAATGATATAACATTATGTATTTTCAATAATTAAATATATCTTAAATTAGGTATATCCACTCTCATTATACATGTGTATCCGAACATGAATATAAGTGAACCGATCATTAAAACCAAGGAAACAAACGGACCCAAAAAATGAAATTGAACCTAATAACCAATAAAAAAGGTTATAAATTAACTAAAAAGGTTATAATAAATAATTTACATGTAAAATATGATCTTTAATAATTAATTAATGAACCAAATTTGATTATTCATTTCATTATGATCAAGATCAGATCGCCATCAGACTTAAGTTAAGGGATCCTATCTATTTCACATTTATTAAAGAATGTCCTCTATGTTATTCCCTTTTATGTGTAATCCCTAATGATGGGGTATGATTTCACACCTCTCCCAAAATTCCATCATGATTTATAAGTGATTAAAAACCCATTTATCTTTCATTAATCCCTCTTAAGTACATCTGATACCATGTCGATATTCCTTACGAGATTCTACCCGAACCTCCTTTGTTCCATCAGGTTGCCTTATCTTCCTTTTACCAAAATGAAGATATCATATATTTTTATTTTAATATTCTAAATTATGTTTAAATTTACCAAATTCATTTTTCAAGACCCTTTCATCATTATTTTATGGGGATATACATGTTTTATTTCATTCCCTCCTCAATACATCCTGATAAGCAAACCTATTTTGAGGGAACTTCCAAAATTCTTACCCGATTTCATGTGAACTCTATCTTCTGTTTTAAAACACAATTGTATTAATTAAATTAGTATTTTTTATTATTAAAACATTCTTGGTTCACTTATGGTTTTATATAAAGGATTTTTTCCATTTCTATTTTAAAGGCTCTATAGTATTTTCCTTAAAACCACACAAAAATGTTTTAGTGTTAAAATCTATCATATAATTTTCTTTTATTTTTTCACTTATAATTTAAATAACATACCATTATAAATTCATATTTTACCTTATTAATTTACATGTATATTTTAGTTCCTTTCTTTCATGGACACTTTTATGATATGCTCATTTGTTATGCTTTATGTCATGATTGTGGTTCCCAATTCTTTCCATGGGTAACCCTTATGTTTGTGTAATATTTATTATGTATGATTATTATGTGGAAAACATATTCATTGAGATTTAACATGGATCCACCCAGATAGCACTCTAATACATTGGGTAAAGTTTATTCTCATGAGACGTTATGTGTGATGGTCTTGTCAGTTAGCCTTGGCTTGTGAGACCATGTCCAACGTTCTTGGCGGTTAGCCTTGAATCAGGATAAAGTCGTGTTTTATGTTTCTAACACATTAATATGACACCATTTTTATATGATTCCATGTTTATATGTTATTATTCTATATGATACACACCTTTTTATATCATCATTTTATGCCTTCTATCCCAGGTGCTAATGCTTTGTTCTTATGGTTATTACCTTACTGGGCTATTTAGCTCATCCCTTTTTTCATGTGTTCCCCCATGGTTGCCTATGGAGATGTTTGATCACAATGTATGTTAGGAGATCAATATGAATATTAAATAAAAAAATTATCTAGTTCTATGTTTTCAGCTTTATGTACATAGTCTTCCAAGACACTATACTTTACGATCCTTGTATTGTTATCTGATGTAAAATTATGCTTAAAATAATGTAATGTTATATGTAAAAGGTTGGGGTTGTTATACCCCCAAAACATGGTAAATGGTCAAGAAATGCATAAGCTGCAGTTGTCACTCTCAAGATAGAAACAATTCCCGTCCAAGCACTTAGGTAAGCCTTGAACCTCCCAGCACCTCCTGTCAAGTGGTGATAACCAAAGAATTAACCTTGTACAGAATCATAGAGAAGTCAAGGTCACTCAATATTTGAGGAAGGATGAACAAGGAATACTCCTTTAAAAATAAAAAGTTCATCAATTATTTCTTAGTGTCCATGGACAATAACTTTCTTAGGCTCCCACAAACAAGGAATCCTGATTAGGCCAACCTCACTAACCATCCCGAATACTACCCTTATAATAGAAGGTTGGGTCATAATATCCAGGACATAATCATATTCAAATACTTCCTTCAAGGGATCGTCTATTCTAGATAGGTTTTGTTAGAAACCTCTCCAGAGTAGGTGGCCTATATAATCATTGTCTAGTGAGAAGAAGAATATGGATGGCCGAAAGTTTCAGTCGGGCGTGCACAAAATTTTGATAACTAGATGACCCAAAAAATAATTTACCAAGCTCATGACACCCTAAGAGAATAGTAAAACACAACCAAAATAGCTCTACTTGTTAAAGAGGTAATATTAAAATTGCCTTTGAAATGTGGGTTTCACCACTAGAGGTAAGAATAAACTAAAGAGGAAGAGTCATATTATGCTTCAACGCAAGCTCTTAATCTTACAGATTTCCTCCCTATGATATCCATAGTATGGGAAATTCCCCACTAATGAGAAACCTAATCTGATAAAGATCTCATATTTGGTTCTGTCAATGTGATAAACTTGGAATAACCTTCCTCTGATGTTGAACAAGCCTCATAATATGAGTTCCCTGCATATAATCAGGGAATGGGAGGCTGCATGCGAAGGAAACAAGGATATAGGGGACAACATGGCCATGGTCAGACCCAATATATCAATAAAATCCATAAATAAGACCTATATAATTCTAATACCCATGTTAAGGCACATTGAGAACTCATAAAAGGTATGGAGGTGTCTCAGAACCTAAAATAATTCATCCACACCTAATTTTGTTGGCATTACCACTGAGCGGGGGTTTGATTATCTGATCAACCCAGACAATGGGGAAGTCCAGCATGACCTATGATGCTACAAAATAATACTCCCACAAACTCTAGATAAGCACCAAGATTATCCACCTTAAAGGACTCAACTCTTGATATGCATGTTTAGGAACAAACCCACATTGGGAATCACCGACCTGTAGCTCAAAAGTATAGAATTATGAACTAGATGGTGATGGCCTCTTCCAAGATCTCAATGACGGATACAATCCATATTTCAAAATAATTTAAGGATGAACTAGTTGAATCAATATTTATCCTGAAAAAAAAATAGATATTATTAATTTTAGTCAATGCTTATCAAGTGGATACAATGCTAACAGAATTTTATGTCTCTATCTCGTTCACTAACCACGATCAGGAAGAGTTCATCCAGGGGATCATCATACCACTGTATGTTTCAGGAAGACTTAATAATTTCATCATCCAAAGGTATTTTATTGATAATGGTTCTGGGATCAATATAATCTAGGTTTAAACCCAATGGAATTTTTTATATAGAAAGGGAGACCAATATCCCACAAGGCTGAATATTCAAGGGTATTATAAGAGTGAGCAAATACCTCTCAGGAATATCAAAATTGAAGCTCAGTTTGGGGATCTCACTTCTGATGTTGAGTATATGGTTATCAAATAAAACACCATATATCATTTCATACTTGGAAGGCCATATCGCCATAGCCACTTGGCGGTAATTTTAACATTCCCTCAATTTCATAAATACCCCATTATTGGAAAAGTAGGCATATTACATGGTGAAAATTACCCCATCTAGACTTACGGAGCTGAATATGATGAAGAAGACTTATATAAGAAGGGAGGAAGGAAACTAATGGTGTATAATGATATATATATTGTAGTCCCCAATGTCTTGGGGACCACCCTTGAAAATCCCAGGATTATGCTCAACAACGACTATGTTTTCCCCATAAATCTACTCAAGGTAACAAATCTTTTCCTAGAGGCCCATTCCCCTCCTTCCCCCAGTAAAATTGTAAAAACTAATCATAAATGGAATCTCTATACAATGAATTATGTTATAGGGGATGATAATGTCTCTTCTCATAGACTTCCTCACCCTGATAGTGATGGAAAAGCCCCCAAAATTCCATATTCTCTTATAAATGTCTCCTCATACTCAAAATTTGTGTAAGATAAGGATGACCATAGGAATGCCCCTCCGTCATTCAAGGAAGGTGTCTCCACCACCATCGATGGTCTCGGGTAGATAAATCAGGAAATAATAGAAGACATGTGGCCTACATTGATTAGTGCCTCCATTCCCCTAAAAGAGAAACAAATGTAAATTGAAATTCTAAAGAAGAATCAATATGTGTTTGCTTGGAACTCTATATAAATGGTCAGACTAAATTTCTATGTGTCTATGTACCATCCCAGATTGCTTGATGAGAATCAAGGATTATTGTAGGTATTCAGGAGGATGTACCCCTCTCATGCCACCAATGTAGAGGTGAAATTTGACTAATTGATTAAAGCCAATTATTTCCAAGAATTATAATACCCAAAATTTCTCACCAACATCAACCCCATCAAGAAAAATAAAGGATAGATTAGGGTTTACATTGATTTTAGAGACCTCAATCAGAATTTACCAAAGAAATACTTACCATTGTCGATCAAAAAACTCTTGATTGATGAAACTACTAGCTTCCAAGACCTTTCCTTCATGGTTGGTTACATAGGATATATTCAAATAAAGATGACTGCCGAAGATGAAGATATTAATGCCTTCAGATATCCCCATGGTATTTTTTAATATCATGAATTTCCCTTTGCAACAAATAATGCTGGATCCATATACTAGTGTTCCATGAATCATATCTTTAATACATTACTGGGAAGTATATTCAAGTTTCATATTGATGAATTGATTTTTAAATACTAATAGCAAATGGATTACTTCAGAAACCTTCAAAAAATATTCGACAAGCTGTGACAACATAGTCTAAAGATGAATCTGGTGAAATGTGATTTTGGTGTAACATCAATAAGGTTTCTTGTCTTTGTGGTATGTCATCGTATAATTGATATTTTCCTAGATAATACTATTTCTATTATATCAATTTCACCCCCCCCCCCATAAAATCTAAATGAACATAGGGTTCCCTAAGGGGACCTCACTTACATTTTACAATTCATATCCATCCTGGCTAGAAAAGCTCTCCCATTCTCTAGGATAATGAAGAAGGTAATCACCTACCAATGGGAAGATGACTTCCAAAAATTCTTCTAAATTATCAATAATTAGTTAATGCACCCACTAGATCTGATGCCTCTAGTTGAAGGTAGGCCACTCATCTTGTATTTGGCCACCATGGAACACTCATTGGGTTCCCTCTTCACAACAAAAAATGATGTGGGAAGTGAGAATATTCTCTACTACCTCAGTCATATGATGTTAGGTACTGAGAATAGATATTTTGGTGTTGAGAAGAACTACCTCACACTCATATTCGTAGTGCAGATTCTGAGGAATTCCTTGCAGAACCAAGAAGTCCATCTAGTCTCTTATATTGATCCTCTCAGGTACATACTTGCCACCCAACGTCGACTATGTTCTTGGACAAATGGGAAATAATTATACTGTAATATGACATTTATTTCATATCAAAAAATTCAGTGAAAGGGAAAGCCTTAGATGATTTCCTCACAGTGCATCCTACCCCAAAAAATACACTGAAGGACATCAAGATTATAGATAAGGAGGTCTTCTACACCCATGATACTCCCAAGACATGGGAGATGTACTTTGATGGAGCCTCATGGAGTCCCGTCAGCATAAAGATTGAACACCTGAGACTCAACCGAGTTGGTATAGGGATTGTTTTTTTCTCTCCAAACAAATAAATTTTGCCCTAATCTTTCTCACTATCTAAATGCTTCATGAGCAATGAGGTTGAATAACAA
This sequence comes from Viscum album, assembly GCA_963277665.1. Classification (NCBI taxonomy): domain Eukaryota; kingdom Viridiplantae; phylum Streptophyta; class Magnoliopsida; order Santalales; family Viscaceae; genus Viscum; species Viscum album. Next base: position 1,517,955,639 of record OY728141.1, on the reverse strand, counting down.
GAACTCATCGCTGGATTGGAACTATCCCTAAATAATCACGTATCCAACCTTAATATCAAAGGGGATTTGTAATTATTGATAAATAGGATCAACAGTGAATTTCCATTAAAAATAAAGAATTGGCCCCTCCCACTAGCTACTTCATGGGACTGATGGTATAGTTTTTTATTGATCTCACATTGCATCATGTTCCCCAATCATATAATTCTTGTGACGATGCACTGGAAAATGATACCACTGTCCTAGGAAACCCTGATCATGAGGAATAAATCTTCCATATCACACATTGTATAATGGTCTCATCGATCATTGTATATGATATAGATGAAATCAATCAGGTCAACACCACCCCATAGTTTGATGAACTAATGACCACCCCTGGATAGCTGGAGCCCATTATCGGTTATCTCCAAAATTGGATTCTCCCAACAGACTGAGCTATAAGAGAATATATTCGGTGTCGTGCAACAAACATCACTTTATAGTATGTTCCAAATGAGTATAAGGACCTCTAAAAATTCATATTTGATGGAATTCTCCTCAGGTGTATAGAAAAAGTATATATTTCCACCATCATGAAAGAATTCCATGCTAGTTCTTGTGGTGACCATAAGTCTTGTACCAGGCTCTTCCATTAAATTAGGTGGTTGGGATATTACTAAAAACCATGATATAAAATTTCTTGGGAATCAACAATAAATATCATGCATGTTAAATACATGCAGAAATCATCCATTATCCCCCATTATTGCTTCATATATCTAAATATTTCCGTCTATTTTTCATTTGGGGGATGGATGTTATGGGGCCATATCCCCTAGCCACCACTAAGTAGTTCAAGTACATTGTTACTACTACCTATTTTTTTCAAATGGGCTAAGGAAATACCCATCAAGGAAGTCGGGATAAATAATATCACCAACTTCAGGAAGTCCCATATCATCACCAGGTTTTAGGTCCCTCACATAATATTGATGGACAATGACACCAACTGTTATTCTACAGAGTTGAAAAGGCTATACCTGGGGTACAATATCGCGTCCAATCACTCGTCTCGTTATTATGGAGTATAAAAGGGAAAGATAAAGGTATTCAATAATACTTTATTGAATATACTCTAGAAGATGGTGAATAAGGATAATAATTGTTGGGCGTACAAACTCCTCTATGATTTATGGGCCTACCATACTACCAACCATGCTACCACACAGGAAACGCCATACTCATTGGTGTATGAGACAAAATAAGTGTTACCCATATATTTTCATCTACCTTCACTATGAATATCCATTTGTAGAAAAATCTTAAATGATTAGAAATCATTAAAGTGGATGGATGAATTAGAACAGTAAAATGATAACAAGTTTTGCACACTACACAACCTAGAGGTCCATTATAATTAGATCGCATGGGTGTTTAATAAAAATTTCTACCTCCATTAATTCCTCCAAGGAGAATTGGTGTTGGATCTCATAACCCCAATGATTCTAGGGAATAATCCTCTAATGTTGGAACCCAAATGATAAGTTCCTTACCTCATATGTGAGGTCTACCAAAATGAATCATACACATTGGCCATGATATATGGGGAGCATGTCACACCACCCACCAATGAAATATTTTTCAAGAAATACTTTTTATAGATGACATTCATATGGGAATCCACATAAAAGTAAGCACCTCCATTCATTCTGGCCATATGAAGTTGAACTATACAGATTTTTCCATACCACAAGTCATTAAAATTGGGTGTTTGATTTCCTCTTCACATGAAATTAAACTGCATTATTTTTCTAGAACTATGTATGTCTTGATTCCTACCATTGCAGGATAAAAAATGACACACAAAACTCTAGTCTTGGGTTCAGCCGAAACATTCTTTTTCCTTTTTCTTCACATTAGGAAATACATCTCCTTACCACTAAATGTTAAACTACATGGGTAATTCACTCTCCACATGTCATTAAACTACAAGGGTTTTCTTAGAAATAAGTATAGATTTATTATCATTTTCAATAAGATATGTAGGGATGCCTAGATCATATATCTAGGTTAAGCCACCAAATGATATAGAATTCCATTTTTGTGTCCTGATTGCCTCTGTATGGTGAGAGGAACCCTTACTATTCCTTTTTTCTCACACCGATCATAGATCACATGAGAATGGAAATTGATGTATGATATTCACCATATCAACAAGGAATGAAAGCACACAATTGTTCCATCATAGTCATGAATGAAAAAACCATAAAAGGAAAACCATAAGTCCTTGTCGCATGATGATGAACCGCACTGTTAATATCCTTGTTGCATGAAAAAAAGGAATGGTTCATCAATAACTATATACGGATTAATTCTTTTCATCACAAGATATGTAGTGACACCTGGATCTCTATTCTTGGGCCAAGATACAACAATTAATGGAAATAGTTCCCATATCTCTATACAAAGATAGGGTTTCTTGTTCAATAACTACGGGTGACTTTATTTATGTCCTCACATGATACGTAGTGACGCCTAGTTTTCCATCTTTGGGCACATTTATAATAGATAAGTATAAGAGTCCCCCCCCCCCTCTTTGCATATGAGTTAGACCTGCACATGGAATTCCCTTTAGAACCACATGTGTCTAGATTCCCACCACCATGGGATACATACTGATGCTCAGAATTAAATTCATGGGAACAACCGAAATATTACCATTTAATGTTGGGGGACCCACCTCCTCACCATAGGATGTTAAATTGTATATCCCTTAAAAACTACGTATGGATTGATTCTCATTTTCATGAGAAATGTAGTGATTCTCGGACTTCCACCCTTGGGCCTAATTGCAACATTTATGTTCTTTCAAGTTGGTTCATCTTCGTCCTCACCACATGATGTTAAACTACAAGGGGCTTCCAGAACTATATGTGGCTTGATTCTGACATCATGGGATATGTATTGACACCCAGATCATCAATCATGGACCTAATTGTAACAAAAGATAAAAAATAAACCCCAAAATGAATAAGGGACCAGTTCATACAATCTCACTATACCTATTTATGAGGCCAATTTATGAATGACCTTCTTGTGTAAATAATATTCTTTGCACATTTTTTCATGTTGGTTCCCATGTCCTTACCACATCATGTCAAACTATACTTAAGTATGTACTTACCACATGGTATTAAACCAAACAAGATTACATCCTTATTGTGTGATGATAAACTAAATGAAATTATCTCATTAATACATGACATTAAACTAAAAGGAAAAGGTCTTTTTCACATAACATTAAAACTGCACAACAAATATTTCCTTACCGTGTGACATTAAACTACAAGGAAAATGTCTTGGTCACATCACATTAAAACTGAATAACAAGAACTTCCTTAACTCATGAGGATAAACTATATGGAATCAATTATTCCCCCACTACATTACGATAAATTTTATAATACATCACCCATTTTTCATCCCCTATTAAGGAAACACAGGATCCTTATCCTGATCGGCCAGAGTACGGGGTGTTTACATTATCTTTTAAAGAACCTAAATCTATAAGGCACACTTCATTCCTCAAGTGGTTCAGGTTTCCAAGAACCTTCCATGGTCCTTTGAAAGGATTTCTGACTTCAAGAGTCCCCTTCCTTAACTATGCATGTATTCCTATGGAACATGTGTATGTTCCTATGGTCATTAACCAAATTCATCTATCTTCCAAAAGAAATTTCTGATTCTTATGACCCCTAACATCACTATGGTAGAACTCAACACCTTAGTTTGATCTGAACTACTACCAGCGTGACTATCCCATGTCACTACTCATGACCCTTGAACCTCAATCAATGATTTACATCAATTTCATCTCCCACTCAGGATGATTTTGGGATACTGTGGACCCTAAATTTCTTATTTGGGATCTTCTATATCATCCACCTTATTAGTTTCGTATGTGTCTTGAGCTTAAATTTCATGTTCTACCAACAATTTTGTATTCCCTTAAACTCTAGAATATAATGGTTCTAATCTGAAGACCTAAAACTACAAGAAAAATATGCACCATACTTATTAGGTTAAAAACCTGAAAATGGAGGCCTAAGAAAAATTCAATTCTTCACTATCTAAACTCTCCATCTCTGAAGTTTATTAAAAAAATAAAGGGGATAAGTAAATAATGCATCAAACGCATAGGGTCTACCTTATATCCCTAGTAAATGTCAATCTATTATCACTGAATCCCCTGGTTTATGAAAAAATTAGCATAATTATTTTTCATGTCTCCTCACCATGAGAATATGTTTGCTAGGATATGACAAAACCATTAGGTTGTTCAAACCCTTTATGGATATTAAACTTTTTTCATATCACACTTTATGATTTGGGTTCCTAGGATCTACATAAACCTTTTATGGACAATGGAATAGATATCCATCTTCAAGGGACCCTTTTCATGACCATGCATTCATGCCTACGGCTCATGTATATGCACCTATGGCCATCAACCAAATGTCTCGCTATGAAAAAAATATATTCCAATCCTTATGATCCATGAAATTTTTGAGGAAGCACTCAACACCACGGTGTGTTTTAAATACTCTCATTATGACTGTCATGTATCATCTTTCTGATCTAAGTACTTTGAACCATGACTTACAGTCTTATTACCAAAATATCCAAGTGTATTTGACATCCTCAACACTACGTCACCATATTTTGTGCACTTTATCAAAGAAGGAATGTGACACTCCATTCTAGAACCATTGATGTCCTGTAACTCATGATTCTAAACCACAAGGCATAGGGTTCAAGCTTCACAATTACGATCCAAATTTCCCTAGGGTTCTAGAAACCTTACTGGATAGCTTTCCTCTATAACTAACTTCATCATCAGGATGTTTGAGTATTCAAAGATCTTTCATGGCCTTTTTAAATAATTATAGATCATCCTTTTCTTGGCCCTGTAATCTACGTATATGATCCTTGACCCGCTAATTAAAGGAATCTCCTCCTTTCAAGAGTGGAAATTCAATCCTTGTGATCCCTAGAAACACTGTGGAAGAACCCAACACCTCAGAGTGTTACGGTTCATCCTCAGTATGTCTGATCCATCCTATATTCCCAAACTCAAACATTTAGGTCATGATTTAAATCACCCATACTCTAACTATACAGGTGTACCTAGCATCCCACATATTTTTCCCTCAACAAATATTTCCTCTATAAAACTTCCCTAGCCCATAGAAATGATATAGAACTTCAAGAGACCCTTTTCTTGATTATGTATGCAGGCCTATATCTCCTTTATATGCACCTATGGCTTTTAATAAAATGATTTGCTCTATAAAAATGGTTTTCTAATCCTTGTGAGCTTCCACAAAACCATGGTAGAACCCAACACCTCAGTGTGTTTTGGGTCATTCTTGGTATGTCTTCACCATATCACATGATCATCTATTAGGTCTGAGATAAAATTCCCTAAACTATAGAAACATCATAGGTTAGAGCTAAAAGTCCCTAAACTATAGCACGTCAAAGGTCCGAGTTAAAAGACCCTAAAAACAACACATCAATGGTTCAAGCTAAAATACCCTAAACAATAGAAACATCAGTGTTCTGAGATTAGAGACCCTAATATACAGAACATCAAAGGTATGAGATAGAAGAACCTAAAATATAGTACATCAATCCCTATACTCCCCTATATATAGGGTATTTCACAGAATATTAATCATCACCCAGTAGATCAAGCATCACCCCAAACACTAATTCATGACAATGCCAAAGGCTCAGAAAGATATTTACATTCCTCAAAACTGATCCCTTATACCTACGGACATCGCTTCTAATAGGGTAATTTTTTTATCTCTACCAAATGATCATCAGAATATTCAATGGGAAGGAAATAACTGAATATGGTGATTATCTTCCCCACAAAAGAAAAGGAAGAAGAAGTTGGCTGAGACTCACGGATCACATAGTGTAACACCCCAAGTTTTTCTAAGATAAATAGAAATTCCTGGAAATTTTTTTAAAAATATATTTTAAATTAGCCTTTAAAACATAACTTTTCTACTTCTATATTCTGAATTTCAAGAAACTGTCATCTACAATTGTGTTCAGTATGTTATTTGGAGTCTGATGAAAAAACTTTTTTTGGGTGAATAGTAAAATACCCTTATGAATAGTTATTTGAATAGTAATATGACCTCATGAATAGTAAATAATAATAATATTTTTTTCCCAAGGCAATATGATAATGGGATCTTAATTAATTTTCCTATGTCACATAAAACTAATTGCACTTCAATATTGTCATTTTTCGAATTAACTGTCACCTTATTTAGAAATTAAATTAATAATATTTAGAAAATTATTTTTGAAAAATGGAGTTCATTTTTTAGTTCTACATGTCGAAAAATGGTTGGGGTAAATTTTTGGTATTTTTCTGAAACTCTTGAATTTTTGGTGAATAGTGAAATACGATAAAATACTGTATAATCAATTTATCAGTAAAAATGCACTATTTATGACATCATAAGTGATTCAAGGCCACTTTATTTGAACTCACATGATATTATCACTATTTAGGGACACTTGATTTGAGATTATTCATAGTTTTGATAAAAATATTATAATAATAATTAAAATAATCTAAAATACCTCCCCTCCTCCACTATAAATACCACCCTCACTCCCCTCTTCCTCCCACACCTCTCAATACTTGAGAATTGACTAATTTCTGCCAAATTACCTCTGTAATCTTCTTCCCCACGTCCTAGAGCTGCTGGTCTCACCAAAAGACCAAAATCAAATCCCTTAAGAAGGATCTCAAGGAGAAGAGATCAAGAGGTAAACAACCTCTTTTATTTTCTCTATTTTCTTTCATTTTATGTTATTCTCTTCCATTCCCTTTGTCTATTGTTGGGATATTTCATTAAATATTCCCCCTTACTTCCCATATTTTTTTTGAATGATGAGATATTCCATTCCTCTCATCAATCTTGTTTTTATGAAATTTTAAGAGACGTCGTTCGGCTGCCGAATTTTCGTGAGAAATTTCTCAAGACTTTCTTTTATTTCATGATTCGTTTTTCTTCTTTTCTCACTCCCTCTTATCCAAGAGGCATGAAATCTCCAGAATAATGTATATTCATTATGTTCTCATGATTACGGAAAATTCCTCATCAGTATTCTTCTCCTCTTCCACTTATTTAAAGAATCAAAAAACATTGTCCATTTGTGTCGAATTACCGACATCGTGGACGATGTATTTTCAATTTCCATTAATTCTTTCAATTCTGGTCATGAAACCATTTATATGGTTGTACCAGGTTCTAATATATGTTTTACGACTCATATATGGTTCTGGAATTCTTTTGTACTCATGGTTCTAATTTTAAAGACAAAATGACGTTGTTATTATCAAAGAATCACTAAAATGATCTAAAAGAACATCATTAATGTTTTAACATATAAGTCATTATCATATAAAGAATAAAAGCTATAAATGGTATAAATTATGGTACTAGAAATATGTAAATACTAATCCATTCAAATTTTGGAGTTTCACTTCCAATCAACAATAACGATTCATCATGAACTGATCGTGAAAATCACAAAAGAACTCACCCAAAATAATGCAAGGAACAAAATACTAACAATTAATTGGTGAAATGAGGTTATGAAATGACCATATAAGATGTTATAAACATAAAAATGTCTCTTTAAAATACTAATAACACTCTTTTAACCATTATACAGGAGGTTTAAACATGTTTGATGTAAGACAAGCCTAAGGTAAGGGAATTCTTACCTCGATTTCCATTCTTTGGGTTAACATTCTACTTCATTATTTATGTTGTATTTAAATTTTTTGTGTGATGAATTATGATTATAAAATGTTTAATAATGTGTATTTATAGAGTATATACATATTCCATCCACTCTATTAAGTCTCAATTCAAGTATATGATGTTTATAAGGGACTTTTCTTCTAAAATCCCCTTTTAAAATTCTGTTTTACAATATTCGAAAGCAATGTTTTTATGATATTGTTTATGTTGTATGATTATGTTTTGGTTATTGGGCATTGTTTATGATTAAGGGTGGGACATATATTTCTCTCCAATGCATTGGGTATGAGTAATTTGTAGGTCGGCTGTATGGTTACTCCAAGTGTAACTGCGATGGTTACACAAAGTAAGGTAGTTGTGAGGGTTACAAATTTTAAGGTAGCCAAGATGGTTACAAGATTATGTATGTAATGCCCCAAGATACCCCTATGATTATATTTATGTTTGTTTGGATCTTTTTTAAATCTCATGTTACATGAATTAAGTATTTATGGGTGAAAAGCATGTCTTTTGAAAATGTTTTCATACATTATGAGTATTCATGGACTAATGTGATTTTCCCTTCTTTTTCATACCTTACTGAGCTTTTTTGCTCATCCCAAGTTTTTAAATGATTTTTCACAGGTTAATGGATGAGTAATACAAGTAAGAAAGACATTTTAAATGTTGAAGAATTGTTAAGGAGTCTTGTTTTATGTTTTAATGTTTTATATTCTGAGAAAAATGGAAACTGATTTTATAGTATACACTATGTAACAATGTGTAATGTTATGAATGTTTTGTCTTAATTCTCTAAAGATATAAACATGATAATATCCTCAATGTAAAAAGAAGTGTTTTATTGAATAAATTCAAGATTATGTACTTAATAAGGCCGGGTCGTTATACGTAGACATATGAGGGATGTGTAATTTTGTGACAATAATGAGGTCACATGAAGACTTCCTGCATTGTGGATAACTAAAAAAATCACACAAAAATACATCTAATGATCCTTATAATCTCAATAAATCACCCCAGACAAACTAGTGGTTATACAGTAGAAGCCAGATAAGCTCTCCTAGGCCATTCAGTTTTTTCAACCAACGGTTTCCTGACAACACATCCAAAAATCATTCAAAAAATATAAAAAATGTTCAAAATGTGGGAGTGTCTTTCATTCATAAAGACCACATGAAACATCCCAGATTAGAAGAATGATTTTCCATGATATCGTTAAATAAAAATCATGAAACCCTCTGATTATTTATTAAATAAAACAAAGGAAACAAAAGGGGAAGAGTCAGAAGCCACTCATGATTATAAAAGTCATGAGATGTATCCCTAGAGGATTATGAGGCAATGAGAGACCCTGAATACATGTCTATATCATCTCACGAAATCCCTTTGGATTATCATCATCTTCATTTGAAGTGCCTCGAGTATGTCCAGGAAATGTCTCACTCCCCCTTGGGATCCATAAGGACAAATAGATGGGATTGTCCATGCAATGCTTCCTCATCTCCATAAGACCTTTATTGGTAATGTTATGCATTATCAAGTGGCATAGTGATTTTCTTTGAAATTTCTCATGTAATCTCTCATGAACCTAGACCTTTGGAAAATAAACTAAGGAAATAAAAAATAATATGATTAAGGATCCTCACACAGTTGTAAAAACCTTGTGATGTGATAAGGACATATGTAATGCAGAATCGTGTGACTCCCTGACAAGTCGACTAGATCTCACAAAGGGCCTCGACAAGCCATCATGGCCTCATAAAATGTCCAAGTAAATGCTTTTAGAATCTCTCAAACACCTTTTATAAACCACTTTGATCTTTTGAAAACCCTTGGACATGTCAATATGACAATAAGGAAGTCCTCTAATGTGCACACATAATTCATTGAGTTCTCGTTAATTATAAATAATATAATAAAGGAGTTATTTATGATAGGGAATCGTAGTAAATGAACATTAGTAGATTCCCTGGGAGTGATCCACAAAAATAATCATGAAGATGGGTAGTACTAAAACCCTTCACTAGCTCTATCTTGGGTCCATGTGATATGTGTCATATAAACCAACAAACAATCGGGGTGGTGAGGCCTATAAATTCTCCACCCCAGTATGAAAAAGTCACCTAAGGGATGAATGGGGATCACGAGGATAGAGAACATGTGCCTACCACTACTCTCTATGGGAAAAATAAATTCAAAGACCTCGCATTAGTGATAGAGAGGATTTATCAGAGCGGTTGATCTTGTGACAGGAAAGTTTTTCATCATGTAATATACTAGAATACAGCCGGAATATTCATGCACTATGCATAATGAACTTTGTGTGATCACTCATAGATCATGCAGAAGAAATTTGTAAGGACAGCTTAAGAACATCCCACATATCTTCTAGATTGCACGAGACTTTAAAGAATCTAACAATAAATAAATCTAATACATTCACAATATAAAGTTTAGAACAAACACTAAATGTGAGAGAGTTAATCAAACAACATATAATGATGACCCTTACGCACTTCACATGAACTACCCAAGACATGTGACAGCACCAGTATATGTCTCCCTAATCTAAAAAAACTCCTTTGGTATACTATTCGGGTCATTTGAAGTCCTCGAGATATTTAAAAGTAAGTCATTGGGTGCCCCTAAGTCATTACACCCAACTCTCATGATATCCTTTAAGCTCTCCATCTAGGCCTCATGGTTTCCTTCAGATGAATTTCTTCACTCCTTCAAAATAATTTTAAATTATTGGTCAAAGTTTCACAGTTGTACCCAGGCATGTCAATTGGCTCTCGCAGTGCCCTCCGAGTATGCAATCCAAGTCTCGTGATGCCCTCCATACATGTCATCCAAGAAAATAGACAACCTCTGTTTCATGTATCACTAAATCTCGTGAAACCCTCAATATATGTCAACCATATCTTTTGGTGACACCAAGATGAGTCAGCTGGATCATATGACACCCACTAGACCAGTCATCTAGGTCATGTTATGGCTTCCTAGACAAACCATCTGGGTCTTGAGATGTCATATGGACAAGTCAGCCTTGATCATGCGATGACCTTCGGACATGCCACTCAGGTCATGAGAAGTCCTTTGGACAAGACAACTGGATCATTTAAGTTTCTTTAGATATGCCAAGTAAATACTCCTCTACATATCCATAAAGAAATTGATGCATGATGAGTGGAAAATTAGGTCATGTCAGGTAGGAAAGCAGACCAAACCCTGAGGGAATCCCAGGATTTCATAACCTTAAGCATACTTGGTGTGCAATCCCCGACCCACGGTATAATATGATATGACTCAAATATGAGGGAAATGTTAGTGTGTAAGTCCTAACTAGTGGCATGATATTATATTCCTAGGACATAAGGGAAACATCAGTGTGTGAGCCCCAACCATTAGCTTAATATGGTATTCCCTGAATATGAGGGAAACGTCAGTGTGTAAGACCCAACCAGAGGCATAATATTATATCCCCAGAATACAAGGGAAACGACAGTGTGTAAGCCCCAACCAATAGAGTAATATTATATTCCCCTCAATACAAGAGAAATGTAAATGTGTAATCCCAGACCAGTGGAATAATATGATATTCCTAGAAATACAAGGGCAGGGTCAGTGTGTAAGCCCTGACTAGTTGCATAATATGATATGCCCTGAATATGAGAGAAATGTTAGTGTGTAATCCATGACAATTGGATTAATATGATATTCCTTGAATACAAGAGAAATTTTAGTGTGTAATCCCTTTCCAGTGGCATAATTTTATATTCTTCTCAATATAAGGGAATCCTCAGTGTGTAATCCATGATCAAGGGAACTATGACAACTCTGATTCCTATCATAACTAAGGTACAAAGGATTCCACCCTATGTATTGATCTCTATAGTAAACCTATTTTGGGTATTTATCAGTACATAAGTTTTGCATCTGTGTGTAGTCAGACTGATTACTTATTATCCCTTGTTTCTCACATCAATCATAGCTCATGTGGACTTAAGGAGTTGAAATATTTATATAATTTTAATCACCATTCTACATCGGATAGGGAAACATAAGTATGTAAGCTCTAATGAGTGGCATGACACATTCACCTAAACACAAGGGCATCTACCTTGGGGCCAGTACCAAGGGTGTAATTAAACTATGAGAAACTTAATTCCTACTATAACCAAGATACTAAGTATTCATTTCTAAGGCCCAAGCTCAAATAGGCACCCACTTCAGTGCAAGCCTTCTTATGTATCTAACATATCAACCATCAGGACCCAATAATTCCCATGATATGATCACATCACCTCATCCATAAATGGATTGAAAAAATAAAAAAAAACTATGGAAACTCTAATTCTCGCTATAATCATGATACATAGGAAATATTCTAGGGACATGAGCATGAATACCCATTGCCTCAGAACACTCATATATATCCTCTCTTCATGATGTTAAACTACACAGGTTCAAATAACTATGTGGGTTTTGATTCCTTCCATAACCAGGATACATAGGATGCCTCATTAATGTACCAATACCCTCCTTGGAATATTAACCACCTCCTTGCATGACATCACATTCCAAAAGCTCCTAGTTATATGGATTCAGCACATAAGAATCTTTTCATTACTAAGAAATGGATGGAGAACCTTGGATACATACATATGGATTCACTAATGAGACCCCCATCTTTTTCACATGAAAAATAATTAACCCATGACCATTTTTTAGGGTAATCAGTTGAGTATCGAGATTAGGAAGAGATTTGAAAACATGTCTTAAATCTATAAGATAGTCCCGAAGTAGGAAACAATTATCTCCAAAAGGGTGTGATGAGTCCAGTCTGTTATCCTCTCGACCAATGTGAGTCCCTATGATTCATTGGGATTGAAAACCCAGATGATTGCCTACATTTGGAAATCAGGTCTATAGATAATTACAAATAAGGAACCATTGTGAGTTTTTGGTAAGAGAGTTAATTATAATCCAATGTTCATTATTATACACAAAATAAACCCCCCACAGTCAACCATCAAGATAAGACAAACCAACTTCAATGAGGTTTCCCAATCAAATCCCTTTTCTTGATGAATAAAATACATCAATATAATTTCCTGTGGATATCTATTCATGGAAAACTGCACTGTTGATATCCCCATGTTATTCTTCCTCAATAGTCTCCAAAATTTTAGGTGTTTAAACCATAGATCAAAGGTCTATTTCTACTCCCTCATCTATAAAGGATAACTACAATCAGGACAACTACTATGAATATTCACCTAGAAACTAGGAATGATATTTCTAGTTGATATAATCTACTACTACATTCATTTTCCCATGATTATAAAGTATCTCAAAGTTGTGGTACTATATGAACTCCATCCATCTCCTCATTCTCATGATGAGATCTCTTTGATTGAATATATACCTGAGGATTATATGTTCATAATAAATAAAAAACTACACACCAAGAAATCATTCTAACCAATTATTCAAGTTGAACACCATAGCTTCCAGTTCCATGTTATGGGTTGCATAGTTCTACTCATGCAGTCTCAGCTTCTTTGATATGTAGGCTATTTGTATTTCCCTATACATCAAGATGCACCAGAACCTTGCTCTATAGGAATTGGATAACACTACATACTCAATCCATTATTTTAAAAACCTAAAAATGGGAGTATTTTTCATCCTCTTCCAAAACTCCTAGAATAGATTTTATCACTTTTCATCCAAAATAAAAGGATATCCCTTCTAGGTCAAGGTAATAAAGTGAGTTAAAATCCTGAAGATGTTTGGTGTGAATCTATAGCAATAGCCATCCAACCTGAGGAAACTTCATACCTCCATCACACTCTTGGATGGAACTCATGATGGAACTATCTCAATCTTCTATGGGTTCATAGCTACTTCCTCCTCTTAAAAAACATATCCTAAAAATTAGACCTCTATAATCCAAAAATGATGCTTCAAGAATAATTCATGAATCTGATTCTCTCGATGTATGTCCATGATAATCCTCAAACACTATTCATGATCATCCTCTGATGTTGAGTATATGAGAATTTCATCAATAAAGACCACCACAAACCGACATAAGAAAGGATGGAATATCCATTTCATGATTCACATATACACCATTATGGAATCCATCACACCAAAGAGTATCTTATGGTACTCATAGTGATCATAGTGACACTAAACTGTCATTTTGATATGTCCTCAGAAAACCATAGCTATTGATAGCCCAGCCTGACGTTGACCTTTGAGAACAACTTTTACCCTTTCAACTAATCAAAGAGGTTTTTAGCTCTTGTAAGTGGATAAATATTCCTAATTGTTACCTAATTCAAATTATGATATTCCACACACAACCTTAGGCTCTCATTCTTCTTCTTTGTGAATAATATCAGATATTCCCAAGGGGGCATGCTAGGTTGAATAGATCATTTTCCACTAAAGGTACTAAAACTATAGACTTAGCTCTATAACCTATGTGGGATCCATCCAATATGATGCTAAATATATCATAGTGGTCAAAAGATTCAATTAAATAAAGAATTCAACATTTGGGGGATGAGGTAAACCAAGAATATCCTCAGGGAAGACATTTTGGTACTCCTCTACTATTGTAGGGAATTGAACATCCAATGAGTTTTCTACATAAAGAGTCAATCTAGAAAACTGATGGAAAATATGTTAAAACCTTCATCACATAATCCCAAAATAATATAACTATAATTCCTTCTCACTACTAAAATAAAATCTTGACTCGACTTCCCTGGTCCACTGCATCCTCCATAAAAAAATCATTCTGATCATGGATAGTATATAATCACCACATACCAAGAATGACATCATATTGTATCATTAAATATAATAAAGGGTATCATCAAAAATTATAGCCTCTAATATCCAAGTCACAATATCCACAAAATAGTCTGATCACATAATCCCCTCTAATAGGAGTCTCCAGAAGAAAGGGTTGGGCTTAAGGCTCTATTGGAATCTCTAGTTCTCGAACAAGGGATAAGGAAAGTAAGGAATGAACTAAACCTATGAAAATAAAAACTAAATCTTTGGTAAATAATACATATATCATACCTTTGATCATTCCACAAGCCTGTATGTCATAAACGTCCACTACCTACAACTAACCGCATAACTAGCCACCCATTCCCTGAGCCTAACATTGACCACCTCGAGGTAACAGAAAAAATATTATATCATAACATCATCCACCTACTATATCTCTCCTACACACTCTTACATATCCACCTCCCTAAATATATCCCTAATCATGCCACTTCCTCTACCTCAGTGGTCCATCAAATTTCTTACAATATGTTTTTGAATGATGGGTTGGGTAGTCTCATGTGATATAACTCCAACCTTCATAGGTGATAATATAATATTCCATTTATTACATGATCTTATAAATAATCCATGTGTTACTAATCCCTATTTAGAATCTTGATCATATTTTATCCTCTTATGTTGGGATCCACCAAACCTTTATTTTCTAAACACTACTAACAAGTCTTCCACATGTAAACTATTGAACTCTCTTTCCATTGGATAACCTTTTTACAGAAAGTTATCCACCATAAGGTCTCACTCTAAAACCCCAACCTAGGTAAGGATACATAGGGGCACTACTCCATCTCAAAAATATTGAAATAGTATGTGCTTGAACTTCTATTATCAGAAATACAAAACATAAACTATGTCAATTGAGTATCATGTGAGGTTGGTAAACCCTAATTAATACTCAAATATTGACATAATAGCATTATATATTTTAGGATTCTATTGAATGTGAACTTATCATAGAGTCATTAGGAAATATTTCTCTTGGAATACGTGATAAGATTCATTCCATAATAGAGTCATTGCATCATGTGCCTAAGCCACCAAGGGCCACCATCATCCTACTAAGCTATGGAGAAAGCTATTTTATCAAAAAACCATTTGATATAGAGAGTTTATAAGAATTTATAACACCTCAACCATAACCTCTAGTTAATCCCCAGCTACCTATGGGTTCATCTCACCCCATCCTCTATCTCTAGAACTCAAGAAGCATATTCATCCTATGTGAATCACCATTATAAAAGACTAGAATGACTTTATACTTAGTGTGAGGAAAAATTTCAACATACACTAATAGAGGTGGGTTTTATTATTACAATATAGGGTGAAGTTCCTCTTGCTATAAATCCCGAAGAAACACCTCCTAAATAATCCTTTGAAATGAGGCCTCATCACTAAGTTGGTCATCATCAAGATCCCATAAAAAATTCCTATATTATTGTATGATTGGAGGTATCCTATGACAATTATGATATACCACAATTAAAATAGTATTTCTTGGTATCTAAATCATGAAGTAAATGGAAACTAAATTCCATTATTATATGATTCGTGTACCATTTTTTCTTCTGAAAGGTGTCTCACTGTACCTTCAAAACAAGTAGGATATCAAAGTCATGATAAATGGATATGCCTGGCACCACGACCTCAAAGGATTCCTTGGACCATGAGATGAAATAAAGGAACACTAAAACCAATTCAATAAATCCCAAACCAATACTTATAACTAATCTATCACCAAACATCAACCTAGGAAAACTTTACTAACTCTGATACCACTCTAAAAAGCCCCGAACCACGGATTCCCTCTTCCTCTGTGGTAAGATAAGTGTTCAACCCCAATCTAGTATCATATGGGCCAAGGTCATGTGACTAAAACTAAGTAGACATAATACACACATGGAATTACTTAGCTAAATTCACTTATAAATACACCCACACATCTCCAAACACACCATAGTAATGTGGAAGAGTAAACAAATAGAATAATAAATCCATGCACGACCTCTAATGTCCCTCAATAGAAAATGACATAACATACTCAAAGTAAAGAGGGTAAAATAAACACCCAAAACTAGAAGGTAATTCAATCCTAAAAAAAGGGAGGAAATAATCTCAATATTCCACCACTAGTCAAAAAATAATCTTGTTATCATAGCCACCAGGACCTATTGATAAGTACTTGTACTAGGTCAACCTAGATCTCTATAAAACAATCAATCATATACATACTTCATGATATGTATGGGGAAATACCATTCATGGGTGAGTATATACATACCTTATAGGAAACCATTAAATAACAAAAAAGTAAAAAACCAAATAATAGTCATCTCAAACCATAAACAAGATGGTAAAAAAGGGAATAACTAGGATATGCTCACATAAGTTACTCAAAACACGGAGTACGATTTCATTCTTCACATTTATCCCAAGGATTCATAATTTCTACCAAGACCACTGAATTATATGAGTCTTTGACCCACATAACCTATCTACGTCTATAGTGGATGATATAATTCCCCTCTCAGTGAAGTGGGAAATAACCGACCCTAGTGAAGTATCCCAGGACCTACCTAAGCACACTATGTAGGTGGAATAATAGACCACAATGATAGAGGTTATCAAAAATTATAATATTAGGGGAATAAATAACCAAATTTGATATCTATGAATAAAATCCCATGCCCTAATCCCATGGGGGAATTGTTAACCCTACTTAAGGATAGTAAGAGGATAATACACATCAACTATCTTTTTAGGGTGGGTTTTCACTCACTAATAGTGTCTAAAAGTCAAACCTAGTCTTCTAGATACTAATTAAGATGATCATTATTTCATTATATTGTTCTCGTTTTCACCTATAATCTACTTATAAGGGACCACTTATGCATCCTAATCCAAGTGAAGGGAAAAATATGCAATGTGTTCAAGGGGTACACATGGTGTTACCCCAAGTGTAAAATCTTGTTGTGAACTAATGATCAATATGGTGTGTAAAAAACTATCTACAATTAATTTAGTTCTAAGTAGACAATGTCTACATAAAAACTCAAGATTTTCATACATGTATATTACATAATTTTTCCAGAAAACACAAACACAAACCCAAAGACCATATTTGTCTAATACCTTTAGAAATATAAAATCATAAACAATTGGTTCATAATA
Source organism: Viscum album (assembly GCA_963277665.1). Taxonomy (NCBI): domain Eukaryota; kingdom Viridiplantae; phylum Streptophyta; class Magnoliopsida; order Santalales; family Viscaceae; genus Viscum; species Viscum album. The sequence continues at coordinate 1,517,937,748 of OY728141.1, read as the reverse complement.
TGTCTACATTTTCTTTGGAATATTTATTCATATACAGTACCCCTTTTGACATATCATACTTACAAAAATTCGTCATATCCTAGGGAAAAGAAATGTAATAAAAGGTTGAGGTTATATTCTCATTAAGGGTAAACAAGGGACATATGTTAGCATCAACATGAGCATAAAGGTAATGAGAACATGTTCATGACATTAGAAGATCATATTCTTCATATAAAAGACCACAAACATGAATCATGGAATAACTTTTGGTAGTTCATAAGACATTAGTCACAAGGTAATCAAATAACATTAGCCATGATATCATAAAATTGACATAAGACATGAAATTGTGGCATAAACATAAAATTGTAACTTTATGAACATGTATATGTAGTAAGAAGTTCCCTCATTAGATTATGGATATAAAATCAGGCCCTTGTATAGACATATGGATATGAAAACCAATTTCATGCATAAAGTTATGGACATGAAAACTAGGTCCATACATAGAATTGTCAACAAGAAATCAGGTTCATGCATAACATATATACCCCATTAGTTATACATATTTACCCAATTAATTGAAGGGAGATATAGGTCTTAACCATCACATAATTAAAAACATAAAAAAATTCCATGAGAAAAAATCATATCATAACCCACAAAAATAACTGATTTTGATAAACATTTTATCATAACAAAACTCTTGGAAAAGAAACATAATTCATAAACATCAATCCATCATAACCATAAACTATGAAAATAAAGAATAAGAATTGTATCATTGGATCGTATACCCAATAAAACATAAGTAACATCAAATAACATTATATTAGATGGAAAATAATTTTTGAGTGATCACTTGAAATCGTTCATGAGGAAAATATCATTTCTGTTTTGAAAACATTTTTCTCTAAAAATGTCATGTGACATTAAAAGAAATCATTTTCATTGAAAATAAAATTGTAATATTTTAATATAAGATTCAAGTTATTAAAGAATCATTAAATCATAAAAATACCTTCATTTTTTATAATTTAAAAAACATTTATTCCACACTTTTCTAGAAATATCACAAAGTACCTCATTTGGAAAATGAAAAATAAATATTACTTTCAAACCATTTAGTAAAAAGTAACACCTGATTAATAATAAATTTAAAATATTTTAGAATAATAGAAAAAAAAATTGAAAACATTTTTAAGAAACATGGAAATTGAAGATAAATATTCCCTAGTATATACTTACTTATAAAAAATATCTAATAACAATGAAATTATGAGATTAACCCTTACCGTTTTATAATCAGTAAAATCATATGCATTTTGAAAGAAAGAAAATTATATAGATATGAAAATACAATAATACCATATATTATTTTATTATGAATTTATATTACTCATTTATTAATAATTTCATGTTAATGTTATGCTTTAGGTAATCCGCTTTAGTTTTCAAATATATTTTTATTTGTAATATTTTTCGTCCAATTACTTATATCACAATTTCATTATCTAAAAAATTATAACCATGATATAAATATAATATATATTTAGTATATATAAATTGATAATAATATATAAAATATATATTTAGAAAATTAAATACATCGTTCATAGAGATGGTAGGTCATACGTATTCATGAACGATGTTTCCATTTTCTTATCATATAAGAAATAAGTTAAATTAAATATATATAATATCATGAAATTATAATTAATATTAAATATATATCATATACATTCACTAATACAATCTTTAATACATTCCATGTAATTTTTGAATGAATCCCATCACTTTGAGGAGGCAGTAGTTCACACATCCACAAACGATGTTATCATATGTACACAAATTGGATAGCTTGAAGGTATGAATTATATAATTATTAGGGAATAATAGATACATTATAAATATAATATATATCATATAAAATATAAATTTTATCATTATTCCCAATCTTGATAGACGGTAATGGAAGAACGAACAACATCGGTTCGTGAGGCAGTAATCGGCCGTACACACAAACGATGATTGTGTATCACATTTGATGGAAGTGTGTGGGAGTGTAGGTATAAAACTTAATATAAAACCATATAGATATATTTATACCACTAATTTTATTATATAAACATGAAATTAAAATTATTTAATGGGTTTAAGGAAGAAATTTAAGAAAAAAAATGTTGATGAGCATTACATTTTCTTTGGGTATTTTATTTTTATTTTCACCAAATGGATTATTTGGATGTATTTATTCCAAAAGTAAGGCTTATATGATTAATATGAGAATTTTTGAGGATATTTCGATATATTTTGGTAAAAAAATGGTTCTAAAGTTTGAATAAAAGAGAATAATAGGTCCTATTTTATAAGAGAGGGGAGGGGCACTATTGGAATATCTCAAAATATTAATTTATAATAAATTAAATATCAATATAAATACATATAAATGGAATTTTATTAGAATATATAGTAGGATAGGGTGATAATTACAATAGAAAATATATTTTAGATAGGTTTTGGTGTAATTTTAAAACATATCTTTTTTATTATCCCCTAGTTAACCTATTTTAATTTTAGTTATCGTAACAAATTTTTCATTATTAAAAGGTGTATATTTTTACATATAAGGGTTAAATTAAATCATAAATGGAAATTTTATGACATTTTTTACCATATCACATCACCTTTTTCCTTAATTACATGTTTTATGATTTTTAACTAATTTGATAAGATGTTATTTTCATAAAATATCATTAGTGTCAATTTTGACACTATTCATTACATTGACACTAATAAGATCAATCCATAAGGATAAAATATAAAAAAAATTATTTAACAGACCCATAACATTTTATAGTTACCTATAATTTTTTTTTATAACCTTAATTAAGTAAAATTATATTTATTTTAATATTTATAATATCATTTAATCAATTGATTCATTAATTCATTAGTTACTACATCATTATTATGTAATTATTTATAAAAATTATTTCTTCACGAACATTTTAAAAAAACACCTTTGTGTAGAAAAAAATTTTATATTTTAAAATAATATATATATATATCCAATAATATATTCTATTCAATCTCATGGTTAAAATATTGTACTTATTAAAAGTAAGAGTGTGACATTTTTTCACTCTCTTTGATTTTAATAATATCAAAGTCATTTTCATGGATAAGTGTCTAAAAAAATTATTCAATTTAAAAACATAGGTGTTAAGTGTATAATTAAATTAATAAAATAACATTTGAGAAAGTGTTAGGGTAGTTTTCTAATATTCATAATATAATTCTTACCCTTAATTACAAGATTTACCCGTAATTGTGGTAATAAATATTACTAAAATTACTATTCATATTTTACAAAAATAAAACGGACCTAATTAAAAAATTTGGAATTTATGATTCCAAACATGGAATTCATTTTTTGAAATTTAATTCTCATAATTTTCAGAAATTATGAAAAACATCACACACGGGAAGAAACAATGGGTCTTTAAAGTGAAAAAATTCACAAGATTGATCTGTGTTTATATCCAAATTAAATGTAAAATTGATTAAATTTACCTAAAAATGATTAATTTATAATATTATATCTAATCATACATTAAAAAAATAAAATATATAATTTAACATAATTAATTATTTCAATGAAAAAGATGTTTTAAATTAAAATTCAAAATTTTTTATTATTCATAAAAACATGAAACTTATTAGAAAAATACCAAAAACTCGTCCAATGTAAATTTTAATATCTCACTTTGAAATAAGAAGTATATTTTATAAAATATAATTTATAAAAGTATCAAAAACTATATAAAATTAATTACACCATCAAAAGGCAGCAAAACAGCCTTTTTAGAAAAATAATTCTTTTATGAGGAAAATTGGATTTGTTCTTATATCATGCCTAGAAAAAACATAATATGTATGTTAAAAATTATATTTAATATTATATATATATATATATTTCATTAATATAATTCAATAAGAGTTATTTTTTAATATAAAATAAATATTTTCACAGTTTTTGAGAAAAATGATTCCTTTTATTTTAAAAAGGGTTTTACATTTACGTATAATTAATTAGTAAAATAATTATATATACATGTGTAAACCATAATTTCATAATTCATTTAATACTATTCATACCTGAAATTCTTTTGGCTAGTTTATAATTGCCTTGTTTAAATAATTATAATAATAAAATGATGTTTCGTAGAAACTCAGTGTTGTGTGTAAAGAAAGATTATCTGATATTGTGTCTAGAAAATGCTTAACTTGGTGTAGTTTATAAAAGAATACATCAAATAAATTTAATTTATTCCAAAATAATTCATAAAAAATTAGGGTGTTATTTTATACCCCCCTTAAAATGGATTTTTTTCTTTAAAATTCATCATTCTAATACAAACAAATGTGGATACTTATACCTCATTGTATCCTCGAGTAACCACACTGCTTCTTCAAAGTGGTGGTTTGTACACAAAACATTAACTATGTGAGTGGTCTTGTTTTTTAAAACATTATCTCTATGATAAAAAAAAACTCTACCAGCTTCTCTTTATAAGAATGATCATTTTTTATTGGTACGACCTCTGAGTTTAGTACATGTGAAGGACCATATACGTACTTCTTCAAAAGAGGTAGATGGAAAACATCATGAACTTGAGAGATATTTGGTAGAAGCTCCAATTAATAAGCTACCATTCTGATTTAATAAAGAATTTAAAAAGGAAATTTCATCCTTACAATTTGATTTTTTTACTTTTAAAATCAAAGGTGGGTTATTTGAAAATTACTTTGCGGAAAATCCAAATCATAAAAATGAATACTAAAACACCCCTAAAACAAATTTGGAAACTTAAAAGTAACTCAAAGTACCTCATAACTAGGTTTTCATATATAATAACATAGGTGGAAAGTGAAAACATGGAAATATAAGTTAAAACTTAACCATCAAGTTCTGATGGAGAGTGATAGAGAACATGATCAGGAGAAAGTTAACAATCACAAAGATATAACCCAAATAGGCTTGAAAAAAGTCATTGATATCATCAAAGATAGTGGAATAAAATTTTAATTTCATGAATAATTTCCTAATGTTGAATAATTTTCATGAGAACATATACTTACTTGATTTCAACATAATCTCACCCTTTGTTCCTCCTTGATCAATTTACACTTCATCGCTTATTCCAAGAAATTAAGATAAATTTTTCATTCCTGAAGCATTAGAAGATCATGAGATCCATAAATATAATTTTAGTTCATTCCACATGTATTTATCACAAAAAAAAGTTTAGCATAAGTTATCCAATATGAATAAATACACATATGACGAGATAATAATTTAATCACTGAAACACCATCTAAAGTATAATGTAAAACATTCCATAAATGGTCAACCTTATAACCTTTATGGAAGATGAAAGTACAATACTTTATAAATAAGGTCCCAAAATTTATCAAATTTTTTTATCATTTATCCTCTATATATCATAATGTATCTCTTGTTTCTCAAATACCAAATATGTTAATTCCTTCATCATGTACTCTCTTGAAACATGATAATAATCTTAATTACCATAAATACTTATTGAAAACATTCATTCTTTAATGTTTCAATGATTATTGGACATATTCCTAAAGTCAAAAAATGTCCTAAACTCCATCCATGATAACATAAACCACCTTTTCAACAAATCCTTAATCAGTTCCAAGGTAATCAGTAACTTCCAATTTACTTATTCATATCCAACATATATTTTACTAAACATAATTATCTCAATATTAGGAATATATTAATAGATATCTTTCCCTTAACCTTTTGTTTCCCATGAATATCACATTTCCATTAAATCATTATTATAATTATTCAACACCATTAAAAATATCATATTCAATCAATAATGAAAAACTTTATCTTTTAATTCCAAATAATATGCACATAAATCATCCAACTTTATTCTTAGACCATTACTCAGGCTTCATCATGTTATTATTTCCTATAGTATGAAATATGAATCATGTATTAAGGTTTACTGACCTAAATATAATCATGATTCTTATGTTTAATATAAAAAATATTTTTAGAACATCACATACCTTTCACATGTTGTTTCTGGTCTCTTTTTCCCCAACAATATAGCCAATACATGTACCACCTTCCTGATTCTCTTCATAAGACTTCCACTTAGGAAATCAATTTTCTTAATGTCCATACTTTCTGCATCTGACACATTCAATGTTAACCATATTCCATCCAATTACCTCTATTGACTATGACCATAAAGCATAGTGTGAGAAACACTTATCCTGGAAGAAAAAACGTAATCATGAATAATTACTTATATGATTCCTAAATCAGGACACCTACTTTTAAATCTATGACACCATAGTCTTATCCTTATAAAAATTCTTAGACATGTCCTTAGAAATGTAACGCCCCGACCCCAGCTGCCCAGAGTCGGTGCATTATTACATAACATTGGCATGATCATAAGAAAGATCAAATCTCGAAAGACCGATTGGTTTAGTAGCCTTGGAAAATTCCAGATATATTCATAAGTTTTACATTACATTATAAAATGAAAAACTACTACAACAACATAATGTCTCAATAGACCACACTATTATCCCCTCATAAAATCCCTGCAGGTCATTCATAACTTACTTCTTCACATCCTGGGAAAAATAAAACATAGAAAAGGGGTGAGCTCAAATGCCCAGTAAGGATAACAATATAGCGGAAAGAATAAACATTTAAGGCAATGTATAACTAAAACAAAAGCCTTTTAAATATGAACTTTCAACATGGTATGGCATAAATAAAATGAAATAATGCCATTTAATTATTCACATGGATATTCTACTAATCGAATAATCACATGCAAAAATCAATAACCACTTTCATAATGTTGGAATGCATAATGCCAGACTATCATAACCACATAGCCAAGGCCTCGTGCCAAGACTACAAATAAGATTTTGTCAAGGCCTTGTGCCAAGACACTAGTTTGTCTCATGAGACCTACCGATGCATCGAGGAGCTATAGCGGGCTCCACCCGTCACTTATTAAGTCCAATGCATTCCCATATGAAAAGGTTTAAACATAACATAAACATTCGTATTAAAACTAGCATACGAAATGTCAATAATTTCACCATAAACTATGAATGGTATAAAAATAGCACATCCATAGTCAAACATATCACAAAACCTTCAATACAATATAGAAGTTTTGTATCATAATAAATCAACTTCAAATAATCTTAAAATCCATCAAAGGATGTTGACATAGATGAAATCAAAATTCTTTTTAAAGAAATATCTCCTTTTATTTTGAAATCATTTAATATCCATATAAAATAAAACATTTTCTTTGAAAATATTCTTATAAGCTTGTAAGGAAAGCTTTGAAGATTTTATAACGGCGTAAAATAACCGCACCCGCCGTATAAGTTAAAAAAACATTCTTACCTCAATTCTGTCGAAAAGGTTAAAAAGGACCTTGTTTTGAAAACGACGGAAAGATTCCTTTATAAACCTCTTATAAAAGTCAAAAAAGGGTATAAATGACTTTAACCCATATTCTTGTAAATAGTAAAAATGTTTTGAAATACATTTTTAAGGAACATGGATGTGGATGATAAAGAGATCCCAGTAGATTATTACATATAAACAACCTCGGATAATGAAGAGATTGTGAAATAACCCTTACCTTGTACTTTTCCTTGGTTGGGGTAGGTTAAACTCCTGTATAATAGTGAAATAATTGTTAATAAATTATACAAGAATCATATACATTAATATGATATCATATATGATCTTTTAATATTGATTTGATAATAATATCTTAGTATTATCGCTGTTTCAGGTGTGAACTTACTTGTTTGCTTTTGTATGTTTTGTTACGTAAGACATGCTTGTAAAGGATAAGTTGTATATTATTCAAATCCAGAATGGTATCAAGTCCTTAAAAATCATTTTTAAATCATCAAATGATAATTATACTTGAATGGATACGATGGAAAATGAATCTCATCGCATTCGTGGAGACGGTAGTCCGTACGTACGCACGAACGCTACTTCCATTTAATTTTTATTTTAAAAGAATCGAATACAAATGATACATAGGTATATTACTATTCCAGTATAATATAATATTTTATATATGTTACTTAAGTTCATTAACACCATCCTTTATACGTTCCATGTGTGGTATGAACGAGTCATATCATTTTAAGGGGGCGGTAGTCCGCACTTCCTCAAATGAAATTATCGTATGTATATACAACATGAAACGAATAATGGTATGAAATAAAATGGAATTACAGAAGCTTATATATAAAATATATATCATTAACATCATATTTAATTACAGTGCCATCATAATGGCCACCATGAGAGGCGGTAAGATGTATTTGAACAATCATCGTTTCGTGAGGCGTTAGTTTTCCATCCACAGAAACATTATGTTCATCATCCATTAGATGGAGTTGTGTGTATGTGTAGTTTGAATCCTTCTTATAACAACATCCTAGTATATTGAGGATACTGGTGTTGTTACAAAAGAAAGGAAATAAAAAGAGTTTGGGGGTTGAAGAAGAAAAATAAATGAAAATAATTTAAGAGAAATCGTTACCTTTAATTTAGGTAACTCACTTTGGTTGGAACCAAAGGACTTGTTGAAATGCTTTCTGCCTAAGGGGAAGCTTAAAGGAGGAGGATAGGGATGTGGGGAGCTTAGTTGGGCAGAGTTTGGACGATCCAAGTGGCTTGAGAGGTGTGAGGAATGAGTAGAAGTGGTCTCCTTTTATAAGGGGGAGGAGGGGCTCTTTAGGAAAGAGTGAAAGTATTACTTTATAATATAATTATATTCGGTTTATAATGGTCCAAAAATCATTGAGGTCGAAGATAAGATGACTCATATTCTAAATAACATCAACCAATAAGAATTGGACAGGTTTTAGATAATATTTTAATCATTATAATCTTATTTATTTAAATGATTTATTAATGAGGTAAACATTGCATCATTATTGTGTCATTAATAATTTAAATTATTTGATGTCTAAAAATTATAAATAAAATATCATTATGTAGGAAATCTTTTTATCTTTCTAATGAATATTTATAATCGAAAATTCAACATGTATAACCCTATGTAAAAATTGTTCTTCTAAAGGATGTAAGCTTATGCCATTTTTATTTTTATTTTAACTTTATTAATATAATGTGTCCCTACCACATACAAGTGGATCCAATGGGTCCCCAAATTGACCCAAGGATGCCCATGGTCGGGTATGTGTCCACCAATAAGGTTAGGACACGTTTTAGGGTAATTTTGTATTATTATAATATTATTTTTTAACCCTTATTTACCGGATTTACCCTTTAACCATGGTAAATAAAATATTTACCACAGTAACTATTCAAAATGTCTAAAAATAAAAGTTACCTATTTACACAATTTGAACATCCTGATTCCAAATATGGAATCCATTTTCCTAAATTCAAAACACAGAAGTGGCAGAAATTAATTTAAAATTAATTCCTGCTGTCAAAACAAAAAGCGTGTTTTTAAGAGGTAATAACTATCAAAAGATTGACACTTGTTTATGTTCGGTTTAATTGTAAAATTATGTCCAATGACCAACATTATATTAAATGGTAAAAATATATTCTAAATATACTTTAAAACCACTCAAATTCACAATTTATCACTATTAATTATTTTGATTAAAAAAGTTGTTTTTAATTAAAATTTAGTAATTTTCACTATTCATCAAAATATGAAAGTTATCCGAAAAGTACCAAAATTTCACCTTAGGCTAAATTCGATATTCCGAGTCCAAAAATGAAGTCCATTTTCAAATATAAAATATATATAATTTCAAAAATTAGGTATTACTATTCACAACGGCTAGTTTAATTAGTTGTGGTGTGTGTTAGAACTCGAGGTTGCGTACAACACACGCTATCGCATTATTCGAAGGGAAACGTACCGTAGAAGCTTGGGGTGTTACATTCTCCCCTCCTTCAAATAATTGCGTCCTCGCAATTTCTAGGGTATTACTGCATAAAAAGACTCGGGTGGTTCTTCATCATAAGTTCCTCGGGTTCCCACGTTGCCTCTTCCATCTTATGATTCCTCCACAAAACTTTTACCAGACGCGTCGTCCGGTTTCTCAGCACTTGTTCTCTCGTATCAAGAATCTTGACGGGCTCTTCGCAATAAGACAGATCGGGTTCCAGTTCTAATTCCTCATAGGTGAGTACATGCGTTGGGTCAGGCATGTATTTTCTCAACAGAGATACGTGGAACACATCGTGAACTTTGGAGAGACTTGGCGGCATTGCCAATCGGTAAGCTACAGCCCCAATTCGTTCTAGAATTTCGAAAGGTCCGATGTACCTGGGACTCAATTTACCTTTCTTACCAAAACGTATGACTCCCTTCCACGGAGATACCTTCAGGAAAACATGATCACCGACTTGAAATTCCAAATCCTTCCTTCGATTATCGGCATAGCTCTTCTGCCTACTTTGAGCTTCTTTGATGTGATTTTGGATTACTTTCACCTTTTCCACCGTTTCCTCCACCAGTTCTAGGCCTACAAGTTTTCTTTCACCAACGTCATCCCAACAGGTTGGTGTACGACATCTCTTTCCGTATAACGCTTCATATGGTGCCATCTGAATACTCGAATGGAAGCTATTGTTATAGGAAAATTCTACCAGAGGTAAATATTGATCCCACATACCCTGAAAGTCAAGTGAGCAAGATCTCAACATGTCTTCTAAGGTTTGAATAGTCCGTTCTGATTGTCCGTCTGTCTGAGGGTGGTAAGCAGTGCTCAAATGAAGTTCAGTATCCAGGGATTTCTGAAGACTTTTCCAAAATCTTGAAGTAAAACGGGGGTCACGATCAGAAACAATCGATAGGGGTACTCCATGAAGTCTCACAACTTCATTAATATATAGTCTTGCTAGACGTTCCAGGGGTAGATCTTCTCTTATAGCAAGAAAATGTGCAGACTTGGTAAGACGATCAACAATCACCCATATTGCATCATTCCTTCTAGGAGTCTTTGGTATCCCCATGACAAAGTCCATCGTAACATTGTCCCATTTCCACTCTGGTATGGGAAGAGGTTGCATGACTCCTCCAGGCTGTTGCCTTCCAGCTTTCACTTGTTGACAAACCATACATCTTGACACAAAATCAGCAATCTCCCTCTTCATGTTGTCCCACCAAAAATGTTCCTTCAAATCTCTATACATTTTGGTGCTCCCAGGGTGTATAGAGAAATTGGAACTATGAGCATCATCCAGCAATTCCCTTTTTAGATCAGGTATATTGGGAACACAAAGTCTCTTCCCGAATTTCAAAATTCCATCTTCATACACAAAGTCTCTCAATCTCCCATCATTCACAGCTTTAATCTTCTTCTGAAATTCTTCATCATCGTTCTGAGAACTCTTAATCCTTTCTAGTAAAGATGGTTTGGCAACCATTTGAAAAAGCATTGATGTTTCACCTTCCCTGGTTATTCCCATGTCCATCTTCACTAGATCCATGAAAATTGGATCCCTTTCAATTCTCATCATGTTCAGAACTCCATGGTCTTTTCTGCTCAAAGCATCTGCTACTTTGTTTGCTTTCCCCGGGTGGTAGTGTATCGTGCAATCATAATCCTTGAGTAATTCAAGCCATCTCCTTTGCCTCATGTTGAGTTCTTTTTGTGAGAAAATATACTTCAAACTCTTGTGATCAGTATAAATCTCACATTTTTCACCATAGAGGTAGTGCCTCCATATCTTCAAGGCAAATATCACTGCTGCTAACTCGAGATCATGAGTAGGATAGTTTTGTTCATGAATTTTCAACTGTCATGATGCATAGGCAATAACTATATCATTTTGCATAAGGACACAGCCAAGTCCTTTCTTCGATGCATCACTATAAATAACGAACCCATCATTCCCCGATGGTAAAGTCAATATAGGAGCATTGACTAATCTTCTCTTCAGTTCTTCGAAACATTCTTCACACTCTTTTGTCCAAACAAATTTAACCCCTTTACGTGTGAGCTTCGTTAATGGGTTAGCCAATCGGGCAAAATTCTGGACGAAACGTCGATAATAACCTGCCAAACCAATAAAACTACGTACCTCAGTTATACTCGTAGGTTCTGGCCATTCTTGGATTGCTTTGGTCTTAGAAGGATCAACAGAGATTCCATCTTTAGAGACAATATGGCCAAGAAAAGAAATCTCCTGAAGCCAGAATTCACACTTGCTAAACATTCCATATAATTCATGCCTCCTCAGAGTCTTCAAGATAATGCGCAAGTGATTTTCATGATCTTCGTAGGTTTTGGAGTATACCAATATATCATCAATAAATACCACCACAAATTCATCGAGATACTCCTTGAAAACTCTATTCATCAGATCCATGAATACAGATGGTGCATTAGTCAATCCAAACGGCATTACAGTAAACTCGTAATGCCCATACCTGGTTCGAAATGCTGTTTTCGGAATGTCTTCCTTCTTCACACAGAACTGATGGTATCCAGATCGAAGGTCAATCTTTGAAAAGTATTGAGCTCCATGCAGTTGGTCAAATAAATCATCAATACGAGGTAGGGGATACTTGTTCTTTATCGTTATAGCATTGATCTCCCTGTAGTCGATACATAACCTCATAGATCCATCTTTCTTTTTAACAAAAAGAACAGGGGCTCCCCATGGAGAAACACTAGGGCGAATAAATCCTTTATTACTCAATTCCTCTAGTTGTTTCTTTAGTTCGACTAATTCTACAGTGGCCATTCTATAAGGGGTCTTCGATATAGGCCTTGATCCAGGAATCAAATCAATAGAAAACTCAACTTCTCGTTCTGGAGGATGTCCAGGTAAATCTTCCGGAAATACATCTACAAATTCTTTCACAACAGGTACATCCTCTATTTGAACATTCCTTTCCTCACCGATAGTTACTTCATTCTCTTCCTCCCCAATAATTGAATTAAGTTGAGCTACTGGGGGTGGGTCTAAATAAGAATTAGGTGGTGACGATTCTGCTCTAAAAATAAGGTGTTCCTTATCATTATCATCAAGAATCGTAACCTCTTTCTTCTTACAATAAATCTTCGCATCATAGTCCGAAAGCCAGTCCATACCGAGGATTATATCAAACTCAATCATAGGTATGACGATGAGATCAGCAGATAAAGAAAATTTATGTGCTCTAATGGGGACTGATTCACAAAACTTTGTTGCAACGATACTTCCCTTAGGAGTTTTAACTGACAACTCCCTTATTAAATCAAATTGGAAATATCTAATTTTCTTAGCAAACTGGGAAGATATGAAACAATGCGATGATCCAGAATTAAATAATGCATTTACTAAACTTGAGGAAACCATTAAATTACCTGCCACCACGTCTTTCGGAGCTTCTACCTCAGCAGTAGTGATAGCATAAGCCTGGCCTTGATCCCTTGGCCTTTTCTGAGGTAAGTTCTCCTGACGCTTAGGACATGCATTTGCATAATGCCCCATCTCCCTGCAATTGTAGCACTGAACGTTGGTAGCTTCCTTCTTCCCCTTGCAATCATGAGCTTGGTGGCCTTTTTCACCACACTTGTAACAGACTCCCATTCCCTTCAAGCAAGTACCAGGATGTTTCTTCCCGCATTTACCACAAGATGGATATTCAACCTTTCCCTTCTTCCCCTTATTTCCATTCCCAGATTGATCAGCAGGTCTCTTCTTCTCTTGCTTCGCTTTAAAGTCATAAGACTTAGAGAATTCTTTTTCGGTCTTGATAGCACATGAGACAATGTCTTCGTACGATGAAAAGAATTGTGAGACTAATGCTCGATGGAGAAATGGTTTTAACCCATCAAAGAAACGATCAATATTACTTCTTGGGTTGCGAATATAATCTTCAGCATACCTCGCTAACCTTGTAAAGTTAGCCTCATACTTTGTGACATTATCATCCTCCTTTTGTCTCAGACTCAGAAATTGCCTTTCCATATCTGCTCGATGGTCGCGAGGAAAGTATTTTTCTAAAAACAGATCTTTGAACTCCCTCCATTCCATGTTTGATACTTCATCATCTTCCTTCATGTTTTGAATCAATGACCACCATTGATCAGCATCTCCAGTGAGGCGGTAAACTGCCATGGTAAATTTTTCCTTTTCACTACTCCCCAAAGCCTAAAATATTTTATCTAGGGAAAATATCCATTGCTCAGCTACTAAGGGATTTGTACTCCCATTGAACGTTGGTGGTTGTTGTCTCATGAATCGATCTAACATTGATCCTCCACGCTGCGGATCAGGGTGCTCCATACGGGTAAGGTTATTATTCATAACCTGAGTAAGTTGTCCCAGTACGGTGATTAGCTGATCAGCACCAGTTGCATCACCAGCCCCACTATAATTATCTTGAGCAGGAGGGCAATCCCTACATGGAGTGCGTGCATTGATACGGTTTCCATTTCTTCCACTATGCGCCATTTCTAAACAATGGCATAAACTAGATCAGTTTATGAATCAAAATACATAATCCCATACTTATAAAACACTAAACATAAATTGAACTATCTATGGATATAATCCATAATCATAAATATGTTTTCTTTGAGGAAGTATATACTCATAAACCCTTCATAATGATTTGTAAAGAAAGTGAGAGTTATCCTAAGCATATCCCCCGGGAGTGTCATAACCAAGAGTGCAGCAAGGCCCGTTGTCGTGCACCAGTTCCCGTTCGAGTCTAGCTCAAAGCGGTGTTTTCGGGTTTTACCCCTAGGTACATCTGTGCCAGAGCCGCCTCTACCTGCTCGTATCCAGACAGGGATGTATTGCTCGGAAAACTCACAAAGTCTCTACAATACCAAAATTCTAGGAAGTTCTTCTATACTAATCCTCAAATTTCATCTTAGGTCTATGTGCTCTAATCAGAGTTTATCTAAATCTAGCTTCCAAGGTTTGTACTAAACTTCCTCTGATACCAACTGTAACGCCCCGACCCCAGCTGCCCAGAGTCGGTGCATTATTACATAACATTGGCATGATCATAAGAAAGATCAAATCTCGAAAGACCGATTGGTTTAGTAGCCTTGGAAAATGCCAGATATATTCATAAGTTTTACATTACATTATAAAATGAAAAACTACTACAACAACATAATGTCTCAATAGACCACACTATTATCCCCTCATAAAATCCCTGCAGGTCATTCATAACTTACTTCTTCACATCCTGGGAAAAATAAAACATAGAAAAGGGGTGAGCTCAAATGCCCAGTAAGGATAACAATATAGCGGAAAGAATAAACATTTAAGGCAATGTATAACTAAAACAAAAGCCTTTTAAATATGAACTTTCAACATGGTATGGCATAAATAAAATGAAATAATGCCATTTAATTATTCACATGGATATTCTACTAATCGAATAATCACATGCAAAAATCAATAACCACTTTCATAATGTTGGAATGCATAATGCCAGACTATCATAACCACATAGCCAAGGCCTCGTGCCAAGACTACAAATAAGATTTTGTCAAGGCCTTGTGCCAAGACACTAGTTTGTCTCATGAGACCTACCGATGCATCGAGGAGCTATAGCGGGCTCCACCCGTCACTTATTAAGTCCAATGCATTCCCATATGAAAAGGTTTAAACATAACATAAACATTCGTATTAAAACTAGCATACGAAATGTCAATAATTTCACCATAAACTATGAATGGTATAAAAATAGCACATCCATAGTCAAACATATCACAAAACCTTCAATACAATATAGAAGTTTTGTATCATAATAAATCAACTTCAAATAATCTTAAAATCCATCAAAGGATGTTGACATAGATGAAATCAAAATTCTTTTTAAAGAAATATCTCCTTTTATTTTGAAATCATTTAATATCCATATAAAATAAAACATTTTCTTTGAAAATATTCTTATAAGCTTGTAAGGAAAGCTTTGAAGATTTTATAACGGCGTAAAATAACCGCACCCGCCGTATAAGTTAAAAAAAACATTCTTACCTCAATTCTGTCGAAAAGGTTAAAAAGGACCTTGTTTTGAAAACGACGGAAAGATTCCTTTATAAACCTCTTATAAAAGTCAAAAAAGGGTATAAATGACTTTAACCCATATTCTTGTAAATAGTAAAAATGTTTTGAAATACATTTTTAAGGAACATGGATGTGGATGATAAAGAGATCCCAGTAGATTATTACATATAAACAACCTCGGATAATGAAGAGATTGTGAAATAACCCTTACCTTGTACTTTTCCTTGGTTGGGGTAGGTTAACCTCCTGTATAATAGTGAAATAATTGTTACTAAATTATACAAGAATCATATACATTAATATGATATCATATATGATCTTTTAATATTGATTTGATAATAATATCTTAGTATTATCGCTGTTTCGGGTGTGAACTTACTTGTTTGCTTTTGTATGTTTTGTTACGTAAGACATGTTTGTAAAGGATAAGTTGTATATTATTCAAATCCAGAATGGTATCAAGTCCTTAAAAATCATTTTTAAATCATCAAATGATAATTATACTTGAATGGATACGATGGAAAATGAATCTCATCGCGTTCGTGGAGACGGTAGTCCGTACGTACGCACGAACGCTACTTCCATTTAATTTTTATTTTAAAAGAATCGAATACAAATGATACATAGGTATATTACTATTCCAGTATAATATAATATTTTATATATGTTACTTAAGTTCATTAACACCATCCTTTATACGTTCCATGTGTGGTATGAACGAGTCATATCATTTTAAGGGGGCGGTAGTCCGCACTTCCTCAAATGAAATTATCATATGTATATACAACATGAAACGAATAATGGTATGAAATAAAATGGAATTACAGAAGCTTATATATAAAATATATATCATTAACATCATATTTAATTACAGTGCCATCATAATGGCCACCATGAGAGGCGGTAAGATGTATTTGAACAATCATCGTTTCGTGAGGCGTTAGTTTGCCATCCACAGAAACATTATGTTCATCATCCATTAGATGGAGTTGTGTGTATGTGTAGTTTGAATCCTTCTTATAACAACATCCTAGTATATTGAGGATACTGGTGTTGTTACAAAAGAAAGGAAATAAAAAGAGTTTGGGGGTTGAAGAAGCAAAATAAATGAAAATAATTTAAGAGAAATCGTTACCTGTAATTTAGGTAACTCACTTTGGTTGGAACCAAAGGACTTGTTGAAATGCTTTCTGCCTAAGGGGAAGCTTCAAGGAGGAGGAGAGGGATGTGGGGAGCTTAGTTGGGCAGAGTTTGGACGAGCCAAGTGGCTTGAGAGGTGTGAGGAATGAGTAGAAGTGGTCTCCTTTTATAAGGGGGAGGAGGGGCTCTTTAGGAAAGAGTGAAAGTATTACTTTATAATATAATTATATTCGGTTTATAATGGTCCAAAAATCATTGAGGTCGAAGATAAGATGACTCATATTCTAAATAACATCAACCAATAAGAATTGGACAGGTTTTAGATAATAGTTTAATCATTATAATCTTATTTATTTAAATGATTTATTAATGAGGTAAACATTGCATCATTATTGTGTCATTAATAATTTCAATTATTTGATGTCTAAAAATTATAAATAAAATATCATTATGTAGGAAATATTTTTAGATTTCTAATGAATATTTATAATCGAAAATTAAACATGTATAACCCTATGTAAAAATTGTTCTTCTAAAAGATGTAAGCTTATGCCATTTTTATTTTTATTTTAACTTTATTAATATAATGTGTCCCTACCACATACAAGTGGATCCAAGGGGTCCCCAAATTGACCCAAGGATGCCCATGGTCGGGTATGTGTCCACCAATAAGGTTAGGACACGTTTTAGGGTAATTTTTTATTATTATAATATTATTTTTTAACCCTTATTTACCGGATTTACCCTTTAACCATGGTAAATAAAATATTTACCACAGTAACTATTCAAAATGTCTAAAAATAAAAGTTACCTATTTACACAATTTGAACATCCTGATTCCAAATATGGAATCCAT
This sequence comes from Viscum album, assembly GCA_963277665.1. NCBI lineage: Eukaryota > Viridiplantae > Streptophyta > Magnoliopsida > Santalales > Viscaceae > Viscum > Viscum album. Next base: position 1,517,919,641 of record OY728141.1, on the reverse strand, counting down.
TTTCCTAAATTCAAAACACAGAAGTGGCAGAAATTAATTTAAAATTAATTCCCGCTGTCAAAACAAAAAGCGTGTTTTTAAGAGGTAATAACTATCAAAAGATTGACACTTGTTTATGTTCGGTTTAATTGTAAAATTATGTCCAATGACCAAAATTATATTAAATGGTAAAAATATATTCTAAATATACTTTAAAACCACTCAAATTCACAATTTATCACTATTAATTATTTTGATTAAAAAAGTTGTTTTTAATTAAAATTTAGTAATTTTCACTATTCATCAAAATATGAAAGTTATCCGAAAAGTACCAAAATTTCATCTTAGGCTAAATTCGATATTCCGAGTCCAAAAATGAAGTCCATTTTCAAATATAAAATATATATAATTTCAAAAAGTAGGTATTACTATTCACAACGGCTAGTTTAATTAGTTGTGGTGTGTGTTAGAACTCGAGGTTGCGTACAACACACGCTATCGCATTATTCGAAGGGAAACGTACCGTAGAAGCTTGGGGTGTTACAAGAAATATATCTAGGGATCACACAAAGTTTTTCTCATCTGAGTTTCCAAAGGTTGACTAAACGTTTTCTCTAATACCAACTATAACAATCCCGGGATTTCATATATGGATGTTACATAATTTTTTCAGAATACACATACACATTCCCAAAGACCGTATTAGTTTAGTTCCTTTGAAAACTTGAAATCATAAAAAACTGGTTCATAATACATCTACATCTTTTTCTACCTTTTATTCATATCTAGAACCCCTTTTGGCATATCATACATAAAACAATTCTTCATATCCTTGGGAAAAGTAACATAAGAAAAGGGTGATCTCAAATGCTCAGCAAGGGTAAATAATGAAGACATGTAACTAAAAACATGAGTATAAAGGGTATGATAATGTGATTATAACATTTGAAGATATTTATCTAAAATTAAAATCTCATAAACATTTATCATGGAATAAGTATTTCTAGCTCATAAGACATGAATCATAAGGGAATCAAAGAATAGAATTCATGAGATCATAACATTGACGTAAGACATGAAAATTATGGCATACACATAAACTTTTAAATTTGTGAACATGTATAAATGGTAAAAAATTTACTCATTAAATTAATGACATGAAAGTAGGCCCTTGTATTTACATATATACATGAAAACTATGTCCAAGCATAAAATTATGGACATAAAAAACCGGTCAACACATAGAATTATGAACATAAAATCAGGTCCAAGAATAACATATATACCTAATGAGTTATCCATATTTACCCAATTTGTTAGAGGGAGATATATGTCCCACCTATCACATAATTAAAATGAAATATGTATGTTCGATGATAACATAAATCATATTAGAACCCATAAAAATTAATGAGTTTCATAAATGTTTCATCATAACATAACTCATAGAAAAGAACCATAATTCATAAACATAAATCCATCATAAAAATAAAATATTCAGATAATGAATAAGTATAGTACCATTGGATCATATCCCCATAAAAACACAAGTAACATCAAAAAAATTATCTTAGATGGAAAATAATTTTGAGATATCACTTGAAATAATTATTGAGTAAAATATCCGTTTTTTCGAAAACAACTATTATTAAAATGACAAACGATTATAAAAGAAAACATCTTCTTTGAAAAAAAACCATGTTAACTTGTAATGGAGGATTCGAGGAATTAATAAATCATGAAAGTGGAAAAATATTTTCTTGCATTATAAGTAAAAACTTCATTCATACTTTTTCCAGAAAATTAAAAAAGCACCATGTTTGAAAATGAAAAAAAGATTCCTTTCAAACCATTTAGTAAAAATTCAAACATGGGTAAAAATGAATTTTAACAATTATAGGAGAATATTAAAAAAATTGGAATTTTTTTTTAAGAAAAATGGACATGGAAGATAAATATTCTCAAGTATATGGTTACATATAAAAAATCCCGAATAATAATGAGATTCTAATATTAACCCTTAACAATTTATAATCAGTAGAATCATATACCCATGAAAGAATGAAAATTATATGGATATTAAAATACCATAATATTCAGAATAATAATAATTATATAAATTCATGGGAATTATATATACCACACCAAATAAACAATTAGTGTATAAGGCATGTGTCCCATGAAAATAAAAGTGAGACAAAAATCACTTACCTTATGTCTTGACTCTCATCATACTCATAAAATTTATTGTATAATAAATATAAGTTTATTATAAATATATTATAGAACCGTATTATTATATATAATACAATATATTATTTTTTTATGACTTTATATTACTCATTTATTAACATATCAACGTTAATGTTATGATTTATGTAATCCTTTTTATTTTTCATGTGTGTTTTGATTTTTTAATATTTTCATTCCACTTAATTATATCATGATTTATTATATAAAGAATGATAAAAATGATGTAAATATCATATATTTTTATTATATATTTATTATATATTTATTTATAATAATCTATAAAATATGGAACTAGAAAATAAAATACATCGTTCATGGAGACGGTAGGTCGTACGTCTGCATGAATGTTGTTTCCATTTTCTTATCATATTAAAAGAAAGAATGTAAATAACATATATATATATATATATATATAATATCATTACAATATAATTATTATGGCATATATATCATATAAATTCACTAACCCCATTCTTAATACATTCCATTTAATGTTCAAATGAATCACATCACTTTGAGGAGGCGGTAGTCCACATATCCAAAAACGAAGTTATCGTATTTACAGAAAATGGAATGATTAATGGTTTGAGTTATATAATAATTGAATAATCATAAATACATCATAAATATCATATATATAATATAAAAACAATAATTCCTTCATCATTAATAACCTTGAAATATGGAAATTGAAGAACAAAAGATATCGGTTCGTAAAGTGGTAGTCCACCGTACACACAAATGATGATTGAATATCCCATTTGATGAAAGCATGAGGGAGTTTAGGTAAAAAACATAATATAAAAAAATTTAAATATATTTAGGATACTCAGGTTATTATATAAACATGAAATAAAAATAATTGAATAGGTTTTTGGAATCAATAAAACAAAAATAATTTGTTGATGAACGTTACCTCTTCTTTGGGTACCTTCTATTGATTTTCACAGAAGGCCTTCTTTGGTTGGATTTATACCCAAATTAAGGATTATATGATTAATGGAGAGAATTTTTGAGTATATTTGGATATATTATGTCTGAACCAAATAGGTTATGAAGTGTAAATAAAATATAATAAGTGGTTCCCTTTTATAAGAGAGGGAGGGAAACATTTTGGATTTCTCGATATATTAATATATATAAATTAAATATCATTCCAAATACCTAAAAATTTAAATTAATTAGAAGATAAGTTTTCATAGGGTAATAACACCATCAGCTGATATATTTAAGATATGTTTTGTTGTAATTTTAAACCTTGTATTTTTTATTAACCCTTATTTAACATATTTTAATTTTAACTATGTTAAAAAATTTATTTATTAAAAGGTGAATATTTTTACTTATAAGGTCTAAATTGACCCATAAATGGAATATTTATTATATTTTAGACCATATATAATACCATTTTTCCTTATTTATTATTTTTATTTTTTTTAACAAAATTTAATAAAATATTTTTTTCATAAAATGTCATTAGTGTCAATTATGGCACTATTCAATACATTGACTTTATGAAAATAACTCCATTGAGATAAATTTGAAAAAAAAATAACTTATTACACCTATAAAATGTCATATTTTCCTATAAATTCGTGGATAACCTCAATTAAGTCAAATTATATTTCTTTTAATATTTATAATATCATTTAATTGATTGTTTCATTAATTGATTAATTACTGCATCATTAATGTGTAATTATTTTTGAAAACTATTTCATAAATAAAATTTAAAAATAAAATAAAATTTTATAGATAAACCTTTTATATTTCATAATAATATATGTAGTTTAGAATATCTTCTATTTAACCAGATATCAAAAATATTAGACTTATTAAACGTAAGAGTGTGACATTTTTTCACTCTCTTTGATTTTAAAAATATCCAAATCATTTTCATGGAAATGTGTCCATTAAATTATTAAATATATAAAATTAAGTTTTTAGGGTCTTATTAACTTCACACAATAACATTTTGGTGAGTATTATGGTACTTTTATAATATTTATAATATATGTTTTACCCTTAATTACAGATTCTCCCTTAATCATGGAAATAAAAATCAATAAAATTACTATTCATAAAGTAAAAAAAATAAAATAGAACTAATAAATAAATCTAGAACTTATGATTAAAAATATGGAATCAATTTTCTCAAATTCAATTCACATAATTTGATGAAATTTATTAAAAACTAATCCCAAAGACAGGACAAAACAACGAGTCTTTAAAGTGAAAATGGTCAAAAGAATGATATGTTTTTATATCTGAATTCAATGTAAAAAATGATTCTAATGACCTAAATTGGATTAAATGATAAAAATTGATATAATTATACTTTAAAACTAATCATAAATTTAATTTTAAATTATAAATTATTTCAATGAAAAAGCTGTTTTAAATTAAAATCTAGTATTTTCCAATATTCATCAAAACCTGAAACTTATCAAAAAAATACCAAAAACTAAACCAAAGTAGATTTTTATATCCTTATTTCAAAAAAAAAGTTTATTTTATAAAATACAATTTATAAAATTATCCAAAATTTGATTTAATACAAGTACGTCATCAAAAGGTGAAAAATATCCTTTTTAGAGAAATTATTCTTTTAAGAGAAAATATAGATTTGTTTTATATAATTTTTAGAAAACACATAACATGTATGTTAAACATTAGATTTAATATTATATATATATATATCATTAAAATAATCAAATAAGAGTGGTCTTTTATATAAAATACACTTTGCATAATTTTTTAGACAAACATTTCTTTTTATTTTAAAAAGGATTTTGAATTAATTTTTATTTAATTGCTCAAAGAATCATATATACATGTGTAAACCAAAATTGAATAATTTTTTTAATCATGTTCATACCTTCCATTCTAATTGATAGATTATAATTTTCTTTTGTAAATAATTATAATAATAAAATGATGTTTTTTAGAAAATCAGTGTTGCATGTAAAAAAAAGATAAGTCGGTATTGTGTGTAGTGAAAGATTCAATTGTTGTAGCATATAACACAATACATAAAAAATTAATTTATTTGAAAAAAATCATAAAAACATTAGGTGTTACAATGTGGATTTATTTTTGGTACTCATCATGTTCCCCATACCTGATTCATGTTCATCCAGGTGGTACACTGGGTGTATACTTAGCTTATATGGTCATGCGGCCCACCCAGGATTCTCAAGGTGTATACTCCTTTTTTATGCTAAGAAGGTCATATAGGGTCACACAACATTTGGGATCATCCACACATTTATTTGATATTTTTCTCCGAACGAAACCCTATGGAAGCATCAATGGGACATGTTGTGTTTGTTCTTCCAAACTACACATCATGTAGTCAAGAATTTTCTAAAATTATTCTTCCTTTGCATAGTTGCTAATGATTTCTCCATGAATATCACCATGAAAATAACAAACCACATTTAAATTCATTAAAACTCAATTGAATGCCATATTATAGCCACCGTTCTTCGAGAAATGAAGTCATGTTGACTCTCTTGTTTTTAACACACACTGGCTGAAGAAGCATCCATTCCCAATCTCATCCAACTCTGGAAAATAATTGTCATTCATCAATACTCCCACAATCATCATCATCATTAAAATGGTCAAACCAGTCATTAAAAATTTAGTATTCGAATATGATTCGAATAAGATTTGTGGTTGGTTTTTCAGCAAGTTATAGGACAATAATGATGGAAAATAATGGGGGGAAGACCATAAAACACCAAAGTGAAAGATCAGTGATGGTTATAAGCACTCCATTCATCGATCATAGGTTATTAAATCAGTGATAAATGATATCAAACAATCATTCCAATAATGATAAATATCTATTTCAAATATCAGATAAAATTCATAAATTAATGGGTATTGAGGATGGTTGATTCCTTATTATATTGTTAGGAAATGATCCGTAAACACAAGGATATCAAAAGTAGGGAATAAGTGCTCAAAAAAATACATACCTCAATATTTTATTAATTGGTGAAAAATAATAAAATAATATTTATGTCACTAGTGAAGTTTATTTTTTTCTACCACTGATACATGAACCCATCTCATTCATTATCAAAGATTCTCCCACAATGATGCTCTCCTTTACTCCCTATCAATTAATAGAGATATACTGATAACCATGGAGAACTGTAGTAATATAGAATATAAAGATAACTTCTAGTTTTAGAGAATAAATTAGATAATTAAATTAATTAATTATTTAAATTAAGTCAATTACTTTATTATTCTTCTTTGACTGCACACTGACCAGAGGTCCAATGTGAATGAACTTTTGGTCATGCTTAGGGTAAAACATGTATTCCAGGTTCAATAAAGGCCTCAGTTTCTCTAAATGAGACTCCATTCAAGAGACAATCCATTATTTACATGATTATGTGTGTGTGTGTGATAATATATTAAATATTTTTAATATATCAACATAGAAGTTATACAATGCCTAAAATTCCACACTAAATCCAAAAAATAGCTTTGAAAATATTATTTGAAATTTTCAAAGGGTCTAGTCACAGAAAGTGAATACATTACAATTTATTAATAAATATTTCATAATACAAAATTTAAATCTTAAAATACATTTAAAATTTTATATCATGCCTTATCAATTAGAAATATTGTTTATTTAGAAGTCATAAGGGTAATTTCTAAAAAAAATTAAATTGATAAATGAGGTCAAAAATATAAAAGAGTTATAATTAATTATTAATTGTTCATATTTATTTGTGTTGATTTTTTAAAATTAAAATCATTATTTGAAGAAATTGGTTAAACCACATTAAATGGAGTTTGAAGGATTTATTTAATCAAGTTTTAAATATTTATAAGTGTGTGACATTTAGATTATGAAAATAGTTTATATAATATAATTGAAATTTATAATATTATATTTCATTTATTATAATATATTCAAGAAAATTTAATATAATTAATGATATGAAATAGTTTATATTAATTAATGAATATAAATTTTTTATATTTATTTAATTATGTATTGTACATAATGAATTGGAAAATTATAAATTGTTTATAATTTCTTTATTTATAAATTTTTCATGAATTGTTATATCATGTATAAAATGTGAATTCTAAATTTATTCAAAAAAATCATCTATTTTATTCATAGATGTAATTTTATATTTTCAATTTTATTATTATGAGTTTTTTTATATTATTTATTTTAAAGTGTTAAACTACTTCCATATATTATCATACATGCATCTAAGAAGTTACATACTAAGTATGATATAAGATTTAGTTTTCTTCTACCTTGACATTGGCTTGTAATGAGTTAGGAGTTTTAATTAAGTAGTTAATTATTATTTACACATGGTAGGTATTAGATTTATATTGGAATTGATAATTATCTTTAGTAAATTATCCCTAGTTTGAGTGACTTTTGGTTAGACTTTTCACTAGCATAGAGGCATGTTCCTGGTTCTGGAATAGTGGGGGTTAAATATTAATGGCTTCATGCTTACTCATATGGGGATTTTTTTTAATTCATATAAATATAATAATTCATATTAAATAGCTACCTAAACCTTTTTCATAGGATAATTTTTTATATTTATGAATATAGTCATCTTTTAACATTGGTTAGTAACACAATTCGTGAGTTATGTGAAGATTTACACATAAATATTGTTTGAAAATATTTATTTAGTGGAAAGAATATGATTCCAAACTAAATCATTGGAAGTATGAAACTATAAATTGAATAACATGAGATAATATGGTGTGATTAAAACCCCTTCAAAATATTAGGTGTTATATTACTTCTAAATTGACACTTTCCAAGACCTCGATCATCCAACCGGGTAGGTCAAGTTAAAGTTGGGTTCCCCTGGATTATACTATATAAGTAAATAAAGTATTGTGTGAACCTAATAGGATTTGGTTATTTTTATTTGTTCTTAATTTTTATTACACTTAGCTGAGACACCCTAATATAATTAGGCTACCAGAGGAATACAGTTGGGTTTATCCACTTGATGGATTGGAAAATGATATTTATGATCTACTATCCAAGAATCATATATGATATGATTGAGATTATTCCCTTCATAAATAGATATTTAATGGGATAAATTATACAATTAATCTAAACATAGTGAAATTTGGATCTTTTCCCACTACTAGATATGATTGACATAAATGGGTTCAAAATTTTAGTGGGATAATATTTAACAAAAGTCTTTATTAGATGTTGGTAAAACATGTAAATTATGTGATAGAATCATTTATTACTGATAACAATAGTCTTTATTATTAAAATTAAATTTGATATTAATCCTATATAAATTATAATCATAATGTATTCAACTCCAAATATTGGTAATTTATGAAAATATATATGTAAAAAATACTCTTTGTGTTAGATTAACCCCTTCCCGAGTAAACAACTGTTAAAGTAGTTAAATAAATAAATCTAGATGACTATGAGAATAATAGAATGATTCAATCAAGTATTAAAAATCATTTAATATAAAATAACATGTCGAATTTTAGTCTCCACTCATATACTCAATATGATTGGGTATATCAATTACTTGGTCAGATTAAAGTTTTATTTATGGCTTATTCTATTTCAAAAATATTCTTATCATCTGTGTAAATATTCTAAAAATATTAATAAATTTCATAAATTTTTAACCAATTTTTTTCAAAGTCTTTAGGATATATTAATGGTTCATATGATTTCTATATTTTGGTGATTTGTTGGAAGTACGAGTGGGTAAAAGTTCAAACTGGGAGAATAAAAGTTAGTTGGAAAATTCAATAATATTTATTCGAGTAGCTAGTCTAGGTCATTGAAACCTAAAGGTAAAACAAGGAAGGAATGATTAATGGTTCCAGGGGATATAATTTTTTGGGATGCCTTAAGGGGTTTTTTAAACTCCATGGATTGTCTATTCCAGATATCATTGTTATAGAAATCTATTAATTTATTTTAAATGGTATTTGGAACTAACTGTATGTTTCACAAGTGTTTTAAATATATAAGAGTTCAACATAATTATATTGGTTGATAGAGATTATATTTTTCATTCAAGTGATGAAGAAAATAGGTTTTACATTAAATATATGAACATAAATAGGTTTATCCTAGCCGGATGGATATAAGTAAAGGATGTGTATAGTTATCTCATTTCACTTTTATAATAATATGACTTTTTTATTATAAAATATTTCTTGTTAATAATGTGATATACTAAATTAAATACACGTGGATAATGATTCATCATATTCTATAACATGTTTTAAAATGGATATAAGAAAAAATTATTTTATCTTGGATAAAATGATTTTTCCAGATTTTTTTAAAATATAATAGATTCCACCACCATTAGTAGAATATTTTTAATAATGATATTATTTTAAATAAAATACTATAAAAACATAAAATAATCTATAATATATGGAAAATATATGTTATTTGTTAAATACTCATACTAAAAGGGAAAAATTATTTCATAATAGAAAGGAGTGTTCCAATCTTAGCAAGATGTTCTGAAAAGAATATAGTATCTAAGAGGCTATTGGGAGTGTGTATGGACTTAGATAAGTTTAAATTTAATAACTAAGATATTATTCTATTAAAAATTAAAAGTTATTTTATATTAATATCATAAATAAATTGTGGTATGGCGGTAAAGATAAATGAAAATAATATATTTAGTTATTGTAACAAAGTAAATTTCAATTTATCCTAAAGGAGTTTAGGATGTGTTAGTATGTGATAATGTAAATAGTTACATTAGTTTCCAAAATATTTTAAGTTATTTTTTATGTAATGGATTAAAATAATAATGGAGATGTACTCCAAAAACGTTTTGAGTAGAAAACAGAAATTGACAACATAACAATTGATATTATGGTGTTAAGGAGTTTGAATGTGTTCAAGGCCTTGAACATTAGGAATGTGATTCCAAAGTCTCATCATTATTCAAACTGGATTACTTCATAGATGTTACTCAATAAATATTTGATCAGGAAGGTTTTTCTATCAAAGAGTTATATATATATGTGGTGGTAATTAGATATAAATGTAAAAAATTAACAAATCCCCTAAAATTACAACAAACATTAGGATGATCTAGTATTCTATCATTTACTAAATGTTATGTAGCTTCTTATGTATAGTTATATTATGTATTCTTAAATAAGTTTAAATTTTTTTAAAAAGTATCATGTTATACAAATGGAAATGTCTACATTATTATTCTTTCACATTGGTTGTGTATACATATACACTAATATATATATCATAAAGTGAAAAAGATAATTCACCTCTCAAAGTATAAATTTGAGTTATCTCTAACTAATTTTCATAATGGAGTATTATAGTTTATGAAAAAATGTTAATGTTGGAATTAGTATGATTATTTTATCAAGATAAGAAATATGATAATGAGGAATAAAAATTTTTTTGTGTGCTAGATGGGCCGTGAAGTATACCACTTGATGTGGCATACACTATTTACATGGTATACTAGGGATGCATGGATCATATTTGGATTCCCCACTACCTAAGGTTGGAAAGATACCTAGCATGATAACCTTCATACTTTGATACCTTTATTACATTAGTCTTGATTATTATCTAACCAGGGGTAGTTTGGTATGTTGATAATCATTTCATTGATTGGAGCACAACCAAGATGGGATTTGTACTCTAATAAAATCAATATGACAAATGGGACCTTGATTGAGATAGACTTAGAATTGTAAAACTATTACTAGATATTATATATGATGTGATTAGTTATTTGTATAAGGTACATGTGAATTGATCATCTATAATGGTGAATGAAACATGATGTATTCATAAAACTTGATATTTTATAATTAGACAATCAGGAATATTTTAATATGTTATATGGGATTGAAATAATCCTTGTCCCGTCGTAACTAAATTTCTTGGAAAAGGGGATCATAAGAGAATTCATGATTTAATATGATGTAGCTAGCGGACATAGGTATAAAAATACATAATGAAGATCATATCAGATCCATTTATATCATGAGTAGAATTGATTCTTTAATAGAGGTATCTCTTTACTTATATTTATAGATCTGGGGATTAATATTTGTTTTCAACACCACAAAGGATCATGGTGTGACACTTTTTGGTTGACATAATGAGGATTATGTTTTACTCAGAAAGATTCTCTAAAATTATTTTAGAGTTTATCCAAAAGGATTTTTTTGGATGCATGTTCACAATGTATTGAACATGATGTAGTACATGGTAAAGTTAATGATATCTTTCCAAAATTTCATTGGTATATATCCAATAGTAGTTTTGGATATGCTATTAAATTTTTTTATAAGATATATTTTAAAGTGAAAGGGTATAAACACTACATGATAATTTATGGTTAGTAGGGTGTTTTTACAATTAATAATAGTTAAAACCACTAATAAACCATTTCATGTCACTTTTATACCATCGTCTCTACGTTACATGTCAACAATTGTTTCCTGATATTTTTTCTTTTTTTTCTAGAAAAAAATAATCCGGTATGGTTTTCTAGATTAGTGGCGGTTTATAAATCCACCACTAAAGTTGTCCAGTGTACCATATTTAGTAGAAGTTATGTAAAATACCACTAAATAAGGTACATTTATAAAATTTCATACCATATTTAGTGGTAGTTTTAACCAATGTAAAATGTGGTATATAAAGAAAAAAATCAAATTCTCAAGAAACCCTAATACACTCCACTAATAAAAAAATAAAAAACAGATTATCTTGCTAATATAACATAATTGTAAAATAATTTATTAATGAAACTACACAAGAAAATTTATATAACATTACTATATAATATTTAAATTAAAATAACATTACTTTAATCAGTAAAACAAAAATTTAGTGTTTTTCACAAACTTCACTCCCCCTCAACTTCACTCTCTCTAGATATGTCATGCTGGTCATCCCCTCCTTACACACTTCCTACCTTAGTGCCTTTATTTATAATAGTAAAATTTACATTAGAAGAAAACATATTAAAAAATTATTAATCATTTATAAGTAATATAATCCCAAAAATTATATACCCTAAAAATATTAAACATAAATAAATAATTGGGCACTAAAACCATGAGTGTTTTTAAAAATTTAAAAAAATTTAATTTATATGTTCACTTAATTTTATTTTTATGTCATTTGATTCTATTCATGTTCAAATTACTCAAAGTATTCTCTCTTTAAATAATTATAAAATTTTAAGATTGTTATCCCTCCATTTGAGATCAAAATATTGGTAAAACCTTGGGTATGTGATCTCATCTTACTCTAATTCCTCTCTTAACACATATTTATTCTTATAAGGATTGATAACCTAATATTTTTTGGGTTTTATAAATTACAGTTGCTAACAATTTAGGGATTTTAGTTTTTTGTTTGTGTAAATATTCTTAGGAGTCTCAATACTCTCTAGGTTTCTGGTTCTCACTCCATTGGTTGGTTAATTTTAGGTTTTTCTATATATTTTTAATTTATACTCGATAAACATTTTTTATTAACTATATTTCCAAAAATAGTCTGATTTAGATTTTTATTAAATGATTAAAGAGTTGGTTAGGTGTTATGTGTTGAAAATATTGATTTCTTTTCCTATTAATATAAATATTATGTCTCCACTATTTATGTTTTATTTCTTTATGTGCTATAAATGTTTAAATTTAAATTATACATTTTGGATAAATAGGGAGAAACTCATATTTAGATATTATGAAAAGTTTGGTTAAAACATTATATTTTAAAGTGACATTCATTTTAGTTAAAAAAATTATCAAGGGATTAAGGAAATAATTGAGAGAATATTGAATGTAATTACGCATACCAATTCTAACTAAACCAAACAAAATCAACTTAATATGAACTAAATCAAACCAAATATAATGGATCAAGTATGATTAGAGAGTATATTGATTATACTACCTTGGAAGTCTTAGAATGCCTCATAAATGAAAATGATATACATTTAATCCTTTATGGGGGTAAATATATGTTAAATATTTATTTTAACACCCAAATATATTATAAATAAATTTAATTTCATTAATACCTTGATTTATGTGCAACACTCTATATAGGTGAACCATGATATACTTTTATTATTTAATATAACAGTAATCTCTTAGTTGTCTTGATAGATGGTATGAATATGAATAAATAATTTATGGGAAATTTATTCATTAAACATGTATTAAATTAATTCATTTGTTATAAATTTATTAGAAATAAAAATTAAAATCATTTAAAACCAAAAGAGGTGTTTTTTTAAAAAACAATTTTTATGCATGTGTTTTTATCTTAGTGTGTCAAATTTATCAATATTATTGAATGATTTTAATGAAATTTATATATTTTATATTCAATAAAAAAATTAACATTCATCTTATGTTTTTTATAAGCATTATATAAAAATATATAACCATTTTTATGCTTAATAATGTATTTTTATAAAAATCAGTTTTAATCACAATTTTCATGCTTACTTTAAAATGAATTTATGACACTTATATAAATTGATTCATGAAAAATGGATATCATATTTTTAATCAAGAGCATAAAATTTGGTAAATATTTCCCTTTTATTTTTTGTCATTGTAATTAGTAATATCGGAAAATATTTTTTTACCTCAGTAAGGGTAAAACGAGTAAAAAAGGGTTAAAACTTTCGATTAAGGCTTTAAAATTATTCTAAAATTAGAAATTAACCTATTGGATGAAAGAATTTAGGCTGTTTACATCCAATTCTAGAATATATGTCCATTTTTTGCAATATTTCTCTGATTATGACCATTATATTAATTTAAAAAAAAGAATAAATACAAAATGTTGCTCTCTTGACTATAATATCAATAATTTTTTTAAAAAATTATAAAAAGAGGATATGATAGGTTATATATATTTATTTAAAATATATATTAAATTTTTATAATATTTTTTTGTAATTAAATAATTACCTTAAATTCTTATGCAACAACGATAAGTTATTTATTCTATTAATTGAAAAATAAAATAAATGATTTTAAAAATATTAAAAGTAATAAAATTTGATGAATAACTCTGTTATAATAATTTTATAGATTAATATAACATATTATATATGTTTTAAAGTTTTATATTCTAATTCCATTGTTTTCATGTTGTCTTTAAATTCAACTTAAATTAATAGCGTCACAAATGAGATTAATGATATTTTATGTTAAATAATATATTATTAAATTATTTAAAAATAATAAAAATATTGAAAGAGAAAGTGTAGGATTTTGAATGGTCTAAAATTTCATCCCTTTACCATTTATGATCTAATTTTTACCTTATAAGTAAATTTATATCCCTTTAATGTTAAAAAATTCATTACCACATTTACGATTAAAATTGGTCAACCAAGGGGTTAAACAAAAAATAAGGTTTTAAATGACACTAAAACATTTCTAAATTTCATTGGATGAAATATTTCAACCTTATACCATTTTATTTTTAATATATGGAAATTTTTAATCACATTTATTTAGAATTACTTACTTATATTTTTATTTTTTTTGTAATTCGAAGTGTTTCATTTTCCTCCATTATAAAAGGACACACCTTTTATATTTTATTTACACCATGTTGAGCCATATAGATCAACCAAAAACTACCAAATTACCTTATATACATCTCTATACATATATTAGAGGTTTTGGTATTATTAAAAGATCATTCCAAGTTTCCTTAATAAAGGATCTAATGGGCGTCTCTTGAAGAAGAGTTAATCACCTTACGTGACATTTTTCCAATTATTTCTTATTCTAAATCATCTAAATCTATGGTATTCATTATAAAATAATAAATTAAGTTTCTTAAATATAATAAAATTTAATTATGATTATAGAACCTTCAATATAGACAATTATTCAATCAAATGGGAAGTGAAAGTATCTTTCATACAAACATGTGGACTACCACCTCCATATAATGATACAATTCATTTTTCATCCCCATAATTCATGGATGTGTATAAATATGTTTTTTATAATTGTACATGATATTTATGAGAAAATTATTATTTTTAAATTATAACTTCATATCTTCCTTCTACCTTTCCATGTATTGTAAAATGATTACGTCATTCTGGCATACGTTTGGACTACCACCTCCATGAAACAATGTGATTAATTTTTTATTTTCACTATACATGGATGGTAATAAGTATAAATTTAATAAATAAAAACAATAATAAAAATTAAATTTTGCATTGAATCTTTAACATCAATTTTTTGAAAACTAACATTAAAAGTGATGTGATGACCTCTTAATGTCGGTCTTCTTAAAAACTGATGTTAACAGGTATTCTGAATCACCTATAATGTAGGTTTTTTATAAAAGATGTGAAAGGTAATAAAAATTTTTCATTTTAATTTTATATAAAACTGAAATCAAAGGTAATAAAAAACTTTAAGATCAATTTTATTTAAAACCAATGTTAAAAGTGTTTAAATAAACTCAGGTAGCCAAAACCTTCATTTGTTTATCTCAATTTTTCAACACCCTACCTCAACAACACCCCAAAACCCCTAATTGACACTAAATGACCTTAGATATTCAATTTTTATTATCTTTTCTCTTCAATATTCCATCCTTCATCCTTATTTCATGATCCTTGACATTCTTTAGTCCAAGGTAACCCTAATCCAACCAACCCATAACCACGGTTCAAGGTTTTTGTTTGTTTTTTTTCTGCTTATTTTTTTCAACTCTTTCTCTTCAATATTATAGTGTTCACCATGTTTCCACTGTAAGTTCATTGGAATTACATATATGTTTTTCATTATCAACCTCCAATTTTTTAAGGTTATTTTTAAAATTTTGAAGATAAATTCATTATATGTATTTTATAAATTAGATTCATCTATCGATTTGTTTGTATGTATGTTATATCAAATATATATATAAATATATTAATTTTTTAAATGTTATACATTTTTTTTATTTTAATTTTTTTAGTATAATATTATTTTGGTTGCATTTGTTTGTATTTATAATTGTTTTTATTTATATATTTTTTATAGTTATGTATAGTTTGTTGGTTAAATTATTTTTTTCTAAATTTTTTATATTTATAAATTATTTTTTTCATTATAATGAATTCTAATTAAAATATTCTTTTTGCAATTTTTTTCAAATATTAAATTATTTTTTATATATAAATTAACTGTTAAAAATTTATGCATGTTTAAATAAACTATTTTTATATATTTTTATATTTTTATCTTAAATATTGAATTGTTTGCCCTATTTCCACAGTCTTCAAGTGAGTTTAATAGAATTCATGATCTATTTACATCCAATTTTTTTAATTTATTTATTTTTATTTTTGAAGATAAATTAATTATTTGTTAGATGTAAATTTCATTTATTCATTCATTTTTTTTCATTATACTATTAATTATAAATTTCTTTATAAATTTTTTTATTAATTCTATAATATGTTTAGGATAATAAATTTTTTATGAATGTAATTGTTTTTTTATAAATATTTTTTATTTATAAAGTTTCTATAATTATAATTTTTTGTGGTCGAAATCATTTTTTCATCAATTTTTTTCATTTATAAATTTCTTTCATTATAATTACTATTTGATTATATTTTTTGTAACTTTTTTTAATATTTAATTTTTTTAAGATATAAATAATTTGTTAAAAATTTATGCAACTTTTAATTATTTGTTTTTATATATGATTACATGTTTTAATTTTATTTGTTTATATATATGTTTAAATTTTAATATATATTATTATATATTTATCTATTATATTGTTATTTTTTAGGTAATTAGTGGATCATAATTGGATAAAATCATGATTAACTACCAATGAATATGCGAAATTTATTGAAAACTTCTTAGAAAAAAATGAAATTTTGAAAACAAAGATGTGATTTTTTATCCGTGCATAATTTTTTTGAAAATGAGTAAATTTGAGGTCATAAAAATCAAAGACCATCTAATTTTCAGTGGTTTTAGTCATAATAATTCATGTTGGATATAACATGGTAAAATAAAAACAAAGTTGATATCTACTGATGATGAAGGTGTTTCACATCAGACATATGATAATATTAAAGAAATGATTCATGATGTAGGTTTTTAAAACATTGAAAAAAAAAGTGTTGAACAAATTTATGTAGATGTTGAGAAGACACTATTCTAATGTTTCAATAAATTTAAAATGTTATTGGTAGTTCTAAATTTAGTTTACTTGAAATAAATTCATGGTTTGTGTGATAAATGATTCACTAAATTTCATGAACTATTAAATTAAATACTTCCAAAATAAAATGGGCATTCATATTCCAATTATGAGCGAAAGAATATTATGTAAAATTGGATTCAGGTATAAAATGATACATTCTTTACCTAAATATTTTATGTTTTATAGTAAGGGGTATGAAATTTTATTATAATTTCTTAAATGTGGGACATCATGATATAAAATGAATGAAAACTCCATTTGTGATTCATTATCAAGAACTGGTTCCAAGCCTCCGAATAAATAAATCTAGTATCTTCTAATAATTCCATGTTAAAATCATCTCTTTTTCAATTAAAATGATGTAAAGATGATAATATATCATAAATATGAGTGCATTAATGATGGAAACCTATTTCATCTTACTGATTCATCACAATAGAAATTATTTGATCAAAATTTACTAGATTTTGGAAATAAAGTTAGAAATATTAGAATGGGTTTCTTGGAAAATGGAATGAATCCATATGTAATTCTTAGTATCCAACATATTTCAAGGATTTTTTTGTTGGTTGTCTATAAATATTCCCCATAGATGTGTATGAAGTTTAAATATGTGATGATGAGCTTGATTATTTTTGGATTGATAAAAGCTGGAAATGATATTTATGTTTATCCATCTCCATTGATTGATGATTTGAAATTTCTATGGGAGACATGTGTTGTGGTATTTGATTCATACAATAAAGAGTATTTTCTATAGCATGTTATGATAATGTTCACCATAAATGGATTTCTTGAATATAAAAACATATCTGGATATATTGTTAAAGGAAATAAAGTTTGTCAAATTTTTGAAGAGGGGACTTCATATCATCAATTGAATAATAGAGGAAAATAGTGTATATGGGACATCAGATAATTTTTCTAATTGATCATCATTATTAAATATTAAAAAGTTATTTAATAGTTTAAAAAAGTATGATTCTGACCCATAACCATTTTCAAAAAAATAATATTATAACAAGTCAAAAACCATCGATGTCACATTTGGAAAGAAAGGAAGTTTTGGTCATCAACCAAATACCTAGAATAAGTTATCCATATTTCTTGATCTACCTTATTTGAAATTTTTGGAAGTAAAACATAACATTGACATTATTCATGTCAACAAAAAAATTGATTGTCTAACTCGAACATTATTATACATAAAATGAAAGAAAAATTTATTATTGAATGTAAGACTATACTTAATAACCATGGGAATGTGTTTGGATTTATCACCCATAATGAAAGAAAATAGAATATATTTTCCTTTAGCTTGTCAAACATTAAGAAACAGCGAGAAGATTTATTTTTTTAATTATCACATGATTTTAAAGTACCTAGTGGATTTTTTAAAAATGTTAAAAATTTAGTGTCATTGAAGGATTTAATGTTAATAGGTATGAAATCTCATGACTAACATGTATTGATGTATTAGTTTCTACTAGTTTCATTACATATCATATTGCTGATACATATTAGAAATTTTATATTGAGGTTATGTTAATTTTTCAATTTAAATTCTAGTAATTTCATAGATCCAAATTTATTTTATGTGTTAGAGAATGAAGTTATCCTCATACATTTTCAACTAGAAATGTATTTTCCACCATATTTTTTGATATAATGGTTTCTATATTGATTCATTTAGTGTAAGAGAGAGGAATATATGAGAAATTGTTTTTACATTGGATGTATCCTTTTGAAATATATATGAAAATTTTAAAGTGATATGTTAAGAATATGCATCGACCAGAGGCCTCTATTATTATATATATATATATATATATATATATAAGAAGAGCTAATTGAGTTTAGTACTGATTATTTGTCTGAAGTTGAGAATGTTGGTCTCCCTATATCTTGGCATTTGGTAGTTTATGGTGAAATTTAAGGGATTCATGGATTAAAGGTAATGTTATCCCCGCATTATGAATTTATAAATAAAAATTTATATATTTTGAAAAGCATTGGTGATGTTAAACTATATATATCATCACATATTTCTAGATTAAAGGTATGATATCTAAAAATAAATGGAAAGTGGTCGATGAATTAACATAAAATCATATTTTGTTCATAGTTTCAGGAGAAAATCTACATTTATTCATCTGCACCAGAAACATTGAAACAGTTAGTGTGGGTACCATGTGTTAATGTGATTAAGTGGTATTGTTTTGATATTAATGGTTATAAATTTTACACACAAAAACCATGATGAAAATAGTGCCAATAAAAATAAGAGTAATGTTTTTCTCTAAAGAACTGCTTTTTTAGAGTGCCAAAGATAAAAAAACTCATTTTCTGCATCAAAAACAAATTTTAGAATTTTTGAAGATATATGGGAGATTAATTATAGTAAATTTCGAGTACAGGTATTGAAGTGTAATTGGTTTGATAGTAACAGTGGTGTCAAACATGATGTGTATATATTTACACTTATTTATTTGATAAGATTTAGTTTCAAGGAGGGATCATTTATCATGGAGATGCATGAAAAAAATAATTTATATTATTGAACCATCAACTGATTAGTGGTCCGTTGATTTTCTAGAGAAAACCCCATTTTGGTGATGATAATATTGATGGATTTGAATACATATCTAAAATTTGTCCATATATTATTATATTACCTAATGATAAAAATGACTATGATGTGGGAATTTTTCATGCAAAAATAAAAGATCACATAAAATGGATATGAGAAAATATTATATTACCTTTCTAATTAATCGGGTAATCTGTTTTTTTTGGGAAACTAACATTATTCAAAACATTGTTTTATAAAATTTGATATTTAAATATATTGATGTTTATCATTCCTATATTTTTTAATATTTTTTACCCTCATTAAATTCAAAAAACCATTTTTTGTTTAGAAATTTTTCCTTCATCATTTTTTGGTGGGTAGTTTTTTTATTCTTCATTTGCAGGTATATGATTTTATTAAATAAAATATTTATAATTTTCTTCCCATTATGAACAATAAAATTTTTAATTATAATATTTATTTATTTATAAACAAATACATGTACACATAATTACACTTTTTTATATGATAATTATTTATATCATTTTTTTATTGATAATTCTAATATACACCAGTTTCAGTTGCAAATTTTTTTGTTGAAAAATCTAACATTTAATGTTTTATTTTCTATTATAAACAATTAATTTTTTATTAATTATATTAATTTAATTTTAATATAAATTCATGTACACATAATTTTGTTGAGGTATGATGAATAATTCAAAATGACAGACATCAGGGAAAAGGGAATTGAGTTATGTACATTCTTTCATTTAAATATATATCTATAGAAACTAAATTATTTAATGAAATTAAACATATATTTATTAATATTATTTGAAACTCTTATTATTATCTAGAGAGGATGATACCTAAATATGCTATGAATGGGATTATAAATTTACCATAACTCTCACTCACGTGTGGATAGAAAAGGTTGGTAATTAAATTTGATGTTAAAGACTTATAACTAGCTGAAATGACACATAATTTAGGTCTTACCTGGATGTATAGATTCATTGTAAGATACATATTTTATACCATAATTGGAGGATCATCAACTACTCGATGAAAGTTATGTTATAGGAGTCCCTGACGGTAATATTTCTAGACTAATTTATTTAGTTTTCCAATTGTTTAAATATTATACATTTCTTAATATTTTATTTTTTCAATTATAGATGATATTTATTTTTTCAAGATACAAAATTAATTTAAAACATGTATATACAATGTGATAACATGATGGATATATTTTAAGAAAAATTTGGATATAATTTTTTTGGGAGTAAAAATTATCTAGATCCATACCTTAAATATGGGTTTATAGATAGAGCAAAATGGTAGAAATTTGAATCCATCAGTATGAGGAATGTTTTATGGTAATTTTTTTCTTTGTGAAATTTATTTATTTATTTAATTTTCATTACTTTATTACTTATTTATTTATATATAATAGGCCTCCAAGAAAATCACCATGAAATAAAATCTCACAATTTATACCCTCATACATTATCACATGGACCGTATACTTTATTAGAGAAACAAATAATTGTTGAAAATTATCGTGAAATAAGAGTGAAGTCAAGTAGTGGCTCTAAAAGGATTTGTCTCGACCCTTTTTCTCCTCCCACTTATCATGAAAAATGGAAAAGGGTACTAATTAAAAAAAAGGAAAGTATATTACTAATCAAAAAAAGGAATTAACTGATAAGATTTCATGTAATTAATTGTTATTTTGCATCAATATTACTATTTAGTAAATTTGTCACACTAATATTACATTAGCAAAAAGTTACTTTAGGATGGAATTTATGAGAAAATAATACTAGGAACCTTTATCATTGAGGTTTGAAATTTTATTCTTACTACTTATTTATGAAATCTTAAACACCTTAGCCACATCAGACGGTATAAGGAGGGTATAAAATTTTAAAAATAATTGGCCACACCCCTATTGTGACATCCATAAAGGAATAATATAGGGAATAAATATTTTCCTTGAAGGATTATCTATGAAACTTGAATTGGTTAATATAAAATAGGATTAAATAATTTTTATTGGTTATTCTTATAGAAGTGATGAGACAGATGTATCATGTGTAGCCTTCCAACCCATACCCAGCACCTCCTCATTCATACTCGACTGTCTACTGTGATTTCCATATTGGGGATACCCGTGTATATATTATGGGATAAAGAATTGAACATCATCTGTGTAATTATTTACATAAAAATATAATGTATTTAGGTCAGGTAAGAGTATCATTAAATGATATTATTTATCCAACATCTCCAGTATTGCTACCTAGTGAGGAGGTGTCCATAGTTGGATAGAGTATTGATCATTTTCTACTTTGACCAGCTAATCTTTTCCATCAGGAGACATATGAGGTATGAGTTAATTTTCATTTTTATTTATAATTAAATTTCTAATTAAGTATAATATTTTCATACACCTACCTTATATAGAAGTATCTAAAATCAAAGGAATCACTATAAAGGAAAGGAAACAATTCAGGTTCCAACACTTTTAGAAATTCATCAAGATACTGATTGTGTAAAAAATTTATCATATGATTTTCTTAAATTAGATAATTATTATATGTTTTGACTATAGATGATATATATAGAATATATTATAAGTTAAATATTTTTAAAACTGACATCATGGATGTTTCAAAGGGTGATCAGCTTAGTGTACCTTTTTTGGAGTTGTTTTCCATGTAAGAAAATTTCAATTATTAGTTTATTTTCATGAAGTAAAAATATTTTATAATAAAATAATTAATTAATTTTAAAATCAGGTATCTCCACATTATTTTCATTCAATATGAAAACACTTATGTTTATGATTTTACCGATTATAAAAATATTTCAATAGATGTTAAATATTTGAACTAAGAAACTAGAATTCAATAAGTATCTGAAAGATTAAAAAACATGGAGATCACTTAATGGGTTTGTCTATTCCATTACGGGTAAAAACAAATATATAATTATGAAAAACCATTCACTATACTATTATTAATAATAAATATTTTATATTTTACTCTACATTTGATTTTATGTGTATTTTTTTGAAGGGATTTAAAGCATATTGTGTATGCCCTTTATAGGGTTTTGTTAGAAGGAGATTTAGAAAATTGTTAAATAAGAAAGTTTTATTCAATTATTTTATTTCTTTAATAATGATTTTTTAATTTTATATCAGTTTTGATAATTAATAGTTTAAATTTCAATGGTTCATGGATTGAGTTCAATAGGGATTTCTATTTATTAGTGGAACAAGAAAAAATGGATAATATGAATGTTCAGGTAAATAACTTTTATATTAGTGAATACATGGTATTTCTTATACATCAACTATTTTTTAAATATTGTTACAACGATGCAGCCTCATCATCAACAAGGTATTTTTAAATTTTCTATATTATGTTTTGGGATTAATTTATGAGATAATTAATATCATAATAACAATAAATTTTGAAAATGTTAGTTTCATTCTGACATTTATAATTTAAATAAATGTATTATTTTTAAAAAAATTAATACCTAATTTTTTGGGTTTTTTATGATGTTTCTTCATATACATCAAATGATTTGATTCTCCTTCATAATTTATTTTCACCATATTTTATAATTTTAACTAATTTTGATATTTAGTTTCATTTTTTTGTATGTTTGTAAAAATTGTCGTAAAAGTTATCACTCGGTCTTGATACTCTTATTATATTTCTTATAATAACCCAAAATTTTATCAGGAAATTTTTCCATTTTATAATTATTTTCTATAGTATAAATCACATATAATCACATAGAAAAAAAATAAAAGGCTTATAAATGAAGAATGAATGAAATAAGTGGTATTTCTAGAAATTAAGGAACCTATATCGATAGAATAATAACATGACCATTGAAATAGTAATGTGACCATTAGGAATAGTAAACTAAAAATAGATAAAACTTCACCTGTGATATTATAAAAAAATTTGGGCATATTATAAATTACAATATGATATAATTTTATCATAGTAAAAGTGACTGGATATTTTAAAAATGATAATCAATTGTTAGTATTTTTCTAAAACATGAATGTTTATATATACTTTTATAATTAAAATAATTATTTAAAATAAATTTTATTTTCATGAAATATATTCATAAATAAATATTTTTTTTCATATTATTATAATATAGTTTTATGATACCTTATTTAATTTTTGATAGTGTCATTAAATCGGTTATGAAATTAAGATTTTTATATTTTGAATAAAGGATTATTTTATTTAAAATTAAATTTCTCATATTTAGAGAATTATTTTCATAAAATAGAGTTTAGATTTTAATTCTATACATCGAAAAATGGTAAGGTTGAATTTTTTGGATTTTTCTAAAATAGTTGAATTTTTTATAAATAGTGAAATATGGTAATTTATGGTATTTTCTAAATACATGAATTATTGAGTCATTACTAATGTATGGATGATATAAGCCCATAATCTTGAACTCTCATTCACAATTTTAATATATTTAACAATAATTATCAAACTATTCATAGTATTGATCCATAATAATAAACAAATGAATAAAATATTCAAAAAAACACCCCTCTCCTCCACTATAAATATCACCATTCAGAAAATATTCTCCTCACACCTCTTAATCTTTGAATAATTTAAAATTTCGTTCAAATACTCTTTCGTAGCCTTGCAGTGACTTAGGATTAGCCCTGTCATACTTTGGAATATTCCAACAAATAATTCCAAAGTTAGGCACAAAGACGGCATGCGATTCTGTGGCGTGGTATGCCTGGAATAAATTTTATAAAAATATTAAACATTTTTATACTATGCACATGGATGAAATATTTTTATCCCTCATTTGGTTTTTTGGAACAGAAATCCAAGGGTGTGGTGGCGTTTGAATTGTGTCTTTTACCCTAGGCGGGATATAAGTTTTGTCGGCGTGGGCCTTCTATAGAAAAAGTTATCGAGGGAATTTCCATAAATAAATTAAAAGAATATATTTTGGAATTTAGATCAAATAACTTCTAAATAGGGTCTCAAAACGAGTTTTTGAGTTCACGGTTGAGTTCAGAACTTCCTATTTACCCTAGGTGCGACATAATTATTGTCTGTGTCGAGAGTTAGTTGGAGGCAAATCGGGGTCAGGGTGTTAAATGGGGGTGAGTGATTTAATTAAAAATTAAATTCTCACCCTTCTCCTCTCTATGTTTCATACAACGTAGGAGAATACTCCTGCCTTTATCTTGGACAACAAACCAGCCAAATCAAGCAAGCGAGGTTCTGTCAGACTCCGATCTTGATGGTGATCTCTCCTGGATCGAGCAGCGGAAGTATCGGATCACGAATCTAGCCTTGATGTTTTGATGATATGCCATGAGGTAAAAGGAATTGAGATTTGATACCTATATATTTTTTTATGCATCATATTTCTTTTATTTTCATCAAGGCTATGTAAATCGGTTTCTGAGCTTTCAGAAACATGTCTCCGATTTCTTTTTGGACCACCGAAGTGGTCCAGGTTGTTGGTGGAAGATATGGCGGTGATTTTTGGCAAGATGCGGTGGTTTCTTGAGTGGCGCAGCTAAAGGTGATGCAGCACGGTAGTTTCTGAAGAGACGGTGGTGTTTTGGAGACGTTGTGGCTCCAAAAAAATGTGGTATGATGGCTACTAGTGGAGGGCAGCGGCGTGGGGGATCACCAAAAGCATGGGGGTGCGACTAAAGGATGTGTGGTGCGGCCATGCAGAGGTAGCTGCGGCCAAAGCAGGTGATGTTGGAAGCACAGAGTGCTAGAGGTTGGGGGACCAGTGGTGCGCAAGGGGCATGGGCCGCAGACTGAATCGACCCAGCTGGAGTGGGCCTGCCCCAACAAGGAAGATTGTTCGGAGCGGGCCGGTCCTGGAAGAACAGACCAAAATGGTTCAGGGTGTTTTAAACACCAGTATCTTGAAAACCGGGTTTTTGATTCCTGTTTCATCTGTGGTGATGTGATACTTGCTTCTATGAGGACCTTTTGAGGCCAATTTTAGAACTTTTCACTTCAGGATCAAGGCTCGGTAGCATGAAATGTCCAAAAATAATAATAATACTATAATAATTATTATTTGTTGTTTCTTTTATCAAATGTATCTTATGCGACTGATGTCTATTTGATGCACCTTCAGAATAATTATGAACGTAAACCTGACTTAAAAGAGGATGTTTCAAGACCGATTTTGAGTTCTTAAACCGAAATTGTGGTGCAGGCCCCATGAGGCTCGGTTTGGGGATTTGCTGTGAAATGTGACTTTTTCACTGGGTGTCTGTTTTGGATGAATGGGAAGTCGATCCCATGTGTTTTTCATGAGCATCTCTATGGTTAAATCTGTAGGATGTGTTTTGAGATCGAGGCATGGTCCCCATGAGGTCCCTTTCGGGCATGTTGTAGTGAAAAAAACAATTTTCAATGGTTTCCCGATTGTGACATCATATTACCTTGATCATGTAATTTTTCACCTTTTATAATTCCCCACTCGGTTAAAAAAATCCTTTTATTAGATTTTTAGGGGTTTACTATAGACTTCAAAAAGGGTACACGCCGTGTACCTAAAAGTACATATCGTGTACCTGGTACTGGTTGTATGTCGTGAATGGGTAGATTATTCCGGGAGCTGTTACACACTGTGTACCTGAAGTACACATTGTTTAGGGATTAAATAGTTTTTTTTCAGGACGAGGTTATGGTTTTTTCATCATACTTATCCAGTGTGGCCTACATGTCAGGACCACTGGTTATACATCATGACTCAACCCATTCCCATCCTTAAGTAATAATATTGGAAGTATCGCTTGGGAAATTATTCCCAGAATTCTTGGCTCTCAACCCTAGACTCTCCCTAGAAAAATGTTAGAGGTTCCTCGCCTTCCTGTTTGATCTAATAGGATTTTGATATTCATTGCATCTATGATGTGATTCCCAGGTAAGGGTTATCCCTCATTATTCAACTTTCTCTCCTTCTATCCTCTTGGTTTTCAATGGATCATTTAGGGATTGAGGTATTTATGACTTTTGGCATTGGATCTTTCTACTAGATAGAGTTTCATGGACTTCTTCACCTTTGTTCTCATTGGACGGTTTCATTTCGAGTGTCATTCTTCATGAAATAGGTAGTTGGTTCTGTCTTGATTTCTCAAATTGATTACCATCATATTAATTTATTTCTTTCAATTGATGATTTCAATTAAAATTCTAAATCTATATTTCAATTACTTTGATAAAGCCCAATTTCAATGAATTGGGAAATTTGAAATGTTTTTGGCACGGAAATTTGGAAAACCCCCAATTCCATTCAATTGAGGTGGGTTTGTGAAAATTTGCTTGATTTAGATTGTTTAATTTAAATTTTGGATTTGATGGAAATATTTTCAATTGAATTGTTGAATTCAATTTTAAAAAGGAATTGTGAAAAGGATGGAATTTGGTTTTGAATGAATTTCAAACTTATGAATGGCTTAAAATTATTTGACAGAAACCTAGTGGTTTTATCTTGTGAAAAAATCATGTTTTTGAATAAAACCTATTTTGGTTTTAAATGGAAAGAAATTGGAATTTTTGAAATTGGAGAATGGGATTGATCATATTCTATGCATTCTTAAAATAGTTTTCTTGTCATGTAAGAGTGCATGCAATCCTTTGGAATTTAGTGAGTTATTTGGATACACTCTATGCTATTACAAAATTCTAAAACATACATGAAGTGAGTCACATCCCTTATGGGTTTGTGATTAGCCTCCTTTGGTCAGTGTCATAGGGACGTGTGTATACACATTTTCTGATTTCACATAAAGATTTTGTAATCCTATAACTAGTTAATACTATCGGATCTTTTTGCAGATGACCATGTTACTTTCTTGTTTTTTTATTGTTTAGATATAAATGTATACCAATATTTGTTTAAACTTCTTTACATTATTATTGGATTTATATAAACTATTTTATATAATTTTTTTAGTTGAGGCATTGTTTTTTAAATATTCCATATCTTGTAATGTAAATTCTGTGCTTTGAATGTATTTTCCTTCATTTTGAAAATGTATAGAAGGTTTTTTATAAATATGATTATGAATTTCCAAAGCTTTTTATTTTGAAAAAATGAAATATTTTATTTAGATAATATATATTTGACATATATTATAGAATCCTTGGGGGTATCCTACTAGGTTTAGGCTCAAACCCTACTTTTTCCATTGGGTGTTTGTAGACTTTCTTCTTCTAGGCTCGAGAAAATGGAAGGGATCTCTTGAAGGTGGATCCAGCTATTGAGCTTTGGACATGGTAAATTTTGTCCTTAGGGACCTTTGGTCTATTTATCTATTTAGTACTTGGGCTTTTATTACTTTGGATTTTATGCCTATTTGTATTCTGGTACTTTTACTCTCAATGGAGTTTTCATATTGATATGCATATTGTCTTTTATCTTTTATTTTGTGTTCTTGTGTCATAAATCATTCCCACTTGTATGGTGTATGATGCCTAGTGATAGTTGTTGACCTGTGGGGATTGGGAATTCCCTTTCAGGTTAGGTTTGAACTGGCTCGGTTATTAGGTTACCAGGGTACCTGGGCTGGTTCATGAAAAATTGTTATCAAATGAGGCTATTGATCTTTCATTTTTCTTGAAGTCAGTATTCATTTTGAAATATTATCAGGACTTAGGAGGTAGTTACGAATAAGTGCCTAGCGATCTCTCACATCAATTAACCTTACGTCACCAGGGGTATTTAGGTAAATACATCTTCTGGATTAGTTCTATTATTTTTCCTATACATATTTGGATAGGTTGAAATCCAAATCTAGGTTGTCCCTTCTGTTGATAATATGTTTTCTCTTTCTACTCGGTTTCCGTGTTAATCTAATGTTCTCCTTTTATATGATTATGTTGTGTAGAATCATGCCTCTAAGAATACGTGAGAATTAGATATAGGAAAATTTTGTTACTGAACCTTAACAAGAAAATCCTTTTGTTGATCTAAATCTAGTTGAGGTGATTTTGCGCACTGTCCAAGTTCTAGGACAAGAACCACCTCTAGTTCCCACTCAGGCTCCATCTATAGATCCTCATGGGTATGTTCTTCAAAATCATTCTCTATAGTTCCTTTTCCATAAGCCACCAGTCATTAAAGGCTCCACTAATCCTCAACATGCTTAGGAATGTTTGGGAAAGATAGAATGTATGTTTGAGTTCTTTGAGACACCGGAAGTGATCAGGGAGAGGTGTTCCACCTTCTTACTAAAGGGACCAAGTAGGATATGGAGAAAGACGATGGTGATGGAAGGGAAACATGAGGGATTACAGTGGAAAGAATTCAAGGTTATTTTCATCAATCAGTTTTATCCATATTCAATGGTTTTGGATAAGGCTGTGGAGTTTTTCAAGATTGATAAGGCTTAAAAAAATATGACTGTGTATTCAAATATCTTTGCTAAGTTGGATCATCTTATATATGAGATAATATCTAATTAGAGGATGAAGTATCAAAGGTTTGAGTTGGGACTTAGATTACATATCCATTCTCATGTTTTCTTACTGATGCTGCCCACTTATGCTTATTTGTTGTATAGGGAGATGATGGTTGATATGGACTTGGTTGGAAAGTCAGGGTTGATGGGAGCTCCTTTTTCTCCCAGTGGCAGTGTTGGTTCATTAAAATAAAAATAAAAGTGTCGTAATACTTGTGGTAGTTATCTATGATAGAGTCATTCCGGATCTCCTACAGCTATAGGAGGAAGTTCATTGACTTTATACCAGTGTGGAAAGAAAGGAAATTCTAGGAGGATTTTCACTAAGGCACCAAAGAACTGTAGCTCATACGAATGTTCAGGACACTTACTGAGGTTTTTCCATCACTTATCTACTTCGAATAGTGGGACATGATCATCATCTCCTCTTAAGACTATGGGGAAATAAAATGCATCATGTTTAAAAGGGTTCTAGCCATAGGAATCTATAATGAAGCTTCTTCACACAGTGGAAGAGTCTCCAGAGGAAGCAAACACATGTCCAATGATAGTGATAGGTACCATTACCATTGTTACATCATTAGTGACTACACTTTTTTATACCGGTGCATCTCACTCTTTAATTTAAAATTGTATTATTATCCTTCTTAATCTTTATATGGGTAAACTATCTTGTGAAATTGATATTAATACACCCCTTGGTACGAAGAGAGATAAGGGTCTCTGTAGTCCTTTATGTGTATTCTCTCTATCTGATATCAAGTTAGCTTGGAGTTTTTTGGTTCTTAATATGAAACATCTTGACAATATATTCCGTATGAATTCCCTCATTTCCAAAAAAAATCCCAAATTGATTATTATATTCGATGGGTCTACTTTACTACACCAAGTGGTTTGCCTCTTGTTTTTCAAGGAGAATGGGTCCTAAGGTCGAGCATAGTCAGATCCTCTTATCAATAGTTGGGGAAGTGATATCAGTGTTTAATTTCAACCTGGAGTGAGATTCAATGAGTGTTGATATTCCTTTAGTTGTTGTTGAGTTCCCCGATGTGTTATCTTGGAATTTCTCTGGTCTCCCACTAGTGAGAGTGGTTGATTTTTCTATTTACTTAATGTTTGGTACTCAACCACTCTTTATCCCATCTTACCGCATGGAACCAGATGAGTTGAAAGAGATGAAATATCAGCTGGATGATCTTCTTGAGAAAGGATTTATTCATCTAAGTGTGTCTCCTTGGGTAGCACCAGTTATCTTTTCTAACAAGGCTCATGGTTCTATTCACTTATTTGTTTATTATCGAAATCTCAATTGAGTTACTATAAAGAACAAATATCTATTGTTTTGAATTGATGATATGTTTGATCATCTGAAATGGGAGAAGTGGCTTTCAAAGATCAATATTCGATATGGTTACCACTAGTTGAGGATAAAAGAATCTAACATTCAAAAGACTTCCTTTCAAAGTAGGTATGGTCACATTGAGTACCTTTTTATGTTCTTTTGGCCTAATAAATTCTCCTTCAGTTTTCATGGATTTAATGAACAAGATTTTCAATGAGTATCTGAATACATTTTTGGTAGTATTGTGGGTGAAATTATTTTTTGCCCCAATTCCGAGGAGGATCATGTAAAACATATGATAATAGTTATGAATCTACTAAGAAATCACCGCCTCTATTCCATGCTTTTAAAGTGTGATTTCTGGATTCAGGAAGTGAAATTCTTGGGACACGTGGTGTCTGAACAGGGGGTATCAGTTTATCCTGAGAAGGTGAAGTCTCTTATGACATGGGAGAAACCATGAAATTTCATGAAGATCTGGAGATTCTTGGGCTTATATGGATATTACCATAGGTTCATGAAGGACTTCTCTAATTTGGATTCATTGATGATTGTTCATACTTAGAAGGGGTGAAGATTGTATTGGATGATAAATGTCAGAGTTATTTTGTTGAGATGAAATGTTTGTTGACTACTGCACTGGTGTTGACTCTTCCAGAAGCCGGGAAGGGCTATGTAGTCTTTTTTTGGGCATCAGGTTCAGTGTTGGGTTGCGTTCTTATGTAGGGTGATTGTGTAGTAGCATATGGATCTTGTCAGGTTAGGCCACATGAGAAGAATTATCCTACCCATGATCTAGAATGATTATTTGTGATGCATGCACCTAAATTTATCGGTAATTCCTTTTTGGTGAAGCGGTTAAGGCGTATTCAGAAAAAAAAAATCATGAGTTATATCTTCTCTCAAAAATATTTGAATCTTCAACAGAGGTGTTGGGTGGAGTACCTATAGTCTTTAGAATTTGACATTGCTTATACATCGAGTAAAGGGAATTTATTTTTTGATTCTTTGAGCCATAAATTTCTGACCCAAGTTGTGAAATAATATTCAGAAGAGTGGAACTTGATGTATCTTTTTGCACAGTTGCATATTGGAGTTCTAGAGGAAGGGGATGATTCTTCTTTATCCAATGTGCACTTGATTTCTACCATTATTGAGATGATTCATTAGGATCAATATCTTGATGATGATTTCTTTAGCACTAGAGAATACCTTTATGGTGGGGAGACATTTTCCCATTGGTTGTTCTCCAAAGAGGGTGTTTTATGCTATCAAAACGTCTTCGTTGTGTCGTTAGCAGCGAGAAAGGAAGTGATGGGGGGATTTATATAATTCATAGTGGGTTGTGCCCTTGGGAACCACTAAAATGATCTATGATATAAGGCACCAGTTTTCGTGGCCAGGAATGAGGTGAGACATTTCTGAGTTTTTCTTTCATTGAAACACATGTCAACATGTGAAATTTGAGCACTAGAAACCTTTTGGTTTACTATAGATAATTCCAATTCCAACTTGCAAGTGGGATGAGATCTATATGGAATTTTTGGTTGGGTTTCCTCATACCCCGATACAGAAGAATGAAGTATGGGTTGTGATCGATATGATGACCATGTCGGCTCACTTTATACCCATTCAAGATACGTCCAATGTTGAGGAGTTGGGAAATCTCTACATTAAAGAGAATGTTTGTTTTCACAGAGTTCCATATGTCATAGTATCTGATAGGGATCCTCATTTCACTTCTCACTTTTATCAAGGCCTTCAGAAGGCACTGGGATCTCAGGTCTATTTGAGCACAACCTACCATCCACAGTCGAATGGACAAATAGAAATATCTATATAGATTCTTGAGGATATGGTTTAGGCTTGTGTCCTAGACTTCAGTGGGGCTTGGGATGATCACCTGGGGCTGGTTGATTACTCTTATAACAAAATTTAGAAGTCTGTGGTCAAAATGGAACCTTTTTACGATTTTTTTGGCTAGGCTTGTTAACCTCTATTCTGTTGGTCTATGGTCGGTGAAAGTTATTTGGTTAGACCAAGATTAGCGCAGGAGATGACAAAAAAGATTCAGTTGATACGTCAAATGATGTTGACAACACATATCTGATATAAGCCTTATGTTGATCGATGTCATTGACCTTATTAGTTTTCAGTTGGTGACCAGGTTTTCTTGAATGTTTCTCCTTTTTGGGTCATCGATAGTTTGGGAAGCAAGGGAAGCTTGATCCTCACTATGTGGGGCCTTTTTTGGTTTTTTAGTAGGTGGAGAAAGTTTCATACCATTTATCACTTACACCACAGCTGACATCAATGCATAACTTTTTCCATGTATCGCAGCTAAGAAAGTATCTATCTGATTCATCTCACATTTTGAGTTAGAGTGGTCTTGAGATCGAGCATGATTTATCTTTGACTAAGAGACCAGTCATGATAGTTTATTCTGAGACCAAGGTACTTCATGGGAGGACGATGCCTTTGGTTCGTGTGCTATGAAAGCATGTTGATGATAATCATGTGATGTGGGAATGTAAGGCATTGATGAGAGAGCAGTGGCCTCATCTCTTTGGCATGAAAGCTTCATCATAGGATTTTTTTGGGGGAAGAATGTTTTTCTGGTGGGGAGTTTATAACATATCTTTACCTTGATCAGGTAATTTTCCATCCTTTCTAAGTCCTCGTTTAGTTAAAAAAATCCATTTATGTGATTTTTCTGGGTTTACTGCAGACTACAGAATATGTATATACTGTCTTCTTGAAGTACACATCATGTACTCGGTACTGGTTTCATGTTTTGAATGGGGAGATCATTTCATGAGCTAGTATATGTCTTGTACTTGAGGTACACATCATGTACAGATTAAATAGTGGTTTTTCAACCTGATTCGATGGGTTTTTATTCATACTTATCTAGTGTGGCCTACACGTCGTGAATACTGGTTACACGTCATGAATCATCCCACATCTAGCCTTAAGTAATGTTTTTGGCAGTATCACTCAAGCTATTATGCCCAGAACTCTTGGATCTCAACCCTGGAATATCCTTAGGAAATTTTCAGTGGTTCCCTACCATCCAGTTTGATCCAATTATCTTTGAATCTTTGTTGCATCTACGGTGTGATTATTGAGTAAGGGTTATCCCTCATTCTTCGAGTTTCTCTCCTTATATACTATTGGGTTTTCCATGGATCATCTAGGTATTGATGGATATATGTCTTTTGGTGTTGTATCTTGCTACTAGGTAGAGTTTCTAAGACTCCTTCACCTTCGTTCTCATTGGTAGGTGCTGTTGTGAGTGTTGTTATTTGGGAAAGAGGTAGGTGGTTCCATACCTATTTTCCAAATTTATTACTATTATATTTCTTGATTTATTTTAATTGCTGATTTAAATTCAAATTATCAATCTTCCTTTAAATTTCTTTGATAAAACCCAATTCTAGTGAATTATTAGATTTGAAAAGTTTTTGGCACAGAAAATTGGAAAACCCCCAATTCCATTGAATCGGGGTGGGTTTGTGGAAAAATTTTGGATTTAGATTATTGAATCTAAATTATGGATTTGATGGAAATATTTTCAATTAAATTGTTGAATTTAATTATAAAAGTGAATTTTGAAAAGTATGGAATTTTGTTTTGAATGAATTTCAAACTTGCGAATGGATTAAAATGATTTGATAGATACCATTGGTTTTGTCTTATGAAAAAGGCATGTTTTTTAATAAAACCTGATTTGGATTTAAATGGAATGAAATTTGAATTTTTGAAATTGAATAATGGGATAGATCGTATTTTAAGAAGTCCTAAAATAGTTCGCCATCATGTAGGATCACATTCAAACCTTAGGTAGCTAGTGGGTTATTTGGATTTACTCTACGCTGCTATAACATTATAAAACATACATGCAGTGGGTCACATCCCTGACGAGTTGGTTATGAGTATCCATTGTCCAGTGTCATAGGGACGTGTGTATACACATTTTTCTGAGTTCACATAGAGAGTATGGAATCCTATAATTGGTTTATACTATCGTATATTTTGGCATATGACCATGTTACTCACTTGTTTATTTATATTAGAGATATAAATGTATGTCATTATTTGTTTGAACTGATTTACATGCCTTCTGAATTTATATAAACTATTTTATAAAATTTTTTTATTTAATCCAATATTTTAGAAATATTTCATCACTTGTAATGTATATATCATTCTTTAAATGTATTTACTATCATTTTGAAAATGTATATCATGTTTGGTATAAATATGATTTTTAATTGACAAACCTATTTATTCTAAAAAACTAAAAGATTTTACTTAGATAATCTACATTTGGAATCTGTTATATAATATTTGGTGGTATTATTCTAGGATTTGGCTCACACCCTACTTTTTACTTCAGGTGTTTGTAGACATTCTTCTTCCAGGCTCAAGAAAAGTGAAGGGATCTCTTGAAGGTGGATCCAACTATTGAGCTTTGGATGTGGTGAGTTGTGTCCTTAGGGACCTTGGGGTTGTTTTCATGTTTAGTATTTGGGGTATTAGTACTTTTTCTTTTATGAATCATTGTATTCTGGTACTTTTAATCCCAGTGGATTTATCCTATTGATATGGATAATATATTTTATCCTTGATTCCCTGTTGTTATGGAACAAATCATTCCAACTTTAATTTGTTATGATACATGATGCTAGTTTTCGGCTCATGGGGATCGGGAACATCCTTCGAGTTATATCAGGACCGAATCAGTTTTTGGGTTACTAGAATACATGTGCTTGTTCGTGACATCGATTGTGGTTAGTAAATAGCCTATCATGCATGTTTTTTCGAATAGAACGCAATAGTGGAAACGGTTTGGGATGAGGAGACGCAGTGTGCAGGTGATGTTGTGTGGGCATATTAGTTTAGCGACGTTGACCAGAAGGGTTGTGTGGGACCCCTTTTTCTATTCAGGTATGTTACGACTAGATGGGTTCAGTGGTTCCCCCGAGTCTCATATGGCGGTGTTACGAATAGTTGGGTTGAGTGGTTCCTCCTAGTCCTTTGGCTTCTTGGGTTTACAGAATCAGGTCCCCTTCACCGGATTATGACCCCTCTTCGACTGCATTTCATTCGTGCAGCATTGTGGTACTCCCCTACCATGTTAGGGAGTGGGTTCACGTTTCGTGTAGTGGTTCTCCCCTACCATTCTAGGGAGTGGGCTCACATTTCCACTTTTTTGAGTGATTTTCCTCAATCCTCTTAGACTAGAGACTTAGCAAAATTAGAGAACATGTCACCTCAAGAGGCCCAGTGTGATCCTCGTGTCCCTTCATGTTTCCTTAGTGGAGTTCTCAAAATTAGTGTTACCAATATTTACATAAGAATCAATCCTATACTGAGGATGTTTTAGTAGGGGATGGAGCCTGAGCGAGCCCTAGGAGATAAATGTCTAACTATGTATCGATATATTTTCTTTTCAATTTCCATGGTGAGTTTCCATGAGTTACTAGGTGGGGTTTGTGGTATCGTCGTGACCAAAAGTACATGATAAATGATCCACTGTCTGAATGATATGATCTCCAGGGTGATAGCCCGAGATCGTGATGTTTCTTTAGTAGAGTCAGAATCGGTGTGACCAACACTACATGGGCGATGATCCTCTGTGAGATGGGTTGTAATAGATTTGTGTTGTTTTGTGATACACCATTTCTGTGTTTGGTTTTCCAGTTTGGGTTTTTGTGTCCCCTAGTGGAACTTGTGTGGGATCCCCTACCTGAGGAGTTGGGGGTAGTTTAGTCACTAGGTGACTTATTCTATGGAACTGTCCGTCGATCATGTCGACATGGACAGGTATCATGAGGGTTGTCCTGGTTGTGTTTCTTGTTCATTTTACTGATGGAGTTGTATATTTGTAACGCCCCGAACCCAACTACCCAGAGTCGGTGCATTAATTCGTAACATTGGAATGATCACAAAAGATCGAGTCTCGAAAGACCGATTAGTTTAATAGCCTTGGAAACACTAGATACATTCATAAATGTTACATTACATCATAAAGTGAAAAACTAATAACAAAGTCTTCATAGTCCACACTCATATCCTCTTCTGACTATCCCTGCAGGTCATTCATAAAATACTTCTTCACATCCTAGAAAATATTAAAACATTGAAAGGGGTGAGCTCAGATTCTCAGTAAAGATAACAACATAGCGGAAGCTTTCATAAATAAACATTAACATTTAAGGCAATGTATAACTAAAACAAAAGCCTTTTAAACTTGAACTTTAGCATAATATGGCAAAAGTAAAATTAAATAATGCCATTTACTTACTCACATGGATATTCTACTCGTCGAATAATCACATGAAATATCATTAACCACTTTCATAATGATGGAATGCATAATGCCAGACATTCTAAAACATTTTATCAAGGCCTCGTCCAAGACGTCTAAAATTATTAAGGCCTCGGCCAAAACCATAATCAAATTGGGAATAGGCCTCGGCCAATTCCACTTCTAGTTGTCTCATGAGACCTACCGATGCATCGAGGATCTATAGCGGGCTCCACCCATCACTTATTAAGTCCAATGCATTCCTCATATGAATAGGTCTAAACATATCATAAACCATAACATAATCGTATCACCTAAAACATGCATAAAGGAAACATAACATTTCCACATTTCAATCACAAGATATCAATACAACACATTGTTATAAAAAAAATCTTTCAAAACCATTTTCAATACCAAAATAAAAGAAAGTTAAAACTTTGTATTTCTTTTTCATTAAAAGAAATGATGGCTTGTAGAGGAAGCCGAAACTCAAATAATGGTCACGGTGGCAGAGAAGTCGTTGTCGCCACATAAGTACAGAAAGAAAAACATTCCCTTTTTGTCTTTTAGTAAAACTCTTCATATAAAGAAGATTCCTTTTGAATAAACGTAAAATTCAATGGGGTTTATACACCGTATAAAAGAAAGTTGTGTAAAAAACCAAATATGCCTCAATGAAAGGAGATTGAGAAGAAGTCCTTAAAAAGATCATTTTTAAAATAAAATAGATCTATTATGTGTATTCACTATAGTTACACATAAAGAAAGTAAAAATACAAAATATGACATAATAATATCATGACATAATTTGAAAGTAGGAGATTAACCCAAAAAATGGAAGTTGGGTTAAGAAATTCCCTTAACTCGTGTCCGACTTCACTCAACCGTTCTTTAACCTCCTGAATAATAAACTAGAGTTAATATCTACCTTATTAAGAAACATTTTAAATTTCATTATCCCTTTTTATATCACTTATTACAAAGTTATGAACATTATGTAATTATTTAAGTTAATAACGGTCGTTTTGTCGATCTTTGGTACTTGAGTCAACAATAAACTTCTTATAATTACAAGTTGTTCATGTGGTGAAATATCCATTATATCCAGAATTATATTCATGATTTAGTTATCATATATATAATATATATCCAGTATATACATTCATTCATAATATTACGTAACATTTAGAGGTAAGAAATGAAATGCACCGTTCATGGAGACGGTAAGCCGTACGTACGCTTGAACGCTACTTTCATTTATATTTCATATTTAATGGAATAAAATCATAATGATATGATTGTATAATATAATTCCAGTATAATATAACATATAATTCCATTTACTCCATCCTTTATACATCCCACATATGGTATTAACGATTCAAATCACTTTGAGGGGGCGGTAGTCCGCACTTCCTAAAATGAAAATATAGCGTTTACCCATAATGGAAATCATAAAGGTATGCCATAAATGAAAAATACAGAAGCTTAAGTAAAACATAAACATATTATATATCATATATAAATATAGTGGCATCTTAATGGCCACCTTTGAAGGTGTTATATGAGTGTTGAACAATCATCGTTTCGTGAGGCAGAAATTCGCCATCCACAGAAACAGTATGTTCTTTAACCATTAGATGTAGGTGTGTGTAAGTTTAGCTAGAATCCTTCTTATAAAAACATCCTAGTATATTGAGGATACTGTTGTTATTAAAAAATAATGGAATAAAAAGAGTTTAAGGGGTTGGAGAAGAAAAATAAAACAAAACAACATTAGAGAAGACATTACCTTAAAATTGGGTAACTCTTTTGATTTGAGCCAAAGGCTTCCTTGGGAAGAATTCTGCCCAATGTGAGGCTTCTAGGAGTAAGGGAGGGAATTCGGGAGAGTATTTGGGCAGAGGTTGGCCGAGCCAAATGGCTTGAAAGTGTGAATGAGGTGGTAGAGGTGGGGGCCTTTTATAAGAGGAGCGGAGGGGCACTCTTGGAAAGTAAGGAAATTTTACATTATTATACAATGAGTATCGGATTCTAAAGGTCCCACACTTATATAATTAGTGGATAAGGTGATAAGGGTTAGAAATATACCCATCCAATAGTCTTTGGACAAGTGTAAGCCTTGGATTTTAAATTATATTTTCATTTTATTAAAATCGTTAAATAATGAGGTCATCGCTGCATCATAATGATGTCATAAATAATTTAATTTATTTAATGTCTAAAAATTATAAAAAAAATACTATGATTTAGGAAATCATTATATCTTTCCAATTATTATTTATAGTCAAAAATATGACTTGTATAACCCCATGTAAAAATTGTTTTAGTAAAACATTTCATGTTTGTGTCATTTTTTACTTTAACATTAAATAAAAGGTATTTATGTCATTTTCCAACTAAAGTGGCTCCATGGGGTCCCCAAGTAGACCCATGGATTGTATTGGTCGGCCATGGAACATCCAATGAGGGTAGGACATGTGTCAAGCTCATCTCATATTATTAAAACATTATTTTTACCTTAAACTACACTAATTACCTCTAATCGCGATTAAGAACTTAAAAGTTACTATTCACCAAAAATTATTTTAATCTCATTGAACCACATTTTACTTCTTAATGACAACCATGTATGTCGGATTTTTGAAATTCAAAACACAGAAGTGGTAAAATTTCATTTAAATGAAAAATCAGTTATTTAACTACCACTTAGTGGTTTCACTATTCATCAAAAATTGAAGTTTTTCAGAACAATGCCAAAATTTCACCCTAAGATATAATTTATATTCTGAATTCAAAAATGATGTCTATTTTACAAAATTCCAAACATATAAGTTTCATTAATTAATTTTATAATTAACTCCCGCTGTCACAACAAATAGCGTGTTTTTAAGAAACAATTTATATCAAAAGATTGGCAATTGTTTATGTCCAATTTCAATGTTAAATTAATTATAATGACCACCATTGGATAAAATGGTAAAAATATATTATAATTATACTTTTAAACCACTAAATATTATAATTTATCACTATAAATTATTTTGATTAAAAAAGTTGTTTTTAATTATTTTTCACTATTCATAAAAAATTAGAAGTTCTCAGAAAAATACCAAAAATTCAACATAGGCTAATTTCGATATTCTGAATCCAAAAATGAAGTCCATTTTGAAATATAAAATTTCTATAATTTTAAAAAGTAGTTATTACTATTCATAACAGCTACTTTGATTAGTCGCGGTGTTTTAGAACTCGAAGTTGCGTACAATGCAAGCTATTGCATTATTGAATGAGAAGCGTATCATGGAAGATCGGGGTGTTACATTCTCCCGTCCTTCAATAAATTGCGTCCTCCCAATTTGAAATTTTTTCTTTGAAAATAAAAGGTTTAAAAGAGAAAATACCTTTGTGGAAAACCCACATCGGAAATAAGATTAATAAAATTTAGCCTTAATAAGAGGGAAAGGGAAATGAAAAAGTCACCACCCAATTATGATCTCGATTAGGAGAACATTGGTGGAAATTAGAGACATATAATTGGAGGAAAAACGTAAATATTTGTAGGGAGTGATTGAGGTCATCAATCACAATCAACTGTCAAATTGAGGGCCTCAAAGCCTTCAATCTATGTTGATTTAAAATATCATCAGTTCAACAAGACATAAGGTATTAGGATAACACATTTTTTTGTTTGAATATCCCTTTACTAAAGTTTATGAATTA
Source organism: Viscum album (assembly GCA_963277665.1). Lineage (NCBI taxonomy): Eukaryota > Viridiplantae > Streptophyta > Magnoliopsida > Santalales > Viscaceae > Viscum > Viscum album. Next base: position 1,517,878,641 of record OY728141.1, on the reverse strand, counting down.
ATTTATTCATTGAATAAGAGATAGGTATATATATATATATTTATGCTTGACAATTAGAGTTTCAACCTTCAACTCATCTTTCACTCAAAAAGATGATATAACTCAAAAATATTATACTTATCCTAATTGTATAAGGTTCCAAATGTTAACACATACCATTTAGATTAGTAAAATTATTTTTTAATAACCAGGGACTTCCTGTAGGCTAGTGGTAGGAAATAAAGGCCTGTCGCACTATAGTTGTGGGTTCGATTCCTGCAGCTTTGTCCGACACGACGGGTTATGCCCCACCCTGTAGGTTGTCCTTTTCCTAAAACTATAGTATTATAATATTCCAAAAATAATCTTCATAAATTTTTTAATCTTAAACAATATTATCCAAAGATGAACTTAATCCACTCCAACCTTTATAGTTATCTAAAATACCTCTGTCTAGACTTTCTCTAAAAGGTCTCTTAATTCCAAAATCAATTTATCAGATTCCCCAAACAAAGTAAAGTTTCTCTTATTGGAACATACTAAAAATATAATTACCTTCATCATATTAAAACCTTACTGAAATCAACAAGTACTGCAGTACAATCCTTATATATATATCACATTATTCTAATAACCAGAATATAATCCATGAGTCCAAAAGCACCAATACATTAGTTATTCTTCTTCAACTGTAGTAACAGCATAAGATTGTCCTTGATCCCTTGGCCTTTTCTGAGGTAATTTTCCCTGACGCTTAGGACATTCATTTTCATAATGCCCCATTTCCCTACAATTGTAGCATTCAACATTGATAGCCTCTTTCTTTCCCTTGCAATCACGCGCCTGGTGACCTTTTTCTCCACATTTATAACAAACTCCCATTCCTTTTAGGCCAGTACCAGGGTGATTCTTCCCACAATTATCACATAATGGAAAATCCTTCTTTCCCTTTTTCCCTTTATCTGTCTCTTGTTCCACCGTTCTCTTCTTCTCTTGCTTTACTTTGTTGTCATAAGACTTAGAGAATTCCTTTTCTGTCTTGATAGCACATGAGACAATATCTTCGTATGTTGAGAAAGATTGTGATACTAAAGCTCTACGGAGAAATGGTTTTAACCCATCAATGAAACGATCAATCTTACCTCTTGGGTTACGTATATAATCTGCAGCATACCACTCCAACCTTGTAAAGTTGGCCTCATACTTTGCAACATTCTCATCCTCCTTTTGTCTCAGACTCAGAAATTTCCTTTCCATATCTGCTCGACGGTCATGAGGAATGTATTTTTCTAATAAAAACTCTTTGTACTCCCTCCATTCCATATTCGATACATCATCATCTTCCTTTGTATTTTGAATCAATGACCACCATTGATCAGCATCTCCAGTGAGGCGGTAAACTGCCATGATAACCTTCTCCCTTTCGCTACTCTCCAAGGCATGGAATATTTTCTCTAAGGTGTTTATCCATTGCTCAGCTACTAATGAATTTGTACCCCCATTAAATTTTGGTGGCTGTTGCCTCATGAAGCGGTCTAACATTGATCCTCCACGTTGCGGATCAGGGTGCTCCATACGAGTAAGGTTATTATTCATAACCTGAGTGAGTTGTCCCAGTATGGTAATAAGTTGATCACCACCAGTTGTATCTCCAGATCCACAATAATTATCTTGAGCAAGAGGGCAATCCCTACACGGAGTGCGTGCATTGATACGGTTTCCATTCCTTCCACTAGCCACCATTTCTAAACAATGGCATAAACTATATTAGTTTATGAAATAAAATACATAATTCCATATTTGTAAAACACTTTACATAAATTGAACTATTTATGGATATAATCCATAATCATAAAAAGAAATGTTTTCTTTGAGGAAGTATATACTCATAACCCTTCATAGTGGTTTATAAAGAAAATGAGAATTATCCAAAGCATATCCCCCGGGAGTGTCGTAACCAAGAGTACAGCAAGGCCCGTTGTCGTGCACCAGTTCCCGTTCGAGTCTAGCTCAAAGCGGTGTTTTCAGGTTTTACCCCTAGGTACATCTGTGCCAGATCCGCCTCTACCTGCTCGTATCCAGACAAGGATGTATTGCTCGGAAAACTCACAACATCTCTACAATACCAAAATTCTAGGAAGTTCTTCTATACTAATCCTCAAAGTCTATCTTTGGGCTATGTGCTCTAATCAGAGTTTATCTAAATCTAGCTTCCAAGGTTAGTACTAAACTGCCTCTGATAAAAACTGTAACGCCCCGACCCCAGCTACCCAGAGTCGGTGCATTACTTCGTAACATTGGCATGATCAAGAAAGATCAAGTCTCGAAAGACCGATTAGTTTAGTAGCCTTGGAAACACTAGATACATTCATAAATGTTACATTACATCATAAAGTGAAAAACTAATAACAAAGTATTCATAGTCCACACTCATATCCTCTTCTGACTATCCCTGCAGGTCATTCATAAAATACTTCTTCACATCCTAGAAAATATTAAAACATTGAAAGGGGTGAGCTCAGATGCTCAGTAAAGATAACAACATAGCGGAAGCTTTCATAAATAAACATTAACATTTAAGGCAATGTATAACTAAAACAAAAGCCTTTTAAACTTGATCTTTAGCATAATATAGAAAAAGTAAAATGAAATAATTCCATTTACTTACTCACATGGATATTCTACTAGTCAAATAATCACATGAAATATCATTAACCACTTTCATAATGATGGAATGCATAATTCCAGACATTCTGAAACATTTTGTCGAGGCCTCGGCCAAGACGTCTAAAATGATTAAGGCCTCAGCCAAAACCATAAATCAAATTGGGAAAGGGCCTCGGCCAATTCCACGTCTAGTTGTCTCAAGAGACCTACTGAAACGCTTTCAAAACCATTTTCAATACCAAAATAAAAGAATGTTAAAACTTTGTATTTATTTTTCATTAAAAGAAATGATGGCTTGTAGAGGAAGCTGAAACTAAAATAATGGTCACGGCGGCAGAGAAGTCGTTGTCGCCACATAAGTACGGAAAAAAAAATCCCTTTTTGTCGTTTAGTAAAACTCTTCATATAAAAAAGATTCCTTTTGAATAAACGTAAAAGTCAAAGGGGTTTATACACCGTATAAAAGAAAGTTGGGTATAAAACCAAATATGCCTCAATGAAAGGAGATTGAGACAAAGTCCTTAAAAAGATCATTTTTAAAATAAAATAGATCTATTATGTGTATTCACTATAGTTACACATGAATAAAGTAAAAATACAAAATAGGACATAATAATATCATGACATAATTTGAAAGTAGGAGATTATCCCAAAGAATGGAAGTTGGGTTAAGAAATTCCCTTACCTCGTGTCCGACTTCACTCAACCATTCTTTAACCTCCTGAATAATAAACTAGAGTTAATATCTACCTTATTAAGAACCATTTTCAATTTCATTATCCCTTTTTATATCACTTATTACAATGTTATGAACATTATGTAATTATTTAAGTTAATAACGGTCGTTTTGTCGATCTTTGGTACTTGAGTCAACAATAAACTTCTTATAATTACAAGTTGTTCATGTGGTGAAATATCCATTATATCCAGAATTATATTCATGATTTAGTTATCGTATATATCATATATATCCAGTATATACATTCATTCATAATATTACGTAACATTTAGAGGTAAGAAATGAAATGCACCGTTCATGGAGACGGTAAGCCGTACGTACGCATGAACGCTACTTTCATTTCTATTTTGTATTTAATGGAATTAAATAAAAATGATATGAATGTATAATATAATTACAGTATAATATAGCATATAATACCATTTACTCCATCCTTTATACATCCCACATATGGTATTAACGATTCAAATCACTTTGAGGGGGCGGTAGTCCGCACTTCCTAAAATGAAAATATCGCGTTTATCCATAATGGAAATCATAAAGGTATACCATAAATGAAAAATACAAAAGCTTAAGTAAAACATAAACATATTATATATCATATATAAATATAGTGACATCTTAATTTCAACCTTTTAAGGTGTTATATGAGTGTTGAACAATCATCGTTTCATGAGGCAGAAATTCGCCATCCACAGAAACAGTATATTCTTTAACCATTAGATGTAGGTGTGTGTAATTGTAGCTAGAATCCTTCTTATAAAAACATCCTAATATATTGATGATACTGGTGTTGTTACAAAATAAAGTAATAAAAAGAGTTTAAGGGGTTGGAGAAGAAAAATAAAACAAAACAACATTAGAGAAGACATTACCTTAAAATTGGGTAACTCTTTTGATTTGAGCCAAAGGCTTCCTTGGGAAGAATTCTGCCCAAAGTGAGGCTTCTAGGAGTAATGGAGGGAATTTGGGAGAGTATTTTGGAAGATTTTGGCTGAGCAAAATGGCTTGAAAGTGTGAATGAAGTGGTAGAGGTGGGGGCCTTTTATAAGAGGAGAGGAGGGGCACTCTTGGAAAGTAAGGAATGTTTACATTATTATACAATGAGTTTCGGATTATAAAGGTCCCAAACTTATATAATTAGTGGATAAGGTGATAAGGGTTCGAAATCTACCCATCCAATAGTCTTTGGACAAGTGTAGGCCTTGGAGTTTACATTATATTTTCATTTTATTAAAATCTTTAAATAATGAGGTCATCGCTGCATCATAATGATGTCATAAATAATTTAATTTATTTAATGTCTAAAAATTATAAAAAAACTACTGTGATGTAGGAAATAATTTTAGCTTTCCAATGACTATTTATAGTCAAAACTATGACTTGTATAACCCCATGTAAAATTTTTTTTAGTAAAACATTTCATGTTTGTGTCATTTTTTACTTTAACATTAAATAAAAGGTATTTATGTCATTTTCCAACTAAAGTGGCTCCATGGGGTCACCAAGTTGACCCATGTATTGTCTTGGTCGGCCATGGCACATCCAATGATTTTAGGACATGTTTCAAGCTCATCTCATATTATTAAAACATTATTTTTACCTTAAACTACACTAATTACCTCTAATCGCGATTAAGAAATTAAAAGTTACTATTCACAAAAAAATTATTTTAATCTCATTGAACCACATTTTACTTCTTAATGATAACCATGTATGTCGGATTTTTGAAATTCAAAACACAGAAGTGGTAAAATTTCATTTAAACGAAAAATCAGTTATTTAACTACCACTTAGTGGTTTCACTATTCATCAAAAATTGAAGTTTTCCAGAACAATGCCAAAATTTCACCCTAAGATATAATTGATATTATGAATTCAAAAATCATTTCTATTTTACAAAATTACAAACATATAAGTTTCATTAATTAATTTTATAATTAATTCCCGCTGTCACAACAAATAGCATGTTTTTAAGAAACAATTTATATCAAAAGATTGGCAATTGTTTATGTCCAATTTCAATGTTGAATTAATTATAATGACCACCATTGGATAAAATGGTAAAAATATATTCTAATTATACTTTAAAACCACTAAATATTATAATTTATCACTATAAATTATTTTTATTAAAAAAGTTGTTTTTAAGTATTTTTCACTATTCATAAAAAATTAGAAGTTCTCAAAAAAATACCAAAAATTCAACATAGGCTAATTTCAATATTCCGAATCCAAAAATGAAGTCCATTTTGAAATATAAAATTTCTATAATTTTAAAAAGTGGTTATTACTATTCATAACAGCTACTTTGATTAGTCGCGGTGTTTTAGAACTCGAAGTTGCGTACAATACAAGCTATTGCATTATTGAATGAGAAGCGTATCATGGAAGCTCGGGGTGTTACAATATTTATATTGAGTTCCATCTTAGATGGTGAGTTTGGTTTATCGACATTGAGTTGTTGATGCTTTCCCCTTTTGTTTTGTGAGCTATCAAGGATGTCTTGGTACTTGATGTTGTCTATGAGGTCAGTACCTCATGAGACTATTGAGGTAATTGTGTTAGATTCTTTATTTTTTCACCATCAAACTCTATGGTTAGGACCATGATACTTTGTGATGGGATAAGTATATATGGTTTCTAACTTGAAGTCTCCATGGAATGTGTCCTTTCATTAACATGCTAGGTATGTCAAGCTGACTAGATGGGTATTTCAAAGGACGGTTTTGAGATGGAGTTTATCACTCATTTGTGTTCTCTCTGGATGGGTCGAGCAGACTATTTTCTTTCATTTTATCCTTTTTCTTTTGGGGTTTTGGGGAACCTAATGAGTATTATTTTACTCACCCCTACATTGGATTTTTTGCACATGTCTTGTGTCTTGTGCAGATCACCAGTCCTTTGAAGGATTCCCAATTGGACCTAGAGTAGGCAGAGCGTAGTAGCTAGATTGACTAGGGTTTTCATCGGACCTTGGTTGAGGAGCTTACCGGTGGGTGTTTGATAGTGATCCCCTCCTTCAGATCAGGTTGTACTCTTTCTTAGTTTTCTTTAGGTAGGGCCTATATTTTCCCTTTTGTACTTCAATTGAACTCTGGTTTGGGATATATGTATGCATGCATTTTAGTTTTCAGTTTTTGTATATATTTATGCATTGTTGCATGGAGGTGTATATGGGTGAATTCATACAAATACTTTAGCCTAAGGCCTCCTTGTGTGTCATAGCCAACTTGGCATTCGATGCTAGCCCCTATCCTATGGAGGAAGTCTTGGGGATTCGTGGCTCAAGGACTATTGGTTTGGGTCGTGAAAGAGTGGTATCAAAGCCAGGTTCCACTTTTGGACCGCAATCGTGAGCTTGGTTTGGGTTGCATAGCATTAGTGTTAGGATTTTTACAGTCTGGATTTTAGTCTAGGGACCGCAGTGTTGGTGTGACAGCCAACGTATCCATACACCAAGACTCTGATAACCTATATTTTGGCTCGGTACATTATGACACCGGTCAAAGGGGAATATTGGTACATGAAAAATATAGGACAAGGTTTTGGGTTTTCTCATGTCCTTATGGAGACATATCCTCATATATAATCTTTGACTGTGGTTTGTCTTGAATTTTTTCAATATGTTTCCACAAAGATATACTTCGAGGGTTCCACATATGGGTTTGGTGTATGACCTGATGAGTGATGAGGTCTCCTTATAGGGGTATGTTCACGAGGTGGGTTCCCTTCTGGTTGTACAGTTTTTGGAGCCACCACCCATCGAGAAACACGTAGACATGCCTCAGAGGGTTCAGGTGGATGGATCCTATCAACCTAATCCATGTATGGATATATTGGTGTTGTAGTTGTTCGACATAGATTTTAATATATGAGGAATATGTATCCCTCTCCCGTCGATATGTGTTTTTTATGATGCGATGAAAACATTGTGGTCGAGTCAGTGCCGCCCAAAGCGGTCAGTATCGAGGTGAGGTGGTTGAGTCACTTTTACTTCTATACATGAGGATTAGAAGTATGTTTGTAGCCACGGTCTTAGTAATATCTAGTGTGAGTGTCTAAGAAGTCCTTTTATGTTCGTTGGTACCCTCATGTGATCACCTTTAGCTTGTACGTGGATTCTCGAGAAGGTTTTGGTGTGGTTCATTTGGGCTTCGAATTTGTGGGAAGGATTGGGACTTCCCCCACTAAGATGTGCCCCTGAGGCATGATCCAAAACCGTGTGGGAGAGTCATTGTCGCCCAAAGCGGATAGTGTCAAGGTGTGGTGGATTATTTCCTTTTAATTGTGAGTTTGAGGTTTGTTCCATGTCTTGGTAGTGGTTTTGTAAGTTCTTGTAAGACCCAGTACATACACATGGGTGACCCTATTTGTTCTCATTATGGAGGAGACATTTTCTTTAGGGTGTTGAGGTTTTTTTGCGAGGTCTCACTACAACAAATGCCGATCCTAGCGGCGGTTTTTTTCCGGTTTAGCGGCGGTTTAAACCGCCGCTATATTGTGTGGCGGCGGTTTACAAAAACCGCCGCTAAGTTTGGCGTCGGCAATCTATTAGCGGCGGTTTTTTCGATTCCGCGGCGGTTTTAGAAATGTGTCGTATGTCCGTCATTTAGCGGCGGTTTTTCTTCATTTAGCGGCGGTTATATGGGTATCTTATTTAGCAGCGGTTTTAACCGCCGCTTAATTCAGTCGTTTGATGCGCCTATTCTGCGGCGGTGAAAACCGCCGCTAAATATCAACATAATATATTTAGCGGCGGTTAAAACCGCCACTAAATTCTGCCCAGTTCATCATTTAGCGGCGGTTAAAACCGCCGCTAACGGATTCCCGGTTATTTAGCGGCGGTTAAAACCGCCGCTAAATGCTCACAGGTATGGCATTTAGCGGCGGTTAAAACCGCCGCTAAACGTTGAACTGGAAAAAAAAAATACGTTGCATCTGCTACACCACTGCCCCACTAACCAAGCACACAACCATACACCAGTTTCATAGTTCCAATTTAACTACATCAATTACCAACCACCTACATAATCATTTACCATATTTATATATTTAATTACAATCCATTATATATTCAAGACCTACATTTTTTTCAACCTAATTTAAGCAAAATTATCCAATTTATCCATCATCATTCATTTACTAGGATTTACCATTTCAAGAATTCCATAACTACTGAGTAACTAACAAGACAAGACACAATGTTATAAAATTCAAACACATCCAACCCACAATTTTTGCATCACAAATCATCACCTTATCCATAATCCAAACTCATAAAGTAACCATAACCATAATTCCATCTATTATGCAAACTATCAAATTAAATCAACCTCACAAGAAAAGGGAAACGACAATGATTCCTTGTTTACAGATAGGAAATTCAATTACCATAAGTAAAGACATTATCATTTTAATGTGAGGTGATTTATCAAATTAAATTTTAGAAACAATAATAATTTCATAGAAGTAAAAACAATTCATAATAAACAACAACCAACACACATTCATAGAAAAGCAATATCATGAAAAACCTAAAGCACATTTGATATCACCCCTTCCCATTAATTTTAATATATCCAATTAATTATTTTCATTAGGAAATATCTTAACTTCCACCCAAGATGAAATAGTAGTATTATAATATCACATATTTAAAATAGTAATGAGGGAACTCAAATATCCTACCTTAATTAGAGATTTAAGGAGAACCATAATCGCAACAGAAGAAACAAAGGATCAAGTTTCACTAGGATATAAGAGAAACCCACCAAAACCTATCCTCAGAATCCCATCACCCAAACACACTCATAACTCAACCAAAAATATAGGGGTTCTCAACAATAAACACCCAAAATATTGGGAATAATAAAAGGTAGAAAGGAAAGAAGAAGGAAACTTGAATAAATGGAACTCAATTATCCACAATCCAAGAGGATAAAAACATTAAGAGAGATGGTAAAAGGTAATCAATGGGATTTGGTGTTATCCAAATATCAAATTAGAAGAAAGAAAATCAAAATAAGTCCATATGTGCCTTCTATTTATAGAGGAAATCCCAAATGGGTTCTCCATAGTGTGGAGACATCCCAATATGCTGTGGTCTCCCTTGGTTAAAGGAGATCTAAGTCACCCATATCTCTTTCCTGCCTTTCATGTGTTTTTAAAAAAAATTGACCACCACCATATCCTAGAACATGGAATGGACCAAGGTGTGCTGGATCCCTCGATTCCCTCCATGAACATCCACTATGACATAACATAAAAAGATTGGTTGTTTTCTCCTCACCACACCCAAGACCACGACATGGTTAAACCTAGCTCCCCGTGCTACACAGGTGGTACCCAAAAGTGAAATGAACAATATAATTCCCTTCACCGTGCATATTCTATTTCCCATGTTACACAGGGTGGACATCCATTCACCATTCCCAACAACATAACCAACCATACCATTTCACTCTTTGTGGTGTATCCTAACATCACACAACCATCTCCATAGACAACCTACAAGAACCAATGGCCAAAACAACCATCACCACAACCAACAACATGGAATGGTGACCCTTTGAATGCACATAACTCTCACCAAGACTCTAAAACACCTCTAAAATTCCTTTTAGTAGAAACAAGACATGGAAAAATGTAAAGGGAGTGACTTTTGAATTCTGGACCCTCAAAACAAAAATCTATTAAACAATTATCATCCCTGAGAATCAAAACAAAACATAAACACATCACAATGTAAAAGTATACAACATCCAACACAACTCATAGAATATATACACAAAAACAGATGAATGATGTATATTTTTATCGGAAAACAAAAAAAAATTGGTGTTTTATTCACCCATAATGCAACTAGGTCAAAATTAATGTTCCCAAAAAATCCCACAACTTATTGAAATTCAATTCCAGATTTCCATCGATTAGGGGATTGAAAGTCATTTTAAAGAGAGTTTAGGTAATGGAGGGATTCCATATTCCTCCCAATAATGATGATATGAAATAGGAATTACATTCTAAACAATTAATTATGGTATCATGGGGAGTCCTAAAACCTCATCCATGTACAATCATTCTTAATAATGTATTTAACTGGACTCCTTGATTTCTATATAATGTTATGAAATCATTATTCAATATATGATCACATATCCTCCCTAATATTGGGGATACATTGTGACCATCACAATTTTGACTTCCACCCACTTCCAATTGGTATATAATGATTTCATGAATGTACACATCTAAGAACTAGTATATGAATTCATAGATCATATATATTGTGAGCCCCATTTATATATCTTCTTCTATTATAACACTGAATGATATAACCACAAACCAGATGTATTCAAACCTATGAGGGAAGGATGTATTCAAGATAACCTCATCATTCAACCACCTCGGGTGATTTTTAGACCATATATCAATCATAAAAAACCTATCAGATTCCTTTAAATGGTGTAATATATCATCTACAATTAAAATGGGTAATAATTCTTGATTTTATGATAATTAAACATTAATTACTCCAAACATAGTCTCAGAATACCATCTTAATACATAGAGAACAACACTAGAGTGCTAAAAAGAAATAATTTTCAGCAAATGAAATGCTTTTACTACAAACCAACTGTTATCATACTTGTTCAACACATCAACAATACTACTACTCATCATCTGATGCTGCATCGTCACCCTCTCCACCTTCATCTCTACCACCTGCTGCCACCTGTAAGAACATTATATTGAAAATTAAATATTGTTGCATATTTATAATAAAAATTAAAACCAATAAAAGTTTGCAAACTAAATGATTTTGATTTTTTTGTGATTTACCTACTCACCACTACCCGATGCACTACCACCGGGGGCATATCTGCTCATATGCTGACGTATTTCAAGCAACTCTTTCTGCAAATCAGATATCTGATTCCCCTGCTGGTGAACTGTGTTTCGTAGAGCAGACATCTCCCTCTGAGCATCTTCAGGTATGAAATGACTATAACCAGGAGTGGATGAGGCCGAAATCCATGATGGCATGCGAAAGACCTCAGATGGTACGGGTCCCAAACCCATCCCGCGCACTCTACCAGGATGCTCCTTCCCAAGGACTTGACCAACCGGGTCATCCTGGGAGACTGAGTAGGATTGCCCAGGATTGGCATCCCATTTTTCTTTAATTTTTACCTATAAATCAAATATCAATATATATTAACACAGTAAAAACTGATATTAAGTTATTATAATAAATAATTGACTTCATACCCCAACTTCTCTGGCAGGTTCATTAACAAAACTTCCATCTGTTTTTTTATGAACATCCAGCCACAGTTCTGTTCGGGATGCTTCATGCCCTAAACTCTGTGACTGCATTAAACAAAGATAAATCATCAATCAAATATGTTAAATAGATAATATTATCTTATAAATATTTAAGATCAGTCCTCAATCTTTCTGTATTGTTTGATTAACATCAGTCCTCAATCTTTCTGTATTGTTTGATTCTCCATGCCAAATCCAACACAAATATTGCTCAGGGAATTGCTTCAGTATTAAATGTTCATAAACTTCATCTCTCTTCAACCATGTTCTAAATTTACATTTAGGACATGGACATCTTATTCTCCCTTCAACGGATCGATTAGAAATTGCAAAATCTAAAAACCCATTCAAACCCTTAACATATTGAGATGTGTTCCTCGGTAATGTGATCCAGCTTTTATCCATGTATATCACAATGTGCCTACACAAAATATACGATAGTGTAAGATTACAGAAACATAATATAATAAAGATGAACCATTGGCCATAAAGTATGCATAATATAATAAAGATGATTCATTGACCACATTTACCATTTCAGACCAACTGAACAAGTCTGGTCCATAGGAGACAGCGTCAACACCTCATTTAGGAGCAATAAGAATATCGGGATACACACTTATCATAACACCATCGATCACACATTTATGTTGCCTCAAACAACACCCCTTTGATGTGTGATCGAAACTGATCATAATGCATTTTAAATCAAGTTAACTACATGATCTTCATGTGGAAAAAGTTCATCATGTGGAAACTTTAAAGACAATTCATGCTATTCAAAAGTAATATTTTAGAAATGCTGGGAGATTGTGTGAGAGAAAAAAATTGGGAGATTTGGCTACACCATCCAAAAGATTAAGGGGTAAAAAGAGTTATCCCCACTCTAAAAATACCACCAGCTATTTAGTGTCTGTTGGAAGTGGTTTCTTGCATTTCCAGACACTAATAGCTAGCCGGTGGCACTGCAACTGTTTTGACTACATCTACCACCCGACCTCTCCCAAGGTTCCTATGATACTTTGAGATAACTCAAAAGCCTCCAACCATATCTAAAACTCCTCCATTGAGGTTTTCAAAGACTCAAAATTTGATTCTAAATCCCATTTCAAAATTCAACTTAGCCACTAAATTGAAAATTTAAGTTTCCCTTGATCTCTAAACACCTGTATAGATATGGGGTTTTACAAATACCATCCCTAATTAAAGAAAAGTGAACATAACTCGAAAGAGATTATAGTTTGGGAACATAAAAGAAAACATGATAACTATATACACGTGTCAGTGTGTATGTAGGGTGTGAGAAAAAACATTCCCATTTGGATTCTACTATAGATTCTGTGAAATTCATTCCATATGAAATTTCAATAATTCTAGTTTAAACTACAGTTAGGAAAATAAGTTTCTCACATGTAATATTATCAAATAAAATATCACACCAAATTTCACATATTAAAAAATTTAATCCATTTTTAACTAAATAAGGAAAAAATAACTACTTTAAAACTTTAAATAGGAGACCTTTAATTTTTTTTTTCAGAACAAAACTAATATTTTACTATGTATCTATATCTTCTTAAAAACTCAAATATAAAACATAAAATTTTATTTCCTTTGAAAAAAAATCAATTTAAAATCCACCATAATTTAATTCATTATATAAAACAAATAAAATCATAAGAATAAAGAAAATATCAATAAATAACTAAACCAATAATGAATAAGGAGTAACAAACACAAACACACAATGGTTTCATAATCCAATCAATCTTGGGGACACCATGAAAAAGAAAATGAAAATACCCTTTTTAATTTCATAAAAAATACTTGGTATCATGGGAAAATCACTAGGGTATAACATGAATGATATTGGATATATCTAATCAGAACACTACCTAATACATGTGAACCTAAATATTTTGGGAGCTACCATGGTCTCATTGGGTCACAAATCTATCCCATTAGCTCACTCGGTCTAATTGGGACGTAATCCCTAGCCAATGAATAATATACAGTAGGGTCACAATCATATAGATCTTTTACATAGCTACCTATGATCCCCATGATAAAACTCAAGGTATGTGAGGAAACAAGTAAGTCATATGATCATTACACAAATAAATTTTAAAACACTTTAACTAAATATCACATCACCTTCAATTCCATCTTAAGAAACATCCCCATTTCACAAAAAATTCCTATAATAAAGATATAAAATATTCTCCTCAGTAACAAAAATATATATGTATCAATCAGTACAAAATCAAGGGCCTTGACTAAGGGCTGTGTACATTTTTGAGAAAACCTCCTTGAAGGTGACAAACATGACTTTCTTTCAAAATTAGTCCAGGATAGCAAGCCATTTTTTTCCATTTTGAAATATTTATTTAAAATTTATTTAAATGAAAATAATAGAAATCCATACATAAAACCATTTAAAGGATCAATTTCCTTTTTTCATTTAAATCATTTGAAATTCCAAAACACCACCTTTTATTTAAACTTTTTATTTAAAACTACACCTTTTACCATTCCAAGACTTAAACATGGCCAATTGACCATAATAATTAAAATCAACATTAAATGATCCATATACACATTTTTTTAAATACTTGAAATTCAATATCACTTTATAAATGAGTAAACTATTGAAAAACCTTTATGAAAAGTAAGAAAAACTTGATATTTTTTTTAAATCCACTACTATTACCGCATATAGATTTAATTTAACAATAAAAGGAATTAGAAAACATTAGGCACTCAATGATCTTCTAATTAAAGGAAATTTAAAAAATTTACCTACCTCAATCAAGTGGAAGTCAAGTTAAAATGAGTCTACTTTTATAGAAAATATCAACCAAGAAAATGGGAGCCCTCTAGAAGCCCTAAACACATAAAACCCCCATATTAGAACCATATCATACCCTAATATCCACCAACATATTTACTAGAGTTCATGGGATAAGTATAAAAAAAGAAATAATGGGTGTAGGGGAGAGTATAGGGGATGAACAAGATGAAAAAAGCATTTACCTCAATAAATTTCTAGAAATCAATGGAGGAGAGGCTCAAAATGGAGGCCGCGGGGGGTGTGGCGGTCGCCGGAGGGCGTGGGGGGCGCGAGGGGCGCGGGGGCGCGGGGGTCACCGGCGGTCGAGGGGGGGGTGCAGGGTTCGCCGGGGGGCTCGGGTGTCGCCGGAGGTAGCGGGACGGGGATCGGGGAAGAGGGGAGGGTTTGTGAGGGGGATCGGGGTACGGGTATGCGATAGGGGAGGGGAAAGCGTCGCGGTTTTTCAAAATAGGTTGGGTTTCGCGGCGGTTTGTTAAAAACCGCCGCGAAATCTTTCACGGATAACGTTTAGCGGCGGTTTTGTGAACCGCCGCCACAAAACCGCCGCTAAACACTGTTTATGTTGTAGTGTCTCACATGATGGTATATCCATTGGTAGTGTTCGCGATGGATTTTTATTAAGGTTGGGATTACGTCAACCTTATGAGGATTGGCATTAGCACCGGTCATGGGATGAGATGTGGTGATGAGGTGGTATTTTCCTTGGTTTTGTGTTGGTGTTGTAATAGACCATTTAGAGCTGGTTGGGTTCTATTAGGGATCGTTTGTGGGGGTTTTAGACTAACGAGGTTGGCCCTGGGTGTTCAGTGATGAGTTCTTCGGTTCAGTTTGATCTCATTTAGGGTTAAGAGTGTTATCTAGGTAATCCGGCTACCTATGAGATTTGTAAAACCTCTATCTCATTTGTAGTGTTTTGGTTATATTATTTGCGAGTTTGTTACAGAATGAGAACCTCTGGCCAGCTTACTGGTATGGGAGTACCAATGGAGGGATCGTCTATTTTCTTTGTTTCTAGGCTTTTTCTTTTCGGGGAAGAAAAGGATTAAGTTAGGGAGGATGTAGTAACTTGGGATTATCCCTCTTAGACCTTGGAATATTCCTACAAATAATTACAGAGCTAGACATGGAGACTACATTCAATTCAATGGTGTGGTGTGCCTAGAATAGATTTTATAAAAATATTAATTATTTTTATACTCTGTATATGGAGGAAACGGTTTATCACAGGAATAGTAGTTCCGATCAAAAATATGATGGTGTGATTGTGTCCAGAGCATGTTGTTTACCCTAGACGGGGTATAAGTTTTGTCAGTGTGGGCCTTCTGTAGAAAAAGTTTTTAAGGGTGTTTCCATAAATAAATTAGATGTATTTATTTTATATTTCAGATCAAATAACTTTTGAACAGGGTCTCAGATCAAATTTATAAGTTCGCGATTGAGTCCCAAACCTTGTGTTTACCCTATGTGTGAAATATTTTTTTTCTGCATTGGGAGTTGGGTGGGAAGAAAATCGGGACTGGGGTGTTAAATGTTGGGTGAGGGATTTAATTAAAAATTAAATAAACATCTTTATCCACTCTCTGGGGCGGACAATGTAGGAAGATCCTCCTACCTTACTCTTTGCTAACAAACCATCCAAATAAAGAAAGAGATGTGCCGTCGGACTCCAATCTTGATGGCGATCACTCCCGGATCGAGCAGTGGAAGTAGTGGAGCATGGATCTAGCATCGAAGCTTCGGAGATCCTCCACGAGGTTGGAGGAATATATTTTTAATAATTATATACTTGTTTATGCATCTTTTTTCTTTGATTCTTCATAAAATATTTTTAGATTAGGTTTTGATCTTTCCAAAACATGTCTCAAATTTGTTTTTGGACCACCAGAGTGGTCCTAGTGGTATGTGGAAGCTCTAGCGGTGATTTTTGGTGCGACGGTTTCCTGTGAGGAGCAACTCAAGATGAGTCATCATGGATGTTTCCGAAGAGTTGGTGGCATTCCAGTGAGGTGGTAGTTCTGGAGGAAGGTGGTGCAGCGGATAATAGTGGATTATGGCAGCGCGGGGGCTCACCAGGAGCGTGGGGCGGCACGGCCAGGGGAAGGAGTCCACAACCATAGTGGGTTGCGATGCCGATGTGGAGTGCTAGAGGCCAGGGACCAGCGGCACACAAGGGGAGTAGGATGCTACCTGAACCGGGCCAGCTGAAGCTAGTCAGCCCAGGCGAGGCGGACCGGCAATAGTGGGATGGTCCGGCCAGAATGGGCCAAAATGGTCCGTGGGTGTTTTAAGCCCTTGTATCTTGCAAACCGGGTGTTGGATTCACATGTCGTCTGTGGTGATGTAATCCATGGTTTCAAGAGGATCTTTTGAGGCCATTTTGATAACTTTTTGTTTTTTTCTTGAGGCTCAGTAGCATGAAACGACCAAAAATAATAATAATAATATATTTATTATTATTTGTCATTTCTTGTATCAGATGTATCTTCTGCGTCTGATATCTATTTGATGCACCATCATTGGTGTTGTGAACCTAGCATAAAGGTTGAAATTTCAAGAAAAATTTTGGGTTCTTAAATAAAAATCATGGTACAGGACCCTTGAGGATCAGTTTGGTTATTTTCTGTGAAATGACACATTTTCACCGGGTGTCCGTTTTGGATGAACGAGTAATTGATCCCGTATGTTTTTTCATGAGGATCGCAAGGATTTAATCCATCATATGTCTTATAGGATCGAGCATGGTCCCCATGAGGTCCTTTTCAGGCATGTTGTGGTGAAAATAACCCTTTTTACCAGTTTCATTGTTATGACAAATAAATAGACTATACTGCGTGTTTTTCTGCATAGAACACGATGGTGGCCACAGTTGGGGCCTAAGAGATGAGGTATGGGGGCTATATAATTTGGGTCTATTTGGTTATCCACATTGAAAAGAATGGTAGTGTGGGACCCTCTAGTCTCTTTGGAAAAGTTATGACTAGCAGGGTTGAGTGGTTACCCATGGTCTCAAATGGAAGAATTACGACTAGTTGGGTTGAGTGGGTCCCCCTAGTCCTTTTGTTTCAGGGTTTCTGGTATCATTTCCCCTTCACAAGACTGTGACCCCTCTTTGGCTACTTTGTGTATGTGCAGCGTCTAGGTACTCAACTACCATGTTAGGGAGAGGGTTCACGTTTTGTGGAGTGGTGCTCCTCTACCATTCTTAGGAGCGGGTTCATGTTTCCACTTTCTAGAGTGAGTTTCCTCAGTCCACTTTGACTACAGACTTATAGGGCTTGGATTATATGTCACCCCAAGAGGCCTGGCATGATTCTCACATCCCTTCATGTTTCCCTAGTGGAGTTCTTGGAATCGGTGTGACCAATATTTATGCGGGAATCAATCATTTACCTATGATGTTTTAGTAGGGTACAGATCCCCAGTGATCCCTGGGAGATTATCCTGTAGTTGTGTATCGGTATATATTCTTTTGTATTTCTATGGCACATTTCTGCGAGTTACCAGGTGGGGTTTGTGGTATCCTCATGGATGAAAGTACATGGGTGATGATCCCCTATATGAGTGATATAATCTCCAGGGTTTCATATCGAGATCATGATGTTTCTTTTGTAGAGTCAAAATTAGAATATCCAACACTACATAGGTTTTGATCCTCTTTGAGACAAGTTGTACCAGATTCAGCTTGTTTTGTGATACCCCCTTTTTGTGTTCGGTTTTCCAACTAGGGTTTTAGTGTCCCCTAGTGGACCCTGGGTGGGATCCCCTACCTAAGGAGTTGGTGGTAGTTTAGTCACTGGGTGACTACTTCCATGGCGTTGTCCGTTGAGTGTGCCCTTTTGGATAGTTTTCATAATGGTTCACTTGGTTGTGTCATTTTTTTGTTTTACTACGGGATTAGCATATGTCGGTTGAGTTCTATCTGTGATGATGGGTTTGGCTTATCGACTTTGAGATTTGGATGCTTTCCCGTTTTGTTTTGCGAGATATCAGGGATGGATTGGATCTTTAAGTTGTCTATGAGGTCAGTACCTCATGAAACTATTGTGAGTGTTGCATTAGAACCTCTATTTTTCACCATGGATAGTCTATGGTCGGGACTATGAGACTTGGTGATGGTGCTAAGTATATCTGGGTTTTGTTCTGGAGTCTCCATGGCATGTGTCCTTTCAGTGACATGCTAGGGACATTGAGCTGACTAGATGGGTATTTTCAAGGATGGTCTCAATATGGATTTTCTCTGTCATTTGGATTCTCTCTAGCTGGGTTGAGCAGAATGTTGTCTTTCATTTTCTCCCTTTTTTGGGGGTTTTTGGGGCACCTGCTAAGTATTCCTATACTCACCCCTACATGGAATTTTCCTTCATAATTATTATGTCTTTTACAGACCATAGGTCATATGAAGGAGTCCTAGTTGGACCTGGAGTAGGAAGAGATTATTAGTTGGACTGATTAGGGTTTTTACCGAAGCTTGATCGAGGATCTTACCGTCATGTGTTTGATAGTGATCCCTTCCTTCAGAGTAGGTTGGATGCTTTTGCATTTTTATTTTGGTGGGACCTATATTTTCCCTTTTTTAACTTTTATTGTACTCTAGTGTGGGATAGATGTATGCATGCATTTTAGTTTTGGTTTTTTTATATATCTATACACTGTTGAATGGAGGTGTATTTTGGTGTGTGTGTGTGCAAGTACTTTAGGCTAAGGCCTCCTTGTGTGTGATAGCCTACTCAACGCTTGACACCAGCCCCAAGCCTATGGAGGCGGCTTGGTATGTCCCAAATCGATCCCCATTGGGTCGGGTCATGAAAAGTCTCTCCTATAGGTCTAGGATCCTATGGTCCAAATAAAAGATCAAGACCAACTTCAATAATGAGGTTCTTAAGGATAAGGAATCAAGAGGTAAAATCCTCTTCCTTTTTCTTTTAGTTTCATTTCACTTTCCTTAATTTTATTATACTTTCCTTACCTAATATGTAAAAACATTCATGATAACTCTAGTATCTTATATATACTGGAATTTTATTATTTCAATGGAAAATCCACCATCATTTCTCTACTCCTCTTTCTTTTATTCTAAAAATGAAAACCTCATTTGTGAGGTGCCAATTCACAGCCTTTCTGGATGACGTGTTTTTGTTTTTTAATTACACCTTCAAGGATGGTTATAAAACCCTTTGTGTGGTTAAACCAAATTATAATGTATTTATTATATCTTATTTAATGTTATCTAACCTATATATATACATAATATTATTGAATGGGACAAAACTATTTTGTGATGATCAAAAACCGCCATGATAATCTAAACAATTATCACTATTGTCATATCTAATGATTCATCATCACCCCATGTAACCAAATGAATTATATTATAATTCAATATTATGTATGTTTATTAACAACATATAATTTCAATTTTGGATAACTATTCCCATTTAACATGATCTTTTGTACATGTATACAAGTAAATCAATCATGAAAACCAAGGAAATGAGCACTACCAAATTATGAAATTGAATCTTATAACTCATCAAAAAGGCCATAAATGAACTTAATAAAATTATAATAAATCAAATAAATGTTTATTGGGTTCTGAATTAAATTATTAATGAATAAAATTTCATTATCTAGGACATTAAGTACAAGTGAAGAATGCTTTTGTACATAAGGTAAGAGTTTCTCCCTGAATCTCCATTTTTCATTCGAGTTATTCTTACTCTTTATTTAAACCAATGTAAATATTATTTATTTTTATATAAATATTATATATTCTATTTATATGTTCCAAATTATTTATCTAGATCATTTCATCTCTATTTTATGGGGAAATACATGCTTTACAAGGTTCCCATTTCAATTCCTCCTGATAAGTGAGCCCGATTTAAGGGAACTTCAATTTTTTCCCATTTTATGTTATCTTCATAATCTATTATAAGGAATAAATATTTTTCTAAAATAACTATATTTATCATGAAAATTTTTTTTTAGTTATTTTCTTGTTTTATTAAAACAATTAAACCTTTTCAACTTTAAATACTCTTCTATATTTTCTCTGAAACCTCACTAAAGTGGCTCATTTATAAAGAATATTTTTACATGTTTTCACTTCATTTGGAAAACTATTATTCTTAAAATAAAATTTCATTTTACATACCTTTTACATTCATGGTTATACATGTTTATAATCTGATTTCATGAAAAATACAAATGATTTTTCCAAAAGAACTCTGCTTTAAAATGTAATAAAGAGGTATTTCTCTAAAGAATTCCTTGATGGATTTATTAGAGTATTTTCATATTTTTTTTACAACCTGTTTTGAACCTTATTCTTAATTGTGATTTATATTTCATGATATCATCTACCATATTTTATTAAATGTTTTATTATCATTTTTATCTTGGATGTTCTATCTTGATATCATTCACCATACTACTCAAAATGGTTAGTGGTTTTGTTTACTGATTGGGGAAAGTTATTTACATTTAATATTAATATTTTATTTATGTTTCACCACATTAATATGAGGAATTAATTTTACTTTTTATGTGATGTTAGACACCTTCTATAACCCCTCAATACATCATTTGGTCTCATGGGACAAAACAGAAATAGATTTGGCTGAGGCCTTAACTATTTGTTTTCAGATGTCTTAGTCGAGGCCTCGACGGTATGTTTCAGATGTCCTACATTATGAATTCCTGAATTATGATATTAATAAATGAGATTCCATGTTATTATTTTAATATAATAATATCCATGGTTCAATTTATTTATCATATTTATGGAATTATTTAACCAGTACTTATTCCTTTGATATTATGCTCAAGATTAGGTTTCATTAGATTGTGATTTTATTTATTCTCCACGAACTTCTATTTATGTTTAGGATATCTTATATTATGTTATTTAACCTTATTTATCATCTAATCTCACCCCTTTATTATGTTTTATTTTTCCCCAGTATGTGAAGATATATATTATGAATGACTTTCAATGATAATCTAGAAGTTTATGGGTGTTTCGAATGAAGTTTATATGTTGTTTTTCTTTTCAAGTTGTAATGTAAAGTTAATATATATAATATGGAATCAAGACTACCAAAAGGATCGGTCATTTTGGATTCAAGTCTTGTATCTATGAAAATGTATTAATTTATGGCACTGACGCTAGGCTACTGGGGTTGGGGTCTTTACAGTTGGTATTAGAGAAAGTTTAGTGGAAACCTTAGAAACTAGATTTAGAAAACATAGATTAGGGGACATAACCCTAGGATAGATTTTGAGGATAAGAATAGATTAACATCTTATAATTTTATTAGGTAGATATTATGTAGGTATTTTATGTTCCAACGAATCGAACAATAACTGATATGGGTTAATCAGTTGTTCACTTTTTATGAGTTGGAAAACATTTAGAAACTTTACCCCTGCAATTTTTTAATATTTATTTCCTTATCCAATTTTAGTAAATACTCATGCATGAAAAAGTAGGGAATAAATTAAATCATTTACGATTTACAAGGTTCAGCATCAGTGTGAGAAACTACATCCTTTCTATAGCCACTCCCGTGGGTCTATAGAAATTCACTATTATGAAAAGGTGAATAATACTTGTTCCAAATCCAATTATACACCTTATATATCCTAATGGTAAATATTATACTGAATCCCATCAGTATAAAATGTTTTTTTATAAAATAATTAACCCAAATAAAAGAATAAATACTTTGTTGAAAATGCTCCACAATTTCTCAGTCAGAATACTGAGTTTGATTTATTTGGATCTAATTTCATCAATCTGGTGAGTCTGGATTTGATTCTCCAAATATAATGAGTTTGGATATGATTCTCTCAATATGATGATTCTAGATTAGATTATCTCAATACAATGAGTCCGGATCTAATTTTATCAATATGATGAGTCTAGATCTAGTTCTCTCAATACGATGGACCCATTCTCAATCTACAAAAATCAAACAGTGTTCAAATGATCAAACCGATAAACAAACATTTAGCTGTCTAATCCTCCTCATGACATTTATTTTAAGAAATTACTTTCACTTTATTTTTTTAGCACTTCAACTTTTTCTCTTTCATGAAAAGACACTAATGAAATATTTATCTGAAAAAAAATATTTGACTTAGAAAAGAAAAGCAAGAAACTTGAAAACGTTCCCCACTTCTGAAAATTTCATAACTCAAAAAATATTTAAAATTTAAATTTCATCTTTGACTTTGACTTATTCAATCCTCCTTATATTCCTCCAAGATTTATGAAAAATTGAATTTCAAGTTTGACATATTCAAATATTCCTAAAACTTCTAGAATTTTTCTTCTTGATTCTTCTTTGTAATCAACTCATTGTGAATTTGTTTCCTTCTCATATCATTAAAAATCCATTTCCTTCTCATCTTATTACAGATTTTTTTCCTTCTCATCTAATTTATAATTTTTTTCCTTCTTAACCCATTAGATATATGTTTCCTTCTCAGCTCATTATGAATCTATTTCCTTCTTAGATCATTTAGAATTTTATTTCCTTCTCATGTCATTACGAATTCAGTTTCTATCTCATATCATTAATAATTATGTTTCGTTATCATCTAATTATGAATTTTGTTACCTTCTTAGTGATTAAGAATTATGTATCCTTCGTAGTGATTAAAAATTTTGTATCCTTCTTAGATCATTAATAATGATTTTTTCTTATTATTTCATTATGAATTCTATTTCTTTCTCAGTTATTAGGAATTCTATATCCATATAAGTGATTATGAATTCTATTTTCTTCAAAGTGATTATGAATTTTGTTTCCATCTCAGTGATTACCAATTATATTTTCTTCTTAGATCATTATTAATTCCATTTCACTCTGAGTGGTTATGAATTTTTTATCCTTCTAAGTTATAAAAAAATTACATCTCAGTGATTAAGAATTTGGTTTCCTTATCATCTCATTACAATTCAATTTCCCATTATAATGGAACTCTTCACTATGTAATTTTAAATTTCTTCAAACCTCTCCACCATTTCAACAATAGATTTTATCATGAAAGTTTTTATGATTCTTGAGAACTTCAAGATCAGAAAATCATCCCCTGAATTAGTTTAGAAAGTATGAGAACTTTCTAACTCCTGGCTTCAAAATATTCTTTCAAAATTCTTCAGCATCAATAAAACTTCATCAAAACAGAACAAATGACATTCTAAAAAACTCTTATTCTAATTAATCTTCATTGTGATGGATATGGGTCTGATTCATCAATAACAAAAATATTATTTTATAAATAGTTTAGATGTAAAAAACAAAAACTTTGTTAAAATAATTTATCACAATGGTTCTTCAATATCCCCCTTTGGATCTGTTGCCAACCCATGTTAAAAAAATTTCCAACTCTCAGAATTTTTTCACAGCTCAAATTTTGTAAATAACTGAAGTTTTTTTAATTTTATCAAAATATATCTTTTCTTAAAAGAGAGTGTCTTGACGCCACACTACTGGAAAAAGTAATTTTTTTGAAGTAACTTGATCCCTCAGTGATAAGAAAATGTTATAGCCATGTAAAGACAAACTATACCTCACTTTTATTTTTCTCATACTTTTATTCTTCTCTCATATATTTCATGATAACCACAAAATTATATTCATAAAATAAAGATAAGTAAAAAACTTCTTACAGTGTATAAATTTTCTTCTTTATCTCCCACTTTTTTAACATAATCCAAAGCACGGTGGGGGTACTTACTTATGAGGTTTAGGAAGACATGGGAGGAGGCTGAATATGAAGTTTCAGCCTCAATTTCACAATCCTTTCTTTTGGAATTAATTTTTTAAAGATATCAACAATCTAATAAATTATTGAAATGTATTCTAGAATAACATATCCTGTAGAAACTTTCTCTTTTATAAAGTGTAACTTTTTATCAATGTCTTTTGATCTTGAATGTTGTACAGGATTCTTATAAAGATAAATTTCACTCTGATTATCACAATGTATCTTCAATGGTTTAGAAACATCTACTTTCAAATATTCCGGCTAAACTCTCATCCACATCATTTTATTACAATCCTGAGTAGCTACAACATATTTTCGTTCAGAAGTGTGAAAAGTTACTGAACTTTTTAAACTACTATTGAAACTCATGCAACATTCACCCAAGAACAATGTTCCTCCTAAGGTTGATTTTCTATCATTACAAACTCTTTCACAATATGTATTAGTATAACCACAGAACATCATTTCACAATTTCTTTTTTATAATAAACCATGTGAAGTTGTTCCTATGATATATCTTAGAATTATTCTTTTCTGCCAACATATGTGATTATTTTGGATTACTTTGATACCTATCACACAAATTCACAGCATAAAAAATATTAGTTCTTGAGGATGTAAGGTAAATTAGACTTCCTATCTTCTTTGAAAAATATTTCTGATTCAAAAAATTTCAGAATTCATCGTTAATCGATATTTTTCTCAATGAAATAGTAGTAGAAAATTATTTAGATTCTTCCATCCCAAAATTCTTTAAAAATTCCTCAGCATACCTTTCTTGAGATAAGAAAATGTATTTTCCTTTTTGTTGAACATGTAATCCAAGGAATAAAGTTAATTCTCCAAACATTGAAATTTAAAAATTATTCTCATTACTTCAGAAATTTTTTTACAAACATCATCTATATCCCCAAAAAAAATATATCATCAACATATATAATTATAATTAGAACTCTGAAGTCAATATATTTCACATATAATTTTCTATCAACTTTTCCGTTAAAATTTTTAAATTCTCAAACAATTTTCTTGATTTTAATACCATGCACGTGGATCTTATTTCATCCCATTCAATTATTTTTTCAGTTTACAAACATTGTTTTAATCCTCATCAATTATAAACTCCCAGGGATCTTGAATGTAAAATTCATACTCAATATCTCTATTTCAGATAGATGAATTTACATCCATATGATAAACTTTTTAATTATAATGTACAGACATTGAAAGAAACATTATAATAGTTTCAAATATTTCAACTGGGAAAATGTTTTTTCAAAATCCTCACCTCCCATCTATGCATAGCCTTTACAAACAATCTTTTCTATGTTTCTTGAAACTTCTCCATGTTCAAATTAATATTTTCTAACAACACACTTGGTTAAAATAACATTTTTATTTTCTTTATATGAAACAATTTCTTGTGTTTCATTCATCTCAATTAGATCCAACTCTCCATTCATATCATCTACTGATTCTTTTTGTTTAATACCTTCTGAAAATAATTCGGGTTTAACTTTTAAGATAAGTGAAGTTTGATTTTTGAATATCAAATTTCTTCTTATCTAAATTGGAGCCTTCTAATTTCCAATAATGTTTTCGTATTAAACATGTTTTTTAAGGTATGAAATTTCAAAGTTTCTTTCTCAACTGAAATTTTGTCATCACATGAATTTTCTAAATCTTGATAAGGATGTTTTTTACTTTATTTCACTATTTTTGGAAGTCTCTAATTTATCCTCCTCAATATTATCAACAAATTTTGTTAGGGAATTTTCATTTTTAGTTACTTTCACTTCATGTGAGTCCACCAACTTTTTTAAATGTTTGTTCTAGCATTTTTAACTTCCTTAATTTGGTGAATATCCCATAAAATTTCCTTTCTCATATTTCTCATCAAACTTTACCAGATCCAGATTTTTTATTTTGGGTAAACATGGACATCCAACAAATTTAAAGTATTTCAATAAAGTGTTTTTGATATACCACATTTCATAAGGAGTCGTGTTGGTTTTCGGTATCAATAAGCATCTATTTTGAACATGTACAACAGTACTAACAGATTCTTTCCAGTAGAATTTTGAATGTTTATATTCTACAAACATACTTCTTCCCATTTCCACTAAACTTCTATTATTTCTTTTCGATACTCCATTTTTTTGTGGAGTATAGGGAGTACTATACTAATGTTTGATACCTTGCTTTCTCTTATAAGTTTTAAAATTATTTATTTTGAATTTAGTACCATTATCTATTCTAAATATTTTTATGGAAACTCCCATTTCATTTTAAACATATTTTATAAATAATTTAAACATTTCAATAGCCTCATACTTTTACTTCATAAACATGATGTTTGTTATCTGAGTGAAATCGTTAATAAAAGTGATAAAGTATAAATATATTTTTGTTTATTGATGTCCATAGACCCAAATAAATCAGAATGAATAAGATTAAGTGGTCCAGTAGATTAAATCTCAACACTTATATGAATTTTGTTAGTCATATTACCTTTTTGATAAGTTACAAAAACATCTTCTTCTCTTCTTTTCAATTCTAGAATGTTTTTTATGGAATAAACATAAGAAATTTTTTTCATAATTTTCTGTCTAAGGTTCCCAAGTCTTCAGTGCCACAATTTTTTTCATCTGCATCACTCAAGTAACAAAATTTGTTGAATTCTACTATTTGAAAGAGTTTCCCACAGGTTCTTTATCATTTTTTAATAATGTTTCCATTATTCAAACTTCTTTATGAAAAAATATCTTCTAAATACAACTACTTTTACATCATCACAAAGTTTACTTACACTAAGTAAGTTATGTTTTATCCCATCAATAAATAAAACTTTCTTATATTTAAACTTTTCTACTTTAATATTAACTCTCTTTATTCCTATGATTTTTAAGGAAGTATCATTGCCAAAGGTAATTGCTCCTCCATCATGTATTTAAACATGTTTCATGATTTTTATGTCACCAGTCATATGTGAATAACAACCACTATCAAATATCCACGGTTTGTTCCTTTTACTATATTTCAATGATATCTTAACAACAAAATATATTTCCTCATCTTTCTTATTTTCAGCTTATTTTTCTTTTCTATTATTTGAAAATTGTTCCAGAAGGAGTGTCATACAATTTTAGGCATGATGAACCAAATTATCATATATTTAAAAAACTTCTTCCAAACATTAAAATTGATTTCTTATTGGAAACTTTCCAACATATTAAGAATTAACTTTTTTTAACTTCATATAAGTTAGAAAAGTTACTCATTCTACTTTCACTATTTCTTCATCTTTTTTGAAACCTTATTCAGGGTAAGGATATGTTGTGACAAAAAATATAATCCATGTGCCCATAGATTCCAAAACACTAACAATAACCATCAAATATTGATTTTATTTTGAAATAAGATCTTTATCTATTGAAAAATTGTTGAGGTTTTTAACTACTTTCATCTCTAACATAATTAGGTCATGGACCGTGTTTTTTTTGAGTGAGTTATCAACTTTTAGAGATTTGATAGTTTTCTCGCATCCTTTCTCCACCCAGTATTTCTAAAAACGTTTTCTAAAATATAAAATGTTAAAATAATCAGATGAACCATTAATTTTGAAAATTTAATATTTCACTAAATTCTTATATTTAGCCTTCTCAGAAACTTTATAACTCTCTGATTTTAATTCAAAATATTTGTTGATTTTTTTATTAATCTTATTCAAGGTAATTTTTACTAGATAGGTTATGATTAAACCATGTTAACTTCTTATTCCTTATCCACCAGCTTCTTATAGAGATCTCCAACCATATTTCCTTGTTAAAAAATTCCGTGATTTTAACTTAAGATCTCTTGAATGTATTCATTGTCCTATTTGATGACATCTTTTATCACTTCATAAACTTTATCATAATCTTTCTTTATCATTTTGATTTCTTTTTGGAGATATTTTTTTTCTCAAGACATGAAAAAAGTTTTATTATGAGCTTATACTCTCTATAATATTCTTCACTGCTTTCTCCATAATCTGAGGAATATTTTGTTTTCTCAAATTTTTCAATGAATTTTATGACTTTTTTTCAACTTTTGTCTTTAGAATAATTGTTTTTAGTTGAGACTGGTTCAACTTTTGTACTCACATTACTTCTTTTTTTCTAAAAAACTGATTAGAGAATTTTTTGGATGACATTTCTTTTTTTCATTTTTGTTCCACTTCTTTCATCAAGATTTTCATCGGAATAATCTCAATAATCACCAAATTTATTCTTGGGGAAATTCATATAAATTTTTCTGGTTTCACCACACTCACAAAATTTAAGAGCAAGTTTATCTCCATATGTTCCTCTTCCTCTTCAATAGTTCTCAGATTTAAGAGACATGATTTTATCATTCAACTCATCATACTCTTTACCTTTGGAGTCACAAGGATCAACATCTTCAACATCCTGAATTATCAACTTTCTCATAGCATCAAAATCCATTTCATCTTTCATATTATTTTTAAACATTGTTGCTTTTCCCATTTCATAAGAAATGAGAAATTTATTTAATTCATCAAGAGATAAATCATCCTTATCTTCTAAAGAGGAAATGTTAGAATCAAATATGGTCAAAAGTTTCTCATAATTTTCTTCATAATTGTAGAATATTCCAACACATCTCTAAATCCTCTGATGTTTCAAACAATTTCATTTACTTTGGCGAAGTATTCATCAATAGTTTCTTTATATCTCATTCTGATTTCTTCATAATAACTATGCTAGATTTGTAGTTTTTCTTCATTCACTTTAGTATTCCCTTTGGAAATACTTTCCAACATGTACCACGTACCTTTTGAAGTATTGAGACACATCACTTTTTGATAAACATTCTTTTATAAGGACATAAGGATTTCATTTCTAGGATTTCCATAAAATTCTATATTTCTCTTATTAGCGAACGTCGTAGGATCATCTTTCTCAATAGGTGGAAAAAAATAGTAGTAGCATCAACAACTTCTATGACAAGAGATAGGAGATAAGGAATCGTCATATTTTTTCATCCATAATAATTTTTCCATTAAAACATGTGAATTATATTAATATTTATAGAATTGATATTATCCATGATAAGGATTTAATAAGGGAACATACGCTCGGATACCATTTGATGTTTTAAAGTATTGAAAAATAGCTGAGAAGGGGGGGTGAATTAGTTTTTCTCTTCTTGTGAGTTTCAAAACCTTTATAAACTTAACCCCTATAACGTATTAATATTTATTTACATATCAAATTTTAGTAAATACTCATTCATGTAAAAGTAGGAAATCAAGTAAATCACACTAGATTTACAAGGTTTTGCCTTAGTGTGAGAATCTATATCCTTTAAATATACACTCTCATGGGTTTATGAAAATTCACTATTATAAATAAGTGAATACAACTTGTGCCAACTCCCCTTATATATCTTCTATCTCCTGATTAAAATATTATACTAACTACCATTCGTTTAAAACATTTTCTTATAAAACAGTTGTTCCAAATAAAAGAATAAATACTTTGTTGAAATTGATCCCCAATTTCTCAATATGAATCCCCAGTCCAATTTGGTTGGATCCTATATTCTCAATCCGATGAGTCTAGATCTCATTCACTCAATATGATGAGTCTATATTTGATTCTCTCAATATGATGAGTCTGGATCTGATTCTCTCAATACGATGATTCTAGATCTGATTCTCTCAATACAATGAGTTTGATGTGATTCTCTCAATATGATGAGTCTATATCTGATTCTATCAATACGATGGGCCCATTATCAATATGAAAAACTCAAACTCTACTCAAATACTCAAACTGGTAAAACAAATTCAGTTGTCTGATCCTCATCATGATATATCTAGACATAAATGAATTTCACTTGATTTATTCAGTTCTCTTCCTTTTCCTCTTGCATGAAAAGCAACCAACTAATGTATGATATGAGTAAGTATTTATAGGTGAATCAGAAAAGAAAACAAAAAACATTGAAAACATTCTATGCTTCCTCGAATGTCAAAACTCTAAAAATATCTCCCATATAAATTTCAACTTTTACTTCGTAAATCCTCCATTGATTTCTTTGAGATTTATGAAAATTTGAATATTTAGTTTGACCTCTTCAACTCTTCATAAAATTATGGAATTTTTCTTTTTTAGTATTCTTCATAAACAACTCATTATGAATCTATTTCCTTCTCAGCTCATTACAAATCTATTTCCTTCTCAGATCATTACAAATCTATTTTTTTCATCTCATTATGAATTCTATTTCCTTACCATCTCATTAAAAATCTATTTCCTTCTCAAATCATTATGAATATGTTTCAATCTCATATCATTAGGAATATTATTTCCTTCTTAGCTTATTTTAAATTTTTTTCCTTCTTAGATCATTATGAATTCAATTTCCTTCTCATCTCATTATGAATTTTTTTCTTTATAAGTGATTATGAATTTTGTATCCTTCTAAACTATTCTGAATTATATATACTACTCATCTAATTAAGAATTTTGTTTTCTTCTTATTTGATTACAAATTCTGTTTCTTTCTTATTGAATAAAAATTTTGTATTCTTCTTAGTGATTATGAATTTTGTTTCCTTCTCAGTGATTGTGAATTGTTTTCCTTCTCGGTGATTATGAATTCTATTTTTACCTCATCTTATTATGAATTATAATTCTTTATCAGTGATTATGAATTATGTATCCTTCTCAGTGATTAAGAATTATGTTTTTATCTCAGTGGTTATGAATTTTGTTTCGTTATTAGCTTATTACGATTTAATTTCCCATTACGATGGAATTATTCACTCTACAATTTTAATTTTATAAAAACCTCTCTACCATTTATATAAAAGATTTTATCATGATAGTTTTCATGATTGTTGAGAATTTCATGATCATAAAATCATTGCCTAATGTAGTTTAGAAATTATGATAACTTTATAACATATGACTTCACAATGTTCTTTTAGAACTCTTAAAAATTAATACGGCTTCTTTAAATAGAAACATCTAACTTTATAACAAACTATGAGAATGATGAATCTTCATTACGATAAATATGGGTATTATTTCTGAATAAAAAAAATTCTTTTACAATGAGGATAGTTTTCAAAAAATACAAAAACTTTGTTACATTCATTTCTATATGTTATAAGTTGATTTGGTTCTATATCATATGTACCTGGGGTTAACAACTCCAACAATATTCATCGGTCCTGACTTGGCATAACCTGGTACATGACCACAAGCCTTACTATGCACCTAGTTTGATACTCTTGGGGATTTGCTTAGGATAATTCAAATTTTTAATGCAAAACATTATGAAGTATTTAAAATTAAATATATCCCCAAAGAAACCCTATTTATGATTATGAGATTAGTTTTGCATAAATTTTCTATTTAAGTTATGTTTTTGGATTGTTCAAAATTATACATTATGAATTCATAACCTAATATAGTGTATACCATTGTTTAGAAATGGATCCTAGTGTATGGAATGGAAACTATATCAAAGTACATATTATATGTTGGGATTTCCATCCCATTCAAGATTATGATGTTGCAATTGGAGCTGCAATTTTGCAACCTGAACCCAAAAGGATCAGATTTAGTGTCTTCTATCAATTACATTGGCATGATTACAAAGGATCAAGATAAGTTTAGTAGTATTAGTAAACTAGATACATACATTAGTTTATTA
Source organism: Viscum album (assembly GCA_963277665.1). Classification (NCBI taxonomy): domain Eukaryota; kingdom Viridiplantae; phylum Streptophyta; class Magnoliopsida; order Santalales; family Viscaceae; genus Viscum; species Viscum album. The sequence continues at coordinate 1,517,846,566 of OY728141.1, read as the reverse complement.
TTACAAAAAATACACTAATTACAATATTTGTTTTATTATAATAACTTTTTTATAAATAAATAAATAAATTCAAGAATAACTCTAATCCATCTAGTAAATCCCTACATATATTTCATACTATAATTATTGGATTCTTTGGGAAAGAAACCTAATAAAGGTGAGATAAAATGAGCAGTAAGGGAAAAATATAGCGGAAGCAATAATGAATAAATGAGAATAATAATAATTTCATAGTAAATAATTGAACACGCATACCATATAATAATAAAACTAAGAAGTTCATTAAAAATATAGTAAGGTAATAAATAGAAACACATGCCATTCAAATAAGAAGATAAGGAAAAATAAACATAGCAAGGTAAGAAAGTGAAACACATGCCATTTAATCAATGAAGTGAAAATGAAATGTATCCATAGACTCATCAATAAAATATCTCATGGAGGAATAATAAATGAAACTATATGAAGGAAGTTCTTAATTATTGGATACCATTTTTTCCAAGGTACATAAAACTAGTACCGTTAAGAGAGAGTTTATCCATACCAATTTTCACAACTAATTCATCCCATGAGACTATTGATGCATTTTGGGGCCTTTATTAACTGGTCCTCAACCCGTAGGGCTTGCCATAAACAGTCCACAACCCATGTATTTCATGTCCAAAACATTCCTCACATCAAATAATAAATATTCCTTATCAAATATTCATATCGAATAAAGTATATAGATTTATCAATATTTCCTAAAATAATAATACAACTTTCAATGTAAACACCATATGAAAAATGGTATACGGTTCTGGAAATAATTATATCCATGAAAAATGATATGGATATTTAGGGGAATTTCAATGTCAAATTATTATAGGAAATTAAATATTTAAAGGGTATTAAAAGGAATTAAATAAGTGAATGAGAATATTATCCTTGTCCAAATCAATCATAACCCATCCAGAAGACAATTAAGGATGGTATCAATACAACATACCATAAGGGGAGTAAAATAAATGGTTATTGTCATTAATGAAATAAAATAATAACATTTAAAAATATTCTTGAGGAAAATATTATTTTCTTTTGAATAGAAAATGATCTAATTATTTCTCTTTGAAAATCCCTTTTGAAAACATTTTCTTCAAAAATAATCCTTTAAAACATGAAAAGTAGGCTTCAAAGAAATGGAGGAGGATAAAGCCATACAAGCCATAAAAGGTAAAAAGAACATTCCTTTTACGAAATTAAAGGTTAAAAATATTAATTTTTCAAAAAGAAACCAGAATATTCCTTTGAAAACATTGGTAAAAGAAAAATGGGTAAAAATGTATTTAATAAATCATTTTGAAAACATTTTTGAAAAAATTTTAATAAAACATTTCTTTTAGAGGAAAACAGGTACTCTGACTAAAGAGACAAATAAAGTTGAGTTTTATTAAAAACATTTTTAAAATGTTTTGAGTACCAAAGAGTAGAAGAATGGTACACATACATGAAAATGTCCATGAATAACTAGATTAGAATAAAAGGATTTATTGAACAATGGTCATTTAATTTCCTTAAATGTAAATACCATTTAAATATTATTAAATTTATTGTTGAGGAAAATAATATTTAAACATTACAAAGTGTCCCATACCAATTTGAAACATTTAAAATCATAAACCTCATGAATGAATAATATTAAATGAAATTTCAAGATACAATGAAGATAAAAGGATTAATGATATAATATAATAAAAGAGGAAGTAGGAACATGATAAGTGTATTACATGCATATAATTTAGAGTGTTTTAGTGTATTTATTTGTGTATTTAAATAATAATTCTTTCCAATTTTCGAATAAGTTGACTTGATTTATTATTTGTGGAAGGAAAAAAAATATTTGTGAAAAAGAAACGAGAAGATGATGAAATATGAGATGGCGTGATACTAGATTTTTTAGAAATAAGAGTATATGGAAAACCGGGAACAACATGATTACATGTCGTGTAATTTGATTACATGTCATGACTTCATCAGGTGAAGCATAATTATGCTAGAAAAGTCATGATGATGGTACATGATGTGAACTAAAATTACATCCCATGAGTTGAGCTTTCAAAATGTGACCTGAGTTAAAGTCGTAAAATGATATTTGTGTGGATTCAAATGATACGGAGGAAAACATGAGAGATTACATGACATGTAACCCAAGTACACATCATGAAGATAGATATGTGTAAAAAATAAAACTGATGCTACAATCCACGCTGATGAATTTGAATATAAAAATAAGCCTTTGGACACCCTTCTAAGACATTCTAGGACTATTAAGAGCAAGTGATACATCAACGTATGACAAAGTGATGATTTGGAGCCCCACTTCACCAAATTTCTACTTTGGGCACCCATGCTTATCTTTCTCACCATGAGATAGTAGTCTACTTAGTATCAAGTGATGTGATTATAAGGGGGTGTGGTGGTTATGCATTTTTTCATTTAATTATTCATGTTTTGGATTTTTGAGAACACCGTTTATCAATTCCAATCTTCTTCTTTTTTAAATTTCATGACCATTGCTTGTGATTTGAATCATATTATTTCATTACATCAATTAATCATCTATGTTTTTGTATGAACATTATGAAATCTTGGCCAGTTATGTTTAAATATGGTTTTGGGTCTCCTATTTCTATGATTAAACCAAGTATATTACCATTATAAAGGTGAAATCATATGAGTAGAGAAGGGATACTAAGACCAAGGATCCCTATTACCCCAATTCTGACACCAAACATAAAGAAACCCATATAAACTGAATCAATAGTACATGAACCTGAAATCATTGAACCTAGCATGTCTCCCATGTTGAATTTCAACCAAATCAATCCTGATATTTATTTCTCTTTCCAAAAAAATTAAATAATTTCAATTTATGTTTCCTTAATTAATTTAAAACATACACACTGTCCTTATGGGTTTGATCTGTAAATTTCCTTATACTATATTTTAATTAATTTAGTATCCTAGCATGGGTTTTATAAAAAAAATCATAGTACTATATGGAAACGACGACTCTATACAGGACTTTCAAATTGGGTTCATTTCTAGGGATGGTTGATATGATTAAATTAATTATGAATTTCGATAAAAAAATATTAATTATTTATATTACAATTGGTCATATCATGTTATTGTATCTAGTAAAAATCTATTGCTTTAATACTCCACTCGAGGGAAGGAAAAAATAGAAGATCTTGCATATCACTTCGATTTGGAAATGACACTACACAAGAAAAGGAAAGAAAAATATGAAGCTGAGAATAAAAATAAAACATGGTAGGCAGAGAGCAATAACAAGGATTCAATCATGAGCTAGACCAACCAGCAGGGCCACAATTCCAAGGATGGAATCTAGGGGGATAAGCGCTTCTAAATTATGGAAGACCCTCAAATATTGGAGTCAACCCCAGCATTCTCATACCACTTGTTGCTACTTTACTCTTATAGATAAAATCGGTGGTAATTCAAATGATCACGCATTCTCTACAATTCACTGGGCTACCTCATTAAGACCCCAACTCACACATCGGAAGTTTCCTAGAGATTTGTGATTCGTTCCCATTCCATAACATCAAAAATGATGTTGTGAGGTTACACTTCTTCAAATTTTCACTAAAATACAAATCATGGGATGGATCCAAAGTCTTCCCCTACATTCAATCACAACATGGGAGGATCTTGTATGGAAATTTTTTACAAGTTTTTTTCTACCTTTAATGTTTATGGATCTGTACGTATGCATTTAAAATTATGAAAAAATAAATTAAGTGTATTTTTATAGTTCATGGGAATATTTTAAAGGTTTGATAAGATGGATTATTTATCATTGAATAGAAATGTTTCTACCAATACAAACATTTTATAAAGGATTTTCATAGGGTAATCATTCAATTATAGATGTTGTTGTATGAGGATCTCTTATATGAACGCCACCTGAGGAGAGTTATGTGTTTTTAGATGATATGTCCAAAAATAGTTTTCAGTGGCATTCGGAATAAGGAAGAACACAAGGAGTGAACATGGTAGACAATAAATGGATGGATTCTCAAATAGATTCTATGAAAAAAAAAGATAGACACGATGATGGCTAAAAAAATATCCAATGTATGTATTGTGAAGATGCAAATTATCTTGATTATAATCGTCAAAATTATACATAGGAATGGATGCCACAAAGAACGCCACAATAGAAAAATTGATAAATCAAGTCCAAGAATTTCATCCAAATAAATAAGGTTTTCAACCTCAGCACCAAGGCCCCTCGATGACTAGTCATGTCCATTCACTAGAGTATAACCTCGTAACATTCATGACCACAAATTGAGTTGTACTTAAGGATATGATAAAATACTTAAGAGACCATGTAAATGAAATTATAGAACTGAAAAACAAATCAAAAAATCAAAAATATTAAATGAGGAACTTAGAACATCATGTCGGTCATATTGTCGAGACACTTAGAGAAATACAAAGAGGAGTGCTTCTAGGATCTCTAGAATAACATCCTTGTGCAGATGTGAAAGCCATACTTCTTAGAAGTGGAAGGAATACATGAGGATGTGGCATTCAAGTTGGAGGAAAAAAAGAAAAACAACCATTTGAATCAAGTCAATAAAAGCACCAAGAATTTGAAGAATGTGGGGATGAAGAAGCACCACCACTATACAAACTGCCACTACCATTTCCATATTAGGAAAATCAAGTGAATATTTATGACAAAAAACAAAAGTTTTTAATTATTTTCAAGAAAATACATATCAACATCCCATTAGTTGAGGCAATTACAAATATTCTTATATATTCAAAGTTCATGAAGGAGTTAGTGACAAACAAGAATAATCTTGAAGACTCAACCACCATTCCACTATTAGTACAAAGTTCAATAGTAGTTTCAACCATCCTGCCAAATAAACAGTGTGATCTAGGTAGTTTTTCCATTATAATTACTATTGGTGCTAATGAGTTTAGTAGTTATTTATTTACTTTACGTGTTGTTGTAAATATAATGTCATATGAAACATTCAAGAGCCTGGTATTGAAGTAGATTCAACCAAATCGTGTTATTCTTCAACTAGATGATATAATTGTGAGATGCTCTCGAGTGATGCTTAAAGATGTTATCTTCAAAGTGGATGAGTTCTATTTTCTGGAATATTTTATGATGATGGACATGGATGAGGAGAATCTTTCAATGATATTGTGAAGACCATTCCTAGCTACAAGAAGGGAACTAAATGATGTTCACAATAGAGATATGAGTTTAAGAGTAGGAGGATCATAGGTAAAATTCAATCTACAACAAGCAATGCAGAAGTTAGATTAAATAGTTAATGATTTTTCAGAAGATAATTTGATGAATGAAGAAGAAGATATTTCCCATGAAAGAAGATATAAATTAGCTACTGTAGAAAGTGAAGAAGGAAGTAAAAACAAGCAGAACAAATATAAGAAAGTGTTGGATGAAGATGAAGATAGTTTGGGAACATTTATTCAAGAATAATTCAAAGATTGAGAATAAGTTTGGGAAGTTAGTGAACTACCATTTGATTTTACAAGAAGGTAAAAGAACCGTTGGACATGACTTATGGAGATAGAGAGAGTTTTCAATAATGGGAGAGTGAAATTATTCTTCGAAAAAGGGAGAGGATCAATCTACACCGAGGAATCATTGCTTCGATATTTTTTAGATGTATAATAGGTAACATTTTTTCTACCATCAATCACCTAATATAAATTAGTTAATGTCACAAACCAATATGGGTTGACCCTGAACTGGTCACCCGAGCTGGTCTGTGGCATTTCTTGAGGGGCGTTCTCGATCACCATGGGATGGAAACTAGTGATGGGAATCAAACATACAACCAATGGTAATGATTTTTTCCCAAAACCAGGATCAATTAAACCAAATAAAAAATAGAGCATGTAGGAAATGACAATTGAATCATAAAAGAATATAAATAAAATGATTCAGTTACAATATTGAAACAACAGACCAAGAACTAAAAACAAGGAAACCAAACCTCTACCTTGTGATCTCTGTGTGACCTCTTGTTCACCAACAACCTCAAAACCAAACCTGCTCCATCACCAAGCAGTTGAACTAGGAAACTGATCAAGTAACTGAACCTATATCTGAAAAGATAGGATAGGCATTAACATTAAAATTCTCAATAGGGTTTCCAAGATAAACCACAGAATATAACATATCCTTTCCCGAAACAATCCGTTATAAGAATTTTTAGATAAAAATATACAAGTTGGATTTTCACATTTTTAAAATAAGAAACATGGTTTTTCATTTAAAAACTCAACACATGCTACGTACCACTTCCAAAACCATATTCCATTTTATAAACAAAACCCAAAAAAAGGATACCAAAGCTGGGCTAAAGTAAAACAGGTAAACAATGCGAGCTAGAAATAAACTAGTACAATGGAAAGTAAACGGGCAATGAAAATAATTAAGCAATCATGTTTTATCCTAAACATCCCTAGGAGACCACTGGACATCCTCATTTTAGAACCACCTACCAGCTTATGGTGAATCCCCTAAGTCAATAACTGATTGGCTGCTCTAAACAGCCTCACCAGTGGCACAACCCATCTGTCTTAAGAACAAATCTAGGGGTACCAACCCATCTAATTCAGTTTGATCAGAAACCTTCACTCGATCCTATAAAATATTCCTAGGAACTCAAGGTGGTAGTAATACTGTGTATGTAGTAGGCCATCACCCACATGACTCACCTTAATTGGCGTCACTTCACTTGCCTACCCCAAACACGAACACCAATATACAATAACCCCTAAGGGATATCCCTCCTATAAAGGTTCCTCGTATGTATATACATACATTTCATATCACATGATGGCGCCAACAAGGCCACCACACCATGAAATATTTAAACTATTTTATAAAACACTAAAGGTTTCCAACCAAGCATACACTTTCTCCAAAACACAACCTCCTTTAAAATTTAGTACAAACAATACCCTAGGTTTAAAAGTTCCATATGGGCGTTTAAATCAACTTTTCTAAATACATTTATCCAAAATAACTTTCCAATGCCACTTTTAAGTTTACAAATCCCAATGATACCTTAATAAAGCATTCACTAAAACCTACACCAAGATCCAAACAATCACTACTCTTTCCAAACCTACACCAAATAATTCTTCAAGGCCAAAGAGGACAAACTTTGAGGAAAATAGTTAGAAACATTTTTAACCATGATAAAACCCACTTTCTACTATTTTAGGGAAAACAAGAAACTTTTTAAAACATGTCAAACTACCCCTTAACTAGATATAACCAAGCACACAAAAAAATACCTCACATTTCCCAAGCAGGCATTTATCCTTTCCAAACTCACCCCAAATCATTTTCATCAAAGTACTTCAAAACTTTAAAGTGATATAAACTTTCTAAAACAAACTAAATAATTTTTCCACAATTATTAAAACAAACCAAACAATTTATAAGAAATTATATAAAAAACCAACTAGTTTATAAACAATTTTATAAACAAGACTACCAGTTTATAAAAAACTTTTATAATCCATCCAAACAATGTATAAATAATTTTATAAGAAATAAAAATAGTTTATTAACAATTCTATAAATAAATAAAACAATTTATAAACAATTCCATAAACAGATCAAATAAATTACACCAACTAGAAAACACTATGAAAAACTATTGAAGAGTATCACGAAGGTTCGTGTCATGTTTAAAACATTATCAATAAATCATTTTACATCAAATGAACAAAGTTTACATAAGAACATATAAACATAACCAAGGAAAATAATTCAAATTTATTTTTAAAAAAACCAATTAACTGTAAAACAATATAGTAGATTAACCAAATGCATTGCGAAGGTGAGAATTAAGTCAAAGATTTAATTAAAAACACTCAAGAATTAAATGGACTTAATCCGAATGGAAAAAGATCATTCACCTACCTCAATCCAAGTGTGGAAGAAACGACGCTTAAAAAAAGGAAGAACAACCCCCTACTGACCACCCACACACCTAAATAATTAAAAAAAACATGCGAATTACAAATTGCACCATTAGGGATTGGTTAAATTGAAGGAAAAAACCCAAACTAAGAGAGAAATTGCCAGACTGAGGGTTATTGGACAAGGAGGATTCACTGAAGGCACACAGTAAAGAGGTTAGGGCCGCCAGAACAGGGGGTCGGTTAGCCAGTGTAAGGTGAAGAGGCTGGCTAGAGCACGAAGGGTAGAGGGGGTCAGTTGGCTGGAGCGCGTAGCACGCAGGAGGTTGGATGGATAGACTGCGGGGCATGTAAGGGATAATAGGAGTAGGGGCGGCGGTAGGGAGCTGGGGAGAAATTCGAAGTGGCCTGTCCATAACACAGAGAAATGGTGGTTCATAGCATGTAACACATAGGGGGAAGGTGACGGGGGGGCTATTGCACAGCGGGTTAGGGTTCTTCTCCCCCTTTTTTCATTCTCATATACAAATAATTATTATTACAATAATAATATGATAATAATAGTCATAGTAAATCCAATAGTATAAAAATAAAATTATAATAATTTTTATAATAATTTTTATTAAAAACAATCACAATAATAATAATAATACATTATTAAACATTCTTATTAATAAATCATTCTTATTTTTTGTAATTATAAAAGATCAATAATAAATTATTATAATTTTTATAATCCAAAATTTATTCATTTCAATTTTTTTAATTATATCAATATCAATAATAATGTAATCATGAAAATACTAAAAATCATTTTAACAAACATTTAATAGAAAAATAATGGAAATATTTAATAATATAAGTAATAATAATAATAATGATAACAATAATATTATTAATAATCGTAATATTATTATTATTATTATAAAATATTCTTTCAAATTTTCATTTCATTTTTATTTATCTTATTGTCTATGTGATTTTACTATTTATTTTAAAAATGGGTAGCTGCATAGTCCATGCACGGTTACCCATAGACGGACACATGGTTGAGAAAGTTGTGATCAACTTGTGCCACCCGGCACTACCCTCTTACAACGCTGAGCCACACACTCATCGCATGGCTTAATAAATCGCACACAAGTCGCACTCCATAACCCAAATGACATGGGAAATTGTGTGGGCACCGTACAATCACCCCTAACTATGCAGTTTTAGCGCATAATAGTGAAAAAACGTCCGAACTCAAAATAATAATTAAAAAATATAAATAATATAAAAAAATAACAAAACAACCAGGTTTTCGTGTGACAATCCTCTCCACTATAGAACTTACTGCCCCTAGAAGGTCGCCAAGATGACAGTTAACAAAAGCCTGAGTCCATACCCACATAAAACTGAGAAAAACCAAAATACTCAGGGTGACCATTCCCAGCACACATCACACCCCGACTGATTCAAGGAGAAGCATGACCCAAGATTGAGGGGAGAACACTGGAGGGTTCTCCCCACTACAAGAATTAACTGACACAAAAACCTTAAAACCTGAACACACCACCCCTAGGGGGGACAACGTGGGAACTCCCAACTAATCCAAACCAACATCTATAGCACGAGTGAAACCACACTATTATTGGAACTAAATAATTTCCACATTATCCAAAAAACCAACTCCATGGGTAATGCTTGAAAATAAACTCAAACAAAACGAAAAATTGTAACAATAACCACCAATTCCTTAAAACATAAATATCTTCAAACAAGCACAACTTAAACACTCAAGGAAAACAAATGATTTAAAAGGGACACTTTTAAATACGTACAACTAGTTTGATTATAATGGGAAAAGTCCATCACACTCTTGTAATGAAATGATGAACTTAAACTGACGTTAAAACTTTAACAGCAAAAAAACAAGAATGAAAAGGCTTTAAATTTTCCTATCCCAACACATAACTCACAACCTGGACTGAGAATTCATAGCCATGTAAACTCTTGACTATGCGTGAGCTTCACCCCCAAGACCTTAGGCTGAGGCTCTGGTGGCTGAAGCATTTTATGACTCACAGTCGGGTACTAGCATCACGTGATCAGAATGTACTCTTTAGGCGATGCTTTCTATAAAACTTCTCCAGATGACACAAACAATAATAATGATAGAACCTCTTCATAGATATGTGACATGATGACTTTGAGTTCCCAAAACTCCAACACTGGTGTCACAAATGAGGACGATCCAACGAACTGTAAGCCAGAATCGATGAAAGAGATTTTTCAAAAAGAGGTCCCTCTAGTACACCCTGTTCACTAGGTGGGGAACCTTCATGAGCAACATTATACATTGGATTTCCAACCATATGTGCTCTGGAGACCAACTCATCTATGAACCCCTCATCCACCAGCTTCTCTAAACGATGATCCCTAGAAGAGAGGGCCTGCTCCTTGATCTCTAGATAAAGAAACCCGATGAAGAAGTAATTCTTTATCAAATCCTATGATGCTGCCTCTGAAGAAAAAAAACTAGATTTTTAAAGTTATCAGTGTAAGATCTTACTGATTTATGGATTTTTTGAACATTCTACAACTCTAATTCCTTCTTTAATTTTACCTCCCTGGGTAAGAATTGTGCAAAAAAGTGACCTTAAACACTCCCAATTTCATCCCAAATTTCATCACGGATGGGGAAAACAACTTCCCCTAGTCCAAATATGGACCCTCAAACAATATCTGAACAGCATGAAAATTGAAAAAATAATGGGAGTTCCAGATACCCTGAAGATTTTCTTCACCTCTTCAAGCCACTCTACTGCCTCTAATGGACCTCGATCACTGTAAAGAATAGGAAATGTTTGAGAATAACCAAAAATTGGGCATGACTCATTTAAAGCTTTGGAGGCCATTCAGGGAGTCATTTTCCAAAAAAATAAATAACACAAATTCAAAACCAATATCATGTTGAAGTATAATCAATAAAGGTAACTTTTTCCAGATCCAATCAAATAAATATAAACATAGCCAAAACATCACATTCAAAAGCCACCCATTTTTATTTAATTTTTGAAAAACCATTTTAGAAATTTCAAAACCATTTAAAATAAATCCTTTTCCATTTCAAAACCACCTCAATTTTAATATCATACTCACACTAACCAAAACCAAAACAAATCACAACTCACAAAAAACCACCAGAATGAGGAACTAGTAGTCACTCTTAACCTGACAACATGGTAGTGAGACATTCCCCGAGAAAGTTTCAACAACTATAAGGTACATGAACCATGCACTCAGACTTCACATGGGTTATTACTTCATGTAAGATCATGACATGACACTGGCTTGCCTCTCTTTTCATCCCTTAATCCCAAAACAAACCAAGACAAGATAAGAACTCAAAACCTGGATTACCCCTGGTAACTCAGGTCTCATCACGAGTGGTGGTGATCAGGAACCAACCCATAACCAACCTCTTAATACATAACAATCCTAATCTATATCTACTGGACAACCCAAACAACAAGGGTCTCCTTTGATACCATTTGTCATGAACCAACCTGAGTCGACCCTGAACCGGTCACCCGAGCCAGTTTGTGGCATGACCCGAGGGGTGTTCTCAATCCCCATGGGCTTGCAACTAGTGTTGGGCATCAAACATAAAACCAATGGGAACAATTTCGCCCCAAAACTAGGATCAATTAAACAAAATAATAAAATATAGAATGAATAAAAAATGACTAAATATTGAAAGAATATAAATAAAAAGATTCAGTTACAAGATATAACTTATAGACCAAGAACTAAAAACAAGGAAACCAAACCGCCGCCTCATGATCTTCATGTGACCTCTTGGTCACCACCAACTTCAAAACCAAACCTACTCAATCACTGAGGAGTTGAACCAAGAACCTAAACAAGTAACTGAACCTGCATATGAAAAGATAGAATATGCATGAGCATTAAAATGGTGAATATGGTTTCCAAGATAAACCACATAATCTAGCACCTCCTTTCTTGAAACAATCCATTAACAGAAGTTTGAGATAAAAATATAAAAGTAGGGTTTTGACATTTTTAAAATAAGAAACATGTTTTTTCCATTTAAAAATCCTACACACATTTCATGCCATTTCCAAAACCATTTTCTATTTTATAAACAAAACCCAAAAAAAATTATACCAAATCTAGGCTAAAGTAAAACATGTAAAATTTAAAAGATATAAATAAACTAGTACAACAGAAAGAAAACAAGAATTGAAAATAATTAATTAACCATGGGTGATCCTAGACATCCCTAAGATACCCCTGAATGTACTCGGTTCAGAACCACCTATCGGTGTATGGTGAAGCCCCTAAGTCAATAAGTGACTGGCTGCTCTAAACAGCCTCACCAGTGGCACATCCCGCATGTCATAAAAATAAATCCAGGGGGTACCAACTCATCTAATTGGGGTTGATTTGCAACTCTCACTCGATTTACTAAATGATTCCTCGAAACCCATGGTGGTAGTAATACTGTGTAAGTAGGAGGCCCCCACACATGTAACTCACATTACCTGTCGTCACCGCACATGCCTACCCAAACACAGAGACCAACATATGATAACACCTAAGTTATATCCCCCCTATAAAGTTTCCCTATAATTATATACATATATTTCATATCACACAAAGGTTCCAACCAGGCCTTCACACCATAAAACATTTAAACTATTTTATAAAAAGCTCAAATTTTCCAACCAAGCATACACTTTTTCCAAAACATAGTCTCCTTTAAAAGTTATTACAAACCTTACCCTTGGTTTAAATGGGCCAAATGGGCCTTTAAATAAATATGCCTAAATACATTTACCCAAAACATCTTCACAATACTACTTTTAAATTTACTAATTCCAAGGATCCCTTAAGCACACATTCACCAAAACTGACACCAAGAGACAAAAGAGCACTATTCTTTCCAAACCTACACCAAAGAATGATTTAAGGCCAAATAGACCAAACTTTGAGGAACACACTTAGAACCATTTTTAAACACAAGAAACACCATTTTCCACCATTTTAGGAAAAACAAGCAATATTCAAAAACATGTCAAACGACCCCTTAACTAGATATAACCAAGCACACCTAAATACCTCACATTTTTTAAGAGAGAATTTATCCTTTCCAAACTCACATAAAATCATTTTCATCAAATTCATTCAAAAATTTAAAGTGATTGAAACATTATAAAAAAACCAAACAATTTTTCAACAATTATGAAAACAAACCAAACAATTTATAAGCAATTATATAGACAAACCAACCAGTTTATAAAAACTTTTATAAATAAGACAACCAGTTTATAAACATCTTTTATAAGTAGAAAAAACAATTTATAAATAATTTTATAATCAACCAAAAAGTTTATTAACAATTCTATTAAAAAATCAAACAATTTATAAATAATTCCATAAATATATCAAAAAAATTACACAAACTTGAAAACACCATGATAAACTATTGAAGAGTATCATGAAGGTGTGTGTCATGTTCAAAACATTATCAATACAACATTTCACATCCAATGAACATAGTTTCCATAAGAACATATAAATATAACTAGGGAAAATACTTAAAAACTATTTTTAGTGAAACCAATTAACTTTCAAACACTATAGAAGATTATCCAAATGCATTGGAAAGGTGTGAATTAAGTCAAAGATTTAATTAAAAACACTTCAGAATTAAATGGACTTAATCAGAAAATAAAATGCAGATTCCCCTACCTCAAACAATGTGCGGACATGAAGTCGCTTTAGCAGAAGGAAGAAAAACCCCCTATGGACCAACCACACACCTAAATCAATGAGAAAAACAGGTGAATTACAAATAGCGCTATTAGGATTTGGTTAAATTAAAGGAAACTCCCCAAAAACTAATGGATAAATTACCCAAGGGATGGTTTTCAGACAAGTAAGATTCACCATAGGTGCACTAGAAAGGGGGGTAGGGCCGCCATAGTAGGGGCAGCTAGCTGGCGCAAGGAGGAGCGGTAAGGGGGGTCTACTGGCCGGAGTGTGGAGGGGTGAGGGGGTCGGATGGATGGAGAAAGAAGCGTGCATGGGGTAAGATGGATGAAGCACAGGGTGTGCATGGGATAAGAGGGGTAGGGGTGGCGGTAAGGATATGGGGAGAAGGCCTAAGCAGCCTAGCTGGAATGCAGAGGAGGCATGATGCGTAGCGCATAGTGTGTAGGGGGAAGGAGATGGGGGGGCAGTTGCGCAGTAGGTTAGTGTTCTTCTCCCCATTTTTCATTCTCATATACTAATAATTATTATTACAATAATAATAATATAATAATAATAATATGAAAACAATAGTCATAGTAAAAGCAATAATATAACAATAAAAATTCTTATAAATATTAAAATCATTTTTCTTATTAACATTAATAATAATAATAATAAATTATTAAAGATTCTTATAAATAAATCATTCTGGTTTTTTAATTATAAAACATCAATAAAACATTATTATTTTTTTATAATCACAATAATTATTCATTTAATTTTTTAATTATAACAATATCAATAATAATTAAATCATTAAAATACTAAAAACACTTTTAACAACACTTTAATAATAAAAAACTAATGGAAATATTTAATAATATAAGTAATAATAATAATAATGATAATAATATTATTATTATTAATCATAATATTATTATTATTTTTATCAAACATTATTTTAAATTTTATTTCATTTTTATTTATCTTATTCTCTATGTGACTGTATTATTTATTTTAAAACTGGGTAACCGAGCAGTCCGTACACGGTTACCTGTATACGAACACATAGTTGAGAAAGTTGTGCTCAACCCACAATATGTGGCACTTCCCGCTTACATTGATGATTCGCATGCTCATCAAATGGCTTATTAAAGAGCGCACAAGTCATGCGCCACAACCAAAACCACTTGGGCAGTCACGTGGGCACCACACAGTCATTCCTAACCATGCGGGTTGACCGTGAAATAGTGAAAAGAATCTGAACTCAAAATAATAATTAAAAAATAAAAAATCAACCAATTCGGGGTGTGACAGGTAAGGTCAAGCCAACGATGGTAATCAAAAGCGCTTATTAGAGGCAACCTAAGTTTTTGGAATTTTTATTTATTTATTTATGTTTTTATAAGAAAGTAACCAGGCCCTAAATATTTTCAAATTTCACTATTATAGTCTTTAATTTTACTTGTGTAATTTAAATTTTTAGGACCATCAAGGAAAGCAGTAGGAGAAGAAGACTCAAAAGGGTTACACGTCATGAAGGGAAACTATACATTGTGAAAGGGTTCAGGGAAAACATATATAACCCTTTTTGAAGCGTTAATTTTCAAGGGGATTAAGAGTTTTAATTCTATATTATTCAATTGTATTCCCCAAATTTATTTTCATAGATCTTTAATTATAAACTTCATACCTGCATTTGATTCATTATTTAATCAAATGAACTAGGATAAATAAACTGCCTATGATTTTTGTCATTTTATGATTTTATATTTCTTTATCAGTATATTTGAATAAGAAAAATGGGAAAATATTTATTAGAGATAATCATGTGAATTGGGATTTTAAAATTCATGATTTAGGGGAAGGTGTTAATCATTATAAATGATTTTTTTTATATTTTTCCATGTTTTGAATTTTTGATGTTTGGATTAATTTATTTAATTATTCTTATGCAGTTCCATGAGTAATTAACCCAACCAGTCATCTCATTCCTAAGAAATCCACTAAGCCTGTATTTTCCATTCATTCTAAATTATATTTCTTCATAAACTTGGGCATGTTTTATTCTGAAACATACACTGTATCTTATCAAAGCTCTGACTGAACAGAATCAATTTTAATATGATTGAGTTATTCTTTGTTATGAGCCCTTTTCCTAAGAACCGCCTTCCATTAATCCATTTTTAATCCCATAAAATACCTGAAGAGACTTTTTAGTAAATGATCAATGTTACAAACCTATTTTATCCATTTCTACCTTCCTCAAAAAAAATTTCATGATATTTAATTAATAAGTGTGGGGGAGGAACATTATGAGGTGTACAATGATACACATTATTTTGGATATTTTTTTGGGGGATTCTTTATTATGATATTGGGAGATGCCATGTATATTTCATTATATTTTCTTATTCACCTATATTTCTAAAAAATGAAAAAACTAGGTTTTGTTTTCGGAGGATCAAAAATCACTATTTTGCATACCAACGATTTTTGATCATATGTGGTTAGGTGATGTATGTGATATGTTTCCTAGGAAAAAATTTCAAAAAAATATATATAAAAAGAAAAAGAAAAGGGAAAAGTATGAAGATTCATTAATTTCACTTATATGTATCATGATCCAACATTTATATTTGTGAGGGAAGAGAGATATGGCATTTATAAAGGGAGAAATTTATTGAGCTATTCTTGATTATCATTCATTACAATTTAGAGTCAAACCACATTTTGAGCCTTAATTTTTATATAATTTACCTACCTACTCTGAAGCCTCGAAGTCATTCGATCTGTAATGGTGAATCCCTCATGATTAATTGTTAATTATTTCCTTACATGGTGGAGATGTTAGATGCCTTGTAAGCCTATGGTAAGTTGCATGTTTTGAGGTATGTTCTAAATGCTATTCATTTTTACCCTTATTAAGAGTGGAAAAATTCATGTGAGGTAAATTAAAGGTGTCATGAATATTAATAATTGATTGAAAAATAAGTATAGTTGAATGAAAAGTCTTGTCTATTAAAAAAGAAAATAATTAAAATACTTGGTTAACTTATTTCTTTGAAAATGAGTCGTTGATAAATTTTATATATGTGATGCTCAAATATTTAATTTTCTATGTTATTAATTTTTTTTGTTGAAATTGAATTTAAATCATGGTAAGGTGAATGTTATTTGTAGTATATTGATATTCCATACTTGAGGACAAGGTTGAATTTAAGTTTGGGTGATTTGATAAGTGTATTTCATGTATATAATTTAAAATGTTTTAGTGTATTGATTTGTGTATTTAAATGATAATTATTTACATGTTAGGAATTATTTGACTTGTTTTATTATGTGTGGTAGAAAAAATATATTAATGAAAAATTAATGAAATGTTTTTGAAATAGGATCTAGAAGACACTTCACACCATGAGTGAAGTGAAGAGATGCAACACTAGATTTTTGAGAAACAAGGGGAGCTGTGAAAATGGTAACAACTCGATTAGATGTTGTGTCCATTACAAATCATGACTTCATCAAGTAAGGGATAACTACTCTAGATAAGTCGTGATGATGGTACACACTGTGAATTGTAATTACACATCATGATTTGAGCTTTCATGATGTGACCTGAGTCAAAGTAAATAAACAAGATTTTCACGGATTCAAAAGATAGAGGGGAAAATGTGACAAATTACATGATGTGCAACCCAAGTACACGTCTTGGCGATGGTGACACCTAAAAAAGAAAACAGATGATGCAATCCATGTCGGAAAATTTGGATATAAAAAGAGTTCATAGACCACCCTTCCAAGACATTATGAGACTAACATGAGAAAGTGCGACACCAAAGAACGATGGAGTGATGATCCAGAGCCAATCTTCACCGCCATTATACTTTGGGTACCCATACTACCCATTCTCACCATGATATAGTAGTATAATTAGTGTTGGGTTATGTGATTATAGGTGGGTGTAGTTCTTAGGCATTGTTTCATTTTATTATTCATGTTTTGGATTGTTGATAACAATATTTATCAATTCTAATATCTTTCTTTTTTCAATTTCATGACCATTTCTTGTGATTTGAAGATTATTATTTCATTACATTAATTAACCATCTTAGTTTTTCTATAAACATTATTCAATATAGGTCAGTTATGTTTAAATATGGTTTTAGGTTGTCTATTTATATGATTTAACCAAGTAGATGACCATTCCTAAGGTGAAATCATATGATTATAGCAGGGATATCAGGACCAAGGATCCCTACGAACCTAATTCCACCACCAAACCTGAATAAACCCATATAAATTGAATCCCTAGAACACAAACCCAAAATCACTAAACCTAGAATGTATCCCATATTTAATTTCAACCCAATAAATCCTTCCGTTTCTTTCTCTTTCCAAACAAATTAACCAATTTCAATTTTATTTCCTCAATTAATTTAAAACATACACTTTCTCTATGGGTTCGATCCCAAACATTCCTTATAATAAATTTTAATTAATTGAGTATCATAATTTGGTTTTTATAAATTTGGTTTTTTATAGTATCATTGGTAAATAACAACACCCAACATGGATTTTATTATACTAAACAAAACTAGTAAGTGGAGACAATGGTGTATGCCTCACGAAAAGAAAAGTGAGACTACAGTCCCTTGCCTTGTGTTTCCTTTCTTGTGAACGTACCTTAAACTCCTATATAATGAACTTATGTTAATTTCCTAATTTATTCATTAAATTTTTAATGTTTATAATTACTTTTATTTCACTTATTACCATGTTTTGTACAAATAATTAAACAATTATGTTTTCATTGGGTTTTTTGACCAAATTCAGTTCATGTTTTAAACAAAACTTGTGTAGGTTAACTATGGTAAAAGAGGAATTATATAACTTTTTTTGAATAATAATAATGAAATAATTATCATATTTAAACATCAGTTATACTTTTAAACCCATTCATAAATTATGGTTATGAAAAAATGAATCAATTTTACAATCAGAGAGATGGTAGGTTATATGTACACATGAGTAATGTTATCATTTCTCAGTGATTGTTATGGAAAAGAGGTAAATAACACCATATATTTATAGAACGATTATTATATGATAAATACCATATTATTTAATCATATATAATTATATATATAATTCTTTTTATGAAAAAGTAATTACATCATGTTGAGGAGGTGGTAGTCTACACATCCACGAATAACGTAATCACATTTTAAGTGTGTGAAAGGATAATAAATAAATGATATATATATATATATACAGAAAGGTAATTATGTAATTAATATCATATATATTTTGTGTATGTATCATATTTTTAATTATAATCAGCCTTTATACATTCCATGGATCATGTGAATGAATCACATTACATTGAGGGGGTGATAGTCAACACCTCCTCAAACGAAATTATCACATTTACATAAGATGGAAAGTATAAAGATATGTATTTTAAAAGAGTTAAATAATATTAAAGACATAAAAAATATCATATATATAAGATATATAAATATATTTTCCATTATAATCACCACCATGACATGTGGTAAAGTAATAATGAACAATCATCATTTCGTGAGGCGGTAGTTCGTTGTTCACATAAACTGTAGGTCTGTTACCCATTATATGGGAGTGTTTGTAATTGTAGGTAAAAAATAAAATAAAAAAATCCTAGTATATTTATTATACTAATGTTTTTATGTAATAATAGAATAATAATAGTTTATTGAGTGTATAATAAAAATTAAACTAAAAATCATGAGAGAAGATGTTACCTCTTAATCGGGTATATTATATTAGTTTGAACCAAAATTATTCCTTTGAGAGATTAATGCCAAAAGGAAGGATAATAGGTCTATGGGAGGTTTTTTTGGAGATTATTCAGGGAAATCATGGCCAAACATAATAGTTTTGAGAGGTGTGAAGAAGTGGGAGAGATGGTGGTATTGTATAGGTAAGTAAAAGGACTCACTTTGAATTTTTGAAAACAACTTAGTTGTATATGCGTTATTACCTATAAAAGTCATAAAAACCCATAAAAAATGAATACTTTAAAGTTAATGGCCAAAATATTTCCATAAAATGGGTTTTTTACATGTGTATAGGTCATTTTGGACCTTAGGTTTAAGGTAGTCTCTTTTCTATCCTAATTACACCATAATAACTGTAATTAATTTTAATCACTTTCACGTATAATTTTGGTCAAAAATTAATTTTATCTTATTAGAATATAAATATAATATTTACTAAAATGGTGTCTGTCCATTTTTTATAATTCAATTCACAGAGGCAGAAAAATTAAGATTAATGTTAATCTCACAAATGGACGAATTAACTGTTTTTAGTAGAAAAATGTTCAAAAGATTGTTATGTTTTTATATTCAATTTCAAATATAAATTTATTATAATTAACTAAATTGTATTAATAGATGTATAATATATCTAATTGTATCTTAAAACAAGTTAAATATATAATTTAACAATAATAATTATTTAGATGAAAAGATAGTTTTTAACTAAAATGTGGCATTCTCATTATTCATAAAAAATGAAGTTTCTCATTAAAATAAAAAAAAATAACCCTAAGATAATTTTTAAATTATTAATTCAAAAATGAAGTTTATTATATAAAATTAAAATAAAAAATGTGTCAAAATTAAGATTTAAAATAGGTTTTCCATTAAAAGGCGGTAAAAATTTATTAATAAAAATATATTTTTTTTGTGTAAAATAGAGTTTATTCTTGTATTTTTACATCAAACCAAATGGATGAATAAAAAAATTATTGAATATATAAAATATATATTTCATTAAAATTATTAAATAATTGTAATTAATTATGTTTATTAAGACAAAACTCTTTTGGAAGCATACAAATAATAGTATTTTTTATATTCAATTGGTTCTTATTTTCATTTCTCATAAATTTATAACTGATGGATTAATATTAAATTTGTATAAACCAAAATTTGATATAATTTAGTTAAAAATATATATAACCACTAACATATAATCAATTTTATATAATTTTTTATGAAATAATAATTTTTTAATAATATAGTGTTATTCTGTGAAACTCAGTTTCGCTTGTAACGCAAGCCATCTCGGTGTTCCAGGCATTGCAATATATATCATTTATTGAATCTATATAAAATAGTAAATATATAGTATAGTATCAGGATATTCTATTCCCTTACATCCTTGGTGACTCATGTTATACACGCTATCGAATACAAAGTTGTACTTTATAATTTTGGGGTGTTACATTCTCCCCACATTAATTAAATTGCATCCTTAAAATTTAAACTTGATCTTGGTAAAAGATTGGTTAATATTTCCTATCTTGAAAACTCACATTGTGATAAGGTTTCTTAAAACATCCTCTATAAAAGAGAGAATGGTAAGTACAAAGTTTATATGGACTTCCATGTAACTTGGTTTCTAAGTGTAAGATCATTAGTGGCACGTAGAGATAAATACTTGAAGGAAAAGCATAAATATTTATAAGGAGTGAATGATTTCATCAATAACAAACAATTGAATGATCATTATAAATTTGAGTTCCTAAATTCCATAAATATTTTATCATTTAAAAAACCATTAGCTCAACAAAAATTAAGTTATCAGGACAATATTTTTTTTCGATGTCATTTTACTAATGTTGGGTAATTCTTTTTCTGCCTATGTATAATTACTTGATATATTTATATAAATATAATTTCATATGTTGATCGTGGTTAAGTTAAATTCTAATTCGCCCCTTTACTCAAATAAATTAATTATCGATAATTAGTTTTTTATTCCTGAAGCACTAAAAGAAACTTTTATGGGATCGTAAGGCCTTTAAGAGAGTAAAATGTCTAAATATTTATCTCTAACTATTTTCAAAAATCAATATGGGTAATAGAAAAATATTTAATCCCCAAAATTGATACTATTTGTTCATCATTAACATTTATTCGTCAAATTTTTTAACTAAAAAACAATGGAAAATTAACCAAGACATTGCATAGGTCAGTGGTTGGCATGAAACACTTATCGTCCTTTGATCATGGGTTCAAGACCCACAACCTTGATGGATTTGATCCATTTTTACCCATCTTATTGGTTTTACATTTCTAAAACCAGATTAATATAACTTCAAAAGTAAATATGTTGTACATCTTTGAAATAAGGTTAATCACTAAATATCCTTTTTAAAAAAATTTATTAAATCATCAATACATAAATACTTAATCCATTTATTTCCACAGAGGCCCTTCCTTGATCTAGGTTTTATCCTTAATATCATTTCTAGGATTTCAAAGTCATGAATCCTTATCTTAAATTTAAAACACCTTAGGTTTAACCTTTTTTTCATAAAATTATTTATAATGGTTTGTAAAGAAAACAAGGATTGTCCTAAGCATATCCCTGAGGAGTGTCAAACCAGGTGTGCATTAAGGACCGTTGACATGTACTAGGTTACCCTAAGCCAGGCTCAAAACACCATATTGGAGTTATTACTCTTAGGTACATCTGTTCTACAACCACATCCACATGTAGTATCCAGACAGGGATGTATTACTAAAAAACACACATAATATCTACTTTACCAAAATTATAGGGTGTCCTTCAGTACTCATCCTCAAATTTTACCTTATGGTAATGTTCTCTAACCTATATTTTCTAAAATCTAGTTCCCAAGGTTATTAATAAACTATCTTTTATACCAACTATAATGACCTGACCTCAGAAGTCCTGAAGTCAATGTTTTGTATCAATTACATTGGTATGATTAAAAAGAATCAATCGATGAAGGACCGATTATTTTAGTAGTCTTGGTAACCATATACATAGATGAGTCTATTATTAAACAATATATACTAATTACAGCATAATTTTTCCTTCTAATAAATTCTTTCTAAATAAATAAATAACATTGGGAATAACTCTTATACATTAATTAAATCAATAAAAATATTTCATAGTATTATTATTAGATTCCTGGGGAAAGAAATATAATAAGGGTGAGCTCAAATGAACAGTAATGGAAAAATATAGCGGAATAAAATATGAATCAATGATAATAATAATAATTCATGGTAAATAATAGAACACACATACCATATAATCAACAAACTGAGAAGGAAGTGCTTTAACAGTATGGAAAGGTAATAAATAGAAACACATTCCATTCAAATAACTAGATAAGGAAAAATAAACATGGCAAGGTAAGAAACTAAAACACATACCATTTAATCAATGAAATGAAAATTAAATGTATCCATAGATATGCCGGTGCAATATCTCATGGATGAATAATAACTCAAACTAAATGAAGTAAATTCTTAATTATTGGACGCCATGATTTTCACTGGTACATGGAACCAGTACCATCAAAATATAGTTCATCCATACAAATTTTCTCAACTAATTAGTCCCATGAGACTACTGATGTATCTATGGGGTTTCATTAACTGGTCCCCAACCCATTGGACTTTCCTTAAATGGTCCCCAACCCATGAATTTCATTTTCAAAATATTCCTCATCTCTAATAAACAATATGCCTTATCAAATAATCATATTGAATAAATTAAGCAGATTTATAAATATTTCCCTAAATAATCAAATAACTTTCAAATTAAACATTTTATTTAAAATGGTATATGTTTTAGGAAATAATAACATCCATTAAAAATGATATGGATAATTAGGATAATTTCAGTGTCAAATGATTATAGGAAATTGAATATTTCAAGGGGATTAAAAGGAATTAAGGAATTGAATGATAATATTATCCTTCGACAAATCAATCAAAAATCCTCCAAAGGATAATTAAGGATGGTATCAATATAACATACCCCAAGTGGATTAAAATAAAGGGATGTTTTCGTTGATGAAATAAAATAATAACTTTTAAAATTATTCTTGAGAAAAATATGCTTTTATTTTGAAAAAACCTTTGAAAGTTTTTATATTTGAAAATAAATTTTCAAAACAATTCCTTTAAAATTAAACCTTTTAAACTTGAAATAGAGGCTTCAAATAAATTACGGTGGATAAATTTTTATAAGACGTACAAGGTAAAAACAACAGTCCTTTTGCACGGTTAAAGGTTAAAAATATGTATTGTTAAGAAAGAGACAAGAATATTCCTTTAAAAACATTGGTATAATATAAAACGGTAAAAATTTATTTACCAAATGATTTTGAAAAAAATTAATATTTTTAATAAAAATAGCTTTTAGAATAAAATAGGTTCTCTCACTAATGATAGAAATAAATTTTGGATTTTTTAAAAACATTTTTAAACCATTTTCAATACGAAAGAGTGTAAAAATGGTACAAATACATGAAAATAGTCATCAATAACCAGATTCAAATAAAAGGATTTATTGAACAATGGTTATTTACTTTAATTAAATTTTAATACCATTGAAATATCATTAAAGTTATTATAGAGGAAAATGATATTTAAACATTCCAATTTGTCTTATTCCTTTTTGAATCATTTTAAATCATAAACCTCATGAAGGAATAATATTAAATGAAAGTTTAAGATAAAATTAAGGTAAAATGATTAATGATATAATACAACAAAATTGGCAGTATGTACACCACACAAAACAGGTTAGTGGTGTTAATGGCGTATGCCTCATGGAAAGAAAAGTGAGACTAGAGTCCCTTACTTTGTGTTTCCTTTCACATGAACATCCTTTAAACTCTAATATAATAAACTTATGTTAATTTAATACTTTATTAATAACCTTTTTAATTTTTATAATTAATTTTATTTCAATTATTACCTTTTTTTATACAACTACTTAAACAATTAAGTTTACGTTGGGTGTTTTGGCCAAATTTGGTTCATGTCTTAAAAACTTGTGTAGGTCAACTGTGGTCAAAGGGGTCATTATATAACTTATCCATAATAATAATAATGAAATAATTATAATATTTAAACATAAACTATACTTTTAAATCCATTCATTAATGATGGTTATGAAAAATTAATCGATTTTACAATCATGGAGACAGTAGGTCGTACGTACACATGAGTAACGTTCTCATTTTTCAATGATCATTATGGAAAGAAGATAAGTAACACCATATATTTAAATAATGATAGTTATATCATAAATATAATATTATTTAATAATATATACTTATATATATAATTCTCATTATGTAAAATTAATGACATCATGTCAAGGAGGCGATAGTTCACACGTCCGCGAATGACGTTATCACTTTTTAAGTGTGTGAAAGGGTAATAAATAAAATAAAACATACATATATATATATTCATAAATCTAATTGTGTCATTAATATAATATATATGTTTTTTATTTATCATATGTATAATTATAATCATACTTTATAAATTCCATGGATCGTGTGAACGAATCGCATTGCATTGAGGGGGCGGTAGTCCACAATTCCTCAAACGAAATCACTGCATTTACAAAAGATCGAAAGTATAAAGGTAGATTTTTTAAAATAATTAAATAAGATTAATGTGATAATAAATATCATATATAAAATATATAAATATAGTTTCCATCATAATTTCTACCATGAGAGGTGGTAAAGGGAGAACAAAAAATCATCATTTCATGAGGCGGTAGTTCTCCATTCACATAAACCATATGTCCGTTACCCATTAGATGGGGGTGTTTGTAAGTGTAGGTCAAAAACATAAAATAAAAACATCCTATTATATTTATTATAAATTTTTTTGTTATGTAATTATAGAATAATAAGATTATTGAGAGTGGATAATGGAAATGAAACTAAAAAGCTTGAGAGAAGACCTTACCTCTTAATCGGGTAACTTCTTTTGGTTTGAAAAAAGGCTTACTTGGAAAGATTTATTCCAAAGGGGGGATTCTATGTCAATTGAAAAATTTTGGGAGTCTATTTGGGAATATCGTTCCTGAAATTAAGAGTTTTGAGTGGTTTGAAGAAATGGGAGAGGTGGTGGCCTTTTATAGGGAAGGAAAAGGACTCGCTTGGAATTTATGAAAATAAGTTAGGTGTACAGATTTTGTTACCTAAAAAAGTCATAAAAACCATAAAAACTGAATAATAGATGGTTAATGAACAAAACATTTCCTTCCAATTGGTTTGGGAAAAGTTGATAGTTCATTTGGGCCCTTAAATTTAGGGATTAGTTCTTTTTTAGCCTAATTACACCATAATCATTGTAATTAATTTTAATCAATTTCACTAAACATTTTGGTCAAATATTAAGTTTATATTGTTGTAATATAAATATAATATTGATTAAAATATCCATTTTTTGAAATTCAATTCATATAAGTAGAAAAATTAAGATTAATACTAATCTCACAGATGGGTGAATTAACTGGTTTTAGTAGAAAAATATTCAGAAGATTGTTAAGTTTTTATAGTCAATTTCAAAGTGAAATTAATTATAATGAAATAAATTGTATTAATATTTTTATAATTAATCTTTTTTATCTTAAAAAATTAATATATAATTTAACATTAATAATTATTTAGAAAAAAATATTGTTTTTAAATAAAATGAACCATTTTTCACTATTCATCAAAAAATGAAGTTTCGCATAAAAATAAAAAAATCACCCTAAGATAATTTTGAAATTATGAATTAAAAAATTAATTATATTTTACCAAATTAAATTTATCAATGTGTCAAATTTTATATTTAAAATAGTTTCTCCAGTAAAAGGCGGTAAAAATAACTTCATAAAAATATAGGTTTTTATGTGTATAATAGAGATTATTCTTATCTTTTTCCCATAAAACCTAATGCATGAATCTAAAAAATATTTGATTGAATAAATTAAAAATATATTTCTTTAAAATAAATATATAATTGTAATTAAATATGTTTTTTAGGAAAAAACTCTTTTAGAAGCATAAAAATAATAATATTTCTTTTTATATCCAATTGGTTCTTATTTTCATTTATCATTAATTGATAACCTGTGAATTCATTTTATATTTCTATAAACCATAAATTTTAATAAGATAGTTAATACTACTCATAACCACTAAAATAACATCTAGTTTATATCATAATATATTAAATAATAATATTTTAATAATAAAGTGTTATTTGGTGAAACTCAATCTTGCGTGTAAAACAAGACATCTTGGTGTTGCATGAATTACAATCTATATCATGTATTTAATTTATTTAAAATAGTAAATATATTTTATAATATTTAGATATTATATTCCTATATTATTTTGGTGATATGTGTCATACACGCTATTGAATTCAAAGTTATACATCAGAATTTCAGGGTGTTACATGAAGCTGGTTCTGAATGACTTATAACTATACTGGGATAGATGACTCGGGTTACGAACAATAACCTTAAATATATGAATAATACCAATCCAGAACTTTGGGGAAATTTTTTTACTGGTTTATGATACAACAATCTCTATCATTCAATGGGCCTACAAACCCATTTGTAGCTAAGCAGTGGATAAGTTCCTTTATGAAGATATTTCTCGCTTTGGGAAGTAAAAAAGGGAGAAAGTTATCATGGAAGTGTATCATTTATAAGGATATTAGGATAAATTTTGTTCATTGATTCGAAACCCAAAGGTGGTTTAATAAATAGAAAACATGTAATGGAAGGATTTTAAGGAACTTTTCTTGTAAAAATATTTCTATCATGAACAGTGAGTGGATATGGAGAAAAAATTATTTAATATGAGGAAAAAGGAGTATGAGAATATTTTTAAGTATAAATCCATCTTTAAAATTTTATCAAGGAATGTTTTATACTACATATTAATCCAAGTATTAATATTTATTAATTCTTTTATGGTTTAAAATCATTCCTCTAAAGGGTACTTGTCTCCAAAATTTCTCATCATAGGACGATATATTCTCATGTGATATCAAGATAAATAAATAATTCTATAATTATTATTAATTTAATGGAAAATAATAGAAGAAGATTTTTTCAGAGAAAATATTTTATTAAGGGAAAAATTAAAAAGGTAATTTTCCAACATGCGATACTTGTGGAAGAAAACACTCTGGTGCCTACATAAAAGGAAAAGTAGTTTTCTACAAGTACAGTGACAAAGAAAATAATTATCATGATTTCAAGGAAAATAAATAATCTATAAATGTTCAATGATACAATTTTAGGGATATGGACACTATGAAAATTATTTTCCAAAGAATCTAGGAAACTTTTCGTATAAAAGGCCGCAGGAGTAAGGGAAATCATAGGAAATCACAAATACTGAGGTTAAAGTTCTTAATAATGTAGATGTAGGTACTGTATTCATTTCATAATAATTATTCAATGAATTATTTTATTCTATATCATCATATTATTTTATATATTCCCAATTTTTCAAGAAAATTATACATTTACCTTTTAATTTAATAAAGGAGTTGTTAGTCAAAACTCTTAGGGAAGT
The DNA here is from genome assembly GCA_963277665.1 of Viscum album. NCBI lineage: Eukaryota > Viridiplantae > Streptophyta > Magnoliopsida > Santalales > Viscaceae > Viscum > Viscum album. Next base: position 1,517,818,365 of record OY728141.1, on the reverse strand, counting down.
ATCATTGTAACAAAGATGTGTTGGTAAGTCCTATTTATGATACATAAACTTGATTCAGTTTTTGACCTTATAATCATACCTATTATTTAGTTTGATATAATCCTTGGAATTAATTGGATTTCAAAATATGATCCTAATAATGAAATTATTATGGGTGAGGAAGATGTAGAATCCCTTGTCTTTAGAGAAGAATCCTCATCATCTGATTCATATTTAGATCCACCCCTAGTAGCTTTACTGAATGAAATTCTTGTGAAGGAATAGACAATATCATCTATGGGTGAGGAAATAAATATTCAAATTGAGGATGTACTTATTATACAATAATACATTGATGTATTTCCAGAATATTTACCTGGAAATCTTCCAGAGTGGTAAGTTGAGTTTTCTATTTATTTAATCCCTAATTCAAGGACAATATCAAAGAATCCCTATATAATGGAAAATATTGAATTAATGGTGATGAAGAAACAACTAGTGGAGTTTAGTAACAAGGTATTTATTATCCCTAGTGTTCTCCATGGGAAGAACATGTTCTCTTTGTTAAGAAGAAAGATGGATTCATTGGTCAGTGCATTCAGTATAGAGAAATCAATTCCATTACAATAAAGAACAAGTATCTTCTACCTCATATTGATGATTTATTTGAACAACTTCATAGAGATTAATATTTTTCAAATATTGACCTTCGATCTATATATCATCAATTATGTGTGAAGAAGAAATATATTCCAATGATAGCATTTTGAACTAGGTATGGAAATTACGAGTTTATAGTAGTGTCATTTGGACTAACTAATTCACCCTTTGATTCTATGGATCTAATGAATATAGTGTTCAAGTAATCTCTTGATTAATTTATTGTGGTATTTATTTATTATATATAAATATATTAAAAAAATTATGAGGACCACAAGGGCCACTTTGGGATTGTTTCAGAGTCTCTTAGAAGAAAAGAATTATATGGTAAGATTAGAATGTGTGAATTTTGGATTCAAACAATTTCTTTTCTTGGCCATGTTGTCTCTAAGGAAAGAATTTGAGTTGATCCTACAAAGAAAAAGGAAGATCAGGAATGGCCTACACCAATGAACATAACTGAGGTATGTATTTTCACTGGTTTAGTAGGTTACTATCGGCATTTTTTTCATAATGTTTCTTGATTATCTAACATGTTAACTAATATTACATGTAAAGGGGTAAAGTTCATAAGGATAAAATAATGTGAAGAATTTTTTGAAGAATTTAAGAGGATATTAGTGAATGCTCTGATTTTTACTCTACTATTAGCGAATGGTGGATTATTTATTTACATATATGGATTAAAGAATGGACTTGGTTGTGTCCTTGAAAAAAATTATATAGTTATTTCTTATGCATCAAGATGTTTAAAAGATAATGAACATAACTAGATAACTCATGATCTTGAGTTAGCATGTGTGATCTTTGCTCTAAAAATATGGAGACTCTATCTCTATGGTGAGATATGTGAGATACATACAGATCAACATAAATTAAATTATATATTCTTATAGAAATAACTCAACACGAGTCAAAGAATATGGATTGAGATGCTAAAGGATTATGATTTTTCAATACTCTATCACCCAATGAAAGAAAATTAGGTAGCTTATGCCTTGATCTAGAAGGATCATGGAGTTTTAAACAAAATGTGGATCAAAAGGGATCCCGTGTTTATGGATCCAGTAAATATGGATATGGGAATTATCAATAAAGGTGAAACATCTATAAATTTTCAATTGGTTTCCCAACAATCTTTATTGGAAAGTATTAAAATTTCTCTGTCTGAAGATGATAATTTTCAAAAGTAAATTAATGCTGTGATTGCTTGGAAGTTAGAAGAATTCATGTATTAGGATGGAATTTTGAAATTTAGGACGGTAATTTGTGTTCCATCTATACTCTAGCTAAAAATGAAACTATCGGATGACGCTCATAGATATAATTTCTCTATACACCCTTGTATCAATAAGATGTATAAAAATTTGAAGGAATATTTTTTGTGGGATAATATGAAGCAGGAAATTTCTGACTATGTGTCAAGATGTCTGGTTTGTTAATAAGTGAAGGATGAGAGACAACATTCTAGAGGAATCATTCAACCTATACTTATTCCTACATGTAAATGGGATGATATTACTATGTATTGTTTTTACTTTATTACCAAGGAACCTAATAAATAATGATTCAGTATGGGTAATTGTTGATCAACAAACCAAATTTTCACATTTTCTTGCTATAATAGATGATTTTCCATTGGATCACCTTGCAAAACTATATATTAATGAATTTTTATGACTCCATAGAGAACCTCTTTAAAAAAAATTTATCATGATCCTTCATTTACATCAAAATAATAGAAAAGTCTTTAGAAATATATGGATAATAAGCTTTATTTGAGTTCTGGTTATCACCCTCTAACTGAAGGGTAGTCAAAAATGACAATCCAAACATTAGAAGACATATTGAGATAATTCTTTCTTTACTTTCAAGGTATGTGGGATCAGTATTTACCTTTATAATAATTTTACTACAATAATATTTTCCATTCAAGTATTCAAATGTATTCTTATGAAGCATTGTATTAAAAGAGATGTCGTAGACCAAATTTTTGGGATGAAGTTGGTGAAAGGAAGCTTGTGGGACTAGATCTTGTGGAAGAAACAATAGATATGGTAAAGACTATAAAAACCCATATCAAATCATCTGAAAGTTTGAAAAAGATCTGTGATGATAATACAAGGAAGGATCTAGAATTTCCAATGTGAGATCATGTTTTCTTAAAATTATCTTTATGGAAGGGAGTCATAAAGTTTGGTAAAAAAGGGAAACTTAGCCCAAGGTACATCAAACATTTTGAAATTATTAAAATAATTGGAGCTATGGATTATCATTTGGTTTTTCCACCTATCATTTCTAAGGTAAAAAATGTATTCCACATCTCTTTTCTAAGGAAGTACATGCAAGACCCAACGCACGTTCTCACTTGTAAAGGAGTAGATTTGGAACCTGATTGATCTTACTATGAAGTGCCTATCCATATTTTTGAAACTAATGGACAGGTGTTGAGAAATTGGATGACTCATCTAGTGAAGTTACTTTGGAAAATTATATAATTAAAGAGGCAATATGGGATCTATAACAGATTATAATGAAAAACTACCCAAATCTTTTTATGGAGTGATATTCTATAAATTTCGATGATTAATTTTTTGTAGGAGGGGTGAATGTAACGACTCAAAATTTTATCAATGAAATTTTTCCTTCTTATAATTATGTTATATAGTATAAATCACATAAAATAACATAGAGAATACAATAAAATCCTTATAAATGAAGAATTAATGAAATAAGAAGTATTTTTAGAAACTAAGAAACCTGTACCGATAGAATAGTAACTTGACCTTTGGAATAGAAATGTGACCATTAAGAATAGTAAACATACCAATAGAGTAGTAACTTCACCTATGAAATAAAAAATAAAATTTTGGAATCTTGTAAATAAGAATATGATATAATTATATCATAGTATAAGTAAATGAATATTTTAAAAATGATTTTCAGGTGTTAGTATTTTTTAAAACATAAATTTTTATTTATAATTGTATAATTAAAATAATTATTTAAAAGAAAATTTATTTTAATGAAATAGATTCATTATTCAATATTTTTTTACTTATTATTATAAGATAGTTTTATGATACATTAATTAATTGTTGAAAGTGTCATTAAATCGGTTATAAAATTAATATATGTATTTTTTGAGTAAATGATGATTTTATTTAAAAATTAAATTTATCACATTTAGAAAAATATTTTCACAAAATTGAGATTACTTTTGAATTTTAAACATCAGAAAATGGTTAGAGTTAATTTTTTTATTTTTCAAAAATGTTGATTTTTTGGTCAATAGTGAAATACAGTAACTTACGGTATTAGATAAATACAGGAATTATTGAGTCGTGGATGATGTATGGATGATGTAATCTCATAATCCCAAACTCTACATTATTATTTTAATATATTTAGTGATATTTCTCAAACTATTCAAAGTATTGATCCAAAATAATAATCATATGAATAAAATATTCAAAAAACACTCATCTCTTCCACTATAAATACCATTCCTCACCACATCTTCTCCCCCACACCTTTTAATATTTGAAATTGTCTAATTTATGCCCAATATGCTTCCTTAGACTCTCCCACATGTCCAAGAGCCTTTTTTCTCAAAAAATACAAAAACCAACTTCAATAATGAGGTTCTCAAGGAGAGGAAAGCAAGAGGTAAAATCATATTACTTTTACTTTGAGTTTCATTTCATTTTCCTTTATTCTCTTACACTATCCTTACCTCCAATGTCCAAAAATGCATGATATATAAGATATAATATATAAACTGGAATTTTATTATGTAAAATGAAGATATATCATAAAGTCTCCTTTCATCTTCCTTTTAATCTAAAAATGAAAACATCATCCATGAGGTGCCAATTTACCGCCTTTGTGGATGATGTGTTTTCATTATTCAATTCCACCTTCAAGGAAGAATATAAATACATTTTTAGGGTTAAAATAGATTATAATATATTTATTACATCTTATTTAATATTCTTTAACTAGTATATATATAAAATATTAATTAATGATACAAAACTATTTTTTGATGATCAAAAACCTCCAAGATAATCTAAACAATTATCACTAACATCATATCTAATGATTCACCCTAACCCCAAATAACCAAATGAATTATATAAACATTTAATATTCTATATTTTTATTAACAAAATATTTTTATAATTGTGGATAACTATTCCCATTTTACATTATCTTTCGTACATGTATCAAGTAAATCAATCCTTAAAACCAAGGAAATGAGAACTCTCGAATGACGAACCTGAATATTATAACTCAACAAAATGGTCATAAATTAACATAATAAAATTATAATAGTTAAAATACGTGTTTCTTAGGTTCTTAATTAAATTATTAATGAATATAATTTCATTATCCATTATGTTATGTATGAGTACAGAAAACTCTCGAACATAAGGTAAGAGTTTCTCCCCAAATCTCCATTTTCCATTTGGGTTATGCTTACTCTTTATTTAACCTAATGTAAATATTATTTATTTTTATATAATTATTATTAATTCTTTTTATATTTCCCAAAATCATTTATCCATATCATTTCATATTTCTTTGATGGGAGATACATGTTTTACAATGTTCCATTTTTAATTCCTCCTGATACGAATGCCCGATTTTAGGGAACTTCTCTTTTTTTTACCCATTTTCAAGTGCTCTCTATAATCTGTTATAAGGAACCAATATTTTTCTAGAATCAATACTTTTATCATAAAAAATAATTTAGTTCTTTTTTGGTTTTATGAAAATAATTAAACATTTTCTGCTTTAAAGGCTCTTATATTTTCTCTTAAACCACACTAAAATGGCTCATTTCTAAAGACTCTTTTTCATGTTTTCACTTCAGTTAGACATATTTTATGACTAAAACATAATTTTATTGTAAATAAATTTTCTTTTATGGGATATAAATGTTTAAAATCTTATTTCTTGACAAATACAAAAAAAATTCCTAAATAACTCTTCTTTGTAAAGTAAAAATGGGGTATTTATCTTAAGAATTCCTCACTGATTTTATTAGAGTATTTTTGTATTTTTCAACACCCTCTATAAAAAAATTATGCTTAATTGGGATTTATCTTTCATGATATCATCTGCCATATTATATTAAATGGTTTGTGATCAGTTTTATTGTGGATGGTCTATCTTGATACCATTCCCCATACTACTTAGAATGGTTAGTGATTATATTTACTAATTAGTAAAGTTATTTACATTTCATATTTATATGTTGTTTATGTTACACCTCATTCATATAAAGAATGAATTGGACTTATTAAGTGATGGTTGGTGCCTTATATATCACCTAATGCATCGGTATGTCTCATGATACAAAACATGTACGAATTCGGCTGATGCTATAACCATTTATTTTCAGATGTCTTGGTCGAGTCCTTGATGGTATGTTTAAAATGTCCAAAATATGAATTCCCTAATTATGATAATATTAATTCATAGACCGTGTGATTATTTTACAAGAAGAATATACATGGTTCAGTTTATTTCTCATATTTATGGAATTATTTAATATATTCTTATTACTTCCACATTATGCTCAAGATTATGTTTTATTGGAATGTATTTTTAGTTATTATTAATTCCTTATTGTTTATATTTATGATATATTTCATTGCATTACTTATCATTAATAATAATCTGAGCATACCCATTTCTTAGGTTTTATTTTTTCCCCAAGATGCAAAGATATATATTATGAATGACTTTCCAGGATACTCTTGTATTTTATGGGTGTTTCTAATGAAGATTCTATGTTGTTTTTCTTTTCATGTTGTAATGTAAATTTCATGTATGTAATCTGGATTCCAAAACTACCAAACATATTTTTCATTTTATATTTGAGTCTTGTATCTATTCCAATGTATTAATTTAAGGCACCGACTCCGGGATATTAGGGTCAGGGACTTTACATTTATACTATTAATTTTTTGTTTTTCTTTCTTCATTTTGAGTTTTCAGGTGTGGGATTATGTAATTTTTAATATTTTTTTAAGAAAATTAAACTTTAAATTTCTATTTTATAAAACATTTATGTGTATCACCCTCATTTCAAGATTTTAATTTCAATTTTTTTAAATCAGTGTTGAAAGATGGTCATTATTTTGATGTTGATTTTATAAACAATATGATGTTAAAAGCCTTATAAGAGAACTTTAGACATCAATTTTTTTATAAAACCTACATTGAAATCCCTCTTGGAATTATTTTTATGTCGTTTTTATAAAAATATGACATTTAAAGATGTATTCCCAAAAGTTTTCAATGTGGGTTTTTGAAAACCGATATGAAAAGTTACACATTCAACATCGCATATATTAACATCGGTTATAAACCAATGTTGAAAGGTAAAAAATGAAATTAAAGTTTTATTTTTACTATTGAAATATGATATGTATGATATAATAATGATTCTTTAAATTTGGATTATAATTTACCTTTCTTTAATTCCATCTGTCAAAAAGTTAAAACAGTGTTCATGCGTACGTACAACTTACCGTCTCTATAAACCATGTAATTCATTTTTCAATATATATACTTTATGGATAACTCTGTATATATATATAATTAATATATTATATTTATATCATGGTTTACATTTTGTATATGTTGTAACTATGATCAAAGTATAAGGACTGGAACTACCGAGCCGAAATTCTCATGAAAAATTAAATAGTTATCACCTAGAAAGACTATTTTTAATATGGAATTATTAATAAATGGGTTATATAATGTTATAAGTGGATCATTTATGATATTTCCACTATGAAAATTATTCTGGTATAGATTTATAATAAATATAAATTTATTATACATGTGGTAGGAGAACCATTGATGAATTTTGATCTTGTGGTACGGTTTTTATGTTACAATTCCATTGTTTACCATGATTTTTTATGATCAAGTTTTTGATAATGAAATTTTAAAAGTTATCTGTTATTAATCCCATGAATTTTATCTTCCTGTATTTATTTTTAAATACTACATGCTTTTATTTTATTTTTCTCTTTTTAATAAACTAAATAGACTAAATGAGTGTTCTAAATAGAAACTGACTTTATTTCTTTGTTCGATAAAAACTCCTTTTTATTCCATGTCATTGTTTTCTAAAAATATTTTCTAGAAATTTTAATTATGATTGATTAAATTTATTTTTACACTTAATTTAATTTTTTAAAAAGGTTTTAAAATGAATCTACTTATTTTTTAAAAGAAGGTACTTTTCACTTTTTACCAAAAATGTGAAAGGAATATTTGTTTTAATATACACAGCATGAAATAAATTTACCACCATCATGACCTATAAATGATTTGAAAATTGATTTAAGAGTTTTCAATTTTATTTTCAAAAAAAATTCCATAATATTTTGGAAATTTTTTATATTTTAAAGAATGGATTTCAAAGTGAAAATTGTATTTTCCTCAAGAAATATTCCAAGTGATATTTTATAGGAATTTTAATCTAAGATAAAATCCTTCTATGTTACTTATTATTTACTAGGTTTTTTATTCAATAACACCATACTTATTCTCTATCTGTATGGTTTATGATTACGTTGATGAAATATCAATGAAACCCATTTTCTTTTCCATGGGTTAAGTTATTATAAATTTTTTTATGATCTTGTGGCATATGTATGAATGATTCTTTTATTATATGATGGTTGGGTCTGAAATTATATATCCCTATAATGTATTACATATATATTGATTATTTATGAGATCAAAGGGTACATGGGAGGTTATCTTAGGCCTGAAATAATTGGGCACATGGATGGTTTCCCCAATCCCAAAAGAGGGTACACGAGAGGTTATCCCAATCCCAAAGGAGGTTCATGGGTAGTTATCCTAACCCTAACATGTTATGAATGTATTGTTGGGTATCCTTGACATAATATTTCTATGATTAGTACTATAAAACACTTTATTCCACTCTTTTATGACATGATCATAATAAAATGTTATTTTTTAATGTTTCATGTTCTTTGATCACTTTTTGATTCATATCTTATGAACATACAAGATTTATTCCATTACTCTGGTTTATATTCTAGGAATTTTTTGGTATGATTTTCAAATTTTATTCTTATTTAATCATACCCATTTTTCTCAGGTTATTTTTAAATGATTATTCGTATCCCCCTTGTTTACCCTTACTAAGCATCTAAACACACAATTTCTTATATTTCCTCTCCTATGGTTATAAAGGAAGGTTTTTAGTATGGTGTGTCTATGAAGAGTACAATATGGGAAGATCTTTATAAGAGACGTTGAATATCCTTCATGAAATAGTAATAGTGTGTATCTAATGTCTAAATAAAATAAACTTATATAGTTATGGCATGAATCATAATGTTATATAATGAATAATCATATAATAATAGTATTATTTATGTATTAATTAATGGGTCATTATAGTGGGTATCATAGTAGGGTATAGTTAATCTTTTGAGATTAGTATTAGCATAATTTTGAGAAAATCTGGAGGATAAATCTAGGTATATGACAACATCCTAATGTTTTTGTAAACAAGATATTATGTAGTTTTCTTAAAAATATATCCCTATTAGTATACTACAAGTGTATTTGGTTTTGACATAGAGGAATATAGGGGTAATAACCATGATAATTGTTAGTCAAGTATATATTGTTCATCATTCTGGTGCATGGTGAGTGTGCCCTTACTACGAACCTAGTTTAACACTCATGGGGGACATTTTTGGGTTAATTCACATTTTATTTATGAACCATTATTAGTTTTGAATATATGAGGACCATGAATGGCCTCAGTTAAACATAAGGTTTCATAGATTAAAAATAGGGTGTCATGATTTAGACTTCCTATAAATTATTTTTTATTATTATATTATTTTTCATTATGTTTATTATTTCTCATACTATGGTTTTTTGTTTTAGTCAATGGATAAAACTAGAAGAAACCATGTTAATGTTGAATGTGATGGATAATGAAATGATTATCCTCTTGAGAAAATGAATTTTATGAGATCTAAAATGTGAAATATCATTTTTATGTTTGGGAAACTTTCTCAATCCATGAATCATGTAAAGCATACAAATGAGAATTATGGAACAATATTTTATTGATTACTTCATGAGATATAATCCACCTTATTTTAGTGGACTTTTTTATCTAGTAGTTTATGAGAAATTGATAAGTATCACAAAAAAATTCTTTCACCAATGTTCATAACAAGAAAAAGTTATTTTAGTTGTTTATCATTTGGAAGGAGAATCATATCAATGATGGAAACTTATCAATAACATAAGAAAATGGGATAAAATTGACTCCATGGAGTTGTATGAGATCAATAGTTTATTTTTTGTAACTAATTTTCTCAAATTCTTTGTATGAAAGTGGAGAAGTAATTCCTTGAGCTAAAGAAGAAGGATGATGAATCTCTTAGTAACTATGAGGAAAATTTTACAACACTTGTGAGGTGTAGTTTTGTTATTATCATCCAATCTAAAAGTAAGGTTTCTCAATTCATCAAAAGATTAAAACTAAGACTCTGAAAGGAATTATCCATAAGTGACTTTAATTTCTAGGAAGAAATATATTGTTGTTTTATCAAGCAGTAAATGGATATTAGAGTTACCCATTAATCTCATGGTTTTGATAAGAAAAGAAATATGGAATTAAAAAGAAATTATAATAATAAAAACCATAGATATAAGAACATGATCTTTACATTATGCTTGAATTGTGGAAGGATATATGGAGGAAATTTTATTAAGGGGACTATTAAATGAATTAAGTGTGGAAAGAGAGGTCATTAGGAAATAAAATTCCAAAGTGATGGGAAGAAGTTATCCAATGATAGAGGAAAATCAAGACATAATGCACTACACACACTCAGGTGTTTTAAATGATAATTTTCCATGTAGTATTATAACCAATGTTCAAACATTAATGTTAATGATGATGATCGGAATTAGTAACCTCTTAATCCCAGAGACAAATGTAACTCTCATGTGATCACTACTATTGATTATGGGTACTATAGAGACATGGTGAAAGGCACACTTACCATCCACTCTAGAACTACTAATGTTTTATTTGATTCTATATCTACACAATTTTTTATATCTAAATAATTTATTAATGGTATCACAGTTCCACCTCAATTGTTAAGTGTTTATTTAGTAGTGAAAACTCTTAATGGTATAATGATCACATCTCAAGTTTATGATTCTTCCCTGGTTGAGGTTTGTGTGAATATGATTTCTATAAATCTTCTTTATTCTCCCTCTAATTGACTTTGATATTATCTTAGACATGGATTGTATTTATTTAAATAAATCCCTCATGAATTTTTATGGAATGAAAGTCACATTTTATATATCGAACCAATATATGATCATTTATCAGTTTGATGATAAATATGAAATTCCAATGGAAATTACATCCATTATATGGGTCTTGATTCATATTCAAAAGTTGTATTTATCTCATATGGTTGGGGGAAACTCAAAATCAATGATATTTTTATTGTGTATGGTTTTTATATGTCATTATAAGAGATTTTCATGGTTTTTCACTAAATCATGAAGTTTAGTTTTCAATAAAACTCATACCTAGTGATATACCTATTTCAAAGATTCCCTATAAAATGGATCCAATTAAGTTGTTTTAATTGAGGAAACAAATCTAAGATAATATTGAAAATGGATTAATTCAAATAAGAACAAAACCTTGCAGTTCACCTATTATTTTTTTAAAAAATAATGGATCAATTTGAATCTTCATTGATTATCGAGAACTTAGCAAGACCACTATAAATAAAAAAGTGTCATTTACCCTGCATTGATGTCTTGTTTAATCAACTGTGTGGAGCTTAATAAATTTCCAAAATTTACCTTCATTATGGATATCATCAATTGATCATCAAGAAGTATGATATACCTAAGACATAATTCCATACAAGGTATAGACATTATGAATTTATAGTGATATCATTTGGTCTTTCTAATTCCCCCACTATCTTCATGGATTTAATCAATAAAGTTTTTATAGATTACCCTGATTAGTTTGTGGTACTATTTATAGATGATATTATTATATATTAAAAGATAAATTAAGAGAATTAAGATCACTTTAGGATTATACTAAATACCCTAAGGAATGAGATTTTGGTTGAAAAATTTACAAACAGTGAATTTTGGCTACAAATAGTTTCATTTTTTGGACATACAATCTTGAGAAAAGGTGTATCATTAGATCCATCAAAGAAGGAGGTTATTGAATTTTGGGTTAGACCAAACTATGTGTTTAAGATTCATGGTTATATATGTTTTTCTAGATACTATTGATGCTTTGTGGAAAATTTATCATGGCTATCTAATCTACTCACCAAGTTAACTCAGAAGGGATCCAAGTTCCTCTAAATATATGAATGTGAAAAAAATATAGTAATTGAAGAAAATGTTTTTCAGTGCACCAGTTCTTACTATTACCTCTAGTATAGAAGGGTTTTTTATCTATAGTGATTCATTGAAAAAGGGACTTAGATGTTTCCTCATGTACAATTATATGGTGATAGCTTATACCTCATGAAAATTTAAAATTTTAAGATGAAAATTACCCAAATCATGATTTGGAGTAAGTTATAGTAATTTTTTATAAATGATATGGAGGAATTTTTTTACAGATAAAGTTCTGATATATATTTATCATAAAATTTTAAAGTATATATTCACTCAAAAAATATCTGAACATGTTCTAAGGATGATTTTTTGTGTTGATTAAATATTATAACTTATTAATACATTAACACCTTGGGAAAAAACAAGGTGGTCGATGATTTGACTCGAAAGGATCAAGATAGCTTATACATGGTGATGATAAAAAAATATTCAATATTTATAGATTTAAAAATGATTATTTTAGAAATATTAAAGTAAGGAGAGAAATATAATCTATCTCAAATGAGTGATCAACCATCTATCTATGTGAGGTTTAAATAGGTTCATAATGAATATGTGGAACTATAGAGGAATGTTATAATTATCCTAATTATAACCTTGATTGTGATGAAATAATAAGTTTTGGTTACCATGTATTTATTCCATACATTAAATATTTTAAGAAGTATCTATTAGATGAAGCACATAGTTATTCAATATCTTTTCATCCTATAATTATGAATATGTATAGAGATCTAAAAAAAGTATTTCTGGTGGGACAATGTAAAAAGAGATACTATAGAGTATGTATCTTGGTTCTTGTTAAATTATAAATTTATAGTCGAGAGACATAATTCTAAGGGGATGTTACAACCATTATCTATAACATAATGGAAATGGGAAAACATCACTATGGATTTTTTCATCAGACTCCCCAAAAAGTCTATGGCCCATAACTCTATTTGGGTTGTAATTGATTGACTTAAAAAGTTAGTACACTTTATTTATATTAGAGAATATTTATTTCTTGGTCATCTTTCCATAATATACATTAAATATGTGGTGATGTTTCTGGAAGTACCATATTATTTTGTATTTAATCAACATCTGAGGCTTCCATCAAAGTTTTGGAGAAGTATTCCTCGTGATCTAGATATAGAGTTGATTTTTAGTACTACATATAATCCTTAAATAGATAGTTAGTCTGAGGGGACCATTAAAAATTTAGAATAAATGTTTAGAGCTTTATTTATATATTTTAAGGGTGGTTAGGATTAATACCTTCCTTTTGTGGGATTTTCTTACAACAATGGTTTCCACTCAAGCATTTAGATTGCTCCTTATGAATCCATATATGGAAAGAGGGGTATAAATACAACATGTTTGGATGAGGTTAGAGAAGGAAATATTTTGGGACCATATCTATCTAAAGAAATTATAGAGAATGTTATATCCATTCATAATCCCATAAGAGAAGATCAAATTCAACAGAAAAGTTATGTTGACAATTGCTGATGAGATATAGAGTTTGAAGTTGGTGAAAATGTATTGTTGTGAATATCCCCTTGGAATAAGGTTATTATATTTGGAAATAAGAGAAATTTTTGGCCTAGATATATCATTCCATTTTATATTCTTGATTTCATCATGATAGTAGTTTTTCATTTGGAACTTCCAACAAATCTCTCTCATGTTCACAATATGTTTCACATATCTCTCATAAGGAATTACATACCTAATTCTTCACATATACTGAACTTAGATTTCATACCTCTAGAACATAAACTCACTTATAAGGAACAACCATAGTAGATTATATATCATATTGATAAATTTATATGAAATAATACCAATCACCTAGTAAAAGTTTTGTAGTGAAACCATAAATTATAGGAAGCTATGTGGGAACTCATGGATGTGACGAGGCAGGGGTATCCTCAATTATCTTCATTAGAGTGATGGAATTTCAAGGAATCTATTATTTTAGGGGGCTATAATATAAAACCCTATGATTTTATAAATAAATTTAATTTCATTTATAGCTTTCTTTACATTCAACACCGTTTTTAAACAAACTCTGGTATACTATTATTATTTAATGTGAAAGTTATCTTCTAGATATTATATTGGTGAGTATGAATAAGACTAACTAAATTATAAAACAATTATTGTTTATATATGTATAAAATTAATTCATTAGTTTTCAATTTATTATAAATGATAATAAAAAATATTTTAAAGTAAAAGAGGTTTTTTTCTAGAAAATTTTCTTTATGATTTCATTTTTATCTTAATTAATTAAATTAAACACTATTAGTGAATGATTTTAATAAATTTTATATGTTCTATAATCAATATAATTTTTTAACATTCATCTAATGTTTTTTCTAGGCATCATATGAGAATATATGTCTAGTATAATGCTTAAAATTGTATTTTTCTAAAAATAGGTTTTTTCATGTTTTCATTCTTACTTTAAAATGAATTTATACCACTTATATAAATTGAATCATGAAAAATGGATTCCATATTTTCGAATTATGAGGATAAAATTGGGTAAATAGGTCCCTTTTATTTTTTGTCTTTATGAATAGTATATGTGGTAAATATTTGTCACCTTGGTAAGGGTAAAACGAATAAAAAAAGATAACACGACATTTAGTTCATTAATTTACATATAATTATATAATATATGGCCACTTGGTTACATATCTATTTGATTGGTACATTTATATTAATTTACGAAAATAATAAATAAAAAATGTCACTCTCTTGACTTTAACATCACTAAAATTTTTACAGAAGGATAAAACGAGGATAAGTTCATTTATAAATGTTTAGTTGAAATATAAACTAATTTTTTATCATATTATTTTATTTTAAATTTTTAAGGATTAAATAATTACCTTAAATTCTTATGCAACAATGACACAATATTTATTAAATTAATATAAAAATAAAAAAAATGATTTTAAAAATATTAAAAGTAATACAATTTTGATGAATAATTGTGTTAAATAAATTTTATAGATTAATATAGAATTTTATATATGTGTGAAAGGTTTATATTTTAATTCCATTTCAAGCATGTTGTCTCTATAGTCAAATTAATTGAATAGTGTCAAAAATGTCATTAATAATATTTTATGTTAAATAATATTTTATTAAATTATTCAAAAATCTTAAAAATCATGAAATGGAAAAATTAGAATTATAAATGGTCTAAAATAAAATCTATTTACTATTTTTTATCCATTTGTTACATTATGATTAAAATTAAAACCCTTTAATATTAAAAAATTCATTATCATGGTTACGATTAAAACTGGTTAACCAAGGGGTTAAACTAAAATATAAGGTTTTAAATGACATCAAAACCAAAATAAATTTCAATTTTGGATTAAATTTTGACTATACTATATATTTATTAAAATATATATCCATTTGTAATCACTTTCCTTAATAACGATTTAATAATATTTTAATCATTTTTGTAGTTCCAAGTGTGTCATTTTCCTCCCTTATAAATGGAAATCCATTATCTATTTTCTTTAAAACACTTTTATCCTTATATATTGAAAAAAAACATTAAAAATATCTTGTAAAATTATTTATCCGCAAATTATATGTGATTTTATTCTTAAAAGTCCATTCCAAGAGTCCTTAATAAATGATCTAAAGGAGTTCTCCCGAATAATTGGTAATCATCTTACCCAACTTCTTTCAATTTATTTATTCTTATACCACATCTAAATCTATGTTATTAATCATAAAATAATTAATTTAATATATTAAATATACTTAAATGGTATTATGATTATCGATAAACCAATATCTGCATCTAATCAATCAAATGGGAAGTGAAATTATCGCCCGTGCATACGTGTGGACTACCACCTCCATGTAGAGATGCAATTAATTTTTTCTAACAATATTTTATGGATGGGTATTATGATGGGATTAATTTTTTTACATGAAATTTATGAAATATTTATTCTTCTATAATTATAACATCATATATACCTTATTGCATTCTCATCCATTGGAAAACAATAACATCTCTCATGCATGTGTGCGGACTACCACCTCCACGAATCGAAGTGATTTTATTTTTTCTCTCACTTTACATGGATGGTAATAAGGATATATTTAATTAATAAATATTATATTTATGATATAATAATTATTATATAAAGTTTAACAATTATTTATCTTTTATTCATTCCATTTATCGAAAAGCTAAAATAGTGTTCATGTGTAAGTACAGCTTACCATATCCCCGAACTGCGTAATTCAATTTTCAATATTTTTCCATTATGGATGAATATAAATATATATATATATATAATTAATATATATGATATTTATATCATGTGTAAAAATTTTGAGATAACGTAACTATTTCTGATGCTTTCATCGGGGGGCGCGCGTCCATCCGTTTCGAGAAGGACGAGGACACGCTGGTTATTTCCCCAAATTCCCTCTTTACAAAGGCGGGCGACATCCATCACTTATTCAGGGACATTTTCTCCTTTATCGAAACGGGATGATGGTATGTCACTTCTTCCTTCCGTGTATTCCTCCCCGGAACTCGTTACCTAGTCCGAGTCTCCATTATATACTTAAGATGTTGTTCGTGAAAATATTCCTAGTTCCATATCTTCATGGACACCGGTTAATTACACTACTTTGTCAGGACATTCCTTGGGGTCTGGCTAGGGCAACAACCTTCGGTTGGAAGATTAGTCACGTTGGACATCACTGGCGTGTCTGGATGCTAAAACAGTAGCGTTTTTGGGTTTCTTTCCCTTATTATAGGGCTTATTGAGTGAGAGGAAACCCATGGAATCCCACGTTGTATTAAGGGAATTATATTCCATTAGAATGTCTCTGAGGGTTTCCTTAGATTCCCATGTTTAACAGAGGGTATTCCGCAGGTTTAACGTCCAGCAGAGATGGATTTGACTGATCAGAACACTGACTCGAGTAGATCAGACAGGTGCGACCTATGGGGGAACACTAACGTCGGGGATAACATGTGGTTAGTTACCCGGCTACTTCTAGAAGTAGTGAAGAGATGAGTTGGCCTGAACTCACTAGGATGTGGCGGCCCAGATAGGAATAAGGATGGGTGATGGATGGTTAAGTGAAGTGGATGGAGGATTAGATGGAGTTGACTCGAGGGTGATGGTGACGTTAGCCTTGAGCCTCAAAGAGACTTCCTACATTTCCCTATGGCAGGGAATCAAAGTTTGCATAGTTTGATTTGGCGATGGGATACCTGAGGAGGCGTCCCGCATGAATGGACGCATGGACGGGATCTGGAGGAAGTGGAACCTCCGGGTTGGAAGAATGACCTTCCCAAAACACTTAGGATCAAGGGAAAGACCAGGATGGGACATGGGTTATGGGATTTAACCTCAGGGAGACTTCCAACGTACCTTGCCTTATCAGGGATCAAAGTCCATGTAGATCAAATTGAGGGACATAGAATTGGGGTGTGTTTAGAGGAAAACAACCTGATGACATACTGGGGCTTACACGTGGTTAGAAGCTCAGGTTAGTCTGACACCTGAGGGCAGACCAGAGATATGGGTCCCAAAAAAGGGACTACAATGTCTTACCACTGGATAGAGACACAACGGCTTACCGCTGGTTGGGATTGGAAATGGCTTACCTTCTATTCGAGTACACAATGGCTTACCATCAGTGGGGTCACAACGGATTACCACTGGATGGGGACACAACATCTTATCGCTAGTTGGGATTGACAATGACTTACCATCGATCGGGGTACACAATGACATACCGTCGGTTGGGGTCACAATGGCTTATTGCTGGATGGGGATACAATGGCTTACCAATGGTTGGGATTGACAACGACATAAAGTCGATTAGGGTACAAAATGGATTACCGTCGGTTGGGGTCACAATGGCTTACTATAGGATGGGTTTGAACATTATTGAGGCTTCCTGCATAACCTATCTATGAGACAGGGATCAAAGCCCATGTAGTTTGAGCGGGTATAGGTTAACGTCGTGTGGGACGAAAATGGGGCATGTAGTTTAACATTATGCGGGACGAAGTTGCACCGATGTGAAGGTGGTCAGGACCAATGGTTGTTGGGATTGAACCTCAGGGAGGCTTCCTATGTACCTTGTCTTGGCATGGATCAAAGTCCACGTAGTTTAGAAGTGGTTATGTGGTGAAAGGACGTGAAGGGGGTCAGAACGACTGGGTGTTGGGCTTGAACCTCAGGGAGGCTTCCTATGTACCTTGCCTTGGAAATGATCAAAGTCAAAGTAGTTAGGAAGTGGTTATGTGGTGAACCGATGTGAAGGGGGTTGGAATGACCAGGTGTTGGTCTTGAACCTTAGAAAGGCTTCCTACATACCTTTCCATGACAAGGATCAAATTCCATGTAGTTTGGGAATGGTATGTGGTGAATCGATTTGAAGGGGGATGGAATGACTGGGTGTTGGGGTTGAACCTCAGGGAGGCTTCTTATCTACCTTACCTTGGAAATTATCAAAGTCCACATGGTTCGGGAATGGTATGTGGTGAACCGACGTGAAGGGGGTTGGAACGACTGGGTGTTGGGCTTGAACCTCAGGGAGGTTTCCTACATATATTGCCATTGCAAGGATCAAAGTACACGTAGTTCAGTAATGGTATGTGGTGAACCAATGTGAAGGGGGTCAGAACAACCGGGTGTCGGTCTTGAACCTCGGGGGGGGGATTCTTATATACATTGCCTTTGCAGGGATCAAAGTCCACGTAGTTCGAAAATGGTATTTGTTGTGCCGATGTAAAGATGGTTGAGACCAATGTTTGTTGGTCTTGAACCTCAGGGAGGCTTCCTACGCACCTTTCCTTGGCAAGGATTAAATTCCACGTAGTTCAGGTAGGTACAGTTTAACGTCATGTAGGACAAAAAGGGGCATGCAGTTTACATCATGCGGGATGAGGGTGAACTGATAAGAAGGGGATCGAAACCAATGGTTGTTGGGCTTGAACCTTAGGGAGGATTCCTAAGTATCCCCGTGGTAGGGAATCAAAGTACACGTAGTTTGGTATGGTTGAGGTGAGTTGATGTGAAGATGTTTAGGACCAATGGTTTTTGGGCTTGAACCTCAGGGATGATTCCTACGTACCTTGACTTGGCAAGGATCAAAGTCCACATAGTTCAAACTGAGTTCTGGTGCACTGATGTGAAGGGGGTTAGAATGACCGAGTGTTGGGCTTGAACCTCAGGGAGGCTTCATGCGTACATTTCCTTGGAAAGGATCAAAGTCCACGTAGTTCGGAATGGTTTTTGGTGTGCCGACGCGAAGATGGCCGGGACCAATGGTTGTTGGGATTGAACCTCAGGGATGCTTCCTACATACCTTGCCTTGTAAAGGATCAAAATCCATGTAGTTATGGTGTTTTGTGAATTGATGTGAAGGGGGTCATAACCAATGGTTGTTAGGATTGAACCTCAGGGAGATTCCTACATACCATGCCTTGGCAAGGATCAATGTCCGTGTAGTTAGGGACGGTGTTGAGGCTTACATTCTAAGGTGAAACAAAGAGGATGGCATGGTCGATGCTTACTCTAATCCCATGTGATTCATGCTCAGTGTGAGAAACAATAGGACACAAAAACCTGACGATCACATCACGATAGGTGCATCCGTGGGAAGTGGAATGGGGCTTACACATGGTTAGCGGCTCAAGAATATGGAGACTTGGAATTACTCTAGGATGGAGGCCCGGGTGGCAAAAATCTCAAAGGGATAGGGATTTGGCATGGAAGAGAGGAGGGTTCTGGTGCCGATCCCCCCCCCCTCTCTGGTTTTTGGACAGGAAGAATATAGGAGGAGCAGGATTTCTACCCCTGTAAAAAATCTAGGGGTCTTACACCAAGGTTGTTTCCCTTTCCTCGTGGATAGATTCCACTCCGATAAAGAGGATATCATTCCATGTGAGGAATTATTTCACTCCTGTGGAGACCAGTGGGCGTGAAGAATGTCCAAGGTTGGGGAACCCCGTGTGTGACGCACGGGGCAAGGTCACAATTTAACGTCATGTGCTGAGGATTATCGCGCTTAGTAGTTTAGCATCCTATAGCTCGGATGACGTGGGTTCACTCAACACCCCTTAGGAATTTCATAACTAATACCTCCTACCCCTTGCGGGAGGGAATGCATCAGCAATGTCGTGGTGAGGGGGTGTTATGGAGTGATCCACTAAGGGGTCCATATTAGCATGGCTATGCGAAGAAGCAATTTCTGTTAGCGTGCCTATGCGAAGAAGCATGAGGTGATGCAACACAATGGGAAGCACCACCCAAGGGATTTTGAAATCACTTCATGAAAACTTGGAGGGTCGTACAGTAAAAGGAGTTGCGGAGCAAAGGGGTTTATAGGTAGAAGCCTCGTGAATCTATGGTGCTCCATGAAGTGGAGGGGCTTCACGAAGGGGTGTGCTTCATGAAGTGAAGTGGTCAAGCCCAGGCATAGGGTGTAGGTGCATATGGAGGGTTATTCCTGAAGTGGATAGGTATTCGCGGATCAGTGCTGCATGAAGCAATGGTTCCTTGTGAAGCATAGCATTTTGAAGCAATGTGCTTCGCGAAGCATAGTGACCCTACCTTAGCATGTTGGTCACATGTTCATGAATGGTATTTCACAATTCATAAATGATCCTTGATGATCTGAGCCCCCTTGGGGATCCCCTTCCTTCACAGATGCTCGTGGGCTCCATGAAAGGCATCCCTCTTTGAAGAGGGGCCGAAATTAGGAAAAGGGGGAGGCACATCGCGATGAAAAAGTACCTTGAATAGCTCATTGTTCACAGAGCATAGATTGTTTCACTATTTGGGATCTAAGAAGATGAAAGGTTGGAGGATTCATCCTTTGGGCTCAAGGGGAACTTGGTATTTATAGGTCAGAGGTATCACAAAGCAGAGCTCACTTGGTATGAGGCCACGTGGAATTTTTTCATAACCGTGGATCCCCCCGCATCCTTGCTCTACAACGGGTTAGAGAATGTCAAATGGGTTTATGGTGCCTCTCGTCTCCTTGATGCACGACAGGTTCGCAAACGTCAAATGGGTTCATAGATCCTTCTGTCTCCTTGCTCCACGGTGGGTTCACGAACATCAAATGGGTTCACGGAGCCTCCCGCCTCCTTGCTCTGTGGCGGGTTCGCATAGGGGAAGCTTGGTGTCGTCGACGGTGTTGTGGGGCTCCACAAATGAGCTTCGCGAGGAAGTACCTTAGGGTTTCATTTGTTCTTATTCTTCCCAAATTCTAGCACTAACAAATTCCCCCCCCCCTAGACTGGGAGCCAAGCAGAAAATGAGGGTCGAAGTCTGAGGGTCAATCTCCAAAATCCTTTGTCAATCGAAAAGGAGGCTCGCAAAGCGGAGTGGCATCGTGTGGGATGAGCGTGCCATGAATCTCACCGCGTTTGGACATGCCACGAAGCACCAGGGGTCCTTGCCTATAAATAGGGTATGAACTCTATTTTTTCCTTTCTCTTCTCTATGTTTTTGGATTTTAAAACTCTTGATTTGCAAAGATCCGCATACTCCATGATTTCTCTCCAGAGATAGGGCATTCTGCTTTGCGGCACACAGCAAGACTTTGACTCCATGATGGTGTGCTCTTTGGCTTGCATCCAAAGGTTGGTGCAAGTCTTCTCAACATCATTACTAGGATCGAGCCCTGCGAAAAATCTCCGTGAATGAGCTCCATGAAAGGGATTTGTTAACCAGAATGAAAAGTTTCCAAATATTAAAAATGGAATGGCTCACCAAGAGGCTTCCAGGGGGTCTTTGTGGATGTTGCCTGAAGGTAGGAGATAGAGAATAGCTTGGGTCTAAGGGAGTTGGTATGGATCCACTCTAATCATGATTCGTTGGTGCAGCTACTATTGGAAATCCACGGAATTATCCACTACGTAAGAGCCTACCTCTGCATGGCGTTGGGCTGACGGATGCCATCTACATCCCTGAATAAAGTAGGGATGAACTAGCTTATTGTTTTATGAGCACGTTGTGCCAGCGCCAGTGGTTCAGGGAGGCTGACGTCCATGCTTGGGAAGACTTCACGCCTATCAATACTGACTACCTAAATAATCACTTGAAAAATGTTGATGGGAAGGAATTTCAGCCAGAGACACCCCCCCCCCCGCTATAGTATATGATATTGAAGTCATCCTTAAGGAACCCGAGGAAGGGATGGTCTGACGAGTGGGATCTACACCAGGGTGTCAACTTCATAGATTACTTGGCCTGGGCCTACTGGGTAGGTTCCTCATGTGAAGATTTTGGGGCAGAGCTCATAAGAGTTGTCCTGTATGAGGCAGCTTGGGCTTCCCATTCCATATCTACCATCCGAAGCAGCTGATTCCAGAGTTATTGATCAAGTGGTCATCGAGGACCAATACCTTCAACTTACACCATGGGGAGGTTGGCATCAGTTTATGGTATGTGTATCAGATCTCGGGGGTCCCGATACTGGGGGAAATTTATAATGAATTCCTCCCCATTATGGGTGCGTGGTAGGATCTGGAATGAATTCCACCACTGGAGAGGGCGTTGATGGAGCTGGTGTCGGCAGAGGACAAGGAATCAGTGAGGGATGTCCATTTCAGGTGTGGTTCAAGTAGTTCTTGAACTTCCCAGAAGATAGGCGGTTTCTGGTGAGGCCTCAAACTTTCCCTAAGGGGGCTCAATGAGGCAAGGATCACTCGTAATAGCAGTTCTTGGAGGATATCTAGTGGAATACATTGGGATTCAATGTCAGTACCAAACAAAAACTTGTAGTGAGGTTGGATGCAATCATTGCTGCTCTCATCTGCGGTTGGATCCTACTAGTAAGGGATATGAACATGGGCATGCAACCAAGCATGTTTATCATGGCATCCATGTTGGCGACAGGAGGGAGGGTCAACCTCAGAATCCCCATGCTCACCAAGTTATACAATATGCTCTGGCATATCAGTGAGGGGAAGATGCCACATAGGATATTCAAGCCATTCCACCTCCTGTATGGGTGGATAGCGGCGCACGTCAGGGCGGTCTATGAATATCCTAACCTCATCTCCCCTCTAGGATCGAACTTCCACCCATCCATTCTGAATGTCGTGGGGAGATTTCCGGCCAAGATGATTGTGCAAGAGATAATGGACCGGGTATAGAAGGTGGAGGAGTTCAACTTTCACCTGTTCTTGTTGCCAACGGGTGTATTCACTGATGATGGTCAGGGAACAGAAGAGAATTGGTCCAATCTCCTGGCCTTTCGAGGTGGAGTCCAAGTGGAAAGAGTGGACTGTGATCCCCTATGTGAGTCATACACCTCGCACCAATTATCTATGAAATTTCTATGTATGCAGCGACTGACCCCAGAAGTCTATTTAGGGGTGTTCCATGAGGAATATCTGTGTGTGATGGGGCAGATGTGGCTCATGTTCACATGGGAATACAGGAAGATGCAGAACGAGTTTCTTCTACCCACAACCGCCTTCAGGTTGGTGAAGGAGTATGCCAAAATCTGGGAGGTGGCCTACCTGGGGAAGATGTTGAAGCATCCAACCGTTTGGGACAGTGATGGTGTGTCTCCTCAACCTTGAGGTCGGGGTTGAAAGATGGGAAGGACATCCCATGGTGGCAGGGCTTCTGTGGCGGCGAGGCTTGCATCGGTCGAGGGGGAGGCAGTGGCAGCGGAACCAGCAACGGCAGGGGACCTGGTGGTCCTAGAAGAATAGAGTTACCTATAGAGGAGTCCCCCGAGAGGATTCCATATAATATCCACTCTGGATTTGGGGAAGCGGTTGTGCCACATAGACATGTCAGAGAATGCTATCTTCTCGGAGGCCTAAGACATCTGGGAAGTCAAAAGGAAATTCCTCAGTCCGTCCAAGATGTGGAAACACCTGAACCATCTCAGGATGGATTTTTCAGGGATATGCCCTTTCAGGGCCAGCTTTGCGGTGTCCCAAGTAGATGTAGAGAAATACTTGGCCGAATTGGAGGACTTCATCCACTCTTGGGGTGACCCATGTCTAATGAAAGACCGGGTGAAGGTTTTTTTGGATCAAATGGATCCCCTGCAATTATAGGCTACTAATTTGAGGGAACGATTCCCTTTGCCAGAAGAATCAGATGAATCCTCTGGGGGGAGGAGGCCGGTAGTGGGAGTCCTCTGGAGGAGGGCGAAGTTGGCGATCAAGGTTTAGATTTTGAAGAATTTTCAGAGTACCTTGAGGTAAAATCATGAGTCCCTTACCTAATATCTTCTTCCATGATAGTTTGTACACCTCAATAATGTTTAAACTATGTAGGAGATCCTCATTCATAGAACCCATTCTCGTCCCTCAATAGATGCCGATACGGGGCCTTCAAGATCAAAACCTGTGGCTACGGTGATTATTGTGTCTAGTGGGGCCAAGACATCCGAGGGGGGTCCTTTGGAGATTCCTAATCTTCAGACAATATATGGGAGGCCATGCCTCAGGGTCCCGATATAAACAACTGAGGAATGAGACCTATAATTCTATCTCTGTAAGTCTCTTTTACAAAACCCATTACTACCACCCATCAACCAGGATAACTAACATTTATGCCCTTTTGATATGCGTTGGCATTCAAATGGTGTGGGCTACCTTGGAGAGGTTGATTGGTACTCCTAGTGGCGCCTATCCCAGGGGAATGATGGTGGTCATGGAGGCAGATATCCAGACTGACCAAGCAGAAGCACTCCCGATCACTGGTGGGACCATTAGCAGGGCCGAGCTTGAGATTATTGAGGTGGGATCCGGCGATGAAGATCGATCGGATAGCCTGGGTCCCACTATACCTGATCAAACAGTAGATGCGGAACCTAATGATAAGTTATTGGGGGTGTTCCCTGCATAAGAGCTTGGAAACCCCACAAACTAGGACGAAAAGGCCTCTACTGAAGAGGATAGCAAGATAGTCTATTGCCGGTCATGGAAGCTGATCAAGCACTTTATCGATGATACCCCTCAAGCACTATGGATAGACCAGGTGGATAGACTTCATTCGTGACTATGTGAAATATGCGTTGGGGGAGTGGATTCCCATCATCCCCACTTGATCATCTAAGATCTCAAGGCAGAGAAGATCCTGGAGTACAACTGTGGCCTTGGTGTGGGCTGGCAGTGGAGGAAAGAGGTGAACATAAAGATGCTCCAGGAGGCTGAAAATGAGGTTCATCAGCTACAGGTCCAGACATATGGGAACTCAACCTCCCTCAACACGTAATCAGATCTAATATTTCGATTTAAGGCTTAATTGGCAGAGGCCGAGGAGCGCATGAAGCAATCCTATGAAGAAATGACTGTCATCCGAACTGATGTGGAGCGGGCCCAGATTGTGGCTGTCGAACTGCGCCCCATCGCTATCGAGGAGAAGCGAGAGATGAGTAGGCAGAAGATTATCCTAGATTCCACAATCCAAAGGGTGGTGGAGCTGGAACTTTATTTTGATAGGTTCAACCCGTCAATGGGAGGGATAGATCCTCGGGTTCTGTAATACTTTCAAACCTTCAAACATGCTTTCTAACTTTGATCATATTATTCCAGCTACATGCATGAATTATGTTATTTTTATTGGTTTATTTCATTCCCTTCATATTCGTGGAGCGTCTAGTGATCAATCCCTAAGCTCACATGGGTCGAGCCCGATGTGAGAAACAAGGGATGAACACCTTATTAGTCCATCCAAATGTAAGAGTGAAAACCAAGATTTAGGCATCCGAGGGTTTGAAAATCCAATTTGTATTTCTAAGAAGAAAAGGGGGAGGCTCGATTAGAGGATGAGGACTTCAGAAAAATTGACGTGTCATCCTCCCAATGTGCTCTAGTGCACGATCAGGGTAACACCTGGGGTGTTTGACTTAATCCAAACATAGGGGAATGGAAATTGTGAATCACAATACCCAAGGTTCAGAACATTGTGAGGGTGGCATGACAAAGAAAGATAATTGTTGACCATGTTCAAAACACTGTATCCATATTGTATTAGCCTGATATGGGGGTAACAGACGAGGATAGACCACTGACCATGTTCAAAACACAGGTCCTAACTCATAATTTCATCCATTAGTTTTCCATAACATCGTCCGAGGATAGTAGGTGAGCAATAGTCTAAGCATCCATAATTTTAGGGGGTTATTTCATACATGAAAGGGACGAGGGTATGAATAAAGGTCACACGAAGCATGGAGTGTAGAGTGAAGGGTTTTTCAGATGGAGTCCAACTCTCCTGAAATTATGCCCCCATGGTGGAAATACATTAGGTGGACATCATGGGTCATTTCTACTCCCAGACAGGACCTCTCTAGCAAGGAAGATGACTCGTCCCATAATTGTCATGGGGCATCCCGGACTTGTTCAGGGTAAAGTTGTAGTTGCAGGGTTCCCTAAAAGAATTTGGCCCAAGGGTCCAAAAACAAGGGGGAACCGGATTTTCGAATCTTGGGGATGGACCCAAAGGCAAGATGCCTGGGCATTCCTACGTATCCCATGAGGATGGGAATCAAGCCATAGGTAGTTCTAGGAGATGTCATGTAGTTTAACGTCTTGCGGAAAGGATGCAGAGTGATCTAAGTTTATGGTCATAGAGTTTAGAATAGGGATTGTAGGGCATGCGGGAGACAGATGGTGAGGTAATTATAAACCCGAACATGAATGGGATCCTGGGGTTTCGGTCACCATGTGTTCCTTGGGGAGTTTTTAGGTCGAGGAACCGAAAATGAAAGTTAGGCCGGGCCAGAGGAAAAGTGCACGGGCGCTCTTACGTATCTCATAAGAATGGGAATCAAGACACACGTAGTTTTAGGAGGTACCATGGTAGGGTACCAGTTCTAGAGATAATAATCTCCTAAAGTTCTAGCCCTCGCATCAAAAGAAGTGTCATTTGATAGGTCTTGTTTTTTTTAGGGTGAATGAGTGTTTTTTTGGGAGGTGATGGACCTAGAATAGAAATTCCAAGCATCTCCATAAGAATCAAGACGTATGCAGGTGTTGAAAATGTGATGATGTGTGACCGATACCAAACATGGTGTCCCCTCGAGCGAGGACACCACGACATAGTGTCGTTTTTCGCCGTGCGGCCAGGAAGATAATATCACAGTTTAGGGTCATGTGATGGGACCAACCATGAATTTTAACATCTTATTGTATAGACGTAACCGTTTATAGTCATGTGGGACTAGGCAGCATAGTTTATCGTCAAATGGATCAGACATATACATGAGAGATGAGGTTAAAAAAGGAATTTTAATGGTGTGATAAAGAATACCTGATGTGAATGGGGATGAGGTCCACATTACACCGCGTGAGATTTTGAGAAATAAACCTTGGGTTGAGGGGCCAAAAAAGGTAAGAGGATATGGGATAGGAGATACTAGCTCTCAGTTGAGCTGGACCCATAGAAGAGACATCTGGGTGTTCCTACGTATCCCATGAGGATGGGAATTAAGCCATACGTAGTTATAGGGATGTGCCTTTTAACATCATGCAGGACAACATACAGTTTAATGTCATGTGGGATAGGAGGCAGGAGGGACTAACTCCTAGAAAGGGGCGTACGTGGTGCAGCTATTGCAAACCCAACATTAATGAGGGCATAAGCGCACACACACCACACCACGTAGTCCTATAATAGTTGGTGTAGATTCCCAAATGACTCCTTATTGTGCCTTTTTCCTCTTAATATACAAATGTGCACTGAGGGATAGCGCCAAGAGTGTTGAAATTCCATTTGGACATAGTGGGGTAGAAATTGATGTGAATCATGTGACCAACATTTGAGGCTTGAAGGGGGTTGGCGTGATGATGAAGGATAACTATTGACTGTGTTTGAAACACAGCATCCATATCGTGCGACCTGAAATGGGTACAACAAATGAGTGTCGACTGTGGATCGTATTTACAATGTGGGACTTGTATCAATTTTTTGTCTAAAACCCTGAGGACGTTGGCCCGTAATGGTAGGAGATCCCTTGTCCCAAGAATCCATGCCATCTGGGGTTCCCTTTGGATGTGAAAGATAATGAAATCCTAAATGAAGTGGAACATGAAGCCTAGAAAATGGGTGAAAGCATGTACAGGTAGAATCTGACACTCCAGGTTCTGAACCAGAGTACTCCCGGGCACATTTGTGGATCACCGAAAAGGGTCGAGGGACCCGAATTAAGAGTAGCTAACTCTAAGAGACGGGTGTTGGGAAAGAGAGAGAAAGGTTCTTTGGAGATAGAGTTATGTGGAGTTATTGTTACAAGCCTGACGTGAATGGGGGAATAAGCTCGTACCACACCATATACTCCTCTCTTGGAAGGTCACCAGCCATGGGGCCAAGATGATAGGGGGTTTCCAAGAGATGGGGATGGACCCGAGGACTAGATGTTCAGGCAGTCCTATGTATCCTGTAAGTATTGGAATCAGGTTGTATATAGTTATTGAGAAGGATGATGTGCAGTTTATCATCATCAGCTAGGATGTAGAGTAAGGGAAAGATACCCCAATGAGGGATGTGTATGGCACAATGCTTACCCCGGTGTGAATGGGGTCATAATCCCATACCACACCATAAAATCCTAAGTGAGAACATGGTCCAGGGGCCTGAGAAGGTTGCGGGACCTGGGGCTGGTCCACAGAAAGAATTTCATAGCCATCTTACAGTTTAACATCTTTTAGTGAGGACGATAGTGATCTTAGTTTAAGGTCATAAATCTCAGACCGTAGGTGCCTAGATCAATGTCATATGCATTGGATAACTAAGTATAAAGGTAGAATCATTGTGCCTATGGAAGACCACAAAGAGACATTGATGATAGAGGACAACAGTTGACTAGGTTTGCAACACAGTATTCGTCTTTGTGTGAAAAGAGTTCGGGGGAAAGTAATTGACCGTCGAATGTTGAATGTATTCACAACACAGGACTTGTATCAATTTTTCTCTCAAAATACTTGGGGAAGTTGGCCCAAAATGGTAGGATATCCCATAGGCTAAGTATCCATGCCATTCAGGGGGGCTTTTGGATCTAGAAGATGATGGGAACCCAAATGATGGGGCTCGCAAAGCATGGTGGGGCCTGCAATCGTGGAAAGGATGATAAATGAAAGAGGGATGTTTCAAGGGGATATGTGTGGCGTAGAAAAATAGCCCAACATGAATGAGGACATGAGTCCATACCACACCACACAATCTTAAATGAGAACATTGTCCTGGCGTTTGAAAAGGCCGAGGGACCTGAGTTTGGGCTTCCTGGCTAGTTGTAGCCATATGGACACTCATGCGGGTATTGCCTTGTCATAGCTCCTTCTCGAGGCAGACCGAATTTTGGAGAGACAACTAGGCAGAATGAACCACTACACTCCATGTTTGGGACATATGGGGGTGGTGACAACGACAAAAGATAGTTGTTGACCAAATTCAAAACACAGCATCTATATCATCTGACCTGAAATGGGGGAAAAAATGAGCGTCGACCGCTGACCTCTTTCGAAACGCAGGACTTATATCAACTTTTTGTTCAAGTTCCTCGAGGGAATTTTCCTGTAATGGTAGGAGAGCCCTTTGGTTGAGTATCCATGCCATTCAGAGGGCCCTTTTGGATATGAGAGATGATGGAAACCCAAAATGGTGGAGTGTGTGGAGAATACATGTGCTCGAGCAATCTTAATGTCAATCAGGGTAGTAAAAGAGGTGGGGATCTTTAGGGAGGAGGGTTACATGGTATGGTCATGATGAACTCGTTGTGAATAAGGGAAAAATACTGAACCACGCCATTTGTTTCGTCCTAATGGGAGATCCTAAAGATTGAGTCTAGGCCTATGGACAAAATGTTTGAGTGGTCCTACGTATCCCATGAGGATGGGAATCAAGCCATATGTAGTTATCAAAAGATATGCAATTTAACGACATGTGGTAATGATGTAGATATGATTAGAAGAATTGGGAGGGGAACATGGAACGACCTTCTCAATCTTTCCGCGAGGGGGGCCAAAAAATCTTAGGCTGCATCACATGAGATCCTCCTAGGTAACTACACCCAAGAGGGGTAGCCAAATGAAAATAGCATGGGGCTGGACTCAGGATGAGCATCCGAGTGTTCCTACGTATCCTATGGGGATGGGAATCAAGACATACGTAGTTCTTGTGGTTTAACATCTTGTGTGACGATGCACATATTATCGTAATGCGGGATGTTTCACAGTTTAAGGTCATGTAGGTTTGTACAGTTTAAGGTCATGTAGGGCCCTGATGCAGTTTAGGGTCATACGGGGCCATTATGCAGTTTGGTTCATGCATGACAGTATAGTTTAAGGTCATGTAAGACTGTAAAGGGAAACTCAAGCAAAGAATTTCTTGAGGAACTTGGAATTGGTGGGAGGATTTATAGGCTCACCGTCCATGGTAACCAGTGAGTATGCATCATTGTAGTAAAACTTGTGAATAATGTAAGGTCCTTCCCATTTGGGCTCTAACTTGGGTGGTTTCCTTCATGGTATCATTGGTGTCCTGAGGTCCAATACCAAGTCGCCTTGCAAGAAGGAGTGTTGGTGAAATTTCTTGTTGAAATCCCTAGCTATATTGTTCAGATGCCTTTCCAGATTGTACAGGGCATGAAGCTTGTTCTCATCAAGTGCTTCTAGCTCATCCAGATGGATTTTAGCTACTTTATCTGGTGCTTGTTGATTGTAGATAGTTGTGCGCAATGAGGGAAACTGAATCTCGATGGGCAGGACAGCCTCCGTTCTGTACACCAAGGAATATGAGGTCACTTGGGTGGAATTAAGAGTTGTCATCCTATAAGCCCAGAGGTTGTTGGGGAGATTTTCCGGCTAACTCTTCTTATTCTGAGCAACCATCTTCTGCAGAATGTTAGAGATAGTTTTATTTAATGCCTCGGTCTGTCCATTTTCTTGTGCATTATAAC
Organism: Viscum album; assembly: GCA_963277665.1. NCBI lineage: Eukaryota > Viridiplantae > Streptophyta > Magnoliopsida > Santalales > Viscaceae > Viscum > Viscum album. Next base: position 1,517,787,294 of record OY728141.1, on the reverse strand, counting down.
GAGAGGTATGGTTTGAATGGGTGATGTACTTAGCGTACAATTTATTCATCTCATCTGCCTAGATGTTCGTTCCATTATCGGTGAGGATGGTGTGAGGTACTCCAAATCGGTAGATGATGTTATAGCTCACAAAGTTGACAATGGAATGGGGATTGACCTCCTTGAGTGGAACTACCTCTGCCCACTTGGAGAAAAAATCTGTAGCAGTCAGGATGAACCTACACTGGTGAGTTGTCACCAGTGGATATGGCCCTACGACATCGAGTCCCTATACCACAAATTTCCAAGAGTACTTGGTGGTGTATAGAGGCTCTGGCGGTCGATGTATAAAGTTGGCATGAATTTGGAATGCATGGAACCTTTTGGCAAACTTGATACAGTCAAGGATTATGGAGGTCCAAAAGTACCCCACTCTCGGGATCTGGTGAGATAGTTTCACCCAATCTGATGAGCCCTATAGGAACCAGCGTGAACCTCCTTCATGACTTGGGAAATTTCGACTCCATGAATGCAATGGAGGAGAACCCCATCAAAGACGCTCTTGTATAGGATCTTCTCAGAACAAGGGCCATCCTTGAGGGTAAACTGCAATGCGTGGTGCCGAATACTCTCACGCTTGACCCAATCTACCAGGAAATTACCATTCTAGAGATTCCCAACAAAGAAGGTTCTCCAATTGGGAGTCACTTTAATCACTGCATGCCGGGTACCTGGGGGTCCGGACGCAGAGGCTCCGGCAGTAAGGTGGCTTACTTGTGGGCTATCATTGTCATCTATAGTGACAAGAGAAATGACTCTCGTTTGTGCTATGTGGATGATTAGATCATCATGTTCAGGCTCCAAAAGTGATGCAGATAAGCTGGCCCAAGGCGTCAGCTCGACCGTTCTGGGATCAAGGGACATTAGTGACTTCTGGATGAGATGGGAATTGGGCCATTAGGTGGAGTGTGTGTTCCAAAAATGGTACAAGCTCTGTATTTCTAACGACACACTCATCGTTGATCTTCTTGATGACTAGTTAAGAGTCACATTTCACATGAAAGTGGGGAACATCAATCTCGAGGGCCAACTCGAGGCCAGTAATGAGAGCCTGATACTCTGCCTCATTGTTGGTGCAGCCTTCTGAAAACAATAATGAATATGGAAGAACAAATTATGTTGGGTTAATGAAGACAATACCCAAGCCTAATCTGTTGATCCTGTTATCGTTGAGCCTTTTCTTGGTGGGGCTCTGGGAAGCTCCATCGAAGTGCATTTTCTAGCACAGCATGGATTGGTCCATCGAGAGAATCGCTTAATTGGGGAAATCGAGGTCCAGGGACTGGTCCCTAGGAGCTGGATGGGCAGCAAGGAATGCTTTCAATGCTTTCCCCATAATAGCCTTATGGGGGACATACCTGATGTCGAACTGATGAAGGATTACCACCCACTGAGCTAGACGGCTTTTCAACATGGGGCGGTTCGAGATGTAATTCAAGGGATCTACCCTGGATACCAATTATACCTCATGATTCTAGAGGTAATGCTATAATTTCTATACTGCAAATAGCAGTGCAAGGAATCTCTTCTTGATAGGGGAGTATTTGGTCTATGTATCAAGGATCATGAGGAAGAGGTAGTAGAAGTTATTCTTGGTTCCCTCATTTTTCTTCTGGGAAAGCAGGGCACTGAGAGATCGCTCTAGGGCGGTCACATAAAGGACCAGTAGCTTTCGAGATACGGGTGGCTTTAACACCCGATACTGGAGAAAATACTTCTTGATTTCCTCAAAATCAGTCTGGCACTCTTCGTCCCACTCGTAGATGGTGCCTTTCTTCATGAGCTGAGAAAAGGGCTTACACTTTCCAGCCAAATTCACAATGAATCAGCGTATATAGGCCAAGTGACCTTAGAAGCCTCAAATCTCTTGAATGTTGCTTGGAGGAGACATCTGTCTAATGGCCTTAATCTTCTCTGGGTCAATCTCGATACCCCTATACCTGAAAATGAATCCAACAAACTTTCTATAGGTGACCTCGAAGGCACACTTCAATGGGTTCATCTTCAGATGACGGGAACAGAGGAAGCCAAACACTTTCTCAAGGTCTTTGATATGGTCCTGACACTGGTGATATTTGACCACTAGGTAATCCACATCATATTACACCAACATTCTAAAGATTAACATAAATATGTGATGAATATCCCACTGATAGGTGGCACCTACATTCTTTAAACCTAAGGGCATGAATCGATAGCAAAGAAGTACCTTATGGTTCCCTAAAGGCTATAGACTCCTCATCCTTAGGGGCCATTCAAATCTAGTTATTCCCAAAGTACCCATCCCTGATGAAGAGGGCTTGGAACCCAACTTTAGCATCGATCAACAATTCTATCACAGGAAGGGGAAAATCATCCCTTCGAACAGTGACGATTGAGATCCCAGAAGTCGATGCAGACTCTGATATGTCCATTCTTCTACCGAACTAGTACAATGTTGGCCAGCCATTTGGGGTACTAGACCTACTTTACAAAATTGGATCTGATGATCTTGTCAACTTCGACCTCAACCATGGCACTGTGAGAAGGTTGCATCTTTCTAGGAGGCTTCTTGAACCCACGGTGAGTTATCGAGAGACCGACGTAGTGGATGCCTACCTGAGGATCTAGTCCTGACATCTCATCATTAATATAGGCTAATACATTGTGGTTCTATTTCAAGAATTTCACACACTGTTGTTGCTCCTCAAGGGGCATAGTGGCACTGATCAGTGTGGGTTTCGAAATTTCCTCGCTACTGAGGTTCACCTGCACCAATTCATCAATTGTAGCAAAGACTCCCTCTTAAAAGGTGGGAGGAGCATCCTATAAATCCTCTTATTCACTTATGGGGGAGGGATCCTCAGTGGTAGGATGGTTTTCTGAGTTAGCAGATCCCAACAGGAGGTTGGTACCTGCCAGAGCGACAGTGGACACTGCATCGGGGGACTCTTGTGTTGCTGCAACCATAGCGATGAAGGCTGTCGATCTGATCCCATCTGTTCTTCAGCCTAAGGGGCCACTCTTGATGATATCAAAGAAATAGTGGTTCCTAGGCTTTATCCATTTAATTCCAGCCCGATGAAACAAGTAGTTATGATGTGTTTTTTTTCTCCATGGGGCGGACATCTCGATACCTTATTGGAGCAGGAGGCTCTGTGATCACCTGATCCTGATTTTTATAGGAGTACGAGGTGATCTGCTGGCATCTTTTAGACTTGGGGATGTGTTCCCAACTCACTCCAGAAACAGTGAAGCATTGTCCCTTGTCCAGGGTTGTGACCTCCAATCGGTGGATTGGAAAGACATAGGCATCATCTAGATCTATCCATGGGTCTATCACATCTGTGTCATGCTTGACCTCGTTAGTATGAATCTTCTTGTCCTTGCTCTTTTAATAGTCGGTATCCAGATAGTGGGATCCACAATAGGCAAAGGGATATGAGTCACCTTGAAGCACTCCCACTCGACCATTAAGGGAGTACTTGAGTCACTATTAATATGATGAAGGAACCCTTGCATGCAGTTGGAACCACGGTGTACCCATCAATGAATTGTAAGAATTTTCCTGTGAGACAAACATGAACTCAGTACTGGAAACTGGGCCACCGAACTGGGTCTTCAAGAGGATCTTGTCGACTGGTGTCTATTATTTCATGTCATAACCTTGGATTATTAGGTTATAGGGACTTAGATCATCCAGGTAAAACCCTAGTTTTCGTAGTGTCTGAGTTGGGATTAGGTTGATCCCAGAGCCTGTGTCGACAAGAAAATGGAGAACCTCCACACCATTGAACTGGCTAGTGATGTACAGTGGTATAATGTTCCCTTGTATGGGAGAGCCTTCATCTTCTCCTGATAACTAGATGATGGCCTAGAATTCAGCATTCTCGACCGCCTCAGTATGAAAGGCTTATGCTTCTTCTACCTCTATCTCAAACAGGAGGGGGATTTTTAAAGCCTCAGTGAGGGCCTAGCGCACATCTGATGACAGTAGAAGGGCCTCAAGGATATAGATATTTTCTAGAATTCTGACCAGATGATTAAGGAAATCATAATTATGTTCCATGTGTGAGCTTCTGCTTATAGGAGGTCGCTCCGTGACATGAGGTATGATGGTCCCTATCGACTGGACCGACAGATGACTTGTACTAGGAATATTCTTATGCTCACTAGTAAAATCATGTGGAGTGACTATCGGATGAGGTCCTGATGACTAAGGTTGGTCCGGAGTAAATTTTTGTTGATCATGATGCATTCGAGGTGTATCTACCTGATCTAATAATATGAACAGTGGTGGAGGTGGACCTGATGTCACGAAATTAGAAGGTTGCACATGATGGGCTCTATGCTGAGCATGTTGCCTGGTTTCCATAGTATGCACATCCTAACTGGAAGTGCTGACCGAAGCACTCCAATGTCCCATATAGTCGAAGCTCCATCGACGCTAACGACGGGTGGGGACATTGGGGGGTTCTTCCTGGCGATCCTCGTCATCATAAATCATGTAGGGGTTTACCAACTCTACGGTGTTAAATGAGGCGTACCCTTGACTATCGCTTGAAGAGTCTTCCACTACTTGATGGATCCTGGGATGGATCACCATCTCCAGGGGCATGGAATCTCTGAGAGTATGGGATGATGATGACATTGGAGGGGGAATTTTTTTTCCCTTGCTCTATCGGTGTTTTCTCTTCTAGGAAGAGGACGTCTTAGACAATGATGTAGAAGTATTAGATGTGACTTCTGAAGGCTCTAGCCGATTCAGGCATGGAAAGATGACACCATGGGAACGAGCGACTATTTTATGAGCCATCCATTCATCATACTTCTAGGACCCAAAAATGGAAACTTGATGCCACTCGCCTTCTCTATCACTGATGTTGTCTTGCCTCACGAAGATACATGCCACATGCACTAGAGATGGGCCTAACCAAACTATGTTGTTATTCACCTAGTCATGAATCCATTATTTGAACACATAGTACTATTTTAGGGTGTGCCCCATGATTTGGTTATAGGGTCAGTAATTAGTTTGATCGGTGAGGTTCACCTCTTCTGGCATCTGGTACTCAGGAAAACCTACAATCCCCTACTCCAAGGGACTACAGAAGTAGATGAGGACCTATAACTTGTTAAACTAGTAGGTTTGATTCCTCTTGTCTAGAATGGGGGGCCTTGGATCCTGACCTTGATAAGGGTCTGGCGGAGCTTGTCAAGGAGTCGTAGCCTAGTTATCTCACCTAGGTGGTGGTGGCGTATTGCGTGGGGGAACCTGCCGATTCTGAGGTGGGTGTTGCTGGGTAGAAGGCAACGCCTGAGGTGGAGGGCCTTTGTGAAGCTATGGAGGTGTCTCTACTGGTAGCAACTCTAGTTTCCTGGGGGCCTCTATTTGAGCTACTTTGGCAGGCTCTTCCCTGGAGGCCATTGTCATGGGGATTGCAGGAGGCAACATATGTTCTTTCTTATCCTATTGTAAGGCTTCCTATAGGCTCTGGGCCTTATCAAAGAAGTCTCAGAATCCCATGGGGTAATTCTAGGTGATCAAAGAGGGGACCAATTCTGTCTTGACATTCCCTATGCACATCATCAGTAGTTTCTCCTGAGTCAGTGGCATGTCGAGGGAGTACGTGAGCCCTTTCCATCGAGCGACAAAGTCTGCAACGTGTTCATCGGGCCTCTTCTTGCACTTAAAGAGGTCTATGATACTCGTCTTCCATGTGGTGGAACTGAACTAGTAACGAAATTGCCTACGGAGGTCTTCCTAGCCAATTACTGATCCGATGGGGAGCTAGTTGTACCAAACAAATGTATGCTCTTCTAATGTCTGCACAAAACAATGGATTTTGGAGGCTTCCTACTACACTGGGGTTCCAAACATGGGCTCACACCGTGAGATGAAGTGGGACAAGTACTTCGGCAGAACCGCCATCATATTGAAGGGGGAAAAAGGGGTATTTATGAAACCCTGGGGTGTTGGCATATCGTCCACCCACGTCGGATAAGGCTTTCTATCAGGTGGGATTTCCACCTGTCGTGTCTCTAACACCTCGAGATAGGAAATGAGTGCCTCCATTGTATCATCTAGGTGGGGGTCCTGATCATGACGGGGATTTAGGACCACTAGTGCACTGACAGGTTTTTCACCATGATAGGGAGTCCCAATAGCTCATGGAACAGCTGGTGGAACGACCTTTGGGGCAGCTAGGGGGCCTGAGCTGGGTCCCAGGGATTGTCATGTCATTCAAGAGGATTTGGTGACACATATTGCGACCTCTTTCTATAAGTTACATCCTTAACCCTATCTGTGTGGGCATGATGGTCGGAGGCACCTAGGGGTATTTCTCCAAGGGGAAGTTGTGTATGCCCCTGCTGCCCTAGCCGAGGATCACCGTAGTCTGGTCGTCACTCCATAGCGCATTCAACGAGGAGTTTGTCGACCATCTTTTTGTTTTCGGTGAGTTGCTGACCCATCATGACTTTTTAAGGATCTTCTTCTACTTTCTGGACAAATCTAGATGGGTCCAAGTGTTTGGCAGCTCCGAGGTGCTCTTTTCCCTTATTTAGATTTTGACTGAGGGTTAACGAATCAGTTGGTACAGGAAGACCCGTTATATTTCTCTACTGACGAGTGATCCTTCCCAACAGATCAAATAAGTATGATACTCCCTCAGGGGGTAGGTCCTCTCTGAGAATCTCTAGGTCATTCTCTTCCCTCGATGGGTCGACCATGTTAACTGTGACCTTTCCAGGAGGCATATCCTCTATGTCGCCTGGAAGATCAGGTTGTCCCCAGATGGAACTGAAATGGAGGACCGTGTACTACCACCAACCATGTATTTTCATGTGGGGAGAAGCCTCTTTGATTATCTTGTGGAGCACTTTAAAGATCTGGACACATTGTTGTTGGAGGGTCCTATAGAGGGTTGGTGAATCAAGGTATTGGGCCACGTTGAGTGCGGACAAACCAACCAAACAACATTGTCAGCCGATGTCTTAGAAGTGTGTCTAACTCCTGGGGTAGACCACTCGTCGATGTCAAAGATGGAAATGAGTCACCCAGAGGGTCTGGCGAAAGCATCCAACCTCCTCTTATGTGAGTGCTTCTGGCTCCATGAAATTTGGCACTACAATTGGAAAAAAAATCTCTGGGAAATTGTCCACTATGAGAATATACCACAAGATCCTGGGTTCAGATTCGGGGTCTAGCCCTTCATTACCCCACTCATCTACCAGATGTGGATGGGGAATCGGTAGTGGTACTGATGCAGACTGTTGCGATGGTAGGTTGGCCGGTGGAGAATATGGTGAGTGGGCTGACAAACTTCTACATCTTGGGCTGTCCTTAGAAGAGTGTAGTGACTTAGCCACCACATCATGGTAAGATGGGATATCATTCTCTGTTTCTGGCGCAGGGACTATGGATACCGGTGATGAGACACACTGCTGCTAATCCGGTATTGGTCTCTATAATAACTCTTTGTGATCTCTTTTCGAGGTAGATAGTGCTTCTTGTGATGAAGGTGGTGATTGTGTGACCAGAACTTGAGGAAACGTCAGATTTTCGTCTTCCTGGATGTACCTATGGAGGGAGGCGGGAATCCGATAAACCTCAAATTCTAGAAGTATGAGGCTGATGTGCCTTGTTCCTACCCCGACTCTTGACACGGAGGATCTAGGCGAGAGTTTCATTGTTGAGTCACATTCCGCCTTAGAATCAGAGAATCAAACTGGTTTGATCCCAGTTTGAACCTTCTCTGCTTTCTTTTTGTGGTGGCGATAGCCCTCCCTCCAGCCCCGGGGTGGCTCTTCAGGACAAGGTAGATTTATGGCACAAGGAGGACCTTCGGTAGTACTGGCGCTGTGGAAGAGAGGATTTCCACCTGAGTAAGCCAGGGTGCGAGGAGCACTGGGACATATATCAAAGGGGACATGGGTAGGAACTCCGTGGGAAGTTCTTGAGCGAGTAGGAACTCCGCTGAAGCTGATAGAATCATGGAATGGACCTCCTTGTTTGTTTCCCCAGACAGTGTCAATGCGAGGAGGGTCCACATACTGGTCAATCTGAACACGGGCAGGACCTCCGTGTTGGGTGCTGGTGGAGAAAAAATGGCCTTTACTACCCTAATTTCTGAGGTGATGAGGGCCACCACTAGATATTTCAAGAACATAGGGAGGTCCCCCATGCTGTAGATTGAACTTATGTTCAATGTCCCTAAACCGGTGGTCTGTGGCAGGAGGAATGACTCCATACCCGATGTAATGAGCATGAGAGAGGCTTCTGTACTGGGTGTCACTTCCATGGGGAGGATCCTCGTTCGGATTGAGGGTAGCACAGGGTTGACCTCCATGTTGATCTTGGAAGCGGGGATGACCCACACTCTCCATAGTGGTGGTACAGGGAGGACGTATGTACTGGGTGTCGTTGTCGCAGGTTGGCCCACGGCGACCACTACCCACACCAGCGGCCTAGAGAGTAGACCCAGCCTGCCCATGGGGCAGTTGGGTCCTCGATTCGTGCTGGGTACAAAAGTTCCCCTACTTATTGTACACAAGGGGCTGATGGTACCTGTCGATGGTGGCCCAAGTCACGGTAGTTGCTGTCATCGATGCCCCTTAGTGGGCATCTTCCTCGGCCTGCGCCCGATGCTGGCGTCGGGTCAGTCGGACCGGTGTCAGTGGTACAATTACATATCTTACCTGCTCTTCGGCTTGGGTGACCATGTGGTGGTGCTGGCGTATCCTGGTGGGGACCCTCCTTGGGGGCCCCTGGAATGAGATCCTAGTCTGGCTGGCCCGGACATCCGCCAACTCATCGGCATTGGGGAGGGAGTCATTGAGATGTTCTTGGGAGAGGCACCTAAAACGATTGTACATTGGGGTGGGGAGCAGTGGCTCCCTATGTGACCCTTGTGGGAGACGGTGGAGACAAGGTGCATACGCCTCTAAATCCTAGCAGGCCATATCCCAAGTCGGGATAATCCCCTCCTCCTAATATTGGCGTACAAGGTTGTTTATTACACTTCGTTGAATGATTTCATAAGGGGAGATGGGATGAGGGCACCCAGTAGCCGTAGGTTTGGAAGCTATCATGAGAGCAGTGGAGCCATGTGGTATTTCCGCGTTGGCAATACCCCTTCCCCTACGTCAGTGGGTGGGTGGCGATCGGATTCCTGATGCAACGGCTTGGTTCTTGAAAGTAGGGAGATTAATACATTAGTTCTAAAACAAATAAATTGAAATCCAACTTTGTCTTGTATCCCATAGATGGTAAGAAGGATCCATGCTAAAAACATCTTAGACTGAGATGTTCAACATCTAACTACACAAAATTTTGTTGAGTTTCATGCCCGACCCACTATTTTCTTGGCGGGACCTGGCGCCGGATAATTGAATCTGGTGACATGCTAGTCCACTGATGTCTTGAAAGCTACTAATCCCGATATTTAGGAGAAGTGATTTCACGTGGGGTTTTCTATTTCTATTTCTAATTCTTTCGTCACAGCGCACGCGTCCGTTAATTTTTAGTAGGATGTGGAGTGCTGGTTGTTTCCTCGCATTCCCAATTTCCAAAGGTGGGCGGCATCCGTCGCTTATTCAGGGATGTTTGCTCCTTGGTCAAAACAGGATTATGGGATGTCAGTTCTTCATTTCATGGATTCCTCCTCAGAACTCGTTACCTGGTCTAGGTCTCCCTTATAGACTTAAGACATTGTTTGTGAAAATATTCCCAGTGCCATATCTTCATGTACACAGGTTAATTACACTGATTATATCGGGACAATCCAAGGGGTCCAGCCAGGGTAGCAACCTTCGATCGGGGGAGAAGTCATGTTGGACATCACTAGCATGTCTGGATGCTGATGCACTAGTGCGTTTGGGTTTATTCCCCTTATTATAGGTCTTCTCGAGGGAGTGGAAGCCCGAGGAATCCCACGTCATGTGTGGAGAAGTATATTCCATGGGCATGTCTCTGAGGTTTTTCTAATCTTCCCATGTTTAACACAGGGTATACCTCCGGTTTAATGTCTAGTGGAGATAGATTGGACTGATCAAAACACTGACTAGAGTGGATCAGATGGTTGTGAGCCCTAGGGGGAACCCTGATGTCATGGCTAACATGTGGTTAGTTACCTGGCTACGGTTAAGAGCAGTGAAGATATGAATTAGCCTGATCCCACCAGGATTTGGTGGCCCGGATAGGAATCAGGATGCGTGATGGATGGTTAAGTGAAGTGGATGGAGGATGAGATGGAGTCGAATCAAGGGAGATAGTGACTCTATGCTTGAGCCTTGAAGAAACTTCCTACGTATCCTCGTGGTAGGGAATAAAAGTCTATGTAGTTCGATGGGGTGATGGGACACCTGAGGAGGTGGCCCGTGGGAATAGATGCATGGACGGGATCCGGGGGAATTAGAACCTCTGAGTTGGGGGAATGACCTTCCCAAAAAACTTAGGCTCGAGGGAAAGACTAGGATGGGACATGGGTGATGGGATTGAATCACAGGTAAGATTCCTACGTACCTTGCCTTAGAAGGATCAAATTCCACATAGTTTAAAGTGAGGGTCATAGAATCAGGGTGTGTGCAGAGGAAAACGACCCGATGATATACTGGGGATTACGGGTGGTTAGTAGCCTGGGTTGGTCTGATGCCTTAGGTTGGACCAGAGATGCGGGTCCCAACAAAGGGGACTACAAAGGCTTATCGCTGGATGGAGACACAATGGCTAACCGGTGGTTGGGATTGACAATGGCTTACCATCAATTGGGGTACACAATGGCTTACCATCAGTTGGGGTCACAACGTCTTACCACTGGATGGGGACACAATGTCTTACCATTGGTTTGGAATGGCAACGACTTACTATTGATTGTGGTACACAATGGATTACCATCGGTTGGGGTCACAATGGCTTACCGCTGGATTGGTACACAACGGCTTACCACTGGTTGTGATTAACAACGGATTACCATCGATTGGGGTACACAATGGCTTACCATTTGTTGGGGTCACAATGGCTTACCACTGGATGGGTTTGAACCTCATTGAGGCTTCCTACATACCCTATTTAGGATACAGGGATCAAATCCAACATAGTTCGAGCAAGTATAGTTTAACGTCGTGTGGGATGAAAAGGGGGCATTCATTTTAATGTCATCTGGGGAAAAGGTGCACCGACATTAAGGTGGTCAGGACCAATGGTTTTTGGTCTTGAACCTCAGGGAGGCTTCCTACATACCTTTCCTTGGCAAGGATCAAAGTCCGTGTAGTTCAGAAGTTGTTATGTGGTGAACCTATGTGAAGGGATTCAGAATGACCAGGCATGGGCTTGAACCTCAGGGAGGCTTCCTACGTACCTTTCCTTGGTAAGGATCAAAGTCCACATATTTTGGGAGTGGTTACGTGGTGAACTGATATGAATGAGGTTGGAATGACCGGGTGTTGGGATTGAGCCTCAGGGAGGCTTCCTATGTACCTTTCCTTGGCAAGGATCGAAGTCCACATAATTCGGGAATGGTATGTGGTGAACCGATGTGAATGGGGTCGGAACAACTGGGTGTTGGGCTTGAACCTTAGGGAGGCTTCCTACATACCTTTCCATGGAAAGGATCAAAGTCCACGTAGTTTGGGAATGGTATGTGTTGAACCGACATGAAGGGGGTCGGAATAACCAGGTGTTGGGAGTGATCCTCAGGGAGTCTTCTTATGTACCTTTCCTTGGCAAGGACCAAATTCCACGTAGTTTGGAAATGGTATGTGGTGAACCAACGTGAAGGGGGTTGGAATGACTGGGTGTTGTCCTTGAACCTTAGGGAGGCTTCCTACATACCTTGTCTTAGCAAGGATCAAAGTCCACGTAGTTTCGGAATGGTATTTGGTGCACCAATGTGATGATGGTCGGGACCAATGGTTGTTAGGATTGAACCTCAGGGAGGCTTCCTACATACCTTTCCTTGGAAAGGATCAAAGTCCACGTAGTTCAGGTGGTCACAGTTTATCATCATGTAGTACGAAAAGGGGTATGCAGTTTAACGTCATGTGGGACGAGGGTGAACTGGCATGAAGGGGGTAAAAACCAATGGTTGTTGGGCTTGAACCTCAGGGAGGCTTCCTACGTATCCCTGTGGCAGGGAATCAAAGTCCAAATAGTTCGGTATGGGTGTGGTGAGATGACGTGAAGACGGTCGGGACTAATGGATGTCGGGCTTAAGCCTCAGGGAGGCTTCCTATATACCTTGCCTTGGAAAAGATCAAAATCCATGTAATTGAAAGTCAGGTTTGGTTTACTGACGTGAAGGGGGTCGAAACGATCGGATTTTGGGCTTGAACCTTAGGGAGGCTTCCTACGTACCTTTCCTTAGCAAGGATCAAAGTCCATGTAGTTCAAAATAGTGTTTGGTGTGCCAACTCAAAGATGGTAGGGACCAATGGTTTTTGGGATTGAACCTCAGTGAGGATTCCTACATACTTTTCCTGGGAAAGTATCAAATTCCACATAGTTTGAGTGTTTGGTGAACCGACGTGAAGGGGGTCAGAACCAATGGTTGTTGGGCTTGAACCTCAGGGTGGCTTCCTACGTACCTTGCCTTGGGAAGCATCAAAGTCCGCATAGTTCAGGATGGGGTTGGGGTTTAAACTCTAAGGCGGCCGAGAGAGGATGTCATGGTCGATGCTTAAACTAAGCCCACGTGATTCATGCTCGGTGTGAGAAACAAGAGGCATCAAAGTCCTGACGATCATGTCATGAAAGGTGCGTCTGTGGAAAGTGGAATGGGAAATACACATGGTTAGCGGCCCAAGAAGATACAGACCGAGACTTACTCCATGATGGAGGCCCAGGTGGCAACAAAGCCCAAAGGGAGAGGGATTTGACATGTAAGAGATAAGGGTTTAGGTTCATATCCCCCCTCTCTAGTCTTTTTCCAGGAGGAAGATAGAAGGAGCATGGATGCTGCCTCCCGCAAGAAAAGTTATGGGGAATACACCAAGGTGGTTTCCCTTTCCCCACAGACAGACATCGCTCTGATAAAGAGGATCTAATTATATTTGAGGAATGATTTCACTCTCATGGAGACCAGTGGGTGTGAAGAATGTCCAAGGTTAGGGAAACCCGCATATGACATAGGGGGTGAGGTCACAGTTCAACGTCATGTGCTGAGGATGATGGCGCTTGGAAGTTTAACGTCCTACAGCTCGGATGAGGTGGGTTCACTCTAAACCCCTTAGGACTTACATAACTAATACCTCCCTCCTTTGGGGAGGTAATGCATCATCAATTCCATGGTGAGGGGGTGTTATGGAGTGATCCTCTGAGGGGTCCACGTTAGCGTGGCTATATGAAGAAGCAATAGCCATTAGCATGCCTATGTGAAGAAGCATGAGGCGAAGCAATGCAAAGGTAAGTACCGCCCAAGGGATTTTTAAATCACTTCATGAAAACCTAGAGGTCCACGCGGGAAAAGGAGTTGCGGAGCAAAAGGGTTCATAGGTAGAAGCCTCGTGAAACTCTGGTGCTCCATAAAGTGGAGGGACTTCGCGAAGGGGTGTCCTTCATAATGTGAAGTGGCCAAGCCTAGGCGTAGGGCGTAGGTTCATATGGAAGGTGCTTCGTGAAGTGGAAAGGTATTCATTTAGAAGTGTTGCGCTAATTAATGGTTCCTTGTGGAGCATAGGATTGTGAAGTAATGTGCTTCGTGAAGCACAGTGACCCCGCCTTAGCATGTGTGTCAAATGTTCTTGAAGGGTACTTCTCGACGCATAAATGCTCTGTAATGACCCGAGTCCCCATGGGGATCCCCTTCCTTCACAAAGGCCCGTTGGATCCATGAAAGGAATCCCTCTTTGAATAGGGGCCTAATTTATGCAAAGGGGGAGGAACTCCACGATGCAAAAGTACCTTAAATATCTCATGGTTCGTAGAGCAGAGATTGCTTCATGATTTGGGAGCTAAGAAGGCGAAAGGTTGTAGGATCCATCCTTTGGGATCGAGGGGAGCCCAGTATTTATAGGCAACAGGCGCCGTGAAGCAGATCTCTCTTGGCATGAAGCAACATGGCATTTTTTCATAACCGCGGAGCCTCCCGCCACCTTGCTCCGCGGCAGGTTCGTGAATGTCAAATGGGTTCGCAGAGCCTCCTGCCTCCTTGCTCCACGGCGGGTTCGCGAACATCAAATGGGTTAACGGAGCCTCTGAAATCCTTTCTTTGTGGCGGGTTTTCTAACATCAAATGGGTTTGTGGAGCCTCCCGCCTCTTAGCACCACAGCAGGTTCATGGAGGGGATGCTTCACACTGGTCGCGGTGCTGCGGGGCTCTATGAAAGAGCTTCACGAGGCAGTTCCTAAGGGTTTCCATTTGTTATTCTTCTTCCAAAAAAATTTTTCCAACAGTAACCATGATAAAAGTACAAGTATCATAACTACCAAACAAATATTCTCATGAAAAATTAAATAGTTAACACCCAAAATGATGATTTTAATAAGGAATTGTTAATAAATCGGTGTTAAAATGTAATAAGTGGGTCATATATAATATTTTTAGTATTTAAATGGGTTTATTATATAATTATAAATAATTTAAATTTATTATACAGGAGGTTAGATCACCTTTGAATTAAGTTGAATGTGAGGTAACATTTTTGTGTTACAATCTCATTGTTTACCGGGATTATTTATGATCATGTTTATAATGATACAATTTTATGATGTATCTATCAAGAGTCACATGACTTTTCTTATGCTATGGTTATTTATAGAGATTAATTTTTTTTCTTTCATTTTCCTCTCTTTAATAAACTCAAGATACTAATAGATCTTTTTTAATGAAATCCAACATTATTACACTCTTCGGTCAAAAATAATTTTTCTTCTATGTACATGTTTTCTTAAAATGTGTTAAATAATGTTTTACTATGTTTTTTTAATTAATTTTAAATTGTATTTTACTTTCAAAATAATGGTTTAAAATTAATGTTATTATCATTTTCCAAAATGAGGTACTTTTTATTTTTTAATAAAAATGTGAAAGGAATCTTTGTTTTAACATACACAACATGAACAAAATTTTACACCATCACAACCTATCATTGATTTGAATATTACTTTACAAGTTTACAATATTATTTTAAAATAAAATGTTTTCTATAATATTTTAAAAATATTTATATTATAAATAATTTATTTCAAATTGAAAATGATATTTTCCTTAAAAAATATTGCAAGTAATATTTTAATGAAATTTTCATCTAATATGAAATTATTAGATGTTACTTATGATTTAATATGGATATTGTCAAATGATACATTCCTTATTATTTCTCAAGATGTTTTATGATTATTATGATGGAATATTGATCAAACCCATTTTATTTTCCATGAGTGAAGTTATGATGAATGTTTTTATGATCTTGTGGTATACATATGAATGGATTCATGATCATACGATGGGTAGGCCTGAAATTATATTTCCATCCAATTTATTAAGTAAGATTAATGTTCTATGTTCTCAATAGTTACAAGGGAAGTTATCCCAATCCCAAAATAATAGGGTACAGTGGAGTTTATCCCAATCATTAAAGAGGGTATATAGAAGGTTATCCTAATCCTGAAGAAGGTACGCATGAAGTTATCCCATTCCTAATATGTTATTAATTTCTTGGTGGGTGTACTTGACATAAGATGTATTTTATTATGACTATTACAAACTTTATGACAATATTTTATAACATTTGCTTATGGAAATGTTATGTTCTTATGGATCATGTTCATTTATACCTTTATGATTCATGTCTTATGAACTAACAATATTTATTCCATGACTTGTGTTTACAATCTAAGAATTTATGGGTATGATTTTTTGTGGGTTAATCTCATATACTCATACCCATTATTCTCATGTTATGTTTAAATGATTATTGATATCTCCCATGTTTACCCTTACTGAGAATTTGAGTTTACCCTTTATTATGTTGCCTTTCCTTATATTATGAAAAAATGTTTAAGTAGGGTATATCTAATAATAGTACTATGTGGAATGATGTTTATGGGATATGTTGAAGATATTTCATGAAATGAGAATATTTTGTATCTTTCCTCCAAATACACTAAACCTATATGGTTCTGTAATGGATTTTAATGTTGTATAATTGATATTCATCTAATAATATGTAATACTTAAATATAAAAAGTATGGTTATTTATAGTTTTTATATAATTATTATTTCATCTCTAATTATTAAACTTATTATAATAATTTTTTCAAATGAAGTATCATTTTTTCCTCATTGAATAATAATAAATTAGTAAGTTAAAATGAGAATCAGGGTGGGTTGATAGGGAGTTGAATTTTTAGCTTGAAAATATTCTAAAAAATAACAAATAAAACCCCAATTAAACTAAAAAGATAATATAAAGTTGTTATGTTGTTATGTTTTTATGTCTGTGAAGTGAAAAAGGATACTCTATTGAATAAAATTTAATCAAGAAAATTGATAATAGAAGTGTGAATTCATGAAGTGCAAGAAACTAATATTATCATGTTTCAAATACAGATAATAGGGACATGTCAGGGTCCACTCAATGGTAACTAAATAGCAATAAGAGTTTCTAATGCCCCAATATATTTAATATTAGGTATGCCTATGACTGAAAGTGTAATTGGATATGAAATTATAGTAATAAAAAAGTATATAAGGTATGTAATGAAGTGTGACATATGTAGGATTGGTAGATCGAATCTCATGTACCGCAAGTGCACTATAGGTAGAGGGAGATGAATGGTTTTCATATGTCATAGAGAAGCTACCATATCTAAATAAATATGAGTGCAGAATTCCTATAAAATATATTAAAAACCAAAGAAATTAACCTTACAATTTAATTACAAGTATTTGTATAAATATTTATACAATTAAATGTTAAAAAAAGACTTCATATTTGATCTTATGATAATTTTATTCTTGGTTATTAATGTTATTAACATCTTTCTTAGTGAACATTACTTCTTATTCTTCTTTGACATCACCCTCCCATACAAGACCAACATTTTAAATATCACCAAGGATATACAATTAAATTTTATGTCATTGAGGGGGTTAACTATCACAAATTACTTCACCTTGATCACATATATAATACATATCTCTTGGTTTTGTGTGGACAACAACACTCTACCCTTAATCTAACAGATCATTGACATAATATTCCATTTTTTCTTTGGAATCAAAAATATATGGAATGTTTTATTCAGAATCCCCATTATTAATCTACCGATATAAGTGTATAGATGAAAATTATTATGATTCATTCCTTGTAACCTATTAATATTCACTCACTTTCATTTTAATAACACAAATAAAAATTTCTCATGATAATTTAACTCAATAATATCTACCAACAATCTATTATAACCCTATTCTGAAACTATAAATATACTTTTATTTTTTTCTTTCAAACCATCCTCGTGATCTAAAGTATAAAAATTGAAACCATCAATATTGTAAGAATTGAATCTCCTATAGTTTTTCACTAGAAATAAATCTAAATACTTAAAATTTTATTTTAGTTCAACTTGATTATTATCATTGGATACCTATACAAAATTTATATAAAATATTTTTACTTAGATTAGGTAATTATAAACATAATGATATTAAAAATATGTATTAGATTAATAAATTACAAAGCATGAAAACCAATCAATAATTTATTTGTTAACCACTTTTGATATCTTTACCTCATTTCAAGTTTGACTCCTAATAAATATCTCCATTTATGTCCTAAATTATTCAATATATAGATAAAAATATCATTATTTAGTATCACATATTTACTTTCTTATCTTAAATTAAACTATGTCAATGAAAATGAAGATAATTTCCAACTCATGGACCAAAAGTTAGAAATATTAATGATTTATTATCAGCGTGTAAAAACTAGAAATTTCACCTACAACCATGCTCTAAGACCGTGGCTATATGTCACCTAAACATGTCCATAATCTATAACCACGAGAAGGACAATTATGGAGGCTATTGTCATGAAAATATCCGCCACCACTATAGCCATAGTTGATGATATAGATATATCCATTACTATGGGGGTTGACCCATGTGAAACCTATAGCCACTATCTATAGATTGTGGCTAAAGAATAATTTCAAAAAAAGGTACATGTCAGGTTTCGATCATATCACCTCATGGTTATAACTAGTAGCCTTTACCAATATCATATTGTTTTTTTCTATATTAATATATATATGTGTGTGTGTGTGTGTGTGTGCGTGTGTCTGTGTGTGTGGGTGGTTGGGTGGTTGGGTGTGTCTTTAGACATAATTAAATTTAATTATTATTTTAAATATTATATCCATGACTGGTCAAGGTTATAAGTCATGGGGCAAGACTTATAGCCATGGTTACCTAAAACTGCGGCTATGAGGTCACGTTTTGAAGGCCTATAGCCATGTTCACCTAAAACAGTGGTGATAGGGTTAATTTTCAAAGCCTATGTCCATGGTCAACCCAATACTTTGGTATTAGGGACACCTATAGCCATAGTCAGACCATGACTGTGGATATAGGGTAAATTTGTGAATCATATAGTCATGATTGGCCTATGACCCTGGACATAGGGAAACCTATATCCACTGTTAGCCAATAATTGTGGTTATAGGTCTTTCTGGGGTCCTTCCTATGGGATATTTAGTTCTCATTCTAGGCACAGGAAACCCTGTCACTATGTTCATGGGATAACCATGGATATAGGTTCCCCTATGGAAATTATCCTAGGATGATCTTGGTTATAAACCACCTATGCCCATGGTTATGGCTGACCATGGAAATAGAGACATGATCATAGGTCAAATTTTCACTTGTGTGGGAATGAATTATATTATCATTAATACACCCTAGTTGGTTGAATCTTGTCTCTATTAAAACTAAATACCTCAAGAAGAAGGTTAAGAGCTATTTGAAAAGGTAACCTTCGGTAATATTACTCTTAGGTTGAGCATTATTATTCACATGTGACTTAAAATGACCAAGATACATAATAAAAAAGTGAAAAATTAATAAGTAAACTTTATAATTATTCACTTTGATAATTATAATTTATTAAAGAGAAGAAAATTTAAATAAAGCACCTATTTATGTTATATATCCAATGATATTTTATGGGTCCTCCAACTTTATCTTCCTTGCACAAATGAATATTAAAAAAACATCAAAATGAAAAATGATGGGTGGAAATATCATATCCAAATTATAGAGTATTTTTATATTATTTCCTTGAAATTTATCCAACTCAATTGGGATTACGTTCTTCTCCTAAAGTTGTATGGAGAATGTGAGAAAGTAAATTATAACTATATTTATTTTTCTAGTAATGAATTATAAAATTACAAAGGTAACAACTACTCTATCATAATATTTGAGTCGTGAATTTTTTGGTCCATCTAATTTTTTATTACTCAAAGAAAATAAATCTTTAAATGTTTCTAATATCCATAAAATACTTTCACATTTTTTAAATATTTAAAGTAAAAAAATTCTTATTTTTCACTATAAAAATTACTTCTAGATACTTACCATTCTCATATCCTCATATATCAATCTTGATATTATGTTTTCCTAAGTCCTTATGAGAATTTAGTTTATCCTTATATTTCCCCATATAATTAAGCACTGTATTAAGAAAATTGTGACACAAATTATTCTAAATGTTCATAACATCAATATTGTGGCATAATAAATTAAATTACCGGTATGGAATATAAAAAATCATGAACTTTTTCTTCCATTATTTTGTTCCACTTAAATCTAATAGATTTCCTATACTTTTTTAACATCCATTTAACTAAAATTATTTCAAAAACTCTTTAGAGAAATTTTATAGGTATTCTAATATTTGTGATATGGATAATAAAAATAGTGTAATACTCAACTCTATTTTCCATTGAACTGTGACTTATTTAATTGAAATGATTAAATCCATTAGCTGAAAATCCCAAATTTACATTTCTAGGATCATAATAGATATCAAGATGTAATGAATCAAAGGACTTAAATGATTTTGAATCTCTTGGATGTCACATGAACACATCATTTCTATTTTACAATGAATGTAAATTAATGTCTCAAATGGTTTTAAATGATATAAACAATCTTTGTAGTGAAGGTTATAAAGGAAAGTAAGGTAAAACCTTTTCTTCAATTTTCTTTTTATGTTTATTCATGTTTTACATTGATTCATACTAGAATAATTATTTATTAACATATATCTAAAAGTATAAAATATTTCTCAATATTATATTTTATAATATTCTCTAAATTATAACATAAAATCAATAGTCTATTCATGTATCTTCATATAATTAAGTCCAATATTGAAAATAACATTCTTTATCTCATAAATTTATATAGGGATCTTGGATTTAGAAAACACATCCTTCAAAAATTTCCATATCATGGACATTTCAATATTTGTAATTCCATATTGGAAGTTTATGTGGTAAAAATTTGGTAAAAATATAGTTTTGAATACATTTCACATCCTTCATATAATTCTTGATTTCCAAATTTGACTAATTTAGAAAAATAAGTTGATTTCTCAACTAATATTTCCATTTTATTAGTCTCTAAAACATCATCCATTATTATGTTATCATCTTTATTTGAATTTCTTATAGTTCTAGAATCATAATTAATATTTTCAATATCAATATATGGATAAAATAATGTGTTTTTTTATGGTGTTGTTATAATATTCTAAAAACAAAATTTCTCAAGTTATGAATTTCATTATCCACCATCAGTGCATTAACATTATCATTATGATATTGAATATAAATACAAAAAATTTATATAATTTTCAATTAAATATTCTAATTCAACTACTTGTATTAAAGGGTAAATTTTTTCAATTTAAATTACTCAAATACTTCATCTTTATTCAATTATAGTTTAACTTTACATTTAGTACGTGGATATTTTTTTCATCCACTAATTGATTTACAATTCCAATACCTAAAAAATATTTAATCCCTAAATATGTTGATATGTGCTCTAAGGTAAAAATACCCAAATTTTATCCATACATAATTGATTTCTTACATTTTAAAATAAAATATATATTTATATAAAAATATATAAAAAATAATACATTTTAGTTAAAATAACAAGACAACCCTAAATCTATGTGATATCCACATGTCACTATTACCTTATATTTTTTATTATCTTATATTAATGTGGGGTAATTAAAATTTTCAAAAATTTTAGATAAAAAATGGTAAATATGGCATGTTTTCTTCTATGCATGTTTTTCATGCACAATTTAGTATAAACTATGTGAATTTCCTTGATTGGTAATATTTTTAGTTCTTTTTGTTCAGTGCATGATAGGAATTAATTATCATTGAATGGTTTGGTCGAAACAATGTGACTTATAGGGGCAAGTGTGTGGGTCATATTTTTTTTGGGGTTATTTCATGGATTACACATGGTGAGAAGAAACTATGCGGCAACCATGTGATCAGGTCTACAATTTTGATATTGTTTTTTTCATAGTTTATTCATGATTTATAAACTATGTGGTAAAACCATGTGAGGTTATTTTTCCTAGGAAATTTCATATACATTGTTGGTACAAATTTAAACAAACTATTTTGAAAACTATGCTATCTTCCAATATTTCATTAGAGTGGGGAAATTACACTTTTCTCTCTTCGGTTTTTATGCATTTAGCCTCCCTTCTTCCTCCTTGCTCAGCCGAATATGGGGGTGTATAGGGGATTACTCCCATATTCCTCCTTCGATTTTGGGGATCTTTATTCTTATATCTCAAGTAAGTATTCCATCCTTTATTCTTACTTTCTTCTCCACTATTCTTCTCTTGCCCTCTATACTAGTTTTTCTCTTGTCTGTGAACCCTAACTATTGTTCATGTTGGTATTCGGTTTCTGAATCATTATAATGATGGGGATTTGGGTGTTTGGGGATATATAAGGGATTAATTTTACCCATTTGTGTGTGTTCTATCAAAGTTGATGTGTTTCGGTTTTGATTATTCTTGAACAAGGTATGTGTTTCTTCGTAATTTCCTTATAATGCATGTTATAAATTCCTTGAATGTGTTTAAATACTTTTTTATGAAATTAAAAGAATATTTTAAGATCATATTAATCTTGAAATGGGTTTTAAATGGATTTTTCACTTGTAATGGGATTTTTTTCAAGCCAAGTACTTGTGAAAATTTCCATGTGGGTTTTTTAAAATAGTTCAAGTCCTTTTATGGAATGTGTAATCCTGGTTCTATTTTAAAAGTGGTGTGTGATGTTTTAAAGGTACATTTTGTAAAAAAATGGGTGGTAACATTCGTTTTATTTAAATGGTTTTTAGGCCATTGGGTCTCATTATGGTTATAAATTCTTTTTAAAAAGGTAATTTAGGTTTTGTAAAAGAGTTCTTTTCATCGTTTTAGTTCTTGAATAAAGGGGTTTATTATTTAAAAATGAATTTGTGGAGATTATTTGGGTTTCCAAATGATTTTTGAAACATGGTTTGATAAATGGTTTTCAACGGAAATTTGAAATTTGGTTTTAAAATGGTGATAAAATATCTTGGCTTCCTAAGAACAATTCTGAAATCCTGGTTGGAATCTTTAAAGAGTTGACTTCTAAAAAAAATTGAGTCCCTCAATTGATCATTGTTTGATTATTGTGTATTTGTTGGCTTATAAACTTTTTATGGGATACTTTAAATTTATTTATCTTATTGTGTAATTAATATGAATAGATGTGAAATGGGTTATTTCTTGTGAGGGTGTAATAGGTTAGGTGAGGGTTAATTTAAAATAATTTTAATTGTATTCATATAATGATTTATTTTTTTATTGGGTTCACACCTCTGTTGTTAACATGTCATAGGATTATTAAGAGACTAATAGGGATCTAAATAAGTCCAATCTCTTATGTAGAGTGTGCTCTTACAAGGGTAACGTACTTGGTTAGAGTGAGTGATCTCACGATATATTTTTCTTTCCCTCGAGACATATTATTGAGCTCCCTAATCATGGTAGTTCCTGGTTAGTTCTATAGGACTATCGAGAAATGAAAAGTTTAGTTGTTCCAACCTAGGTTCCTCATCAAATGTTCAAGATCTAAATACATGATTTTTAATATGTTTCCCATGATACTTAGCTTCTTCTTAGGACACTTTGATGGATTTCGTTTCCTGGATCATTTTTATTTGCCTAGATAATTTGATTATATGGAACCATTATCTGTTTTTCCTATTGGATTATTTTTGATGTTTACTTGGTTCCTATGTGTGTTTTTTATGTAATTTTAAGTCTTTTTTGTTTAATTTAAAACTATATTTTTATGTGGTTTTAACTTTTTTTAAAAGGAAATAGTTTGGTTATTTCTTAAATAGGTTTTAAGAAATTTATTTCAATGAGTTTGTTTATGAAAATGGAGTTTTCAGGAAATGTTTAGAAATAGGGATAAATATTAATTAATCTTATTTTATATAGTTCAAATGTTCAATTTACTTGGTTTAAAATTATTTATTTAAATGTTTTACTATCCTTGTTTTATTTTACAAAAAGTATGGCTATTTAAAAGGGTTTAAGTGAATATTATTAAACTAATTTTATTAATACTATGAACAAAACTATTTTATACTTTTTTTTAAAACTATAACTTTATGAACTATATTATAAAGTTATTATTAGATACTCATTCATGAAATACTTACTACACACATTTATATTACACCCAATATATGAACTAGTCCATGAGTGTGTATGTATCTCTTGTGTTTTTATTTCAAGTGCCCAGTTCTATTTCTATTCTTAAGGTTTGGGTTGGTAAATAGAAATGTGATGGGAGGTGATGAGTAATTTAGGGTCACTAATGGTGATGCTAGAGTTGTTCAAGTTCATTTTTCCTTCTGTTTTTGTTTTGGGATTTTAAATTATCCATTCTTCCTAGTATTCTTATTTGTATCTACATCTACTATGTAATTATTTTAGTAGTTTATCCTTGAATGAATGTTTATTTTTTATTCCATGTTTTTTATATTTATTTGTTTCCAATTCTTGTTAATTTTATATTTTTAATAGGGGTAAAATTATTCCCAAAGATAAATTTTGATACTCATGCACTAGTTTCTAGCTTTTGGGGATCGGGGACGTCATTCTGACCTAGTGGAATGCTGGGTTGGGTGTCGGGTCAATTTGTATCAAAGGTCAATTAATTAAAAATGGTATTAGAGCCTAGTTTTTTCAATAGGGGCCTAGATTCTTGATATCAATTTCTTTATATTTGGGTTTTATGGTAAGATTGAGTTAGAACTTTTTTGTAACTCAGGAGGTTAGTCATTAGTTGGTTCATGATCACCACCCTTTGTGATAGTGCTTGAGTTTCCATGGGAGGTGAGTTTCTAATTTTGAATAAAAAAATTCATTTTAATTACTATTTATGGTGATTTAATCCCCATGTCATGGTGTGAGTTAATTTGGGGTTTTTTTATGTTGTGGGATAACAACAAAAAGTGGATGGTGGTGTGATATTGGTTTTCATGGCTTGATAAATCAATAAATGACCAAATTATCCATCTTAAAAATATATGAGGAATTGTTGCATGACTATCCCATGTCCCATAAACTCATGTTTCAGAGTCAACCATAATTATGTATCTCATTTGGATTATTTTTTGCAATACTCTGGAAGAATTTATATAAATGGTAAGTAAATTCAATTTAGGTTTTATGATATTTTAATGATGGATTGGATTTTTTGGTTTGGATTTATAGTGTGTTTACTTTTTGTTATGAGTGTTGTGTATATTTTTTTGGAGAAAATTTAGGATTTTAAGAATCATGATTTTGGTATTGGATTTCAATAATTTGGGTTTTTTATAAAAAGGAATCATTTTTCCAAAAAAAATTGGTTGTTTTTTTAATTGGTTTATTTTTTAGGAAGAAATAAAACATTTTGGTTTTAGAATTGGGTGTTGGGTTAGTGTAAAGGGTTGTGAATCACATGTGGATTGTTTATAAAATAGTTTTAAACTTTATGAAAACATTTTAGGGTTAAAATTAAGTGTTTAGTCCCATTTATGTAAAAAAAATATTTTATTATATATTTATCGTTAAATAAATTATATTTCATTGATATCTTGATTTACACACAACACTGAGTTTTAAAAAACCATGAAATACTATTGAAATATTATTATTTAATTTGCAAGTTAAAAAAATAACCATTGGAATATAGGGTATGAATATGATTAAATAAATTATGGAAAATTAATCTTTATATAAGTATAAAAGTAATTCATTGGTTTCCAATTCGTTTTAAATTAAAATAAAATCATTTGGAGGAAAAAAATGAGATATTTTTTTAAATATTTTTATACGCACAATGTGTTTTTATCTTAATAAATTAAATTAATATTTATTTATAAATTATTCTAATTAATTTTTTAGGTAATATATTAAATAAAATATTTTAACATTCACATAATAATTTTTACATGGAATGGAATGATGAAAAACTTAGTTTTATGCTTAAAAAAATAATTTTTTTTCTAAAAATGGTTTTGTTGAATTTTGTGCATTTATTTAAAAATTCATTTATGCTTATTATAGAAATTGAATATTGTAAAATTTATTAAATGTTTATAATAATAAAAATTTATATAAATTAGTTTTCTAAACCTAATTTTTTTCATAATGAGAAGTAGAAACATTAAAAATTTGATACAATGGTGAGGGTTAAAACGGGTTTACTGATGGTTAAACTAATATATAATGATGAAAATGCGTCATAAAATTGTATAAATCTTATTTTTTTGATATATTTACCTTATATTTTCCAAAATTATAATTCTTTTCCATTTTTTTACACTTTACCAAGAAATTGACCTTATATTATTTTAATATTTTAAGTAATTCCATGTGTGTCCCTCCCCTCACTTATAAAATGGATCATATTCTCTTCCCTTTCACAAAATTTGATCCTTCTATATCATACAATACTTGAATTAAAAAATTTTTACTTACCTTCATTCTTGATCTCCTGGTCTTACCCTAAGTCTATATTAAAAAGGATTAAGGTTTAAGCTAAAGGAGGTCTCTCAAAGAAGAGGTAATCATCTCACCAGGCTCTTTCAATGTTTATTTATTCTTTTACTTACTAAAAATATGTTGTATCCATACAAACATAATTAATATAGAATAATAAATATACTAATATGTTATTATGATTATTATACATCCATTTTCCACCTCATTTTCATCAAATGGGAAATGAAAGTATTTCTCATGCGTACGTGTGTACTACTACCTCTACATAGTGATATTATTCATTTTACATAACCATCATTCATTATTGGTTATTATGATAGATTTAATATTTATATATTATATTTATTAAATAATTATTATTCTATAATTATAATATATAATCTACCCTCTTACCTTCCCATATATTGGAAAATGATAATATTACTCATGTGTACATGTGGACTACCACCTCCATGAAGAGATATAAATCATTTCTCATGTCCTATTTATATGGATGGTAATAAGGATATATTAAATGAATATATATATATAAATATATATATTTATGATATAATAATTATTCTTTAAATTTGAATTATAAGTTAAATTTCTTTCATTCCATTCATCGAAAAGAGAAAACATCACATGTGTGTGGATATGAAGTATCGTACCCATGAATCGATGTAATTCATTTTTCATCACCGTTTTATATGAATGATTATAAAATTGTCTATAATGAATAAATATGATAATTATTTAATGATTAATATTTTTTATATGATAAAACTATGACCAAATTTCAAGTACCTGAACTATCAAACTGAAGCATGCATGGAAAGTAGGCCAGTTTTCACCTCAATGTTCATTTTAATTATAAAATTGTTCATAAAAGTGTATTTGGAAAATATAAAGGAATGATAATTAGTAAGTTATGAATTAATATTTTTCTTTAATATATTTATTATATAAGAGGTTTTAACTCATATAAAGTATGACAAGACTTGAGTTAAGGGATTTATGTTACAATCTCATTTCTTTTTAAGATTTTTTATTTAAAATTTACATTAATGAAAAATATATAATATGTATCTTTTATACCCCATATATTTTACTATACTCTATTTATTTTTTGGATATTCATTTCTTCCTTTAATTATCCACTTTTTGGTACATAAATTGATTAATAAAATGTTTTTAATAAAATTCAGATTTGATTCCACCTCGGTCGGGAATATTTTTATTCCATGTCAATATTTCCTTTAAAAAAATTAAGAATTCTTTTACTATTATTGAATGATTTATCAAAGTAATTGTTTTCCCATATTTTAATTTCTTTAAAATGGTCTAAAAATAATCTTTTTTTTCTTTTCTAAATGAGAAACGTTTTACCAAAGGTGTGAGTGGAATCTTTGTTTTAACATATACCACACAAAAGGCTTTTTTTGACGTCATAAATACTCTTTTATTTGAATATTCTTTTCAAAATTTTGATATATATTTTCAAAGAAATTTTTTTTCCTAACATTATATCAATTTTTATATTTTAAAACGGTAATTTCAAAATGAAAAGTGTAGTTTCCTTAAGAAATGTTCGAGTAATATTTCAAATATATTTTCATCTATGAAAAAATCCATTGATGTTACTTATTATTAACTAGGGAGATAATACAATGGTATTATCCTTGTTTTTATCTTGATGGTTATTTATTATAGTGGTGAAATCTTGATGAAACTTGTTTTCTTTTCCACTAGTTAAGATATGATTAAATGATAAATGTTTTCAGAATATTTAAGATTACATGTGAATGAATTGTGATTATGTAATAAAAGGGTCCATTATATACCTCCAATGCATATAATAATGTGATATAGATATATTAAGATATTATGATGATAATTATGGACATGCTTTTTAATAATTATATTCAAATTATGATGTGTGGGTATGATTACTTCTAGTTATGCTCACAATACTATGGATACACATGATATCAAATGGACATGTCGCATTTTGATGTGTCAATATGATCTCTTTTAACTATGATCAAAATATTATAAGTGGAAATGATTTGGAATTACTATGTACACAAAATTATGATTTAATTTGCTTATGATTCCACATGCCTAATTTATAACTCTTGAATGATGATTACTTCTTTGACAACCTTATCAATCTTGTGTCTAGATATAACTTTATTTTGGAATTTATAATCTAATCTTTTTCTCGGTATGAATCTTTTATGTTGAGAAAATGAACATGATTATGTTATCATGCCCTTATGATCATCTTATTCTCTATTGTGATTGATATCTCCCATGTTTTCCTTTACTAAGCATATGAGCTCATCCTTTCTTACATTTTCCTTCCTCAAGTTTTGATTGAATGTTCTGAGTGTGATATATCTATAAGGGTACTAATATAAATATTTTTATAGGATATGTTTAACATATTTTATGAAAAATGTCTATTATGTATCTCGTCACCAAATAAACTAAATATTTATAGTCCTCAGGCATGTATACTTACATCGATGTAGGGAAAGGGGCCATAATAAAAATAAAATCACACAACATAAAATGAAGGGAATTGCCTAATGAGACTCAAACTTGAGACCTCTCTAAGACCCATTGGGAAAGGTACCACTGAGGTGTACATTAAGGGTAATCTTAAGGAATGTATAATTGTGATATGTATTCAATATTCATCTAAAATGATGTAATATTTATGTTTATTATGATCAAGTGACCTATGTTGGTATTATAAGATGTTTTAGTTTTATTTAGATTTTAATATTAGAAAAATTAAGTTAGAAACCTTAGGATAAGCCTAATGATGGGATAATATACTAAGTTATGGTAAATAAAGGAGTGTGATTTTTTAAGAAAATACATCCTTATTCGGATACTGTAAAGTAGATGTGACTGTGGTACATATTCACTATAAAGACCCAGGATTTTCATACATAAATATTTAATTTTTTAGATGAATTGTTAATAAATATCAAAAATACATGCTTGAGGACCATAAAGGTTTAGTTTGTTTAGATACCAAGGGCACAATATTCTTGTTTATTGAATTATTTTCAACATCTCTCATAAATATTTTCCCACATGGTACTCTTTTTAAACATGACCTACATAAATCCTTTCTTCATAACATAAGGAAAGTAAACATAAGAAAGGGTGATATCATATACTTAGTGTAGAGGCTCAGATTTTCCATGTTTTAATTTTGGATACTATATAGATTATTTTCAATACTAGGAACTGAGACGACATGTAATTCTGAGGCCTGGTGTTCCCAGACTAAATGTTTGATATATATTAAATATATAAAATAACACACAAATATAGTTTTACTGAAAAAGTGGAATAACCTATAAATGGAGGCTTGGATCAGAAATATAAGGGGAATATTGAATTTGGAAAATGGGATTTTCCTTCGGTGGAACATAATATTTGTTGGTGTGGGGTATTTTTGAACAAGTTATCGCATGCTTGAAATGAATAAAATAATTCAATAAATTGTATTATTTTATTCATTGACGCAATGACCTAACCTATTCTATAATTATATTTTTATGGTGGAGTCTTAGGTTTAGATTCTAAAACCTAGAGATCCATGAAACCATTGGAGATATTTTAGCGGATATTTTGTTGATGAACAGTAGTTGTATCATAGTTCAAGAATCAATGTGTAATGGGATTTAGGGATCTCACCAACAAAAATAAAGAATATTTTTTCTTTATTAGTTATCCATCCACGTTGAGTTAGGATGTTATTTTTCTTGGATTTATCCATGTTTTATGATTCCTATAATGAACGTGAATAAATCAACTATTGAATTGATTCAAAAATCGTGCATATTGCGGGTGCGAGTTAGATTTATCAAGAAATTGCGAGAATTTATTTGTGATTATTTTCTCATGTCTTCATTAATCATTATAATAGAAACTAATAGAGACCAATATGAAAATTAGAAAAGGTTTTTTATTTTTTTGTGATTTTATTCCCCATGTCTTCATTCATCTTAGGAAAAAAATTTACCACATGGTTTGAAAAGTATTGGGAAATGAAATGTTGTGCACCCGTTTCTTGGAGAAACTATTTGATATCACCGATCCACACATGGTACAATGAGGGGATCATGAAATTATGGAGGTATTATTAGATTGTATGGATTTGTGACACTCAATTCATGTTCCTCAACATGAAATGATGAATGATGTTGGAGGGTATTTTCCAACACAGACATGGCCAAGCCAGGTGTACACGGGAATAACCATGTACTTGGATATGGGTAGAAGTACACAAGCATGGGTATGTAATGTAATTTCAAAAAAATATTCACACTGGTCATTTACACGGGCATAACCATGTGTTGAATGGACACACAATGTACTACCACAACACATCATGTACTTCCTTCAAGTTGTCTTGGATCAGTTTTCCTTTATATCTTGGAAATGTTTCATTATGGTTTGTTTCCTATATCCATTCCCTATGGATTAGTATAAAATTTCATCATACACATAGGATATTGATCCCTTAATCACGAATTATTTGATAGAGTTGTTATAGTCCTTTTTTGAGGCTCAGAGTGAGATCTTATATCATCTTATTTCCCTAGGTTGAGTTCATGGTATCATCATGAATAACACTACACTGAAATTGATCCTCTACTTAGTGTGTTTTTTCAAATTGAGTTTTTTGTATACCCCATGGTTTTTGGTGTGATCCTCAGATATGTATCATATATCTTCATAATTCTAGCATATACTTCCTATGATGAGACCCGTTGAGAATGACCTCTCATATGGACATCATTCATGCTATCTAACTCGTGTAGTGTATAATAAACCATTATTTTCATATATTGATATAACATCAAAATAAGAGAATATTAATATTACAAAAAAAATATTCCATAATCGTATGGGTTTAGTGACTTTGGAAACTTGGAAACATAAACAACTGGTTCATAAAATATCTACATCATCCCCCTCTTATTCCTTCATAACCAGAACTCTATTTGACATATCAAAATTAATACCTTTCTTTGTATCCTAGGGAAAATAAACATAATTAAAGGGTGAGATCAGATTATAAATAAGGGTAAATAAGGGAGATATATAACATAATCATAAGATCATAAACATAATAGTTGAAAATTATACCCTTTATAATAAAGATCATAATGTAGATTCATTAAACCAATCATAAAACTTCATAAAACATGAATCATAATTGAACATGAGTGGATAATATTTGAATAAAACATAGAATTCTATCATACACATAATAATATAAATCTAATCTCTTTATTAGTCAAGGCTATTTTCCAAGACTGTCATAGTGCAATGGGTTCACTTCTCAAACCATCATAATAGTCAGGTTCACTCCCAAGACTATAATAGTGGATTGGGTTCACTTCCCAAACCATTATATTATCCAAGGTTCACTCCCAATACTATTATAGTGGATTGGGCTCACTCAACAAACCATCATAACAGACAAAGTCCTTTACTAAACTGATTTCACTTCCCATTTTGGTCTTGTCTTACTTAATCGAGTTCACTTCCAGTTTTATTCATGTCTTACTGAACCGAGTCCACATCCCATTTTAGACCTATATATATCATGATATATAAATCATTACCCAAGAAATTAGAGGGATATATAGTTCCCACCCATAATTTTTTATAACATAACCATTATCTCATAATGAAAACCATACATACATGTTCAATAGGAACTTCAATCATATCAGAACTCATGAAAATAAATTGGGTTTCCTAAAAATTTCATTATAACATAATCCATGTAAAATAAACAGTTTTTATAAATATCATTCCATAATAAACATAAACCATCCATAAAAATAATATGTATGTAATTATTGAATAATATCCCTAGTAAATCATAAGTAACGTCAAATAATATTTTTGTAAATGGAAAATAATTTTGAATGATCTATTGAAATAATTCTTGAGGAAAATATCCTTTCTATTTTGAAAATATTTTTTTTAATTACATAAATTTATAAATGAAAATAGTCGCTTTTCAAAAAAAACCTTTTAATCTTGTAATGGAAGATTCATGTCATTAAATAATTATGATAGTGGGAAAATATGATCATTTCATATAAGTTAAAAAAATATTCCTTCTGTATTTTTGTTAGAAAAGTCATAAAGAACCTATCCTAGAAAATTAAAAAAATAATCCTTTAAAACTATATTTAAAAAAGTAAAAAATCAGTAAATATGAATTTAAACAATCATAAGACAATATTAGAAACTTTTTTTTAAAATAATTTTAGAAAAAACATGGTCATTGAAGAAATAGAGAGTTTTAAATGAAACTTAAAAAATCCCTTATAAATATCATATCATTGAAGTGATCAATAATAAAATTAATCAATTATGTATATTAAATGTATATAAACATAAAAAAAGTGTATATTAAACATAATATAATCAAAATTAATCCTACACATAATCATATAATTATATAATTGATGAATTATTAGGTTCACCTAAATAATGGAAATGGTGTTAAGAATTCCCTTACCACTTTTTAATCAGTCAAACCATATTCCCCTTGAAAGTAATAATTATCAAATTAAACATAGAATAAAATTAATACAATGATATTAGCTATATTATATATATATATAATGGTAGTATATATGCCACACATATGAAATAAGTAGTGAATAATGCATATATCTCATAGAGGAAAAAGTTAGATGAGAAACCCTTTCCTCACGCTTCTCTTTAATTTTTCATACTTTAACCTCCTGTAGAAAAGGCATAAAGAATATTATTAATTCATTCTAGAACCATATTCATATTTATAATACCTTATGTGATACTTTTATAACATATTATCCCTCATTAATTAGTAATATTTCATTATTTTCATTCTTTTGGGTGCATTCATTTTATGGTTTCATCATTGGTTCATTTGTGTATAATTATGTATTTTCATTTCAAATGGAAATAAAACTTCCTAAGTTAAATAAAATGGTATTAATTAAATTAAATAAGATTAAATAGTTTCATATATCATTTTTATTTCTTAAATGAGGATGATTCATTTGAAAAAATGTTAATGATAAATGTTTAGTTCAATTTTTAATTTTATCTGACCATCATAAACTAGTTTTGTTTATTTTAATATTATGTCAATATATTACTTATAGAACATGAATTATTTTATAATATAACTATTAAAATATTATTTAATGATAATAATATTTTTATGATCATCCATGAAGGAAGTAATGGAAAATGTACAGAATTATTACTCACGGAGGTGATTAACCGACGTAATTTGGACAATAGTTTCAATTCTTTGAATAAGAGGAGATAAGAAATGAAATGGTTATAATATATTCCATTATAAATATAAAAATACATCATATGAATGAAACTATAGTTACCATGACTTTATGGATGAATGAGGTAAGAATAAAGTAGAATAAGAAAAGAAAATAAGAGTTGGGTAATGAGAAAATTACCTCTTGAATATCACCTTCATAAAGGATCCATTGAGAGCCTTGGATTTGGTATTTTGGTGATAATAGTAGAAATTGTACATGTTTAGAGTGGGTAGGGGAGTTTTTGGTAGATATTTTAAGATATTAGAGTCCTTTTTTGAGAAATGGGCTGGTGAGGGGTGGTATTTATACTTGAGGTGGGGTGGTTTTAAGTAATAATGATTATTTTATAATTAAAGCCAAATAACATTGATGTGGAATTAATTTCCATGAAGTTTTATGATAATTAATGTTTCTAATTCAGTTTATTGTAGATAAATACCTCAAAACCCATTAGATATTTTATTTTTAGGTATTTTAATCCTTTACCTTTTAACTTTAACCTGTTTCATTATTTTACCAATAATACGGTAAATATTTTTTTTTACCATGGTAAATTTATGATGCCTAAAAATTAAAATAACATAAAAACCTAATTTTTAAATTATAAATATAAATAATTAATCTATTATACCAAATTAAATTCACATAATTTTCAAAATTATATTTAAAATTAATCCTACAGATACAATGGGAAAGCTGGTTTTAAAATGAAAAAGTTCAAATGTTTGAAATGTTTTATATCCAATTTCAATGTAAAGTTGATTAAAATATAAAAAATTAGATTTATTAATTTATAATTTGACTAATTATAATATAAAAAAATTAAAATATATATTAACAATATGAATTATTTAGATGAAAATTAAATATTCAATTAAAATACAGTTTTTTTCACTATTCATAAAAAATAAAAATTATCATAAAAGGATCAAAAATATCCCTAAGATAATTTTTATATCCCTATTTAAAAAATTAAGTATATTTTTTCAAATAAAATATATTATTTATTCAAAATTTAGTTTTAAAATAGGTTCTACTTTAAAAGGCAGAAAAATTTCTTTTTATAAAAATATATATTTTTTATGCTTGAAATTAGATTTATTCTAATATTGAGCCTAAAATACTTATTGGGTTAATTTAAATACATTGTATTGAATATATAACTTATAAATTTCATTAATATATTTCAATAATAGTGGTTAATTTAATTTGTTAAGATAGAATTCCATTGTGGGTATAAAAATAGTTTTTTTATAAAAATACTTTCTTTATGTTAAATTGGTTTCTATTATCATTAATAATTATTTTGTAACTAGTTAATTAATTTTATAAACATTTGTAAACTATATTTTCATAATTTATTTAACCTCATTCATTACTTCCATTCCAATGTCTAGGTGGTAACAGTTGTTTTAAAATAATAATATTTTGGATTTTTTTAAGCTCGGTGTTCTGTGAAATGCTATCGAAGAGATTAAATTTATTTAAAAAACATACTATAAAATCTTGGGGGTGTTTCAAAGTGTGTTATCTTGTATGAGTGTTATGTGGAACCTTCAAGAAAAAATTGTATGTTGGAATTAAGGTTATGACTTTACCTTGAGACTATGTATCTTTGTTGAGTATATCTAGATATTCTTGTTAGGTGTTGTAGAAATATACCAGTGTAAAAATAACTATTAGTATTTTCATTATCTACTTAGTGATTTTTTGGTTCCCTATTGGGTATTTTTATACTCACCCTTGTACGGGCTTTTCCCGTGCGTGTCGTGTCTTTTGCAGATGATCAACCTTTTGACAGATTCCTAGAGGGATCGGGACAAGGGAGCGCTTAGTGATTAAAACAAACCGAGTTGTGTTCTTATAGTTATCTTGAAAAATGTCCCCTTATTTACTTTCAGGTTGGACTTTTTTTAGACTCTTTATGGTGGGTTTGTAATTGGACCTATTTATTTTCCATTACTTCTTGTCGTATTTTGGTTATTGGATTTATATGTAAGGATTCATGGTTTATTAGTTGTTTTACATTTTAGTATTGTATGTTCTTGAAGATGTGTGTGTGTGTGCAGGTACTTTAGGCTAATACCTCTCATATTAGTGATGTGCCTACTTAGATCTAGTCACTACAGACTTTCCTATTAGATTTGGGCTTGGGGATTCACAACATGGGCACCATTAGAATGGGTCATGACAAAGTGGTATTAGAGAATTTGGTTC
Organism: Viscum album; assembly: GCA_963277665.1. Lineage (NCBI taxonomy): Eukaryota > Viridiplantae > Streptophyta > Magnoliopsida > Santalales > Viscaceae > Viscum > Viscum album. The sequence goes on along the minus strand of OY728141.1, from coordinate 1,517,751,606 downwards.
TACCTTAGCACTAGAGTCTATGAGATTGGTTTGGGGAAATAGTGATAAGTGTTCTGAGTTCATCTTTTAGGCTAAGGACCCCTATATTTGTACGATGGCCATCATATCCATACACCAGGACTCTGATCACCTGCCTTTCGACTCGATACATGAGGAAACTAGTTGTAGGGAATAGAAATGGTACGTGCATCGTATAGGAATGGTTTTTGGTTTCTATTTCCTTCTTGAGTCAACTATATAAATATAATCATTGACCATGGTACATATTGTCTATTTCAGCATGCCTCTATAACATATGTTAGCTAGGATTCATCATGAGGATCGTGATAATGATCCCCTCAATGATGATGCATCGATACAAGGACCCATTCTAGAGTTGGTATGCTAGTTATGCCACCACATTTAGAATAGCATATGAGGTTTCTAGGCTGAGCACACTTCATGAGTTTTAGTGGAAATGACCCCTCAGGTTTTGAGGTATGCCTAACCCACAAGCATCTGAGGAATAGATTGAGGCAGTGATGTGATTTTTCTATGTTGTTAGGACATATTCTAATCAAATGGTGGTTCTAGGAGAAATCCTTATCTATGGATCTGTAGGATGGTGGTGGGGTTTGGTGACCGAGTCTTACGACAAGGATACTCTATCATGGTCAGATTTTGAGTACCATTTCCTAGAGTAGTTCTCTCCAACTACACTGAGGGATGTATGTATCCAGGAGATTTTACTGATTCAGTAGGGTAGTATGACAGTACTTGAGTATTCATCATGGTTCCCCAACCTCTCTAGGTGCTCAATTGATATGGTTCGTGATCAGTTCTTCTAGGATTAGGCCTTTGAGAAAGTACTATATAGAGACATTCAATCAAGCACGATACCTTTGTGCCTTCCTACCTATTCTATGATGTTGGAGATATATTTTATGGTTGAGATTTTATTGGATGAGAATACGTGGATAGTGGTTGCTAGCAGTGGGAACACAGAAGTAGAGACTTCAATAGTAGGGAGTATATATAAGTCCTAGGGACCTAGACATATGAAAATTTTTAGGGGGAGGTCCCAGGATAATGGTTCTATGGTTCAGGGATCACAAGATAGGTCTAGTCAACCCAGGGAGAGGTAGTGATACTCATGTGATGATTGGGGACATATTGCATGAGACTTTTTATCCTGTCGTATGGTTGATGGGGAGAAATTGGATGGGCCACTAAGGTAGAGAAAATGGTATGAATAGATAGGTCCACAAGGCGGCTTACATGGAAGAAGAGTTGGGAGAGCATCTGAAGGTGGTAGATGCTTCAACTTTTTACCACCACCACTACCAGGTGATCCACACCAGGCTCAAGGATCTGAAGGACAGGGGCGAGGATAGATGTAGGTGGTTAAGAATTAATACCCATATGATTTGGGAATGATATGATCTAAGTCTTTTTACCTTATCTATAGTACTCATAGTAACATGTGATAGTCATTCCTTTATTTCCACGTTTTTTGTTTGAGAATTAGGTATACCATCTGATCCCTTGGCTCGACCCTTGTGCTTCGAAAATCTTATTATAGATGACTTAGAGATCACATACTTATGAAGACGGTGTGACCTAACTATTGGAGGTGATATTTTCTGTTGGGATCTCTTTGTAGAAGCAATGAAGCCCTATGACATCATTTTAGGTATAGACTTTTTATCTACATTTCATGCTCAGATTGACTATTTCAAGCATAGGATGTGGCATGTCCATAGTGATGGGGCTAGGTTTTCTTTTTTGGGTGAAAATTAAACTTGAGCTATGTAGAATGGACTTATTAATATGATGGTTAAGTCAATTACTCATCAGTTATAAATCATTACCCTTGGTAAAATGGCTACTATGATTTTTCAGTTCCCTGCAGTGGTGGTGGAGTATAAGGACGTCTTTCTTGAGGACATTCTAGGCTAACCTCCCAATCAAGAAATAAACTTTTTCATTGATAAACCCCCCAAGAAGACCCCCAGTATCTATGTCATCATATCATATGGATCCTATAGAGATTCACAAGATAAGGGTGTAGTTGGAGGAATTGTAGAGTAAGGGCTTTTCTAGACTCATTTTTTCACCCTGGGCAGCCCCAATTTTTTTTCCAAGAAGGTGGATGGGAGATTGAGGTTAGTTGAGGACTTATGGTGCTTCAATTAGGTAACTGAAAAGAACAAGTATCCAATACCAGTGATAGATGACCAATCCGATCAGTTTAGAGGGTCACAATGGTTCTCGAAGGTTGACCTCAGATCAAGCTATCACCATTTGCGGGTACGAGGAAAGGATATATCAAAGATGGAATTCAGATGTCACTAAGATCACTATGAGTACTTGGTGATTCCCTTTGGCATGATGAAAACCACATTAGTTTTCATGGGACTCATGAACCAGATATTTCATACTTTCTTAGACCAGTTCATGGTATCCTTCACCAAAGATATCCTTGTGTAGTCGGTGTTCTAGGAGGATCATGTGAGGAACATTCGGATGGTTCGGTACATACTTTGAGATAACTATATTCATGTAAAAATCTCTATGTTCCAGTTTTTCATTCAAGAGGTCCACATTATAGCACAAAGTATCTTAGTAGATGGTGTGGTAGTGGACTCGATGAAGTTCACGACAGTGTTATCTTGGGATCCCCCCAGGATTGTGAAGGGGTAACGAGGCTTCCTTGGGTTGGAAATCTGTTACTAGAGATTCATACATAATTTCTCTAGGATATTATCTCCTATGATAGCTTTGACCCGAAAGGGGCAGCCTTACATGTGGACTAACAGGTTCCAGTAGGTTGTTTAGGAGTTAATACATATATTGATGAGTGCCCCCCGTATTGAGATTAATATAGGAGGGTGTTGATTAAATCATGTTACGTAATTTATTAAGAATAGATATTGGTTATGTTTTGATGCATAGGTATGTTGTGATTGCATATGTTTCACATTAGTTGATACCACATGATCATAACTATGTGATCCATGATCATGAGTTAGCAGTGGTTGTATTCTCACTAAATATGTTGTGAAAAAACCTGATGGGAGAGTGGTTTATCGTCTATTATGACTATAAGAGTATCAAGTATATCTTCTCCCATAAGGATATTAACTTGAGATAGTAGAAATGGATATATTTCCTCTAGGATTATGAATTTTATATTGTTTATACTCTTGTGATGGGGGTGTGGTAGTCGATTCTCTTAGTTGGAGATCTTGTTCATAGTTGTTTAATGAGGCATCAGAGCAGTTGGCCTCATTAAAATTATCCTTTGTAGATGAAGATAGATCATCTTATCTCCAGTAGATGGTTCTTATCCCTCCAATTTTACAGTGATTCGGGGATTCACATCTTAGGTATACTGAATGTGAGACCCTACATACTCAGATATCCATAGTACATGCTCATGGTATATTTTTAGAAGGTAGAGGGCATGTCATTATTTTTAGAGGATTCATGATGGTACCAGTGACATTGTGGGAGGAGGTTATGAGATAGTTCCTTATATCTCTTTGGGTGGTAAATCCAAGTGTGGAAAATATGTACTAGGACCTCTAATGTTAGTTTTGGTGTCCATGGATAAATAAGGTACTTTTAGAGTTTTCCTCTCGATGCATTACTTGTCAGTAAGTAAAGTCTGAGAACTAAGTTCAAATGGGTTTAGCACAAAACCTTGAGGTTTCAGAGTGGAAGTGGGATGGAATATCTATATACTTCATGATGGGGTTAACACATACATAGAGGGGACATGATTCCATATAGGTGATTGTATACTAACTCTCCAATTCAATACAATTCCTAGCTATTCGAGAGTAGAAATTTGTAGAGAGATTAGGACACCTCTATGTGTAAGAGATAGTCCAATTCCATGGAATTCCCTCAATTATCATCTCTGACTATGATTCTTTATTCAGGTCTCAATTTTTTTAAGGTATTTTAGGAGTCGTTTGGGACTCATCTACTTTTAAGAATTAATTTTAACTCCTAGACTAATGGATATACTGATTAGACCATTCAAGTTCTGGAGGACATGCTATGAGCTTTCACGTTGGAATGTGTCCATATTTGGGAGGACCACCTACCATTGGTGGATTTTATATACAACAATATCTACCATTCCACCATCAGTAAAGAACCATTTGAGGCCTTGTACATTCGACCATGTAGATCACTACATTTTTTGACTAACCCAGAAGATTCATCCCTTATGGTCCCAAAGTTTGTGTGATTCACTACAGAGAAGGTTCATATCATCTAGAAGTATATGAGGACTGCATTGAGCCATCATATGTCTTATATGGAAAGATGATGGAGGCCTTTGGAGTTCGAGGTGGGAGACTATTTGTTCCTATGAATTTCACCATGATGTGGATTACTGATATTTGACTAAGGTAGAATGTTATCTCTAAGATTCATTTTTCCTTTCCAAATACTACATAACGTTGGTGAGGTGGTGTACCACTTATCTCTACCACTTTATTTAGACCAAGTACATGATGTCTTCAATGTGTCATAATTGTGGAGGTACATGCATGATCTATGGCATGTTATCAACTGGGGTGAGCTGGGCATTAAGAATGGGGATATGTTTGATGGATACCCAATAGAGATAGAGGATTTTTAGGAGAGGATCATTCATGTATGATTGATTCCTTTATTTCATGTCTAGTGGAAGCATGATAATCTCTATTAGATTGCATGATAGTGGGAGGATCAGAAACATTCTTAGTACCCACATCTTTGTGTGCATCCACTTGTTTTGGATCTTTTGGATGAAAATAACCAGGGTGGGTAGAATATAGAGACTTATATTTTCCATGTATTATTCTTGGATATTATATGAGTGATTTTTGAGACCAATAACTGAGATGGTATGTGATTCCAAGGACTATTGTGCCTAAAATAAATGTTTGAAATATATTAAAAAGAATGCATCTGTATTTTTTTTTGAAAAAGTAGAATAACATCTAAACAAAGGCCTATATCAGAAATACGAGGGGACCGTTGAGTTCAGAACATGGGTTTTACATTAGGCATGAAATAAACTTTTCTGGTGTGAGGAGTTTGTTAAAAATTAATCATGGGTGTAAAATGAATAAAATATTTAAATAAACTATTTTATTTTATTCATTGATGTAGCTACCTAACCTATTCTATAAGTATATGGTTATGGTTGATACTTAGGTTAAGACACTAAAGTCTATATATCTAGGGAATCATTGGAGAGTCATTGGAGGATATTACATGGGTGAATTAAAGATGGATCATAGTTCGATGATCGGTGTGTAATAGGATTCAAGGCTCTTGCCAACAATAATGAAACAGCTTTTTTCTACATCAATGATTGATCCACATTGAGGTAGGATGTTTTTTTCTTGGATCTATCCCCATTTTTTATTCCTATGATGAACATGAATCAATCCACTAATTAGTTCATTAAAAAATCATGCATAGTTTGGGTGCGGGCTAGATTAATTAGGGAATTGGTGGAATTTCTTTGTGAATATTTTCTCATCGCTGCATTCTTCATTCCAACGACAACTAATCAAGTTCAACATGAATATTGGTAAAGTTTTATTCATCTAGTTTATGGTTATGATTTTCTTCCCCATATATTCATTCATCATGGTAAAATCACTTGTTCTATAGTTCAACAAATATCAAGAAATTGAATATTATGCACCAGTTTCTTATCACAAGATTTGATATTTTAGATATGGACTTGGTGCAATGAGTGGATTGTGCAAGGATAGAATCCTCAGTGGATCAGATGGATTTGGGATACCTGATTTATGTTCTCCAGTATGTAATAATGAATGATGTGTGAGGGATTTTTATGACACTGACAGGGCTAGGATAGGTGTACACAGACAAATTTATGTACTTCGACACAGGAAATAGTAAACGAGCATGGGAATGATGTGTACTTTGACACGGACATGGACATGAGCCATTTACATGGTAAGAACATGGTGTCGAAGGGACAATTATTGTACTACTAGTATATGATGTGTACTTACTTCAACGTGTATTATATAACTTTTCGTCTATATCTTGGACAAGTATTGTTTGGGTGTTTTCCCTATATCCATTCCCTAAGGGTTATTATGGAATCACGTCCTACACATAAGATAGTGATCCCTTTAGTAGAACTTCTTGATAGAGTTGTTGGAATCCTTCTGTGAGGCCCAGAGTGAGATCCTCTATCATCTTCTTACCCTAGGTGGATTTCTTGGTATCATAATGACCAAAACTACACAAGAATAGATCCTCTACTTATTGGGTTATTCCAGATTGAGTTCTTAGTATACCCAATGGATTTGGGTGTAATCCTTGTTTGTGTATCGTATCTATTCATACTTCTGGATTATACTTACTATGAAGAGACCCAAAAATCACAACCTATCATACAAACATCATTTGTGCTATATGACTTGTGGAGTGTTTTCTTCGATATGAGTGTTATGTAGAACCTTTCAGCTTGAATCCTAGGTTGGAATTATGGTTTAGACTTTACCATGAGACTATGTGTATTTTTTAATTATATATAGATTTTATTTTTATATTTTATATAGAAATATACCTATTTAGAGAAAACTGTTATTATTTTTTTATATTCTATGTGATTTAGGGGTGTCCTACTTGGTATTGTAATACCCACCCCTGTACAAGCTTGGCCCATATGATTCATTTCTTCTACATATGAATGAAATTTTAAAGAGTCCTAGTGGGACTAAGACCATATGGATCTTAGTAGGCCAGATAAACTGATGTGTGTTCCTGCAGTTATCTTGAGAGCAGTCCCCATCTTTACTTTTAGGTTAGACTTGTTTCCAAACACTTTGTGGTGGGATTATATTTGGCCTTTTTTACTTTTCATTACTTCATTTCGTACTCTGATTGTGGAATTTAGATATATGCATGCATTTTTTATCATTTGTTTTACATTTCAGTATTTTATGGGATTGGATATGTGTGTGTGTGTGTGTACTTTAGGCTAAGTAATTCCATGATAATGACATGACTACTAGGTGTTATTCATCAACCCCTGGCCTATTGGAGGTGGGATTGGGGAGTCATGGCACGGGTCCCATTGGGATGGTTCATGACACTCAGTAAGGATAAAATAGGGAGATATCAATGATCACTTAATCATATGATGAGAATAATGGTATGATAACATGATATTAACATTTTAAAATAATACCCTTTATATCATATATCATAATATTAATCCATGGTAGAATGTTTTGCAGTTCATAAGACACAAATCATAAAGTAATAAAAGAAAATAATCCATGATAGACTAACATAGACATGTGATGTGGAAGAAACATAATCTTATAACATTGTGAACATGTATAAATAGAAATAGGTTTACTTATTAAGTTAATTACATGAAATCAGGACCTCGCATAAAATTGTGGACAAGAAACTAGGTCCAAATATAATCTTATGGACATTAAATCTAGATTCACGAATAAAATTATGAACATGCAACCTAGGTCCATGCATAATCTTATGGAAATGAAAACTAGTTCCATGCATAAAAATGTGAATATGAAATAAAGTTCACAGATAACATATTTATCTCATGAGTATTCCAACTTTACCCAATACATTGGAGGGATTTAATGGTCTCAACTGTGAAATAATCATTATCCAAATAATATGTTCTCTACAAAATCATAAATCATTCATTATATATCATAACCCATGTAAAATAAAAAAAATCATAAACATTTCATCATATATTAACCCATGGAAATAAAATAGGTTGCACAAACCTCTCATCATCACAATCATACAACATCTATATAAATAATAAATATGGTATCATTGGATCCTGTCCTTATTATAAAATAATTAGCATCAAATTTTGTTATCATAGATGAAAAAATTATATAAAATATCACTAAAATATTTTTTTAGGAAAATTCCCTTTTCATTTTCAAATCACTTACTTAAAACTCAAATAATTTAAAAAAATAAGGAAAAAATTTCTTTGAAAATATCCTTATAAATATCTAAAGTAATATTCAAATCATTCAGAAATAATAATATTGTGAAATTCTATTCATGTCATATAAGTTAAAAAGATATTCCTTTCACATTTTTTGTAAAAAGTAAAAAAGTAACTTATTTAAAAAATAAAAAGAAGATTACTATTAAAAAAATTAAAAATAAAACATGGGTAAAAATTAATTTAAACAATCATGGGAGAATATTAAAAACATTCTTGGAAATATTTTTAAAAAACATGGACATGAAATAGAAATATTCCCAACCAAATTGTAAAACATGTTCAGTTTTCCTTAAAAATATTCTTTTGGTATCATAAGAAATTAAAGTGAGTAAAATCAAAGGAAAAAAATTCCATCAAGAAATAACTAGAGGAGAATAAAATTAAATTAATTTATTAGATAAGGATCATATAATTACCTCAATGTATAAATCAATAAAAAATAATACTAATTATAATAGGATTGAAACATAAATCTCTTTCCACGTTGGTAGCTTTTGAATCATAAGAAACATGAAATAATAACTTCAAATGAATATTTAGATACCATAAACATAATAATATTTATGATATAACATTTCAAAGTTTAATTACATACACATCATAAAATAATACAGGTGCATAACATAAACATATATCCTGAAGGAGTAAAATTTGAGATGAAATCCCATACCTCAAGTTTTGAATTTCTTCATAAACATTCAAAATAATGTATAATAAATATATTTTTATTATAAATTTATTATAAATCCATAATCATGTATATAATATCATTTAATATTTACTTATGACATCTTATCAACTATTTATCAACAATTGTTTATTAAAATCATTCTTCTCGTGATAACTGCTTTGTTTTCATGCATGTTTTGGTTCAGTAGTCTTGGTCCTTGTTCATTGATCATGGATCCATCATATCTAGAATTTTATTCATTATATATATATATATATTTAATTGTATATTAATTAAAAATATACATATATCTATAAATAAAAGGTATAGATATAAAAATGGATTACACCATCCTTGGAGACGGTAGGCTGTATTTATGAATCAACTCTGTTTTCACTTTTTGATGGATGGAATGAAGTGATGGTAAATAATAATTAACATTTAGAGAATAATTATTATATAATATAAATAATATATATTCATTAAATATATCTTTATTACCATCCAAGTAAATTGAAATGAAAAAACAATCACATCGCTTTATAGAGGTGGTAGTCCACACATACGCATGAGAGACGTTACTGTTTTCTAATGGATTGGAAGTTAAGAAGGTAAATATAATATTATAATTAAAGAATATTAATTTTATCATAAATATAATATATAAAAATTAAACCCATCATAATAACCATCCATAAAAAATGGTAACTAAAAATGAATCGCACCACTATGTGGAGACGGTAAGTTGTGTGTATGCACAAGAGAAACATTCACTTCCCATTTGAGGGGAAAGATTATTAATAATGGTGGATTTATAATAATTATAAAATGAAATTATATTTAGGATACTTAATTTACCATTTTATTTTAACCACCATATATTTATAGGAGTTAAAGAAAAAAGTAAAAAAATAGTGATCGGTTAAGGAGATTACCTCTTCTTTGAAAGAACTCCTTTAGGTCTTATATTAAGGATCACAGGGTTAGTATTTTAGGAATAAATGAACCTCTTGAATGTGTATAAGTATTTTTATAAGATAATTTTTCAGGTTATTTATGATCTAAAATTCTCAATTTGGTGTAAAGATGAGAATGGAGGGGTTTCCTTTTATAAGTGGCGGAGAGGAAACACTTGGAATTTCCAAAATAATAAAATATAAAAAAGTAATTACAAATAAATCTTCTTCTAAATGGATATATATTAGAATTTGGGATAGTAATAGGTTGAAACACCATCATAAAATAAATTTTGTATAGGTTTTTGTGTCATTTTAAACCTTATCGTTTTTATTAACCGCTCAGTTAATCATTTTAAACATAACCACAACAATAACTATTTCAATCTTAAAGGGTTATGAATGTTACCATAAATGAAAAAAGACCCATAAATAGACCATGGTTAATATTTTCAACCATATACCATTCATATTACCGAATATGATATTTTTATGAATTTTAAATCATTTATTAAATTATTATTCATTATAAAATATCATTAATGTCATTTATAAAACTATTCATTTAATTTGACTTTAAATACCTCAATACAATTATGTAATTCTAATATAGACTTTTATAACGTATATAATATGTCATATATATCAATAAAAATACTGGTTCTCCATAAATCACTCAAATAATATTATTTTTAGAATTTTTAAAATAATTTATTATATTATTCTATTACTTGAATAAATACTGTGTTAGCATTGCATAAGAATTTAAGTTAATTATTTCACCACTAAAATTTAGACAAGAATTCCCATGACAAAAAATCATTTATATTTCAAATAAATATTTATAACCAAACATACCTTCTTCCCATGCCTATGTCAAATATTTAAAGATAATAAAACAAAGAGAATAAAATTTTTTTTTGTTTACATTAAATATTATAAAGGTCAAAGTAATTGAAAAATAGGAAAAAAATGTCATATATTATAATTTTGGATGATTATGAATTAAAGATACTCAAAAAATAATATTAAGTCATGTATTAGGTTTATTTTTATCCCTTATCATATTATTTTTTAACCTTAATTACTCGATTCTCCCTTTACCAATGTGATAAATTTTACCATGGTTACTATTAATATTTAATAAAAATAAAAGAGACATATTTACCAAATTTTTTATAATAATTCAAAAATATGGAATCCATTTTGTAAGATTCAATTTCTATAATTTTCTTAAATTCATTTTAAAATAAGTGCATAAAACACGATGAAAACCACTTTTTAGAAAAATACATTTTTATGCATAATAATGGATTTATTATTTTCCTATAACTAAAAAACATTATATGAATTATAAAACATTTATTAAATATATAATATATAAATTAAAAAAAATTATTCACCAATATTTATTAATTTATTTTATTAATATAATAACGCATTGCACGTATAAAAGTATTTTTCAGAAAAACATTTCTTTTAATTTCAAATAATTTTATTTTCATTTCTAATAAATTGATAACATTATAATTTATTTCACACATATGTAAACCATATATTTTTCATAATTTTTCCATTCATATTCATACCTTCTAATCCAACATCTAGGTGATAATTATCACATTAAATAATAATATTTTAACAGTATATCACAGTTTGTTTAAACTCAACATTGTGTGTCATTTACACAGTTGAAAATAATGTTATTATTTTAAAATATTATGGTGTTACATCCCCTTCAACAATAAATTATGTCCTTTAATTTTTAACTTGGGCTCAGTAATCAAGATTTTGACATTTGAAAATCCCTTTGTGGAAAAGCTTCATCATAAAATGGGTTAATAAAATTTCCTTTTAAAAAATGGAAAGGGAAATAGGAAGTTCATATGGAATAAAATAAAATTGGGTTTCAAAATATGATAACATTATTGGGAAGTGAAAATATGTACTTGGAAGAGAAAACTGATGCTCAAGGACTAATAGAGAGTTATAAAGAACATGGTCAGGATAAAGATAATGACCACAAAACCATAAATCTACGATGGGTAAAAATCCCATCGATTCATCGAAAATGCAGTAAAAAGTATAAAATTTCATTTTAAGATAATTTTCCTAAATTTGAGGTATTATTATACTATCAATATTGATAAAATTGGAAAAATACTCACTTTATTTATTTTCATAGCATAAACACCATTTCATCCTTTGGTTGTGATTCTATCAATTTATACTTCATCACTTACTCAAATAAATTATTATTCAATGTGATTTTTTTCATTCCTAAAGAACTAATATTAACTTTTAATGGATCATAATATCTATAAAATAATGACAAGTAATTCCTATTATCTCTATATTTACCAAAACCAAAATGATTATAAAATGTTATATTATATGATAAATAATACTTTAACCTCAATAAATTATACCCAAGTTCAAACATTACATAAGTATTTAACCTTCAATACCTCCCAAAATAGTTCTGACCAGATTCAAAATCCAAAAATTTAGAATGTATGCCGTTTCCAAAATCATATTACCATTAATCCTCCAAACAACATAAAGTAACTTTAAATGTCACATAACAAATGTGTAAATAACTTGATCATATTTTTTCCAAAATATAATAATAATTTATCAAAATAAAATCATAATAAAATAATATATTATTCCAAAAGATAATTCCCCCTTAATTACTTAAATAAGCTCTTATTTTATCTAAAAATATTTCCACTGGAAGTTTGGGTTCATCCTTGCACTGATTAACTATCATAGGTTCATTCAGGATATCAAATATTATTTCCTTATTAAAAAATTTTATATGGAATCTATGTAGAGAGAGAGATAATAATTTCTTATAATCACATTAAATTTTACTAAAGGATGAACAATAAGATTTTCATAGGTATCATTCATACAAATATCATCATGGAATCCCCAACACTAGAATAGAGGATAAGTGTTCCCTAATTATCATGATTCACTTCAACTATTGTGATTTTATAATATTCCACTTTTTCCTTTTACTTTTTAGGTTGATTTGGTATATTACCCTCATTATACCTTGGATTAGGTGATTCATTTGCATAGTTCCCAAACTCCATGCATCTATATCATTTAAGTGTGAGTGGTGTATTCTTTTGAGGTCTCTCTCCAATCATTTAATTGACTAGCCTCCTCACATAACTTTGACATTATTTTAATTCATTTATAAGATTACCACTACTTTAAACAAATTATTGTTCCTTTTATGAATTCATTGGATCTATCCTTCCCAATTTTTTTGAAATTATGAGGTTGAAACATTTTCTTCCCTCCATGTGACATGCCAAATGAGTTTCAATGAAACACCATCTTCCTTTTCTTATCACTTGAACCATGAGGGTTTCCATCTTTCATTTCCCCATTGAATGAACATCAAAAAATTTATCCATAGCTTCCAAAGTACCATATAGATAATTCCTTTCAAATATTTGGTTTTAAACCACTAAATAATCGATAATTTTTTATTTCAAGGATTTTAATTAAACCAGGATCATACCATGAAGGTATTGTAAAAGTTTCCTCATAAATACCAATGGATTCATCATCCTTCTACTTCAATTCAAGGAATTCTGTCCCTATTTTTGTATGTGAAATATTAGGGAAGTACTTACTGAAAAATATCATCTTAAACTCATCCCATTATATGGATTCAATTTTATCCACTTTACTTTTATTCTTAATAAGATTACACCATTGATCTACTTATCCTTCCAAATGATATATGACTAGAACAACTTTATCCAAGTCTGAGCACTAAATAATAGAAAATATCTTCTCCACTGTTTTGATCCATTTCTCATAAACTATTATATCAGGATACCTAAATAAGGAGGGTAGAAACTATCACATAAAATATTCAATGGTATGTTTCTCCCTCCTTGTCACATTTGTAATTACAAAATGACCTGTTTTACCCCTCATATCTTGAGAAAGCCGAGTAATAATAGTCATAAAATATTACATCCTGATTATTATTCCATTTGGTTTATAATTAGGATGATCATTAAATTGGATGTCACATTCTTTTCTCACGTGATTCCTTCCAATTCCATACATTTACTAAAACAAAAAAAAATATAGTGTGAGTAACAATGTTCATAGTTAAAATTCATATAATCATGATAAATCATTCATAGGATGTCTAAATTATGATTCCTTATTTTAAATCTATGACACCTTAGGTTTTACCTGGTCCATCCTCAGTTATCATCTATTCAAATCCTTCATAATGTTTTATAATGAAAATATGGGTTAGCCTATGAATATACATCAGGAGTGTCAAACCAAATGTGAGGTAAGGGCACACTCACCATGCGCTAGAATAATGGACAAGATATACTCAGCTAACACTTTTAAGGGGTATAACCCCTAGATACATCTATTCAAAAACCATTTCCATTTGTAGTATCCAAATAGGGATTTATTTCTAGGACAAACACATAATCTATTCCTTACAAAAACTTTAGGATGATATCCTAAACATAGAATTATCCTCAGGGTATTCACCAATGTTTTATAACCCTAATATCAAAATATTGACTAAATGTATTCTCTAATACCAAATATAGTGACTTGGTATTTTAATACATAAATATTACATATTTTTAGATTAATTGTCATGACCAGTCCTCAGGGCCCGTGCCGTGACTACCCCAAGCCCGCCTTCCATAGGCCAGGGGCTGGCGACTAGCACCAAGGCGTAAATCCCGGTAAAAAGGGAAGGCATTGCCTTTGAAAAGTAAACAAGCACCATAGAGTAAGCAAGAGGAATAGTAAACACTAAGTAAAAACATTGTACAACTGAAAGTGCGGAAAAGTAAATGGGCCAGTATACAAACCCAAACTGAAAGTAAAGTACAACTCGAAAGGGAAAACAACAACTGTAAAGTAAAAGCCGCTACGCCGAGCTGTCCACTGGAAATCCCACCTGAAGGGTGGGTACAGATAGCTCCACTGCTCCTCGGGTCCCGTCGTCCGCTCCGAGCACGTTCCGCCCAGTGGTCCACCTCCAGGTACCGTCCTGCTCTACGAGCCTCAACCACGATCAACGTTGCCCGTCGTCTGCAACCAACACAACGTAGTGCGGGCATAGCCCATGCAGGGGTGAGTATAAGCTACTCAGTAGGGACCTCGATACCCCCGAAGGTCTCCCAAAATCCACAAAGGATAAACCACCGAAGAAATATACAATCACGAAGAAACAACCGACACTGCTTAGGTATATGCCCATACATAGACCTAAGTCATCAATTCCAATACGCTCCAAACTCCGAGCCCAATTACAACTCAGTCCACACAGGAAAGTAAACGTATTCCACACAGGAAAGCAAAACAAAATCCACACAGGATAGCACAACACAATCCACATAGGAAAGTAAACGTATTCCACACAGAAAAGCAAAACAAAATCCACACAGGATAGCACAACACAATCCACACAGGAAAGCAACAGGATTCAGCTCACACAGGTATACTTCTTCGAGGACGATAGAGATGATCACTAATCCATCTAAGTCGTCAGACCCACAAAAGATCGATAGGTACTAACCCCCGCAAAGACCCACACAGGATCAGACCCACACAGGATCTGTAGGCGCTGGTTCACACAGGACCGCTGAGTGCAGACCCACACAGGATCGGACCCACACAGGATTGGTAGCACTGATCCACACAGGATCGCTGAGTGCTGTAGTCGTCGTTGTCGAATCCACTGAGGATCTCTGCACAGTCGTCGTCACAGTCACAGTAGCAGTCACAGCCAGCTCTAGGGTTCCCGCACACAGCATGCTCATTCGGGAGGGTCCGCTCCACGAGCCGAGAGGCTGATACATCAACCGTCACATAGTCCAGAGT
The DNA here is from genome assembly GCA_963277665.1 of Viscum album. NCBI lineage: Eukaryota > Viridiplantae > Streptophyta > Magnoliopsida > Santalales > Viscaceae > Viscum > Viscum album. The sequence continues at coordinate 1,517,736,044 of OY728141.1, read as the reverse complement.
TGATGTATCCAAAAGTTCTGTATCGTCAACAGGAACTCAATGCAACAGACGGCGCGTCAATCGGATGCCCGGTCTGAGAGTTATTGGCTTTTTCGTTCCAGGGGCCATGTTGTTTTTTAAGGAAAAACCAACCCGACCGTACTCCACCTGCGTCCAAACCTCGGGAAGAGTATGCCAAAAGATCCGTCTCACTAAGAGGAACTCAACAAAGCTGACGTCACGTCATTCGGACGTCCGTAGCTCAAGATATGAGTGTTTCTGCTCTGAGGGCCCGTTGGTTTCGTGTACGAACCAACCCGGCCGAAATCAAAGTAATCCGAAACCTTTAGTGAAATATATTGACACGACCGTCTCGATCCAAGGATCACATCGCCGCTGACGACGCGTCGTTTGGAGATCCGTAGCCTGTGTTATGGGCATTTGAATCCAAACCGCTCGGTAACGGGGGTTTCGGGCCCGGGCCGTCCCGGCCCGCGACCCCCCGGTTGGCCCGAACCGGGTCGACCCGCCCTGAACAGGGTCGACCCGCCCCGGCATGGCCCGGCCCGGCACGGCGCAGCCCGTCCCGGCGCACCGGTTCGGCGCAAGGCAGCGTGCTGGGCGCGCTGCCAGCTCGGCCGAAGGCCGAGCTACTTGAAACGGGGGGGGGGGCGCATGCCCCCCTTTGTGAAACCCCCCCCCCCCATTATGGGGGGCCGTTTCGGCTAGCCGGGGGAATTGATTCCCCCTAGTTTTCCTCCCTTCCGTCCGGCCCGAACTGGTCGGCCGGTTCTTCCTCAACGGGACCGGCAAAGGCCGGCCCCCTTCCGGCTTCCGACACCGGTGGCCCGGCTGGCCGCCGGTCTTCTCGTTCTGCCGCGGCCCGGAACCGGCCGCAGCCTTCGTTGTCCAGCATGGCGCGACGGCGTCGCGCCCTTCCTCCATGGCCCCACTCCGGTCGCGGTGTCTCCGACTTTCTTCGACGCGACGCGACGGCGTCGCGTCCTTTCATTATTTTACGACGCGGAGCGACAGCGCCGCGCGTTTCTTGCCGTATGATCCTGCGCGGTGCGACGGCACCGCGCCACACCCGTTTTCAATCCATAAAAAATCAACATGAAAAAGGAGGAGGGTCGGCCGTGTTCGTGCGGTCCAGCCCCCTCGCGTTATTCACTAACAATTGGACAAATTTCACGAAGAAATATCACGGGTATAAATCATGAACAAAGGAATAAAATAAACCCCTACCTCGGTTTCAAGAACGGAGTTCTTCAATGACCCGTGGAAGACTAGCGTCACGGAGGTCGGGCGTCGTTCCATCTTGGTTGGTGGGAGAAGAGCTCGGTGAAGTCAAGCCAAGACGTCACCCTCTGTATACTTCGTAGGCGGCGGTGCTTCCCTTCCTTACTCCGGTTGAAGATGGTCGGAGGTGTTGCTTCATGTTCTTCGGAAATGTGGAACGTTCTTCCTCGAGAGGTTGGTGATCCTCCAAGAGTTCTTCTCTTCTCCTTAGTTCTCCCCACAAAGTTTATGCCAACCCAAAAAGAAGAATATAATCTATCTTTTTAATGTTGGCAAAATGAATTCAAAAGAATTCAAACACTCAAATTAATTAATTAGGTTGGTTCAATTAATTAAATGTAAGGAGTTGGCAAGAAACTCAAAGGTCACATTAAGAGGTAAGTTCAAAAGTTAGGTCTCGTGTGGGCCCCACCACACTTAATCCTCTCAAGGGAGGTTATGTGGATGTGGGTCCCACCTCTAACTCCCTTTGGGAGGAGTTAACCAACAAGTTAAAAATAAAATTGTGTTCCAAAATTTTATTTAACTTCTTCTAATTTTTCCCCAAAACTAACTTTCATTCCGCATAAAACCAAACCTCGGAAAAGGTCTCCTTAAGCGAATATCGGTGCTGTGAGTTCATCGGTGCCCTCAGAATTCGATTTCGGGCACCGGTTCAAAAGTTAGAAATTCCTGCTCATTCGTTCACTGAACGTACCCGAGCCAAACTTCGAAAATTGATTCCGGGCACACCGGGCCTCAGAATCAGGTGCCGTCAGAAACCGCGCTCTTGTAAAATTCCAAAGAAAAATAAGAAAAAATTTCCCTTGATTTTTACTGGTCTTTACATTACTCCAACCTCAGGGATTTACGTCCCCGTAAAGATACATCAAAACTAGGGAAACAAATGAGGGTACTGAGCACGCATCTGAGCCTCCCACTCCCAAGTGCTCTCCTGGAGGTTCCCGTGCTGCCATCTGATGCGCACTAGAGGAATTGACCGTCCACGTAGGACCCGCTCCTGTTGATACTCGATCTCCACTGGAACCTCTGCAAAAGTCGCCCCATCGTCAATGTCAAGCTCCCCATGGTCAAAGATGTGCATTGGGTCGTGCACGTATCTCCTCAGTTGAGATACGTGGAAGACGTCGTGCACCCGGTGCGACTGAGGTGGTAGAGCCAGGCGATAAGCCACCTCGCCAATCCTGCTGAGGACCTAGAAGGGTCTGATGAAGTGCGGAGATAACTTGCCGCCCTGGCCAAATCTCCGTATACCACGTCGAGGTGAGACCCGCAAGAAGATGTGGTCGCCATCCTCGAACTCTAGTGGCCTCCACCTCCTGTCAGCGTATGACTTCTGCCGGCTCTGAGCTGTCCTCATTCGCTCCTGGATGACCTGGACCTTCTCTTTCGTGGCCTGGACCATCTCTGGTCCCACAAGTGCTAACTCCCTAGGGTCTGTCCAGCACAAAGGAGATCTACAAGGTCGGTCGTACAATGCCTCGTACGGTGTCATCCCGATGGTGGAGTGGTAGCTGTTGTTGTACGCAAACTCCACCAAGGGTAGGTGGTCCTCCCAGCTACGACCAAAGTCGAGGACACATGCGCGGAGCATGTCCTTGAGAGTCTGAATGGTCCTCTCCATCTGACCATCCATCTGAGGGTGAAAGGTTGTGCTCAGACGTAGCTGCGTCCCCAAAGCCTCCTGCAATCCCTTCCAAAGTCGGGAAGTAAAGCGAGCATCTCGATCGGAGATGATAGATGATGGCACACCATGAATCCATACAATCTCCTGAACGTAAATTCGTCCCAAGCTCTCCACTGATCCCTTCTCTCGGATGGGTAAGAAGTGAGACAACATGGTGAGTCGGTCGACAATCGCCCAGATGGAGTCGTGACCTCTGGAAGTGCGTGGAAGTCCAGTCACGAAGTCCATAGATATGTCGTCCCACTTCCACTCCGGAACCTCCAAGGGCTGTACCAAGCCCGCTGGTACCTGGTGCTCTGCCTTCACCTGCTGGCAGGTGAGGCATCGAGAAACGAACTCTGCCACAGCCTTCTTCATGCCTGGCCACCAGTGCTGTCGTCTGAGATCCTGGTACATCTTCGCCACTCCGGGATGTACCGCCAAGGGAGAAGTGTGAAACTCTATCAGCACCTCCTCCCATAAAGCAACTGGTACCATGGTACGTCCTCTGAAAAGGATGTCATGCTCTGCTCCAAAGGAGAAACCATCAAGTGCCTGTCCTGAGGATATCTGTGCACGCCGTGTCTCACAGTCAGCGTCCCCACGCTGTGCCTCCCTGACCCGCTGTAGAAGTGGAGGAGTGACTATGAGAGACTAAAGGAAGGCTACTCCATCTCTATCCACGAAGGATATCTGCAAAGAGGCTAGCTGCTCTGTCGCCTCCTCAAGTAGTTGAATGCCCGTTCTCCTGCTGAGGGCATCTGCCACTACGTTCCCATTCCCAGGAGTATAGACTATCTCAAAGTCATATTCCTAGAGGAACTTGAGCCATCACCGCTGTCTCAGATTCAGGTCCTTCTGCGAGAAGATATACCTGAGACTCTGATGATCAGAAAAGACTATAAAGCGCTAGCCCATCAGGTAGTGTCGCCATGTCTTCAGAGCGAAGACCACTGCTGCTAACTCCAGGTCATGGGTAGCATAGTTCTGATCATGCGGCCTCAACTGACGTGATCCATAGGCGATCACTGCCCGCTCCTGCATCAGGACACATCCGAGTCCGGTCCCTGATGCATCGTAGTAAACTACGTACCCTACTCCCTTCTCAGGCAACCTCAAGATAGGTGCGTTGGTCAATCTCTGTCTCAGCTCCTGAAAGCTCTGCTGACATCTGTCTGACCATACGAAGGGTTTCCTCTTCTTCGTCAAAGATGAGAGTGGTGCCACAACTCTAGAGAAGTTTGGCACGAATCTCCGATAGTATCCATCCAGTCCTAAGAAACTCCGCACCTCCGTCACGCTCCTGGGTGGCTCCCAAGCTAACACTGCCTCGATCTTCGCAGGATCCACTGCAACTCCCGCCTCAGAGATGACGTGTCCCAAGAAGTGGACCTCACGTATCCAGAACTGACACTTCGAGAGTTTACCATAAAGATGGTGCTCTCGGAGTGTGTCTAGTACAACTCGCAAGTGGTAGGCGTGCTCCTCCTCAGTCGTCAAGTAAATCAGAATTTCTTCAATGAAGACCACGACAAACCGATCAAGGTATGGCTGAAAGATCCTATTCATGAGGGCCATGAACACTGCTGGAGCATTGGTCACGCTGAAGGGCATAACCAAGAACTCATAGTGGCCATACCGACATCTGAAGGCCGTCTTCTGCACGTCCTCGTCTCTAACTCTGAGCTGATGATAGCCTGACCTGAGGTCTATCTTCGAGAACCACCATGCTCCCTTGAGCTGATCAAAGAGGTCATCAATCCTCGATAGCGGATACTTGTTCCTCACTGTCACCTGGTTCAGGCGACGATAGTCAACACAAAGTCGCAAGCTCTCGTCCTCCTTCTTGGCGAACAAAATTGGGGAAGCCCAGGGTGAAACACTGGGTCGGATGAACCCCTTGCCCTGCAAGTCCTCCAACTGTACCCGTAGCTCTCGAAGCTCAGCGGGGGCCATCCGATATGCTGGGGTCGATATCGGGGCTGTCTCGGGGTACAAGTCAATCTAAAATTCTACCTCTCTGTGAGGAGGTAACCCTGGAACGTCGTCGGGGAAAACGTCCGCAAACTGATCCACCACTGCAGGAAAACCAGGACTTCGCACGTCAACTGCTCCTAGGATGAGGCTAGCCAACTGATGAGTGATAGGCTGTCCTCTCCTCCGCGGAAGTCCATCCTGTGCTGCTAAGGCTCCCTTCTCGCCGGTGAAGGTGAACCTGCTCCCGTTGGTGCGTACACATCGCACCTTGCGCTTAAAACAGTCAATTTGTGCATGGACCGTAGATAACCAATCCATGCCCAAGATGACGTCGTAAGGACTCGATGATGCTACAAGAAGATCCCAGCTGAAGCTCTCGCCTCCTAGAGTAAGCTCACACTGTCAGCACCAGTGCGTAATCGTCGAGTCTGCTTCCGTAGGAGTCTCTAGCCGTAAGGATCGAGCGAATGGCTCTGTCGGAATCTCTGAGCTCCGAACAAGGGCAGTGGCTATGAAAGAGTGACTCGCTCCTGTGTCTATAAGTACTACAGCAAAGGTGGAATAGACACAGATAGTACCTCGAATCATCTTTGGCGCGTCGTGGTCGTAGGCCTCTGCTGCCTAGAGTTGTGCCTGTCTCTGCCCGCCAGCTCCCTGTGGTCGGGGTGGACCTCCTGGTGGTGGTGGTGACAGAGCCTCAAAGCGTCGCCCACCACCTGCTGCTCGGCCAGCTCCTCTGCCTCGTCCGCCTCCTCCCTGCGGACCGCCACGGTCGACCCTCTGCCTCTGCCTCAGTGGTCCCTCAACCGTCTGCTGCTCCTCGGCATGGTGGGTCGGGCAGTCACGAGCCATGTGGCCCTGCCCGCCGCACGAGTAGCATTGTCTGTCTCTCGAAAGACTGGCTTCGTGCTGTGTTCCCCGCACTGCTGACCCAGTGTCCTGAGGTCGTCTGCCTGAGGTTCTGGTCTTCCTGGACCCCTGAGTCATCCGTCGACTGCCTGCTACAGATGACTCTGCCACGTGCCGCCCTACGGTGGGTCGCGGCGCTAGTGTAGACTCAGCAAGAAATCTCTCGATCAAAAGGGTCTGCTCCAGTACTCCTGTCTGAGTCGGTATGTCGAGGGAGATCAGCGATGCCCTAATCTCGTGTCTCAAACCCTGCTCAAAGGTCCGGGCCCGGAAGAATGGGTCTCATACCATGTCGGTCGAGTAGCGCGAGAGATCAGTAAATCTCGTCAAGTACTAAGCGACCGTCATGCTGCCCTGCCGCAGCTGAAGAAGCTCCTGAATGTGCACCGCACGAAGGGTGGCTGGGACGAACTCCGAGCGGAAGAGGCTCTCAAAGTCCGTCCAAAGTAGAGATGCCTCATCATGCACCTGGAGCATCAAGCTCCACCATCGGCCCGCTTCTGCGTGCAGTAGGCTCGCAGCGAGGATCACTATGTGGTCTGCTGGTGTCCTCACTAGCCTGAAAACTCGTACGACTGCCTCTAGCCAGTCCTCGGCTGCCTGGGGGTCCGTCTCCCCACGGAACCTAGGCGGTCGCTGCCGCTGAAACTCATGTAGTGCGCTGAGGCGACGTGCATCGTCAGCGGCTGGGGCTGGAAGTATCGGGGGCTCGGCAGGTAGTGCTACCACTAGTGCCACTGCTGACAAAGGGACCTGCACCGAGGCCTCGTCGCTCGGTGGGCTGTCATCACGCTCGACTCTCGGAACCCTAGTTGGCTGCCATCGTGGGGACATCCTGAAAAGGAAACAGGTGCGCCATGGTCAGAACAGTATACCTGGTGAGCTGATATAAAGTAATCACAAAGAAAACTTTGAAACACGTACGCAATCAATGTTTTCGTGCATTAAGTCGGAAATCAGAAGTCAGGGTCCTGGTGTACGGATACGTCGGCCTCCGCACCAACACTAGACTCCCTGGACTGATAACCACACTCAATACGCTAAACAATATTGCTTCACATAGAAAAGATTAGAGTTCTCGGTAGAACCGAACTCCTCTGATACCAATTTGTCACGACCCGTCCTCGGGGTCCGTGCTATGACTACCCCAAGCCCGCCTTCCATAGGCCAGGGGCTGGCGACTAGAACCAAGGCATAAATCCCGGTAAAAAGGGAAGGAATTTCCTTTGAAAAGTAAACAAGCACCACAGAGTAAGCAAGCGGAATAGTAAACACTAAGTAAAAACAGAGTACAACTGAAAGTGCGGAAAATTAAATGGGCCAGTATACAAACCCAAACTGAAAGTAAATTACAACTCGAAAGGGAAAATAGCAACTGTAAAGTAAAAGCCGCTACACCGAGATGTCCACTGGAAATCCCACCTAAAGGGTGGGTACAGATAGCTCCACTGCTCCTCGGGTCCCGCCGTCCGCTCCGAGCACGTTCCGCCTAGTGGTCCACCTCCAGGTACAGTCTTGCTCTGCGAGCCTCAACCACGATCAACGTTGTCCGTCGTCTGCAACCAACACAACGTAGTGCGGGCATAGCCCGTGCAGGGGTGAGTATAAGCTACTCAGTAGGGACCCCGAGACCCCCGAAGGTCTCCCAAAATCCAAAAAGGATAAACCACAGAAGAAAGATACAATCACGAAGTAACAACCGACACTGCTTAGGTATATGCCCATACATATCCCAATGTCATCAATTCCAATATGCTCCAACCTCCGAGCCCAAGTACAACTCAGTCCACACAGGAAAGTAAACTTATTCCACATAGGAAAGCAAAACGAAATCCACACAGGATAGCACAACACAATCCACACAGAAAAGTATACGTTTTCCACACAGGAAAGCAAAACGAAATCCACACAGGATAGCACAACACAATCCACACAGGAAAGCAATAGGATTCAGCTCACGCAGGTATACTTCTTCGAGGACGATAGAGATGATTACTGATCCATCTAAGTCATCGGACCCACAAAGGATCGATAGGTACGAACCCCTGCAAAGACCCACACAGGATCGGACCTACACAGGATCTGTAGGCGCTGGTTCACACAGGACCGCTGAGCGCAGACTCACACAGGATCGGTAGCACTGATCCACACAGGAACGCTGAGTGTTGTAGTCGTCGTCGTCGAATCCACTGAGGATCTCTGCACAGTCATCGTCACAGTCATAGTAGCAGTCGCAGCCATTTCTAGGGTTCCCGCACACAGCATGCTCATTCGGGAGGGTCCGCTCCACGAGCCAAGAGGCTGATACATCAACCGTCACATAGTCCAGAGTTGATGTATCCAAAAGTTCCGTATCGTCAACAGGAACTCAACGCAACAGACGGCGTGTCAACCGGATGCCCGGTCTGAGAGTTATTGGCTTTTTCGTTCCAGGGGCCCGGTTGGTTTTTAAGGCAAAACCAAACCGACCGTACTCCACCTGCATCCAAACCTCGGGCGGAGTATGCCAAAAGATCCTTTTCACTAAGAGGAACTCAACAAAGCTGACGGCACGTCATTCGGACGTCCATAGCTCAAGATATGAGCGTTTCCGCTCTGAGGGCCCGGTTGGTTTCGTGTACGAACCAACCCGGCCGAACTCAAAGTAATCTGAAACCTTGAGTGTGATATACCAAAATGACTATCTCGATCCAAGGATCGCATCACCGCTGACGGCGCGTCGTTTGGAGATCCGTAGCCCGAGTTATGGGCATTTGAATCCAAACCGCTCGGTAACGGGGGTTTCGGGCCCGGGCCGTCCTGGCCCGAGGCCCCCCGGTTGGCCCGAACCGGGTCGACCCGCCCCGGACAGGGTCAACCCGGCCTGGCCCGGCCCGACGCGGCCCGGCCAGGCGCACCGGTTCGGAGCAAGGCAGCGCGCTGGGCGCGCTGCCATCTCGGCCGAAGGCCGAGCTAATTGAAACGGGGGGGCGCCTGCCCCCCTTTGTGAAACTGCCCCCCCCCCCATTATGGGGGGCCGTTTCGGCTGGCCGGGGGAATTTATTACCCCTGGTTTTCCTCCCTTCTGGACGGCCCGACCTGGCCGGCCGGTTCTTCCTCAACGGGACCGGCAAAGGCCGGTCCCCTTCCGGCTTCCGATGTCGGCGGCCCGGCTGGCCGCCGGTCTTCTCGTTCCGCCGCGGCCTAGAACCGGCCGCGGCCTTCATTGTCCGGCATGGCGCGACGGCGTCACGCCCTTCTTCCGCGGCCCCGCTCTGGCCGCAGTGTCTCCTACTTTCTTCGACGCGGCGCGACGGCGTCGCGTCCTTGCATTATTTTACGACACGGCGCGATGGTGTCGCGTGTTTCTTTCCGTATGATCCTGCGCGGTGCAACGGCACTGCGCCACACCCGTTTTCAATCCATAACAAAATCAATATGAAAAAGGAGGAGGGTCGGCCGTGTTCGTGCGGTCCGGCCCCCTCGCGTTATTCACCAACAATTGGACAAATTTCACGAAGAAATATCACGGGTATAAATCATGAACAAAGGAATAAAAAAACCCCTACCTCGGTTTCAGGAACGGGGTTCTTCAACGACCCGCGGAAGACAAGCGTCACGGAGGTCAGGCGTCATTCCGTCTAGGTTGGTGGGAGAAGAGCTCGGTGATGTCGAGCCGAGACGTCACCCTCTATATACTTCGTAGGCGGCGGTGCTTCCCTTCCTTACTCCGGTTGAAGATGGTCGGAGGTGTTGCTTCACGTTCTTCGGAAACGTGGAACATTCTTCCTCGAGAGGTTGGTGATCTTCCAAGAGTTCTTCTCCTCTCCTTAGTTATCCCCACAAAGTTTATGCCAGCCCAAAAAGATGAATATAATCTATCTTTTTAATGTTGGAAAAATGAATTCAAAAGAATTCAAACACTCAAATTAATTAATTAAGTTGGTTTAATTAATTAAATGCAAGGAATTGGCAAGAAACTCAAAGGTCACATTAAGAGGGAAGTTCAAAAGTTAGGTCTCGTGTGGGCCCCACCACACTTAATCCTCTCAAGGGAGGTTATGTGTATGTGGGTCCCACCTCTAACTCCCTTTGAGAGGAGTTAACCAACAAGTTAAAAATAAAATTGTGTTCCACAATTTTATTTAACTTCTTCTAATTTTTCTCCAAAAATAACTTTCATTCCGCATAAAACGCAACCTCGGAAAAGGTCTCCTTAAGCGAATATTGGCGCTGCGAGTTCATCGGTGCCCTCAGAATTCGATTCCGGGCACCGGTTCAAAAGTTAGAAATTCACGCTCGTTCGTTCACTGAACATACCCGAGCCAAACTTTGGAAATTGATTCCGGGCACACCGGGCCTTGGAATCAGGTGCCGCCAGAAACCGCGCTCTTGTAAAATTCCAAATAAAAATAAGAAAAAATTTCCCTTGAATTTTATGGGTCTTTACATTAATAGTCAATATATTTCACAAATACAATACCGAGGACTTTATAGGTTTAGTGTCTTTAGAGACTAGATAAAAAATATTCTTATTTCTTGAAATATCTTCAATATCTACCACAAAGATTTTCGCACAAGGTACTCTTCTTAGACATACCCTACTTAAAACCAATCTTCATAACATGAAGAAAGTAAACATAATAAATGGTGAGCTCAGATTATAAGAAAGGGTAAACATGGGAGATATTAATAATCACTTTATCATATCATTAAAATATGGGTAATACAGCATGATCCTAACATTTTCAAACCATAACCTACATATCATAGATCATAATACTGATTCATGGTAGATTCCTTGGATATTCATAAAAAAATAATCATAAATTAATAAAATAACATAATCTATGAGATCCTAACATATACATAGGAATGTGGGAAAAACATAATCTTATAACACTGTGAACATGTATAAATAGAAATAGGTTCACTCATTAAGTTATGTACATGAAATCAAGCCCTTGGATAAACTTATGTACATGAAACCAGACCCATACATAATCATATGGACATGATGTTAGGACCAAGCTGATGATTATGGTGATTGTTTTCAAGTATTGTCTTTTTTTGTCAAGGAAAGTTTTTGAAAAAATGAAATCATATCACTTTTTATTTGGTGAGAATAATATTGACCTTTTTTTGAATAATCAGACTCACATTTTCAAAATAATCAGCCTCACTTTTTCCATCATAATGATAAGAATCTATTTGGAAGAAAAGGTTTTGATCAGACTTGTCTTGGGTTCGTAGTGGAAGAAGATCGTAGTGAGGAATTTATCGTTATTTATAATAAGAGAATCGGTCTCATGGAGAATTTATCTTTATGTAACTAAATGGACATCAGATTCACTCTAAATCTAGAATGAAATAAGTGATCGCATTGGAGTCTTCATGACTATGATAAATTCAATGTGATAATGCTTTTATGATTTGTAATTTTAATAAATCATAAGTAAGATGTGAAACTTATGATGCAATATTGATGAAAGAAATGGAGTGTCAAAAAGATTCAGATAGATTGTATTCTAAGAAGAAAAGGTTTTTGGGAATCATACTAAAAAGATCATACCCAGAATGATCATATTCAGGATGATCATTATCAGGATGATCGTATCCATACCCATCATACTCATGACAATCAGATTAGGGAAGAGAAGAAAGAAAATGTGTTTCTAGAGAATTATAAAGTTTCAATACTTTCAATTGTAAGTTAGGCATTTAGTAGAAGATCCTTAAATGTATTCAGAGGAATGAGAGTGAAGTTGATGGGAAAAGAGAAAGAAGTTTTAAGTGGTATCATATTCAGAAAAGAAAGAAGTTGATGATCAGACTTGGTATGCCATCATGTTTAGAGAAGTAATTACTTACGACCAATAATTAAAAATAAAATAAAATAATGATATCTACAAAGTATTAATCCCTTTAAAAAAGGGTTGAATTACTTTATAGGTTTCAATTGGGTCAAGATTCATTGTATGAGAGTTAAATTGTTTTTATTTTTAATTGGGTTAAGAGAAAAGTGAGGAACTAAAAGTGGTTTGAAAGAGGATATTGTTGAACTAATTATCAAGGGGGGCTTGGAATTCAAGTGAAAGATTATATTAATCATTCATAGTGGTAGCCATTTCTTTATACATTTATATATACAATTGAAACAAATAATTTCATTAAATAAATCAGATTCAAAAAATTAGACTCATGAATTGAAATCAGACTGGAAAATTAAAATTAAAGTATAAAGAGGAAGTGAAGATTTTAGAATAATCTAGAAGCTTCGAGCAGAGTTAAATAAGTCAAAATACACCCGATGTTTTATGGGAAATCGGTATTAGGGTGAATTTCATTAAGCGGGATTTTTTTTGGATTCCCACAAAATCCATTTGAGGGTCACCAAAAAGTATACTATACTTTTCTGATGACTGATGTACTATTCATCATAGAAGAGAGAGAATCTCCAAGTTTTAGAGAGAAGAAGAAGTTTTTGTATTCACTTGTGTTGAAGGGGTTTTAATGAATTTAAGTGAAAGAGAAGAGATAAGATTGCAACACCTTATTCAGTTAACCATCATATTCAGTATTCATCATATTAAGCTGATTGTCGTATTCATCTTGACATCATATTCAGATGGTCATCAAATCTTGATGAATAATCGAATCTGGGAGTCCCATATTGGGATTTTTGGACTGAGGAAGGTATTCTGAATTGTTTCAATCATATTCTAAAAAAATTATTTCTCTCAGATTGGGCAATTGGATTTGAAGAATCGAATATGAAGAATTAGAGTGAGGCTGATCAGATTAAGAAAATTGGACTGATTTTTCTTAACTAAGTCCATGAAGTTCTTACCTTCTTATGGGTAAGAAATTGAATAAGTGTTTTCAATTGAATACATTTTTTAAATTTAAAATAAAAATAGGTAACATGATTTGTTACATAAATTATGTATGAACCTATTTGTGCTAATAGGGTGTACACGCACTACTGGAATTGTTTACATAGTGCTATATCAATGAAAGGGTATATCCTACTTGTTATAAACAAAGGATTGATTTCTAATGGATTGTGTGTTATTGGATCATTTCCAAACCATACCAAGGACACACATATTTTTATTGAATAATGATCCTTATAAATACTCGTATTCCTTTGAATGTGTGTTTGAATTGTTTTTTAGTAGGGAATTGAATCTTTAATAGGAGGAAAATGTTGTTTCAAGGAAACATAAAAGAAAAAGTATCATTGATTCACCCTCACCCCCTCTCATTGATACAATTACATTGAATAGGAACTTTCAATAGGTATAATAGTGTAGGTTCCCTTCTCTTATTCTTTCAAAAAAATTTGAAGAGAAGATGATGGAGAATTTGAATTTTGTGAATAATAAAGGTATTATGGTTTTTTATGGAAAGAATTATCATATTTGTAAATAAATAAGGTTTCTTTATCTTATGTCTATTGGATATGATGTTCGTGAAGTTGCAACGGATGGGTTTCCTTATGTAGATTTTAAAAATCCTCTTACATCTATTGATAAGAAGAATATAGAGAATGATGTAAGGTCCAATAATGCTTTATTATCATCAATTTCTGAAAGTTAATTCTTAAGAGTTAAAGGTTTTTTCATATCTAAAGGTATATAGGATAAATTGAAAAACAAATATGAAGGCAATACAAAAGTGAAGAAGGAAAAGTAAAAAATATAGAGATTGAAATATGCAGACATGAATATGGGTGAGTATGAATCTGTTCGGGAATTCTTTAGCAGGGTAAATGATATTGTGAGTACTATCATATGTATTGCTGAAAATTTAGATAGTTCTATAGTTATTGAAAAATATCAACAATCCTTTCTGATAAGTTTGATGAAAAAGTTTCTTCATTGGAATAAAGAGAACCTAAAACATTATCTCTTGATGATCTTCATAGCACACTTATTACTTATGAAATAAGAAGGGATAAATCTATGAAAATAAAAAAAATTATTGATAGATAAATGTATTTCAAGGCTAAAAAAATAAAGGAAAAAAGAATATTCTTATTAAAGATGAAGCTGGTGAATCTAACACTGAAAATGAGGTATATAAAAATATTGATAATATTTTATCCCTTTTTATAAAAATGTGAAAAGATGTATAGGGAAATATAAAGGGAAACTTCCCTTTAAATGTTTTGAATGTGGATTTGTTGGGCACTTTACTGCAAATTTTCCTTGAATAAATAAATAATATGATAATGAAGAAGAATAAATAAAGACAAAAATATCATGTAAGAAATAGGAAGACAGAGGAAAATTTAATTCCACATGAAAATAAAGAAAATTATTCAAATACAAAAGAATACGTTTCTTGTCTAATGATGAATAAGAATAAGTTCATGGTGCTGAATCCAAAAAATCAGTTGAGTATGGTATTGAAAATACTTTCATTGAAATGGTGAATGGTGAAGAATTTATAGGCATTAGTTATTAATAAGAAGAAACTCAACTTGAAATTAATTCTAAAGAATAATTAAAATAATACCTAAGAAAGATTAGAATACTTGAAAGGAAAAACAAAAGGTTGGAATGTGAATTCTCTTAAACAAGTAATCAAGAATGTTTTGCATATGAGAAAGTGAAGATGAAAAAATAGATTGATTATTTTAAGAAATATCTTGAGGAAGAAAATAATCATAATGTGAATTTGGAAGTGAAGATGAAGGAAATATAATAAGAGTTGGAACTTGTCCAACAAAAAACTCTCCAAAGATGAACATAGAAATAAAATTTTCAAAAACTCTATTTCTGAAGTTGGTGAATGTTCTATAAAGGAGAAAATTGAGAAGGATAAAAAAAATATCTTCAAAGGTTGATAATAAATATGGAATTATTTCTAAAAATTAGAATGTTGTAAAAGTCATGTATATGTCCAAAACTAATAATGTTAAAAATTTAGAAGTCTCAAAGAACCTTGATTCTAAAAATGTTTTGAAACATTCAACATCTATACAATATTCCAATACTTCTAGTTCTAATAAATCTAAAAATAAAAAGAAAACTCGGATTGACAATAGAATGGTTAGTGTCTCAAAAAATAAATAAATAAAGGTTGATGAGAAACTTATTCATGATTCCAATCAATATGGAATTTTCAGAGGCAAATACTCTTTATAAGGCGATTGCCCGTAATGTGGTAGATTTAGAAATACCAAAAATATGTGTTGGATCAGGAAACAATATTTCTATTATCCCACATGTTATAGAATGAAAATGTTGAGGTGGAGTTAATATCCTCAAAAAAATAATTCTAAGAAGGCTCTTGTGAAGAAAACTAAAAAGAATGAAGTAATTATTAAAAATAGGTTCCAAACCTTGGAAACTATTTGTGAGAGATGTGATCAACTAGGACACCTTGCAAAAGGATTTCATTTATTTTTACCAGCATAACAAAATATTCTTAACAATTCTCAAAATCCATAGGTAAGGAATGAAAAGAAAGAGGAAAAAACTCATGTTGTTGAAACTACATTGAAAGAAAAAAAAGGAGAACAACCTTGGATTCTTAATAGTGGTTGTTCTTATTATATGATTGGAGATATTAATTTTTTTAAGAATGTGAAGGATTTTAAATAATGAATAGTCATATTTGGTAATGATGAATCCTTAAAAATCATAGGTTTTGGTTCAACCATCATTGGGGAAGAAAATATTAAATCTAAGAAATATTTATTTTTTGATGGGATGAAACACAATTTTCTAAGTGCTTCAAAATTGTGTGATGAGGGTAAAAAAGTTACATTCAGAAAATATGGTTTTTTTTAAGTGAGGAAGATGGAAATATTGTTACAAGAGGCCAATGTACAAAAGGAAACTAGTTTCAAGTTAATGAAATACAAAACTCTTGTTAGATGAGTATAGTGGAAGATAATCAATTATAGAATAAAAGGATGGGACACATGTGTCAAAGAAACATGATCAATTTATCTAAAACAGATAGTTTCTAAGACATTAAATATTTTCCAAGAATAATAGATTGGTGTTGCACCATTTTTCAGAAAGGAAATATTAAAAACTCAGTGCATATTAAAGATGATATTTGTTCAAAACAACCTCTAGAGCTAATTCATTATGGCATTTTTGGGCCATTGAGAAAACAATGAACAATTGGAGATAAGAACATAATTAATTTCACTAAATATTTTACTCACATTACATGTGTTATGTATATGAAAAACAAATCATATTATTAGAAAATGTTTAAAAGTTTCAGAAGTAAATGTGAGAAAGAATGTGAGTATTCAATAAAGAAGTTGAGAACAAACAACTATAGTGAATACAGAAGGGAAAATTAAAATTTTATCTTAAGAATAATGGAATGTGGAATGAGTATTGTTCCCCATACAATCCTCAACAAAATGCGGTTTCTGAAAGAAAGAATATATGCTTGGTGGAAATGGGAAGAACTATGTTACTTGAACATGGTATCTCTCATTACTTTTGGAGTCAAGCCATGATTACTACTATTTATATTCAGAACCATTTTTTCTATGGGAATCAATCATATATGACTCCATATGAATTTTTTTATGGAAAAATCCATGTTTTAAACACTCAATACTTTTCAGAATTCCATGTATTATAAAGAAGAAATGTGGTAACTATCGAAAGTTTGAGAAGAAAGGTGGAGATAGAATCTTTCTTGGATATTCTCTGGAAGTAAGAGGATATAGATATTTTAAAACATAAATATGAATAATTTTTTATTCAATTTATGTGAAAATAATTGAAAAATATAAGAAAGGAAAACATTCTCAAGCATATAATGAAGATGAGAAAGTTGAAGAAAACAATTTTGATAATTATATAGACAATTGTATTCCTAATCAATAAGAAGAATCAAACTCATCCATTTCAAGTGATGAATAAGATATTCAAAAATATCATCTATTTCTAAGTAAGAATGTTGAATCTCAATATATAATTAATGATCAACATCATAAGGGTCAAATAAGATGAACAACGAATGCAATTACACATACTTATTTGTATTCAAAAGCAGAACCAAATGATGTGAAATAATATTTTAAGCATCCAAAATGGTTTCAATACATGAATTAAGAGTTGGATCAAATTGAAAAGAATAATACATGGGAACTCATATACAAGATAGAAAAAAAACATTATTGGAAAAAATGTTTTTTCCGAAACAAACTGAATGAAGAAGGAGAAGTGATAAAAAAAGAAATATTGGTGTACAAAGGGTATTAACAAATTTAAATCATTAATTTTTATGTAACCTTGTCTCCAATGGCAGGAATTAAAACAATCAAAATATTTCTTACAATTGTTGTACAATGAGGCTACAAGATCTTGCAAATGGATGTTAAATAAGCATTATTTAATGGTGATCTTGATGATGAAGTTATATTGAATAACCTTCTATATTTGTTTTTGGGAAATATGAAAGTTATATGTGCATATTGAAAAAGTATTTTTATAGCCTAAAACAAGATCTGAGGTCATGGTATTCCAAATTGTATATATTCTTAAGGAAGATGAATTTCAATAAAGGAAGAGCGGATAGAAATCTCTACATCAGATAAATTCAAAAGTATTCCCTCGTTGTGATTGTTTATATTGATGAAATTATATTTTCTAGGAATGATGAAATAAGTTGTGAATGGTTTGCTGAAGAAATTAAAAAGGTATTTGAAATTTCCATGCTGGGGGAAATGAAATACTTTATTGGATTAAAAATACATCAAAGTAAAGAATACATTTTTTCTCAATAAAAGCATGCTAAGGAACTTCTTAAGAGGTTTGGCATGGAAAACTCAAAACCAATTTCCACACCAATATCAGTGGGAAATTTTTTTTCTAAATTTGGAGAAGGAAAATAATTTGATTAGAAATAATTTAAAATTTTGATCGGAAGTTTATTATATTTGAATTCCTCAAGACCTGACATTGTTTATGTTGTTACCTTATGTGAAATATTTTAATGTATTCTAAAATAATCACATTTACTTGCTAGAAAAAGAATTCTCAGGTACATAAAAGGTACAATAGAATTCAAAATCAGGTATGATAGCTGAGATAGTATTGAATTGTTTGGGTATCCAAATATCAACTCGGTAGGAAATGTTGATGATAGAAGATCCAAATTTGGTGGTGTATTCTTTCTGGGAAAGTATTTTGTTTATTGTCATTCAAAGAAACAAAATTTAGTAACTCTCAATACATCTGAAGTTGAGTATGTTTCTACCACTCAATCCACTACTCAACATATGTGGATGAAAACTCAATTGAATGATTTTCTTGTTGAAGTGAAGTTACCCTTGCTCTTGTGTTGTGACAATAAAAGTACAATCAATTGTACAATGAATCATGTTCAACATTATCATTCAAAACATATATATATCAAATATCTCTTCATCCAATATAATGTGGAGAATAATTAATTTAATCTACAGTATGTTCCAACATCATAAAAAGTTATTGACATATTCACAAAACCTTTTCCAAATGAATCATTTTCTAAATTGAGATTGAACTTGGATTTCCAACCTATTTCTATTCAAGGTTGAGGTATGTGTTTTTCACCTCTCTCATCTTACCTTTGGATAGTGTTTTCAAGGGGGATAATTAATTACTTCATAAATCTATCCATTTGATACATGTAAAAAGTTGGAGTCGTGGGTAAGCTGTGAATTCAGCATTGTTTTGTAAGTGAACTATCCTAACTATTTGTTGGAGTTGTTATAGGAAAAGAAATTGTTTTGTATTCTACGGATTATGAATAAAATCTAAGGTTTAAGAAGAGCTAAGGATAGAAAAATAATAGGGTTTTCATGATCACTACATTTGAAAATCATGGTTTTACTGTCAATAATTCTTGTTTCCTACAATGATTTAGCTCACATTGGATTAGAATTCTTGATAAGTAATCCATTAATTGAGGATAAAAAGTTCAATGATTTATGAAAATTAGTTGACAAAAAATCCAGAGGATATTTTTAGGAACAATATAATGATGAATTGGATTATTTTCTAGTGTTGTGTTTTGTTGTCAGGGAACTTTTTTGAATAAAGGAAATCACCTCGCTTTGTATTTAGTGAGAATCGTATTGACCTTTTTTCTCATAAGAATCTGTCTCATGCTTTCAAAAGAATTGACCTTATTTTTTCCATCATAATGAGAAGAGGTTTTTTATAATAAAAGGTTATTATTGGACCTACCTTGGGTTTGGAATGGAAGAATATCATAATGAGTAATTGATCGTTATTTGGAATAAGAGAATCAATCTCACGAAGAATGTGTCTTTCATGACGTAAATGTTCATTGGATTCACTATCGATCTGGTATGAAAGATGTGATCATATCAAATTCAAAATGACTATGATAAATTAAATATGATGATGATTTTCGGTTTTTTAATTATCATAAATCATAAGTAAGATTTGAAAATTATGATGCAAGTTTGGTGAAATAAAATGGGAGTGAAAAAGATTCAGGCTGATTGTATTTTGAGTAGAAAAGGTTGTTGGGAATCATACTCAAAATATCGTAACCAAAATGATAATATCCAGGATGATCATTATTAGGATGATCATATCTAGGCCCATCATACTCAGAATGATCGTACTCATAGCAATCAAATTCTGGCTAAGAATAAAATAAATAAGTTGTTGGATAATTGGAAAGTTTCAATACTTTCCATTGTAAGTTAGGCATTGTAGAATATGATCCTTAAATGTATCTAATGGAATGATAATGACGTTGATGGAATAATAAAAATAAGTTTTAAGTGGTGTCATATTCAAAAAAGAAAGAAACTCTTGATCAGACTCAATATACCATTGTATTCAGAGAAGGAATTTTTTAAGATCGATGATTGAAAAGAAAAGAAAAATAATAAGATCATAAATGTATTCAACCATTTAAAAAATGGTTGAATTACTTTTTAGGTTTCAATTGGGTTAAGATCCATTGTATTATAGTCAAATTTTTTTATATTTCAAATTGGGTCAAGAGAAGAAGTGAAGAAGTAAAATTGGTTTGAAAGTGGAGATTTCTTAATGAATTGTCGAGGGGGGTCTTGGAATTTAAATGAAAGATTATATTCATCATTCAGAGTGTTATACATTTCTTTATACATCTAAATATTCAATTGAAATATAGAATTTAATTAAAGTAATTGGATTTAGAAAATTAGACTCATGAATTGAATTCAAATTAAGAATTTAAATGAAAGTCTGAAGAAGAAGTGAAGATTATAGAAGAATCGAGAAACTTCTAGAAGAGTTGACAATGTAAAAATACACCCAATATTTTAAGGGAATTTGAGATTAGGGTAATTTTTTTAAGCGGTAAATGTTTTTGGTTTCCTACCAAAGACACTCAAGGGTCGCCTATAAAAGGTGAAAAGTATATAGGGATTTTCTGATGATTGATGTATTTTTCATCACAAAAGAGATAGAAGCTCTGAGTTTTAGAGAGAAGAAAAAGTTTTTATATTCACTTATGTTGAAGAAGTTTTGAATAATTGAAGTGAAAGAGAAGTGATAATATTGCAATATTGTATCCAGCTAACCATTGTATTCAGTATTCATCATATTCAATTGATTATTGTATTCATCTTGTCATCATATTCAGTTAGTCATCGGATTTGGAAGAAAATCAGATCTAGGATTTCTATATTTTTATTTCTATACTGGGGAAGTTATTATGAATTTCTTAAATCATATTGTGAAAAAAGTTTTTATATTGGATTGGTCAATCAAATTTGAAGAATCAGATCTGAAGAATCGGAGTGAGGCTGGTCAGATTGGAAAAATTAGACTGAGTTTTCTTGACTAAGACCAGGAAGTTCTTACTTTCTTCTGGGTAAGAAATTTAAGATGTTTTTTCAATTTAATACACCTATGAAATTTAAAAGATGAAAATATAACATTAGTTGTTACATAAAATTTTTATTACCTTGTTTGTATAAAGATAGTGAAAATGCACTATTGGAATAGTTTTCATAGTGTTACATGAGTGAAAGGGTATATCATACTCTTTGTAATCCAAGGATTTATTTCTAGAAGATTGTGTGGTATTGAATCATTTCCAAACCATAACAAGGACGTTGTTATTCTTATTTAATAGTGAACCTTGTAAATACTTGTGTTCCTTTGAATGTGCGTTTGAATTTTTTTTTATTAGGGAATTGAATCTTTAATAGGAGGCAAAGGTTGTTTCAAGGAAACATAAAAGAAAAATTATCACTAATTCACCCCTCCCCCTCTCAGTGATAAAATTACATTGATTGGGAGCTTTCACTTGAAATCCATATCCATGCATAAACTTATAGACATGAAACCGAAGTCCATTCGTAATCTTATGTACTTGAAAACTAGGTCCATAGATAAAATTGTGAACATGAAATTAGGTTCACGCATAACATGTTTATCTCATGAGTAATCCATCTTTACCCAATTCATTGGAGGTATTTAATAGGCCCAACTATCACTTAATCATAACCCAAATTATATGTGATCCACAAGATCATAAATCATTCATCATATATAATAAGTCATGGAAAATCAATTGGTTTCATAAACATTTCAACATTTCGTTATAGCTTTACTTGTGGAAAGTAAATAGGTTTCATAAACCCCTCAGTGTCATAATAATAAAATATCCATCGAAAGAATATGGATGGTATCATTGAATCATATCCCCAATTAAATCATAATTAACATCAAATGTTGTTGTCATAGATGAACATTTTCTTTAAAATATCCTAGGAATAGTTCTTGAGGAAAATACCCTTTTCATTTTGAAATCACTTATTTAAAATCCAAATATTTATAAAATATTAAGGAAAAATTTTTCATTTAAAATATCCTTGTAAACATGTAAATAAATCTTCAAATCATTTAGTGTTCATAATAGTGTGATATTTTATTCATGTTGTATATGTTACAAAACATTCCTTTCACATTTTTGTAAAAGTCAAAAAGTACCTCACTCAAAAAAACAGTAAGAATATTAATTTTAAAACATTTTTTAAAAATCATAACATGGTTAAAATGACTTTAAACATTAATTGGATAATATTAAAAACATTCTTGAAAATATTTTTAGAAAAAATGGACATGGAAGAGAACGATTCCCTACCAAATAGTAAAACACGAACGGTCATCCTTAAAAACATTCTTTCAGTGTCATGAGAAATTAAAGTGAGTAAAATGAAAGGAAATCATGTATTATCAAAAAATATCCATAGGATAATAAAATAAAATGGATATATCATATAAGTGTCATATAATTTCCTCAATGTGAAATTCAATCATAAACAATCCCGATTAAAATAGGATTAAAACATAAATCCCTTACCACTTTGTTAGCTTTTAAATCATAAGCCACATGAAATAATGAATTCAAATTAATCTTTAAATATCATGAATATAATAATAATCATGATATAACATGTCAAATGGGTATTATTAAAACCTCATAAAATAATATTGGTACATAACATAAACATACATCCCGATTGAGTAAATTTTGAGGCAAAATCCCTTACCTCAAGTCTCGACTTTCTTTATACAGGTTTGAAAATCCTATATAATAAATATAGGTTTATGATAAATGTATTATATAAAAATAATCATATCTATCATACCATGTATTATTTATTTATGAAATCTTATAACTTTTTTATTAACAATATGTTATCAAAATCACTATTATGGGTGATAACTACATTGTTTTTCAGGCATGTTTTGGTTCGATAGTATCAGACCTTATACTTTGATCACAGTTTCATCATCTCTATAATTTTATTATTTATATATATGAATATATATATATATATATATATATATAATATTCAATATATTTATATTTATATTCATCCATAAAATGAAGATAAAAAATGAATTACATCGTTCATGGAGACAGTAGGTTGTGTGTATGCATGAACGTTGTTTTCACTTAATGAAAGAAAGTTACATAATAATTAAACTTTAAAAAATAATTATTATATCATATATATCATATATATGCCTTAAATATATACTTAATACCAACCAAGTAAAGTGGAAATGAAAAATAAATCTTATTTATTTGTGGAGGTGGTAGTCCACATGTACACACGAGCGACGTTATCGTTTTCCACCAGATTAGAAGATAAAAAGGTAGATATGATTTTATAATTCCATACACATAATTATTTCATCAATATATTATATAAAAATTAAAACCATCATAATAATACTAAGTAAAATATTTTAACGGGAAATTAATTGTATCTCTATGTTGATATAGAAAGATATACGTATGCACGGGTGATACTTTCACTTCCCATTTGATGAGAAAGAGGGTGGATAATTGTGGTTTCATAATCATGATAAAATTTCATTATATTTAGGATACTGAACTTACCATTTTAGGAAAATTCCATATATTTAGAGGAGGATAAATAAGAATTAAAAATAAAGTTATCGATTAATGCAATTACCTCATCTTTGGAAGAACTCTTTTATATCTTCTCTTAAAGATCCTAGGGTTTGTCTTTTGGGAATACTGGAACCTATAAAATTAATATATTTATTTTTAAAATATAATTTGGAATTTTATAGTCAATATAGAAGGCTCAATATTGTGTAAATATGAGAAATGAGGGGTGGCCATATATAATTTGTGGAGAGGAAACACATGGAATTTCAAAAAAAAAAAAATATAACAGTCATTATCAAGAAAAACGATTCTAAATGTCTAGAGATTAAAATTTTTTATAGGATTAGGTTTAAATATCATTAAGTAATAAAAATTTTGTAGGTTTTTTTTCATTCTAATCCTTATTTTTTATATTAATCACTTTGTTGATTATTTTTGACCTTGACCACAATAACAACTATTTCAATCATAAAGGGTTATGAAAGTTACTATAAATAGAAAACAACCCATAAATGGACCATGGTTGATATTTTCATCCGGATCCCACTCATCTAGAGAAATATGAGTTTTTTTAAGAATTTAAAATCATTTAATAAAATATTATTTATTATAAAATATCATTAATTACATTTTTAAAACTATTCATTTTATTTGACTTTAAGTACACCAATATAAAGATGTAATTTCAATCTTGAATTTTATAATATCTATAATATTTTATATATATCTATAAATCTTTCATTTCACTATAACTCACTAAAAAATATTATTTTCAGAGTTTTTGAAATAATTTATTTTATTTTTATATTAATTGAACAAATATTTTATTGTCATTGCGTAAACATTTAAGGCAATTATTTCAGGCCTAAAATTTAGAATAAAAAATTATCATAATGAAAATAAATATTTTATATTTCAAATTACTATTTATAATCAAACATACCTTTTTTTCATCCCTATGTAAAATATTTAAAGATAATAAAACAAAGAGAATGACATTTTTACTCTATATAAAATATTATAAAGGTCCAAATAATGTCTAAATGGAAAAAAGTGTCATATATTCTAATTATAAATGATTATAGATGAAATATAATCATAAAATAAAATTAAGTCAAGTGTTGGGGTCATTTTTATTCTTTATCATATTATTTTTAATCTTAATTACTCGATTTACCCTTTAGTGATGTGATAAATTTTACCATGGATACTATTCGTAATGACCAAAAATAAAAGGGGCTTATTTACAAAATTTGAATATCCTTATTAAAAATATTTAATGATTTTTTCAAGATTCAATTTCTATAGGTGGTAGAAATATATTTTAAAGTGTGTAAAATGCAATGAAGACTTTCTTTTAGAATAATTCATTTTTAATCGTAAAAATGGATTTATTAATATCCTATTCTTAAAAAACATTAGATGAATATTAAAAAAATTAATTAAATATATAATATATAAATTTAATTAAAACATTTCACCAATAGTGATTAATTTAATTTAAAAAGATAAAAAGAAATTGCGCGCATAAAATCATTTTTTAGAAAAAAACTTTTTTTACTTTCAAATGATTTTATTTTCATTTATTATCAATTTCTGATCATATAATTAATTTTACACGTACATAAAACATATATTTCTCACAATTTGTTTATTCATATTCATACCATCTAACCCAATGTCTAGGATATAACTGCCAAATTAAATAAAAATATCTTAATAGTATATCACGGTTCGTTTAAACTCAGTGTTGTGTGTCATATACACAATAAAATATAATTTTATTCTTTTAAAATTCCAGGGTTTACATGTGCCTAATAGTAACAAATATGAAAGGTTTGGATTGGGTATTATCTTGATTTCCACTAATGCATGATGAGTAGGCTAAAGACTACACACCTATTTATACTATAACACCCCATGATTTTGTGGAATATTTTTTTCAAATGAATTTAATATTTTTGATATTTTTTTTACACATCACACCGAGTTTATCTTGTGTTACATGCAACATTGAGTTTAAATGAAACGTATCATATTAATAAAATATTATTATATGATAGTTATCACCTAGAATTTGAAATAGCGAGTATGAATAGGATTAACTAAATTATGAAATTATATGGTTTCAAAATGTATATAAAATGAATTATTTTATGAATAATTAATTAAAAATTAAAATTAAAAACAATTTGAAAATAAATGAAATCTTTTTATGAAAAACAATTTTTATGCGAACAAACATGTTTTACCTCAATAGATTAAAAAATATATTTTTTGAATGATTTTAATGAAAATTATATATTATATATTCAATAAACTATTTAATGTTCATCTATTGTGTTTTATATAAAAGAGATAAGAATAAATCCAATTTTAGACTTAAGAACTCTATTTTTCTAAAAATCAATTTTGTCTCCTTTTACAAACTTATTTTAAACATAATTTTTGAAAACTTTATAAAATTTATTTGAAAAAATAAATGTAACTATTAAAATAATTATTTCAAAATTATCTTAGGGTGATTTTTTAATAATTTTATAAAATGATTGGTTTTCTGATGAATAGTTAATGATACTAAATATTAATTGATAACTGCATTTTTTTAAATTATTTATAAAGTGAAAATATATTTTAAATTGGTTTTAAATTAAAATTAGTTAAATTATATGTATTAATTCAATTTAGTTCATTTGAATCATTTTCATTTTGAATTCTGATATAAAAACCTTATGAACTTTTCAACATTTTCTCTTTGAAAATTCTCTTTCTCGTCGCATCTCTAGGATTAATTTGAAATTAGATTTTTTCACATATAAGAATGTAATTTTAAAAAATGGATTAAATATTTTTAATAATAATAATTTATATTATCTAATAATTTCAACTTAATTTTTTACCATAATGAATAGTAAAAATCGTAAAAATTATTTACAGCGGCTAACGTAAAAATGGGTTTACCGAGGGTTAAACTAAAAAGATAACAGTTAAAATGACCTATTTTATAAATATATTTTATGAACATATTTTGATCATATAATGAATAATTACATATAATACTCTATTTTGGACCCTTTTCATGTGAAAATCATCAGTAAACCTTTTTCTTTTTATAAATTAAAAGTGTTTCACTCACCTAACTTATAAAAGAACACCCCTTCTGCACTCTTATTCACACATTAAAACCATTTTGGTTTGTCCAATAACTACTCAAATAAATTCCTATATTCCCTAATATCATCCTAGAATCCTTATTTTTTTAATAAATTCAATCTAAGAAGGCTTTTGGTGAAAACCTTAGGAGGATACCAGAAGAATATGTAACATTCTTCAACGAGCATTTTTATTTTAATCTTTCCTCCACCTCCTTAAATTATTATTAAACCATGATGACATAATAACCTCATTATCTTAAATATAATGAGATGTTTTAATTTTAATTTCATTACCTACACCTATCCCCACTTCCAAAAAATGGGTTATGAAATCATCAATATTGTGTACATCGGACTGTTGCCTCACAAACTGATGTCATTCGTTTTTTCATTATCGCCTCTCATGGATGGGTATTATGATTTATAAAAAGTATATATATTATATTTGTTACATAATTATACATATGGAGTCATTATATCTTATATACCTTTTTAATCTCCATTATGTAGGGGATACGATAATGTCGCTTGTCTGTACGACATACGACCACCTCATGAAGTGATGTAATTCGTTTTTCACTAACGCTTTACATGGATGATAATAAATATAAATTTAATGAATATATGTCATATATATGAAATTTTTATGATATTAATGACATATTTATCATTATTAAAGGATAATATATCATTTTATTCCTTACATTTTCACTCATGGAAAGATGATAACGTTGTTCGTGTATGTGTCGAATACTGCCATCACAAAGTGACGTGACTCTATCTTTTCATCACCACATAAAATTTATGATATGTAAATTTATATTTAAATAAATAATATAATATTTTTATCTTCCCAGAAATATATAATAGAACTTACATTATTTCCATAATTATCATTATAAAATGGAAATTTTACTCATGCGGATGTACGGCCTATCTTCTCCATGATCGTAATGTAATTCATTTCTCAAAACCATCATTCATGATTTGTATTAAAAGTATAATTGATTTATAAAAATGATAATTATTAAATTATTATTATTATTTAAATTATGTAACCATGATCAAAGTAATAGGACCAAAAATAACAAATCCAAACATATATGAGAAATAAAGTAGTTATTAGCAAAAAAAGATTTTAACAAGGAATTGTAAATAAATAGGTAATAATATGTCATAAGTAAATAAAATATGGTATTATATGTATAATTATTGTTATATAATAGTGTTATAATAAAATTATTTTTATTATATAGGAGGTTTTAATATGTATGAATGAATCTGAGACTTAAGAAAAGGCATTTCTAGTCTCTCTTTTATTTTTGGGAGACATATGAAAATTCACTAATCATTTATTTTTTTCTATATTTAATTCCCATTTGACATGTTGTATCATTAATATCATTATTTAATTATATTTAAAGTTTCATTTTATGTTATTCTTCATTGGGATTATGATTTAAAATATTACTAAAGCTTTAAGGGATTTCAAGTCTCACTTTTATTTTAGGGTGACATATGAAAATTCATAGCTCGTTTATTTTGTGTAGTGTATATACTACCCCTTTGAAAAGTTATATCATGAATATAATTATTTTAATTATATTTAAAGTCTCATTTTATGTTATTATATATTGGGGCTTATGATTCAAAATATTTCTAAAGTTGTAAGTGATTTTGGTTTCACTTTATACTTCTGTGAGATAGATACCATATTCACTATGTTTTTATTTTATGTGATGTATATACAACCCATGAATGTATTTTATGATTATTATACTTTAAATTATGTATATTTAAAAATCCATTTTAGGATATCTCTTTCGTGGGGATTACAATTCTTGTTACCAAAGTGGTAAATATTTTCTCTTATAGTCTCATCCTTTGTCAGGATTGTTTATGATTATGGTTCCAATGAAGAAATATCACACTCTATATCTCAAAAAAGATCATTAATTTTATAATACTTTATTTATTCATGATATCTAAAATTAATAGTACCATTTTACCATTATTTGGTATGTAAAATAATTGAGAAATTTTTTTTAATAAAAATCATCATTGTTTCTATCTTTGGATTAAAACACTTTTTCTTTCAAAACCATGTTTTTTTAAAATGTATTCAAATTTTTTTAACATTCATAAAATAATATATTAAATAAATTTTTACCCATGTATTAATTTTTACAAAAACAATTATAGGAGAATTCATTTTGTTTTCCAAAACAATTCCAATTTGGTTTTTACTAAAATTGTGAAATGAATTTGTTTTTTAACATGCACGGCCTGAATAGTCTTTACCACTGTCATTTCCACTAAAAGATTTCAATATTTCATTACAATTTTCCAAATTTATTTTCAAAGTAATTTTTCCCTTAATATTTTGGAATTTTTTAGTTTTTAAATAAATGATTTCAAAGTAAAAAATGAATTTTAAAAATGTTTTGCAAATTGTTTTTCAAGGTGGAAAGGTGATTTTACTAAGAAAATATTTTAAATGGTTTTTACAGCTTCCTTTATAAGTTATCATGTATATTTTTGAATAAAATGATTTCAAAATATTTTATGAATTTTTAGTTTAAAATTTATATTTTAAAAGATAATTTATCTTCCTCAAGAAACATTCCAAGTGATTTATCTTTAAAAATAATTCTCTATCTAAGATGTCATCCTTTTATTTAAATTATGATTTATTGGGTATATGAAACAAGGATTACATTATTATTATTTATCTAAATGTTTTATGTTGACAAGATTATTATGAAACCCATTTCTATTTCATGGGTTATACCATGAAAAAATTCTTATAAAACCCACATATTTTTCCTTGGGTTATGATATGATGAAATGATGAAATGATAAAAAACCTTTCTATTTTCCATAGGTTATGATATGATAAAAAATTTATGAAACACATTTCATTTCATGGGTTTTGATATGATGGATATTTTATAATCTCGTGGAACACAAGTGTATTATTCTCATTATATTATGAGTGGTACCTATATCTCCTTCCAATGAATTGGGAAAAAGTTATATCTTATGAGACAGAAAGGACTGGAATGGGGAGTGAACCTAGTTCAGTAAGGGAATTTTTCTATTATGACGGTCTTGGGAGTGAACCTTAAATAATACAATGGTTTGGGGAGTGAACCCATTTCATTATGATTTCCTTGGTAGTGAGACTTGAATCACCACAAAAGAAAGGGTCATTAGCAGCGGTTTAAACCACTACCTAATAGTTTAGTCGTGGTTCTTAAAATTGATGCATATTTCACAATCTCTAGTCGGTTAGGGGCGGTTTATTTTATTTTGGAGTGGTTTTTTAAGTGTTGTTTTTATAGAATTTAGCGGTGGTTTTTTGTTCAATTAGTAGTAGTTATTTAATAAAAAATATCTATTGGGAATATAAATAAAATAAAATTAACAACCGTAAAGCATTTTTTGGTGGTTATTTTTAGTGGTAGTTAATCTAAACTGCCACTAAATATATTCAATATAATATTTTAATGAAGTTTACTACAAATTTTTTCTAAATATATTTTTATTTTTTAAAAAAATATTTAATAAAAAACTATAAATATAAAAAAACTGACATTCTATAAACTAAAACATAAATATTTGATAAACCCATCATTCATGTTGCGATCTGTCGGTGGACCCTAGTTAATAATGCTACTTATGTCTAGACATTTCAAGGGCTCTTGAAAAGTCTAAAAGCTTTGTTCAGGGGATTAGTCACTTTGGGCATCGATGGCATGTATGGACGTTGGATCATTGGTCACCTATATTCTTCCTCATATGAGGTATTCTCAAGGGCGCAGATCCCAAGGAATCATGTGGTGATCAAAGTGTATCTTATGCCATAGGAATGTCTTACAATGGTTTCCATAGGCATCCCATTTTTGTCACAGGGTATGTCATTAGTTTAAAGTCCTACAGAGATGGAGAGAAACTGATTAGAACATCCCATGGAGATGGATCGAAGAGGTGGATACCTAAGAGGGATCTCCTAAAGGGTTTACCAGATGGATGGATCAGAATTCCTAATGAGAGAGGACCTGATATGGTGCATCTCATAAAGAGAAAGTTTCACATTGTGAAAGCTGGTCTGGACACCACTAATGGTGGATCAGGGAGGGGTACCCCAATGAGGTGGAACACTAGGGTTTACCATTGGTTGGGATTAAACCTCAAGGAGGTGTCCTATATACCCTATTTACAAGACAAGGATCAAAACCCATGTAGTTAAAGAGGGTATGGTGTGGGGATTAATCATGGTTAGCTTCCCTTCATGAGAGGATTACTCTTGGTTGGATGATGAATGATTTGGGGCTTACGCATGGTTAGCTACCCAGATTGATGTCATGATTTTACCAGGATGTTTCGGACCAAGTAAAATTGGGATGAATATATATTAAGGGTTGATATGTAATGGATAGAGTGGATGTATTGTTATGTTTGTTGGTATTAAACCTCATGGAGGATTACTATGTATCCCAGTTGATTGGGAATCAAAGTAAATGTAGTTCTGATTTGAGGGATTGGGGAATACATCGGAGGAGGAGGCCCATGAAGGTAGAACCTAGGGCTTACTCCCAGGTGGATTCTCGTTGGGGATTGATAAAGGTTTCATGGTCACTACTATCCTATAATCCCATGTGATTCATGCTCATTGTGAGAAACAATGGTAATTAGTAGACCATACAGTCGCATCACAAAAGATGCACCAGTGAGAGATGGTGTGGGTCTTACGCGTAGAATATTCCCAAGGAGGATGTAATTTAGTTTGAGGAGGATCTCATTCCATAGAAGGAAGATTTTTTTCTATAACAGTTATATATAGGTCATCCTATCAAAGTATGTGTCAGGTATTACCTGAAGACTACCTGAGGTGTATATGGAAACAAAGCCCAAAGAGAGAGGTATGGTGGTCTGAAGATACGAGAAGTGATAGGATGCTAATGAATATCCCCTCCCTATTCTTATGCAGTGGATTCCATTCCATGTTACCCATATATGGTGACATCCTGGGATTACCATGCATGGATATATCATATTATAACATCATGTGTTGAGGATATGGGTGTTTAGTAGTTTAATGTTGTGTGGCTCAAACATGGGGGGACTCACTCCTTACCCATGGGGATTAAATAACTGATGAATCTCAACCCTTAGAGAAGGAAAGGTGTCAGAAATATCAGGTTAGAGAGGTGTGTAGGAGTGGTCAAGAGTGGGGTCCATGTTATCATGGCTATACTGAAAAGTAAAATTCATTAGCGTGACTATACTGAAAAGAAAGAGTTATGGCACTAAAACAAGGTATACCTCATGAGGGACTAAGAAATCACAATGTGAGAGCCTGTAAGGCCACACAAAAGTGGGACTCACGAAGCAGGGGGGATCCCTAAGTATGGATTCATGAATCTTAGTTTTCGCATAAAGATTAGGGGCTTCGTGAAGTAAAGATCTTTGTGAAGTAAGTTGAACCTACCTTTCCATGGGGTTATAGCTGAGTGGAAAAGTGATTCGTGGAGGTTGAATGTTCTATGAATCTTCCAGTAACCTAAAGGGTATCCTTCATTCTTGAAAGGAATGGAACTTTATGAAAGGCATCCCTACCATAGGCATGGGAGTTGAGGAACAAAGAAAAGGGGGTACCGTGATGATCCAATACCTTTGGTGATTCATTTTATCTCTATTTCTCAGTTCTTAAGTGCTTCACAAAAGGGGAGACAAGAAGTCTAAAGTTCAGGGTATTCATGATTTTGAGGTGGCATGAGCCAAATATTTATAGGCAATGGGGAGTCACGATACTCAGAGGTGTGTCACAATGTAAATGTGGGCTTCACTAAGGCCATGACTCTGTCAGAGTCATGGGAGTACCGTCACTTTTCATTCCTTAGTCATAGTGCTGATGGACTTCATGAAGGAGCTTCATGAAACATGATCCTTTGAAGTATTTCGGGCTGTTGGATCTTGAATATAATCCCAAACATACATAGTGCTTCTCCACCTATCCTAAGGCATGAATTTTAGTGCCAAAAAATGTCCCCCTCAGAATGAGATCTGATGGGAGGAGGAGGGTTAGATTCTGAGGGTGAATCACTGAAAACTGTCTAATTGTAAAGTTGAATTGTGATGATGGTCATGTAAGGCACGCAGGAATGGAGTCACCGCGAACCTTAGGGGCGTGAAGGCCACCATGAATCTTAGTCGGTTACACACATATAAACAGCACCTGGGGGACCTCTATACATATGATATCTTCACACCCATCTCACCTAATATCTATTATCATGAAGCTACTTCTCCCCCATGAATTATCTTGGTGAATTGTGTTTGTTATACCTTTTCTCTGAGAACACTCTTTAGTGAACCAAGGAATCATGATTTGTTGTTACTTCTCGACTTGTGCAGAGTGTAGATCTACTTCACAAGTTGGGGATATTTGAATGATCTTTGTAGTTACCTTCATGAAAAGGATCATAAAAACAACTAAGAGTCAGATCTGATGGCTACTCAGGAAGGTTATTGAGAGGTCCTTGTGGATTCTACCCAGAGAGAAGAAATAGATAACAATATCATGATTGGAGAGTATGTTTGGATCCATTAAAATCAGGAATTGCTTCTAGAAATGATATCATAAGAGCATAAAATATATTCTACATGAAATAGTCTTTAATTGTATGGATTCGGTCTGAGGGATAACATCTTCATCCTGCCATCAAGTAGAGACGAACCAGTATATTGGTTCAGAGGTACTCTAGGGTAGTACTAATTGCATCGATCTGCCAACAATCATATCTGGAAGGATCACTCTCCCATTATAGTGTACTATCTCTACAACCTTACCAATGAAATTGATGGTAGGTCATTACAAAATGAGGCATCTCCACCATAATATAATACAATCATTAAGGCGGGCCTAAGAAACCCAGAGAAAGGGTGTACCAATGATTGGATTCTACACCAAGGTGGAAACATCATAGAGGAATGGGTCTAGGTTTACTGGGTATGTGCATCCTATGCAGATATTGGAGTATAGATAAGGTGAGTGGGCCTCTATGAAGGAGTGTGGGATTCATAGTTCCATGTATATAGTCGAAGAATACCATTCCCAAACTACTGAGTAGATGGTCTTCAGAAACCAACGCATTCCATCTACATCACGAGGAGGTCATCATTAGCCTATGGGAACTCCATCATATCTCTGGGATCCCCATCTTTGGGACAATGTATGATGAATTCCTCCTCATGGAGAATGCATGGGAGAATTGGGAGTAAATGTTGCATCTGGTGAAGGTTCTACTGTATCTTGTGTTTGGAACCACTAAGGAAAAGTAGGGGATGAGAGACACCCACTTAAAATAGTGGTTTGGGTATTTTCTAAACTTTCCTACAAAGGAGACTACTAAGGTGGAATAGGCACCCAGAAAACTACCTACAAGGCCTCGCACCTATCTGAGAGGACCCTAGAGAGGCAAGGATGGATCTTAATGGTGGATCCTGGAGGATAGCCAATGGTATCTATTGGGTTAAGTGTCAAGACTGAGCCTCAACTGATAGTTATATTGGTCAAGTTAGTATCAGCACCTATCTGCAGGTGGATGATGCTGGTGAGAGATCCACACATGGAGGTGTGGCTAAGAACGTTTATCATGGTGGTAATGCCAGTATTAGGGTGGAATATCAACCTCCGGATCTCAGTACTAGAAAATTTGTACAATGTGTTCTGGAATATCAGAAAAGGAAATAATTCTATGATTGTGTACATATTTCTTCACTTTCTATAATATCGGGTGGTTACACACATGGGAGGCTATGAGTATCTAAATCCCATATCCCCTTCTGAGATGAAGCTCAGGCCGAAAATTCTAAATGTCAAGGGAAGCTTTTCATTCAAGTTGGATTTGATGGACATGATGAGCAGGATCAGATATGTAGATAGATTTACCTTTAATCTATTCCCTTTACTGACCTTGGTGATAACTGATAAAGTAACGGCGACCAAAGAACAATGGCCATATCTCCTGGCCTTTTGAGGCAGAGTGCTGGTGGTGAGGGTGGACTATGAGTCAATCTATGAACCGTACAACCCACAATAATTCGTGAGGAAGTTCAGGTGCCTCCATTTTCTAGACCCAAAGATCTACCTAATAGTATTCCATGAGGATCACCCATGTATGATGAGGTAGCTCTGGCTCATGTTCGTTCATGGAGATGGAAATATTCAAAATAAACTTCCACCCTCCACTGCTGCATATGGGTTGGTTTATGATTATGCGATGAATTGGTAGGCTGCCTACCCAGGATAAATGTTGAGGCAGAGGGTTTCCTACCCAAGGCCAAATGGCGGAGATAGAGAACTATGGTGGAAGTTCTGGAACACATCATGGTGATGAAGCTGCAACAACAATAACGATGATTTAGGGAACTACACCAGTCAGAGATGAAGGGAGAAGATCCGCAACACTATATCTAGGTATCCCAACCAAGAAGACTTGTGAGGAAGGGGGTCCATCGAGGGGGGTTTATATACTTTATAATCAATATCATAATAAGTTAATTTGTCATGTTGTCACTACTGAGTACACCATTTATTCGGAGACCTGGGAAACCTATAATATCAACAGACAGATCCTAGACATCAACAAGACATGGGACAATCTTAACAGACATAGAATGGAACTGGTTAGGATTTTCTCTTCCAAGGATGGTTTTATCACATATTAAGTCATAGGGGCACGATATGTGGTGGTTTCGGAGGACCTGGTGTATTATCATGAAATTGTACATCCATTGAAAGATCGGGTGAGGGTGCTTCTAGACATGGCCTCTCCTCCAAAAATTTTAGTGGATGAGATGGAGATGTACTTTCACATGCCTAAAGAATTATATAGATCTGAGTGGGAAGAAACCAATGAAGAGATACCCATAGAGGAATGTGAGGTCATATCCTTGGAGGAAGCCTCTTTGGATGAAATTGAGGTCTCAGCCTTAGAGGAAACTTCCTTGGAGGGATTTATTGAAGATCTGGAAGTAATATTCAACTCATTCTCCTGTGATATTACTTTCTTAAATATTTTTCCATATTTTCTAACATAAATATGTTTTATGTGGTATGAACTTATGTAAGATTCCCCTACTGATGTGGATAGAGGTGGACCCACAAGTGTAGAGGAATGTGCTTTGGAGCCTGTTTCTAGAGAAGAAGCGGTCACTGGGTCGACTGAACACTACTACAAATATGGCTTTTAACAGCGCAAAAAAAGGCCTTTAAAAGCTCTAAAAATCTCGATTAATTCCAGTGAAGATAAAGGGGGGGTCCCCTTTATCAGCGCTCTAAAAAGCGCTGATAAAGACCCCTTTTATCAGCGCTTTTTTTAGTGCTGATAAAAATAAAAAAAATAAAAAAAAAATAAAGAAATAAAAAAAATACTTTCAATCTCAGAGGGGGTTTTTATAGCACTTGAACCCCCCCCCCCCCTTTATCAGCACTTTCCCGCACCTCAAGTTCCCACACGCACCACCTACACTCTTTATCAGTGCTAGCCCCTCTAAATAACCCTTGCGCGCGCGCCCCTGCCTCCACCCGGATTTGATCTCGAGACCTCCCCCCTACGCACCTAAAGCCTTTACCACTCCCCTATATTGATTTGTTCTCTTATTTATGATATATATATTTATTTATGTATATATTTAGTTATATTTAATTTTATATTAATATATATTTATATTAATATATATAGTTATATTAATATATATATAGTTATATTAATATATAGTTATATAAATATTCATATATTGGTATTTTAAATAAAATTTATATTATTTATTATTTAGATAAAGCTAATATATTTTATATGTAAATATGTTTAATTATTTATTTAAAAAATTTAATTTTTAGGTGTGAATATATAAAAAATATGTACATATAGTTATATATTTGATTATAAATAGCAGTGCATTATAAAAAAAAATAAAATTTTAAAGACATAATATTAATATGAATGTAATACCTTGGAATAAATTCAGTCCCCACCAAAAAAATCCAATAATACCCCCTTAAACGAGGCTGAAAATCCACAAAATGTCAAACAATCGGGGTACCCAGACTAAAAACTCAGTTTTGGAGGTCTTCTGGGCCTCTTTTTGCCTCGAGAAAACCTTGATCGGGGTTTCCATGGTTCATAGGGATGTAGATCTCATCGCAGGCTTCGATTTGATATGTGGTAGAGCTCAAACGGACACCCGGATCAAAAGTTATGGTCGTTTGAATTTTGAGTTGCGTTTTCAACATATTTTGGATCTTTTTTTAATTTTTTTTATTTTTTTAGTCTTAAAATTGTAATTAAATGAATATTAATCCATAATAATTAGCAAATTATTAATTAAAAATATTTTTTTAATTTTTCTATAAGCCACTTTCACTAAATATCTTATATATTAAGTATAATAAGTGTAAATGTATATTTATACTTATCTAAAATATATTTAAAAATTATATATTATATTTATATCAATATAACTATATTGATATATTTATATATTAATATATTATTTTTAATTAAATTTTTTTTTGAAGTCGAACGCTTTATCAGCGCTTTTAAAAAAAGCGCTGATAAAGGCCCCCCTTTTATCAGCGCTACTAAAAAAAGTGCGGATAAAGGGGGTCCCTTTATCAGTGCTAAAAAAATCACTGATAAAGGAGGGGACTTTATCAGCACTAAAAAAGCGCTCATAAAGGGGTACATTTATCAGATCTTTTTTTAGCGCTGATAAAGGTACCCCCCCCCACCCTTTATTAGTGCTTTTTCGTTAGCGCTGATAAAGGTGTGGCGCTGGCCTTGCCCAGTTTTGTGGTAGTGGAAGTTGGGGAAGTCGAGGTAGCCATCTCGGAATCCCCATATACCTCAATCATATATGGGGTGCCACATCCCATTATTTCTGTAGTGAAAATCCAAGACCATGATGCACCACTTTTTGGCTTCCATAAGTTTCTTTCCTTATAGAGCCGCATTTTTTATTTTCTGATTAGGTCGACTGACATGTTTTTTGTATGAATAATGTTGGGAGTATTGGGTGCCTTGTTTTAGTAAAAGACTAGAGGATCCAGTGTCTATTTTCCAATAGGATTGTTAGTCCATGTGAGGCTAGCCACCCGAGTCGACCAAGCCATGGCCTCTGATGAACGGTTGGTTATGGCTGCTGGTGATGCTACCAACGGGGCAGTACTCGAGGATAGAAAGGAAAACATCATCGAGATGGGGTTATGTGATGAAGACCAACCTCATTACATGGAGCCCAGCCCATATGAAATAATGCAAAATTAGGATCCTGTCGTTGGACCCTTGGTTGTGTATCCAGAATATGAACTTGCATATCTGGAAGAGATGGATGACTCTAACACTAAAACAGATGAGGAGAGTTTCATGGTCTGATGTAGGTCATGTAAGTGCATCAATAGTTTCATTAAAAACAACCCAAATAAACAAAAGGTGGGCCTGATGGGGTCACTTTTCCACTATATGTGTAGTATTTGTGCCGGAGGGGTGAACGCTCAAGGTATCCATGTATTAATTTGTGACTATATTTCTGAGAATATGAGTGAAATTAGTTGACACCTGGGTGGTTCTTAGTTCTAGGAGAAGTCCAACAACATCCTTTAGCTTCGAGAGGTTAAAAAAGAGATCCATCACCTAGAAGAATAGAATAACGAGTGTTCCTCCTTCATTACCACTCAATTAGAACTCTCCTTACGATTGAGGGTCCATCTAGCGTAATCCCAAGAGCAACTGAGATAGGGTTCATGTCTAGTAGCAGGTATTTGTGCCAAACTAGACTAGACATAGATAAGGGATAATGAGTGCTTCCCTATAGCTGATGATTATGAGAGGGAGATTGCAATGTGAAAATAGATCCTGGAGACTATGCTCCAAAATGTGGAGGAGCTAAAGTGCTCAATTGAAGGGGTGGATCCATAAGGTAATCTTGCCAGGACTCAAGAGAGGCTCCCACATGTGGATATCCCTTCTGCTACCACAATGGTGGATTTCTTTGAAACATTTTTTTTGCATGGACACATATTTATTTATTTAATTATTTTATTTCAATAATAAATGTGAGGAAACTAATGAACAATCCCTAAGCTCACATGGGCCATTCCTAGCATGTGAAACAAGGGAAGACCACATAATTGTTCACTTGGTATGAGAGTGTTAAATAATCATCAAACACTCCAGGTCTGCCATTTTTAACTAGACATTTATATTGAATATACTAAGGTAGATGATGTCTAGAGAATATGTCTCTTGGAACAACCAATTTTCCTTTACAACGTGCACTAGTTCCTAAACGGGATAAAACTAGGGGCATTAGAATCTATTTGAAGAAAGGGGAATGGGGAGTTTTAATCATGATTACCCAAAATTTAGAACACAATGGGAGTGGTGTCACAATATAAGATAACTGATGATTCTTTTCGCAACATAGTGTATATATTGATTATCCTGGAATGGGGAAAACAAATGAGATTTTACCTTTGACCGTATTAAAAATGTCGAACCTATCTCAAATTGTCTTCCAAAGTCTTTACGAATGCTTCCCATGATAGTAGGTGATCCTTAGCCGGACACCATTCTGTTATGCGGTCCCTTCAGACATGGAAGATGATGAGGATCCAAATGAGGGTCATGTGAAGCATGGGAGTGGAGTGATGGAATGTTTGAATGGCTTCCAACACTCTTGTAATTATCCCAACATGGCTTAGAAAACATTTAAGTAATCATAATGGTCTGAAAAAATATCATACCTATCTTCCAAGGGAGTTTCATCTCGAATTCCAAGTGATAGTAGAAGATGTGAACAATGTAGTAGATGAATAGTACTGAGGAAGGGGACCTCTCAGGTGAGGGACTAGGATGCCTTGTGATTTTACATCTTGAAAATGAAGACAATGAACATTTATTTTAACATCATACATTAAGGATGATTTATGGTATAGTTTAATGTTGTGTGATTTAGATGTGTCCCACAGTTTAATGTCATATAATAAGGATGTTGCACATAGTTTAATGTCATATTTTCAGGACCCTGGCCAATAGTTTGAAGTCATGTTTGTACGGACTAAGAATGTCTATTCCTAGAATATTTTTTTGGAATGGAGGAAATTAACCCAATGTGAATAATCCAAAGAGGCTTATACATCACACAGGTATCAAGGGATAGACAGTATAAAGGAATATATGATGTGTCAAGAGAAAAACCTGACGTGAGTGTCCAAGGAGGACCAAAACCACACCACACATCCAAATGAGGCTTCTAGTTTATGTTCATAGAGTTTGTACCGAGGATCCCTTATATGGATTTACCACATCGATACCCATCCTACTAGAACTCCTAACGCCATGTAATCTATGCTCGGTGTGGGAAATAAGGAATGGTATGGGGCCTATATAACATGTGGGAACACACATTAGGGGTGAAGTCAAGGATGAAATCCCACCATGATATGAGGATGTAAAAAAGAATGTAATTCAAAACTTCCAAGGTCTGGATAAAATGGGGACTGGTAAGAAAGGATCAAACATTGACCATATCCAAAACATAGGGATCATAACCACACAAGAAAAGGATAGGGCAGAAAAATGATAAATTGACTATTGACCAAGTTTGAAACACAAGATTCATTGTTCACTACCAAAGACACATTAGGTAATTGGTACAAGATGGGAGGTGAGACAAAGAGGCATGAGACCATCATCATTAGGGGGTTCATTTGGATTTTAAGGATGATGTAAAACAGAAACCAAGGAGGACCCTAAGTATGGATTGAACATATGAGAGAGTGGGATTGAAACCTGGGTGTGAAAAAAAATTAGGTTGTATTGCATGAACCATATAGGAAATGTTTAGTATTATGGTATGCAAACAACACATAGAAGGTAATAAAAGGTGTTAATGAGGCCCAGGAGGCTCACATATTTCATACACGCCTTAAGAAGAATGATGTGAAATTCAAGGTCACCATGCTTGGACCGTAACTGAGGCCAAGGGGCAAGAAGTTTAATGGACCTGTGACTAGGCCAAAAGACAAAATGTATAGACATCACTATGTATCCCATGAGGATGGTAATCAAGATATACATAGTTATAAAATATTTTGTGGTGGGATACCAATACTTATGGGTGAAATACTCTCTAGTGAGGAAGCTAAATAATCCCATAATTATCATGGGGCATCCTGAACTTGTTCAGGGTAGGATTTTAGTTTATTGTTGTGTGGTAATGATGTTAACTCTTAGTTTAAGGTCATAGAGTTTAGACCATAATAGAGGTGATCTGAGAGTAATATTTATACTGTGGTGGTATAACAAACTTGACATGAATAAGGACCAAAGATTCCCAAACACACCACAAGTGAATTCCTGAGAAAGCTTGCATACAGTTTAAAGTCATGTTTCTTAGACTATGATGAGGCCATGAAGGCCTAGAATATGATAATCTTGTGGGTGGGTCCAAATACAATGTGTCTAGGCATCACTACATATCCCATGAGAATGGTAATCAATACACATATAGTTTTTTGAATTTCAAGCAGTTTAACATCATACGGTAAGGACGTAGGTGAAGCAATGTGAAAAGGGGAGAGAATGTTCGATTTGGACCCATAATTGATTATTTGGGTGTCACTACATATCACATGAGGAAGGTAATAAAACCACACATAGTTCTTAAAGTAAAATCTTGTTGTGTAGTTTGGGTCCATAAGAAGAGAGGGAGGGGATTATATTTTTTTCTAATTTTTTGAGTGGTTGGGATGGATAACCTGGGAATAACTATGTATCATATGTTGAAACAAATCAATCCATACATATTTCATGATATATGGCATGGTGGATAAACAATGATACAAG
Organism: Viscum album; assembly: GCA_963277665.1. Classification (NCBI taxonomy): domain Eukaryota; kingdom Viridiplantae; phylum Streptophyta; class Magnoliopsida; order Santalales; family Viscaceae; genus Viscum; species Viscum album. The sequence continues at coordinate 1,517,694,729 of OY728141.1, read as the reverse complement.
TGATTTCCTATCAGGAAAGAACACCTCCATGTTGTTCCATTTTTCATTGTGTGGATTGGATGATGGTGTTGTAGTTTAAGGTCATGTGATAGGACTGGTCTATGAATTTTAACATCATGAAGTAAGGATGATGGTTGATACACCTTTTATATTCATGTATCTAGGACATTGGGGGGAGAGGTATCTCAGAGAGGATGTGTATGGAATGTAAAAATATTCTGATGTGAATGAGGACCACAGAGGTCCACACCACACCACACACTCCCAATAGAAAACTCAAGATAATGAGATAAAAGGTTAAGATTATTACTGGGCCCAAAGATGAGGTGTTTAGGAATTCCTACATATCCCATAAGTATGGGAATAAATCCATATGTAGTTCTTGATCACATAAAGGTAGAAGACCAGTACTGGAAGTGATGTCCTTTCAAATGAGAACATCATGGTGGCATTGTATAGTTTAGAGTAGTATAGCTTGGATTGTATGCTTCTAAGTTTAGGGTTACAGAATTTGGATCATGTGGTATGCTTCAAAAGAGGATATGAATAGCATGGTGAGGTGACAAACCCGACATGAATGAGGGTTAAGGAGGACCATCTCCATGTAAAATATTCCTATGTATATTTTCATATAGTTTAAAGTTGTGATTCTTAGACTATATGGTTATTAGTTTAGAGTCATATAATCTGGAATGTGGGGTAGTGTAGCTACCCTATGTGGGTATGCTCCCTACCAAAACTCCTATGCCCAAGTGATCCATACTTGGTGTGGTAAAAGGTAATGATGTCAGGATTTTCCTATAACACAGAAGCACACAATAGGGGTAAGTAAATTCCATGTGGGAAAGTCCCAAAGATACTGACCTTCCTACTCAATATGCGTAGATGCATGAAGGGCTGACACCAAGGGTGTTGGGTTTCCACCAGAACATAGGGATATGGATAAATAGTTAAATCAAGACTTTTGATATCTATACCATGAAACGGGTGACTAATGGGTAGGGACCAATGTTGACCAAATTCAAAACACAAGATCAAAAACTACACCAGTCAGGGATGGGGCATGCAAATGTAGAATAGACTGTTGACCATATTCAAAAGACAATATTCTCTATTCATTTTGAGATATCCATAAGGTAATTGGACCAGGATGGGAGGTGAGACATTGTGTCTAGGAACCGTGTCATTAGGGGGTTCTTCTAGATATAAAAGATGATGGGGATCCAGACTTGAAAATAATTGAAGTATGGTAATGGATTAGGAATGTTTCTGTATGAAAGAAAAAACTTTATATTTCATTCCATAGTGCATCAGATCATGTTAGTGGTAAGATGCATCCGGGCTCATGGTAACTATTATTACAAGTAGTTTAAGGTCATATTGTTTGTATAAAAGGTTCTTAGTTTAAGGTCGTAGATTTTGGACCATTGGTGCCCATTTTAACATCATGTTCCTAGGACATGTCCATGCAGTTTAACATCATGTGTTAAGAACGATGCAGTGTAGTTTAAAATCATGTTGTAGGGATGGAAGGAGGAAAGTTATTTTGAGATTAATGCATATCATGTGGTGGTTATAACTCAATGTGAATGAGGACCCAATGATTCCATGAAACACGACACAATTATAGGTAGAATACCTACACAGTTTAAAGTCATTATGTTTGTACTTGGGCACTGATTTTAACATCATGTGCCTAGGATGTAAAATTTTATGCAGTTTACCATCATGAAACTAAGACGATGAAGCAAAGTTTAACATCATATTACAAAGTCGTGTTTTTGTAGTTTAAAATAATATTTTAAGGGTACTAGTTTTTACGTAGCTTATTTTCACGCAAAAAGGACAATGATTCATGGTTTAACGTCATGTTCTAGGGAAGTAGGATACTTACCTTTTAAGGTTATCCAGAAAGAACCATAAATGTTGTGCATTTTATCATCATGTAGATGGGACACTGGTGCTATATAGTTTAAATCCATGCAGCTCGGACCTGTATTAGCCTTATTTTAAGGTCATAGAGTTTGTACCATTGGTCATTACACAGTTTAACTATGAAACTAGTACATTGATGGTGCTATGAAACTTAACGTCCTGCAGCTAAGACTTTGTACCCCATTCATGCAAAGTAATTTTTGAGGAACTTGGAATTGGTTGGAGGAGTGATGTGCTCCCCATTAATGGTTACTAAATAGTATGCACCATTAGGATACCTTGTGAATGATGTATGGTCCTTCCCACTTAGGCTCTAACTTTGGTGGCTTCATTCTAGGTATCATTGGCATACGGAGATCCAAAACTATATCACCTTGGAGGAAGGATCGGAGATGAACCTTCTCATTGAAATATTTGGCTATCTTATTCTAGTGCCTATCTAGATTATGAAAGGACTGGATATTTTTCTCATCAAGGGATTTTAGATCATCTAAATGGACTTCATCTATTCTGTCTAACATCTATGATCATAGATAGTTTGTCAAAACAAAAGTAGTTATATCTCAATGGGAAGTAATTCCTTTGTTCCACAAACAAGGGAATATGGGGTCACCTAGGTGGAATTGAGAGTCATTTTCTGATAATCCCATAGAGCATTAGGGAAATTTTCTGAAAAACTTTACTTGCTATGGCCCACCATAATCTACATAATATTAGAGAGGGTTTTTTTGAACACCTCGATCTTTCCATTCACCTATGCATAGTAGCAAGAACTATAGTTGGACCGGATGTTGTACTTGGAACAAAACTTCTTCAACTTGACTACTCAGATGCTTGTGTCTTTGTTATTGAGAATAGTGTGAGGGACTCAGAATCAAAAAATGATATGGGGGATCAAAAATTCAACAATAGATCAGGATTTAACTTCCTTAATAGAAACTACCTCTTCCCACATGGAAAAGAAATTTGTTGTTGTCATAATGAACTTTCACCAAGGAGCTATCGCTGGTAGATATGGTCTCATGACATCGAGTCCCCAGAACACAAAGGTCCAATTGTACATGGTAGTATTGAGAGTATCTAGATGTCAATGAAAGAAGTTGGTATGGATCTAACATGCATGGAACCACTTGGAGAACTCGATACAATAATAGGCCATGGTGGGCCAAAATTATCCCAACCTATGAATATGATGCGAGAGTTTTAATCATGTCTGATGAGATCCATAAGAATCATAATAAACTTATTGAATAACCTGGAGAATCTCATCTCCTTGAATTAAGTGGAGGAAAATTCCATCAAACCCATGTTTGTAGATAGTTTCCTCAAGGTTGGGACCATTTTGGTGGGTGAATTGTTCCACACGTTAATGGATTCAATTACGTTCAGCTCTATTAGGTGGAAGAGTTCCATGATAGAGATAATCAAAGAAGGGGTTCATCTAACCAGAGGCTTCATTAGTTGCAGGAGGATCTGAAGGTTCTAACATGGAGATGTCAGTGATCTGGTGGTCAACCTACTAGCTATCATCGTCATCTAAATTGGCAGGGGTGATGAATATTTAGTGTTACACATGGATAAATTGGTCGTATGGGTCAGGCTCTACAAGGGAGGTAGCTAGACTATACAAGGAACCAGCTCGATCATTTTTTTATTGGGTAACATGAGTTAACTCTGGTTGAGAATGGAACCGGGCCATCAACTAGAGAGTGTGCTCTATAAAGGGCATGAGTTTCTACTACCTGAAGACATAGTAATATTTGATCTTCTTGATGACTAACTCAGATTCTACCATTATGTGAAAGCAGGGAAAATAAATCTCAAGAGACAACTCGAGACCAGTGATGAGAGCCTAATACTCTGCCTTATTATTGGAGCAGCCTTTAAATAATAAGAATGAATAAGGAAGAACAACCTATGTAGGTGTAATAAAGTTAATCCCCATGCCTACTCTGTTGAGCCTGGGATCGTTGATCCTCCTACTAGTTGGACTATGGGAGGAATCATTGAAATTCATCTTCCAACATGGCATAGCCTGGTCCGCATAGAGGATAGCCTTTTCTTGGAAATCATGATCGAGGGATTGCTCTGTAGGGGCTAAAAGGGTATCTAGAAAGCCTATTAGAGCCTTACCCTTAATGGACTACTAAAAAACGAATATAATTCTGAAATACTGAAGAATCACTGACCATCATGCTAGATGACCTGTCAACATAGGGTGGTTTAGGATATAATTTAGTGGGTTCATGCGAGGTACCAGCTGTATATCATGATGTTGTAGATAGTGCTATGACTTTTTCACTTTGAAACTAGCACAAGGTGTCTCTTCTTGATAGAAGACTATTTGGACTCCATGTTGATGAACATGTGGTTGAGATAGTATAAACTATTATCTATCTCTTCATTGTTCCTCTAGGTGAGTAGGATGCTGAGGGAACATTGACGCACACCTGTCATAGGGTGTGGAAAAACAATTTTTATTATATTTCATAGTGTAGTCTAGTGATTAACCCTAGGAATTATCCTGAAGTGGAGTGAACACAAAATAGTTTTTCACTTTTAAAAGAGGGTAAAAATGGTTTGTTTTTAGAAAAAATTGATAAGAAAATGATTGAATGGAAATTCAAAATTAAAAGGTTTAAAATTATGATATCAAATGGGTGATTAGGTTGGGGTCATCTTCCCAATTATAATTCTATCCTTATTTAATTTAATTCAAACATATTCTTCTTAGTTGATTAAAGTGAGTTTCCACAATTTTTTCCTCTCACTTCCTTGGTGAAATTATGATGGTGAGAGAAAACCTTACTAAGATATCAGTTTGTTCAAATCTCCTTCCATGTGAAAAATAGTTGTATTGAATATCCTCAATTGAAATGGGAAATACTCAATCGTGTATTATTTATCCTAAATAATCAAGAACATTCACTACCCGTTTTACACGTACTGACGAACATCGAGTACTTAACCACTAATCTCTGGTCTATTCCATCATATATAAACCAGAAATTAGTGGAGTGAGATAATGATTATTTTACCAAAGAAAAATCAATAACATAATTAAAATTCAAGAATTATCTCACTTGATAATAAAATCCTCCATATGAAATTGAAAAAAACTGTGAATAAGAAAGAAATTTTATTCAATTACGTCCAAGAACTCGAGCATTACAAAATAGAAAACCAACCCTTCCCTAATCACACCAAATGTTTACCCTAACATGGTAAGGATAATTGAGATGAATGGGGAAGAATAAGGCATTACAAAAATATATAAAATAAAATAAATAAAAGAGATAAATTTGAAAAGTTCTCCTCCATGGTGTCCCGGAAGTAATGGGATGGAATGAGAGATGCTTTGAGAGGGAGGAGCTCTCCTCCTTTTATAGCCAGAATTTGTCCCTCAAATGTGGACACGTTTTATCCCCAGTAAGTGACATCTTCACACATTTCACCATTATTTAATGTTTTTCATAATTCTCTTGGGAGTTTCCCTAAAAATCTCAGCAGATTTGGACAAGTATTCCAAGATTTATGTCTGTTTTACTCTGACAATTTATTCTATCCAGTCAGACTCTCAAAATCACAACCCTCTGGATTAGGATACTTTAATGCCCCTCAAACGGCCAATTCATGCATCCTCGCCTAAATGAAAGTTGTTACAACATGTATTTTATGTCCACCCACTGAATTTAAGAGTATTTGGGCCCACCATAAACGACATTTGGACCCCACACCAAAACTAGGCAGATCTGTAAATAGTTTTCTTTTTCCAACTTGGGATCTTCTTTTGAGCTTTCATATTGTTGATTCATCTTTTGGTCCAGAAGAATTAAATGAATCCCTAGATATGTTGAATATAGAAAAGAAATAATTTTTCAATTTTGATTAGTTTAGAAAATTTTATGACCAAAATACTGAAATAATTTAAAATAGTTAAAAATCCAAAATGGGCTATTTTTACTATTCAGCTCAAAATAACACCAATATCGTAAAAATGAAGAAATTAATCTTAAATTAACACTTTTTTGGGTTTAAAAAATGAAATTAAATGTAAATTTAATTGAAAATATTTTCTCTATCAATTCCCCCACACTTATCACTTGGACTCATAGACAAGTAAACATCAAAATCAAATCAAATCAAATCCAAAACACGTACCAATGAGATCTACCAAATCCATAATAAGAAACACAAATATATCATGTCTCGTAAAAAAAATATTCCAAGTTCTCCATTTTATATTATATAATATATTTCCACTTCATTTATTATCCCATGCACACAAAACACCTACCTCACATGAATTTTCTCTCATCTCACAAATGTAAATGTTCAAAAAGGA